>CM060845.1:49707500-50335000 GCA_030762175.1 Metallyticus violacea | reverse complement strand
TCAAGGAGAGTTTTATGTTACCTTCTGAACAATTTCCTGTGCCTGCTGATACCTTAGCATGTTTTAACCTTCTTCCATGCGTTTTTATTATTTGCATTGCCTAGTTGTCATTACTGAATCTAGACCAATTCCTCTTTAAACTCTGCAGCCCAAAACATTTGTGTTGTATTTTACATCTGGTGTCTGTAGCATTTAACGCGAAGTGTGGACTGATCTCCCTGCAGTGTCTAAGCCAGCATTTCACCGTCACCGTCCTAGTTTTCCATTAGCCGTATCTTCATAATAACCCTCTCCCTCATTACTCCACAGTTTGACGTTACTTTTGAGAATCCGAGAACCCCTTTCAAAAAATCGACTAGAATTGTATTTAAATGTTCAGCTCTCCTTCATCCCCATAATTCACTTCTATATGACCGAATATTCATATTCGTAGCATTGTACCTCTTTAGTATATGTAAATGTCGTGCAGTGATAAAATTCTGTGTAGAGCTTTTCTACGATGAAAAATTGGTTGCTAAATTACTTGAAGCCTGGAAAAAAATACAACAGCAGAGTTTATTGAAAAAATACATGATATGGTATTTGATGACAGGCGAGTTAAAGTGCGTGAAACTTAGGCACTTCAAAGGAATATGAAGAATTGCGCAAGATGGGTGACGTGCTTGTTGAACAGCATAACAAAAGCTTATTCATGTGAAAATATCGAAACATTGTTTGGAACGGTTTAACATTAACAGAGCTGATTTTCTGCGTCAACTTATAACTGTGGAGGACACTTGAATTCATTATCCTACGACAGAATCGTAATAGCAGTCAAACAGTGGACATACGCCAATTATTCAGCACCAAAGAAGACAAAGTTTGTTATGCAGGAAAGGTTATGTCATCAGTATGTTATGACCCTAAAAGAGTTTACTAATTGATTATGTTCAGAAAGGTAAAACCATAACTGCATAGTTCTATTACAATCTTTTAAAACAACTAGATGAAAACAATCTTGAGTTGGCAGAAAAAAAGAAAGAAAGAAATGTTTTCATCAAAGCAAAAATTGCTCACTAAAACGTAGCAGTGATAGGAAAATAGTGATTTCAAGTATAAATCATTAGAACATCCACCTTACTCACCAAATTTAACTCCCTCTCACTTTCACCTGTTCCCAAAGCGCAAACTCTTCCCGCTGGTCATGTTTTTCACATAACAAGTGGCGATTACCGCTGTAGAGGAGTATTTTTCAGACCGCTGGAATACCTCTTTAGAGAGAGGTTAGGTTTATTTTACTTAAGTACGCTGTTTAACAACTTCAGTCATTAGCGTCCCATTTTATTCAGGGCGTGAAACAGCCGTTAAATTTTGCTCAGAGGCCTCTTCTTTCAGGCTTGAGGTTCTTTTACGTACTGTAAATATACGACACCGGACTCACGGCTTTTCTTCCCTTCCAAAGGAAGCCGTACTTAAGATCTTTACGCCCCAAAAATCCATCGACCCTGACCGAGTTTGAGTCCGCGACCTTGGGTCTACGAGGCAAATATAGCTATCATCAAACAACCCGAACTTAATAAGAGAGAGAAATAATGACACTGGAGTATCGCTTAGGGGAGATTATTGTTGAAAATAAAAACATTATAATTAAAAATTCGTTCCTTCATTGTTAGTCTGAGAACATTTCGATGCCCTCCTGAAATGTGAATACTATTTCAATTCTGTTTTATGTGAAAAATTAATTTACTTATTGTGCTCTTCCAAAACGAATAGAATAACTTAGATGTGAAAATATAACTAAAATTTAAATATGATTAATCATTTTTAAATGTTAGTCCTTTATAAACCTATGAAAGTGTGCATAGTAACGAGAGGGTATCACATTGGCAAAAGTTTTGAACGCAACATGTATCTCATTCTATTTTTGTTTTGTGAATATCTTTTTCTCAAATTTAAATCTAAAGAGGTCGCAGAACGTTTCGCATCATTCGTTATATAAATTCCGACGCTTTGTTTAATAAGACGATAGCCAGCTCATGAGTAATGACATTCCATTTGCTAAACGATGAATGGCAATAATATGACAGAGAAAGTCAGATGTCTCTATCAATTAATGCTCGAGTACTTCTAAACGCATGAATGCTTCATTAAAAACAGTTTCATTTTTGCTGTCTCTGAAGCGCGCTGATTGGTGTACAATCCGCGCCCGTAGAGAGGGTACAGGATGGGTTCAGGTGCTGACATGTATTTCTGTTCTGCTGATATGTAAACTTCTAAACGTTAAGGTTGGTGTATCTAAATGAAAGGACAACAAAACGGAAATTTAGGTTCGTGACGTCACGGAGGACACCTTCCGCACAAGCCTTACCTTCTGTATTTAAGTACGATGCGATTTGAATGCTGCGTGAAGCTTTGCTGGAGAGGGAAGGGGGCTCCAAGCAGGCTGGTGCATGTGTCCGGGAACCTCCATCAGCCAGGGCGGGGTACGCGATCAATACTCCGGGAGCAGTGTGGGGCCGGGACGAAAACCCGGCCAGGGAAACTTGGCCAGGGCTCCGACCACTGCGCAAGGCTGTAGAGAAGGTGGGGTGGGGAGGGACCGGTGGTGGCACACACAGGCACACGATCAGAGAGAGGGCTGAAGGCTGTCTCGAAGCGGCGGGGCCCCCCAAATTGTAACCAGAAAGAAGTGGAGGAAAAGCAGGTTTCGAGTTTACCGAGAGAGAGGCGGGTGGAACGACATAAAAGGGGGCATCCCCTTTTTTCGAATTTTGTGAGAGGACACTATCGACAAGCAAGAGGTGAAGCGGTACGCTTAGGAACATTTGCTAGCAATTTTGGGGGGTTGCCTAAGGGCATTCTTTGTTTTCTTCGAGGAGACAGTGTCGGTATGTTACCTATGTGCAGTGATCCTTAAAGGTGTCGCTCCGAAGCAACAGCCGGAAAGGCGATGCCGAGGTCCGCCACAACGGAAACGTCGACGACTACCAGCAGGACATCTCTGCCAGAGCCGTCATCTGAAGCGAGCAGATCCCTCGAGGAGTCTCTGCTGCTCAGGACATGAACCGTCCAGGAACAACAAACGACACTCACCACCTTCCTTCTTGCAACACAAAAACGTACTGCCATCACCAGCATTGTTGCTGACCGCTACTACATACCTCCCGCTCTGCTGAGTTTATAAGTCAAGATAGCGACAACATCGGAGAAGCGTCTTCAGGAAACATCAAGTAATATCAACGGGTGTGTCTCTGAAGATGATGGGATTATTATCCACACTGCTACTGTCGGATAGTTTATCCTCCGAGGGCAATAGTGTTGCGGACTCGCTGGAGGAGTGTCCGCAACACCATCAAGTTCGGTCTCGACGTCGGTGCGAAGTCCGGCCCACGGAGGACCCTACCATCAAAGCTGCCACTGCGATCATCGTATAGGCCCCGACGAAGATTTTAAGTGTCGTTGCAAGTCTATAATTTTTTGCCACACCCAGCGTAACCCTCAAAAGTCGTTTGTTTGTAAAACACTTTGCTCGTGTGTGCGTGTGAAGTTATCCCGCACGCTGCCAAAACTCCTCTGCTGAAGAAGATAAAACGGGAGTTTTTATCAGATAAATTTCGTATTACTAATACGTCTTTACATCTTTTTACATTTCCCGAAGCTTACCCTTGTACGTAAACACGCCTGCCCGGAACTATTTTTGTTTTGTAACCTGCCAAACTCTGAAGGAAACACACCTGGCATTCTCAAGACAAATCAAATCCTCGCAGCTCAGTATCTCAAGATGAGGGGTATCACGATGATGCAAGATACAACCGTCTCCTGGGGCATCATCCTCTTGGCGGCGACAGCCTCCCTCCTCCGGCCAGGGACACAGGGACCCTTCGTTCAAGCCGCGTAAGTACCAGACAATTTTATATCACTTATTTTATAAAATTAATTGTAAAACAGGAGAAAATACAACAAGAATTTGCATGCCCAAATATATACACGTGGTACAAATGTGCCATGAAACGTATTTCTACAAAAATGGCAATTTCATTGGGACTGGACTATTGCACGAATTTGTACTAACCACCCAGCATTCAATTTTGTAATCTGTCTTGAAGATACCATATTGCTTTTTTAGGGTGGGGTCGCACCTGATGATGGAAAGTGCCCGCCCACTGACAATTTGTGACCAATACGTAAAGATTTATTCCACAAATATAACGTCACGGAAATCACAATGCAATTGGTTTTAATTTGTTTATATTTGCATAGACACTTAGCGATAAGCAGTATACATATTTAGTCCCTGGATAGTAGGCTGTGATCAATTTCAAGCTGCTTGCCCCTAACTCGTCGTGTTATATTACATTACCTGCCAAAGCAAGTGAAATGATTCCGCTCGTGATCAAAGTGAAGCGATTAATACCCTTAGCTGCGTGGAAGCTAAGATTTTCACACTTGAGCAATAAAGTCAAGAGAACTATTAGGGGCTGATGAAAGTGTCCAGACTATAATTTATTTAAATGGGTTGAATGAACGCGTTTAAATAAATTAAAATAGCTAATAGAAATTAAACTAACAAATTGTTTTGAATGGCTCTAGGGTTGTAATTACGAATTATTTGCCTGCCTCTTGCGGTATAGGAAATAACTAATTGCAACTGTATTCTTTTAGGTAAAAGATTCTTGTCAATTACACGGACATTATTAAATACTTTTATCCTTAAAAGTGCAGTGAAACAAGACAAAATTTTACATTCTATTCTGGTTACAGTTGGTGATAAAATTTAGAAACCAAGCAGTAAACACGTTTCTCGTCTTCATTTTGTTTAAAATTATGTTTCATAATATAATTTTTTCACTACAATTCTAACAAATATTTTATATATTAATGTAATGAACTTTATTTGTTCTTCAGCTCTTAAATCCATATTAGGATTTCATATCATAAAACAACTGTTACTTTCGCGCTGAAACCTATTACTTTTCTGCTTATATTTTTATTTTACATTACAAGGTTTAAATTAAAATATTATAAGATTTATATCTATGCATCTTATCCTTTTAAAATATTTTGTAACCACCAAAAACCATTAAATACCTGGATTACTACTTTCTGCAATAGCGATCTTTAACTTATGCAAAGAACAAAACAACTAAATACCGTAACTCCCTTTTTTAATAAAAACAATGAAAATCGTACATAAGAAAATGAGCATTACTAGCTGTTTTGAGAGTGCTCGCCCAAATTGCACATATGGCAGGGAAATGTGGGTGGGGTACTGTCCCGGATGCCCCCACCTTTAAGCACCTTCCTCCATATTTACATGTCTAACCGCAATGCATTATACGATATGCTTCACTGTATTTCCTCTCTTTGATATGAGATTCTTGTCACTAAACACTTTCCTGATACTCATTGACTCATTTCTTTTTATTAACATATGGAAATAATTGAAACTAAGTTTTCTTCTTTTGTGAAAACCCAAAGAGGTTAAAGGAATTCTAAACAAAATAGTGTAATTAATATATTTATTCAGTAGAACATATTACATAATAATAAAATGGTATTATCTTTAAAGAAAATTAAAATTCGCCTGTATGTTTACACGTGAAACAACAGAAGCCTTAAGTAAAATATTTAATTTGGAAAATTTGTTCAATAAAATAAATCAATATCATTCATTGACAGTTATTTATGATTAAAATTCCAAAAATGTGATTTATTTTGGACGAGTGTGAAATTAAGAAGGGAGGCAAAGTAGAGTTTAGAGTTTTTAAAAACAACAATTATATAAATATTTCAAGGAAAAAAAATACAAGATCACGATTTCATTACTATCTAAACCGACCATCATCAAGAGAGCCGTTAGTTTGTGATTTTTAAACTCGGAACCACAAAGAAAAAAGTAACCATGAAACCACAGACTATTTGTCAGACGAAAAGTAAAGTTACTTCAGATTCTTTAAACCACGATATAAATACAATGTTACACTAACACAAATAAGTAACAAATTTAGCACTCATGTTTTCCATATTCCAAATTATTCTCCAGTTATTTATGTAGTACTAATTGCAATATTATTAACCGTGATAATTATACAATAATAGGGCTAAAATGTGAATATGGATGTTAAACGTATTTCTTGTTTGTGTTAGGTAATATTTACGTCATGAAAGATCGAGGTAAACTATCAATTTCTTATTGAATGAAGTTTGTACATTGAAAATGGCAACCGAAATAGTAGTGCATCATGAAATGAATTGATTTCATTAGACACAAAAGATTAAAAACTTGCATTAGACACCAAAAACAAATGAGCGAATTGCAACTTTACACACTGGATAAAAAATACTTTATTAAACTAAAGAAAATTCTGAAATATTCATAATTACCATTAGCATTAGATACTTATTCTTATTCTTAGCTTCTACTCCTCCTGGTGATTTAGACCACTCCTGATCTTCTCTGCCCACTTGAACTAATTGGTAATTGTGTTCTTCCTACCGTTTTCTCCCTTTAGGGTTATGTTAAAATATCGATTCAAAAACATGTTTGCTCCATATTAATCTGATCTTGCTGAAGATAGGTCATGTGCATTAAACGTTTACAAATATTCATTACTTAATTTGAAGGATTTTTGCCCGTTCTTTTAATTCGATTGGGAAAGAGGGAAATATGTCTAAAATTCCATGCAAAAATAAATTACAACGGCACAACTCTTGAAACATTTTAATTTCTTCCATTTATACTGTGAATAAAACACAAAACACATTTTGTGCTAAAACTGCGCTTCCATGCCAAACAAACGAAGGATAAATATAAACATGCACTTAAAAGAGTGACAATGGTAAGAGCTAAGGCAACAAGTCCCGACAAAGTAACAGAAAGTCTATACCTCTAGAGAAACGCAAACTTGACAGAAAGTCAAACAAAACCTTCCTCTTATAGTTTCCACGCTTTTAAAACCTTTGCTCATGTATTCAGTTGCCTTACAGAGAAGAGTTTGTAGTATACAGGAAATCTTGGAGGAAATGCAAACCATGTAACCTGATTTATGTTGCTATATTATATGTCTTATATTATAGTTGCGTCTCTATAAATAATGCTACTCTAATTCCGTTCTTTCTAAAGTATTGATCTCATGAGGCTTTGAATTCGCATATAAATTGTCAAAAATGTAATTTTGTGATTAATTAAAAATTTTAAAGTTTCTTGATTTTAAGGCATAATACGTAAGTCACTAACAGAAATGAATTTTATTTGCAAATATCAGAGCTATGCATTAAAGATATTAACACTGGAAGACAATGCAATTGATCCGTTTCAAAATATGTTTCTAAATATTTGATGCTATCCTTTTCCCTTCTCCATATCTTTGCTCCTCCTTCAATCTTTTCAGCAACGAACTGGTTTCTAGGCATTGAATCACCATTCTTAAAACAAGCACACTGAAAATCAAACTGTTGTTTAATGTAATATTTTTGGTGCAAGTTAAACAATTAAAGACCACAAGCAAAGAACATTATAGGATAAACAATTCAATATAATTTGTACTCATCACGTTTTCCCGTAACTGTAACTGATTAAGAACAAGAAAGTTTATGGCCCTTAATGCTCATACATATAATTAAATTACTGATTTTTTGGAAATAAGAAAACCTAGAGCTAAAATATATAACAACCTGCTCAAAATATTCACTTATATCCACATAAATACGCAAACATCACAACTGTAATCACAATTAATTTATTGCACAATTATTTTCAGTATTAAAAATGTCTACAAGAAAGGGAAAATATGCTTTGCCTGTGGTTTCTAATTAATTCCTATCAATATCTGTCAAATTATGTGCTGTTGTTTTCAGTCAATGAATTCTAGGGCTATATTTACAAACAAGAATAAAACATTACAACTGACTTTCGGCTGTCTTATTTAAAAATGTTCTTCTATATTAAAAACTTGGCAATAGCCAAGACAGCAAAAAAAAAAAAAAAAAAAAAAAAAAACAACAACAACAACAACACAATGATAAAATAAGTATATAATAAAGAATGTTTTTTTCTGATTTTTAAAGTGTAACAAAAAATGTTGGGCCTCCATTTGTGAAAGCATTACTTTAAATATAAAAATTAATTCAAAATAAGGACTCATTCTCCATTTAATTTTCAAAAATATTAGTAAAATTTGGCAAATGACCAAAATTCCCGTTGAGATGCAAACACATCTGCAATCAATTAGAAAAGTTAAAAAATTAGGATTTGCAAAAACATTCAGTTCGCTATTTGTATTGCTATTCAAAACTTTCACATTGTATATGGGAATCCTCCTGTGCAAATGTCTACATAAAAATCATGTGACTCTAAACTTATTTCACATAATTACAGGAACAAAAATTGCTAATCTAATACTACTGGAAATGTTTCTATTGCGTTTTTTTTTGTTTTAGTTTTGGGATTATACAGATTTAAATAACGGTGTTCATATTTAACTTGAAAAAAAATTATGTATTTAATAAAAATACATGATTTTTGCTTTAAAATAAAGTAAACGTTACAGGTTTTCAATTTTATTCAATAATAATTATATATAATTTGTTGTAAATAAAGTCATCATTTTATTTTACATTTAAAAGATGTTATTAATTATTTTTTCACTTTAAAATCAGCATTTTGTTAAAACAGGTGTTAATAACAAACAAAAATAGCTAAAGGGGAAAAATGGGAATTTTCGAGTATTAACTGCAACGGTCAAAACATATTTCAGAATCCATTGGCCTAATATTTTAAAATAAAACATTATTTATCAATATTACTGCGACAGTTTTCGTACTTTCAAGCCTTTAACAGTACGTATAAACCTGACACATTAGAACTTTCACCTTGCTATATATACGCGAACACTTGACGCGTGAACGTAGAGAGGTTTCATCTTGCTGTTATATATAATGAAAGAAATCTACATTGAAAGAGAGAATGCTTCAGCATTGCTCAGACTTTATCATTATCGCTATGAAATAAATGTTTTACTCATATTCTTTTATTTCATACAAGTTGAATTTCTCTTTACCGTTCATTAAAACATTATACGGGAAATGAAACTTTGCATTAATGTAATTATTTTTTGATCTCCACTTTTACCAACATATGAATATACCAGAGTCATCTAATACATTCGAGTAAAACAATTGCCTTACAGCTGCATATGTAGTTAGAAGGCTTATCAAATTTAAAATAATGTCATATATTACTATACTTCAAGAGATAAAAAATGTATGCTGTTTTTCACAAATTTCTTTTAATTTATTTGAGATTAATTTTCCCGCGATTGCGTTAGCTTTACCTAATATTTCTTTTGGATGCTCAGAATAAATATATAATTTTTCCCCAACGATTCTCCCTCTTTAAACTGTTCGTTTAGTGACAGAATCATGAGTGCAATGCTTAGATACGTTTTCAACATAATTTCAGTATTTAATAATAAAGTAATTCTATATAATATGAAATAAAATATTGTACTTAACTGTTCTAACTGGGAGAGTATTTACTTCGTTCATAATTTAATGTTATGTTTACAACGCATTTTTGCTGTATGCGTTTATTTGTGGTGCTGTCTTTATTCTAAGTTGTCATGAATGCATAAAATATTTAAACCTCCGCTACAAATGTTGAAAGATTTGCAAAAAATAAACATATTTCTGTAAAATATAAATTTTGGGAAGATAAGAAAATTGTGTAATATTAGAGATAAGACTAGTTGTAGAAAAAAAAACATTTGTAAATTGGGTAAGGAACCCCAGAAAGTGCAAGAATTCTGTATTCCCAAGAGATTTAATTTTATTTTATCAGTTTGCATAATTCAGTTTATATACAGTGAACGTATTGTATGTGAATTTCAAGAAATTGTTTCAGTATTAGTATGAAAGCTGCTCTGAGCAGATAATCACAATATAAATCAGTATGAAAAGATGTAAATAAATATTTTACTCTCAGATATATAAGATATTTGTAAAATAGATACATTCTATGGTGCTATTTATCCCTCTTAATTTCGTACTCCGGGAACTTTTTTTTTTTTTTGTCTTTCATTATCAGAATGAACACGCTATACATTTGGCGTTTTCACGGCTAACTAACTAACAAATAATTGAATTGATGGAATCCTCCTAAAATGCTTCTACCTGATAATATCGAGTGTTACCAAGGTCTCCACTTTCAACAATTTCAGTATGCCTTTCCTCTTCCATGCCGCATTTGATGCATACTGATTGTTTTATAGATGCCAAGTTTATACACATTATATGACCATCTTTATCTGACACTTTAAATACTCTAAATATTACATTTTTATTCTTTAGAGCTCTTTTATTAAAGTAATTGTAACATTTTATTCTTTCTATTTAATACATAGCTTTTAGTTACTTTATGGTTGCTTCTTTGTTTTGATAAAAGAATATTTTGGGTTTAAGGTATATCTAATTCAGGTACGCATTTACTTCTAGGCATACAGATTAATCAATTGCTCAATTCTGCCGCAAGTTGTTCACTATAATTTATATGATTTTATATGCACTGGGCCAAGTATATTTTTAAAACTACCTTACCATTCTCTTGCTTGAATTACAGTGGCATATTTTATATGTACTTTAGGCTAATGTCATTCGTTCCAATATTTGTACCATGTTTTAATTTGATGCAATCGGCATATTCACCATTACATAAATTGAAATTTTATATACAAAGAAGCTCTTTTCATATACCTTTGATATGAAATATCACGCCAAAAACTTAATAGAGATTTACTCATGAAGGGTAGTAATAGTAAAATGAAATTAAAGAATGTTACGAGTCTTTGTAACTATAATTTTTAATAGTGTTTAACCCCCATTTTTACTGCTTGGGAAAACAGGCGGTGAACGCTGGTGATACATGAAATGAAATGATAAACTGGGAAAGGTGTAAAATATCTCCCCGGCATTTGCCATTTATGAAGAAAACCTGGAAAAAACCAGGGAGGACGGTTCTGTCGGGAATCGAACCCCAGACCTCTCTTTCATAAATCCGCGCTTTAACGACCTCGGTCACCCGTGGCGTTTATATGTAATAAAATCTATTAGAAAGCATTTGCATTTGGAAATAAAAATAATTTTATATTTAATATTATTACGCTCCGATGTACTATTACACCAGCAAATGGATTATGCTATTAAGCTATTAAAAATAAAAACGGAAAGCCCAAGCACTGTAGTTAAATATGTAAACATTAGTTCTTAAATAAATACAATATAGAAATAAAGAAAAAGATTTCCACAAAGGCACGACATATCTTGGTATTACAATAAGTTACTTAAAATTAAAGCATAATATTGAAAGATTAATTTATGACCATTACATTTACGAGTGTACCTTTTAAAAAAATATAAAATATCACATGATTTTACTTCATTTTTTTGTGTTGAAAGCAAAGCTCTAATTGCAAAACAACAAGTAAAAAGCTATAGCAGGTAGCTAGATTAACTTTTGTCAACCTTAAATGAATAGAAAATGTTTACAAATTTATTTAAGCAAAGACTGAAGTGGAATGAATGTTCTGCTATTTTCATTTCTCAGGCTGTTATTTTTATCCGAAGTACTAACAATGAAGAGTAACTTTATTGCTTTACATTTCTAGTGCTACTACAATTTATACAAAGGACTGCAAAACAATGGACTAAATGAAATGAACATTCCGTATTAACGTTTGCATGCGACCTATTTTCGTTCTATCCTCTAAAACTCATTAACCTTCTGCACTTATGCTGTGTACCAGAAGATCTCGACATTTTTTCTCTCTTTAAGAAATAAAAACACCGGGACGAAGTGCACTCTTCCGCATAGCCAGATATTACACAAAGCTGATTTCAGGCCTGAATGCAGTTCACCTTTCTGGAGAGGTTCATACGTATTTGACCTTTTATTTCATCCCGAGCAGTTCATTGTTTCTTTCAGTATCGAAAGCACTTAAGGCACGAATCGAAAAATTTATACAACTGACTGTAAAAATGCTCTTAGAATAAAAGAGCGAAACTTTCAGATATATTTCTTTTCATGAGCTTGAGAATGCTCGTTAATGCAGTTCACATATCAGAAAGCCAAATTAAAAATGTCATCAGTTACAAGGTTGTAGTTCTATGCATACTCAACCGTATTCCCCTTGTGAATTTTAATCCAATCGAGAATGTCGAATGCCTTCTCCATCAATTTCCTTATTAATATATGGGGCGACTAAAACGTTTGACACGATAGCACTGTATAAACCCATAAAGTTTCGCCTGTTTCTTTCAGTTTTCTTCAAATATGAGATTCCAGAGCAGGTTTGTCGGTGGTTACATCTGGGGTTAATTTTCACATATGAAATGTCAAAAGTCTCTTCATGAGATTGGGTGACTCTGGCATCCTTGTTAGGTGATTCATAAGGATGAACGTTTACGATTTACGTAAAGTTCTACACTGTGGTCTGAGAAACACTGATTTCGATAGTCAAGTACCTCACTGATTTTGTAGGGTTAGCATGAAACTTGGCAAGCGTAGCAGTTCTGTTCTCTTCATCTATTGACAGTGTGCCAAAAGGTTGTTTATCAAGAATCTATACTAATGGGCAAATTTACTTCAGATTTTTCCAACTACACTATTACTATGAACACTTCTCTACGACCACTACTATTGTCAATAGTTTCTTTTTCAGTACTATAGCTTACTTATCATAAAAAACATGGTTCCACATACTATAGCCGCTCTGTATAATATTTGCAATGTTTATAGATTTATATTATTCAAAAAATGTTTTCGCTAGTTTTAATATTAGAATTGGGGCAAGAATACTGCATTCTCCGCAAGGGATAAGAATTAAATTACAATTAACTTAAATTATAGGTAAAATTACGAAAATGTTGCATTAAGAGCAAGACTGCCAAAGTGAAATGAACTTACACTAAATTCATGATTAGATATAGAATATCTATGTCTTATTTTGGAATTTATCAAATTAATTCATCTAAGAGTTATTTGCATATCATGTACATACATGTTGATTTATTTGTTTCACTTCGGATGGTCTTTAACATCTCAGGTCATCAGCGACCCATTCAATTCAGGGCGTGAAACGGCCGATAAATTTTGCTCAAAAGCCTCTTCTTTCAAATTTGAGGTTCTTTTACGTGCTGTAAATTTACGACACGGAATCCTTATATTTGCTCTCGTTTCAGCTGTAGGTATGTGTTAGGACGAAAGCTTTTAAATTTTATAAATTTGAATCATTGTCTCCCCTCGTAAATTTTTGTTGTTCCAGATTGTATGGACCAAGCATCAGCCATTCGGTTTGTCTCGACTATTTGTTGTTTAACCTCTTTAGGTAATTTACTGAGCTTAATAATAAAACACTTAGACAGTCATTTTTATTACTTGTGAAACTATTTTTCTATCTATTTATAGTTTACATTTCAGAAGGTCTTAATTTTTATCATACATTTTGAGTTTTCGGTGATATTCTCATGTTGAATTGTTTCATATTAATGCATTTTGTACCATTAACACCACGTCATCTGCATAGTATAACATCTTAAATTGTTGTTGCCCATTTGGTATCCTCTTTGTCTATTTATTTTTATAATTAATTCATTCACGATAAAATTAAATAACTTTGGATTTAATTAATCTGCTTGCCTCACTCTCATGCCGGATTCGAACTGATCAATAATTAGTTTTCCTTCAATCTTTGCTTCTGTTGTAAACATACGATCTTCTATTGTTTTAATTATGTCTAAAGCAATATTAACTTTATATAATATACCAATAATTATGTATATGTATTTTAGTCATACTTCTTATTTTCTTTTTGTGTCTCATGTCTGCTTGTTTCTGATTTTAAAAATCGTATTCGTTTTTATTACATTCCTTTCCTATCTTTTTGACTTACGACCTGCAGCTTAGAGACGTATGTAAATACTGGATGCACATCGTTGTATTGAGCCTATTTCTGTTTTACTACTTAAACTTATATTCATTGTTCAAACTTTTCTCTATTTGTTCTAAAAGAAAGCGCAATCTAACCTAATGATAACCACACTTGCCTCGTAGACCCAAGATCGCGGGCTCAATCACGACCAAGATCGAAGAAATTTTTGCAGGGTAAAAATTTTAAGTATGGCTTCCTTCGGAAGGGAAGTAAAAGCATGGGTCCCGTGTCGCAGATTTGCGACACGTAAAAGAATCTCAAGTCTGAAAAAAGAGGCCTCGGAGCAAAACTTATCGGTCGTTTCACACCCTGAATCGATTGGAACGCTGATGACCTGAGATGTTAAAGAGCGTCCGCAAATCAACAAAAGCATTCTAACCACGGAAACGAAACTTATAACTGTACTCTCTAGAGGCGTGTACTAGATAATTGAACAAATGTCGGGACGTTTTGGGTTAGAGTTTATTTATTATTAACGTAACTTTAAATTTAAACAATAATAATAATAATAATAATAATAATCGCCGTCGTCGTCAAAAGACCTAGTTACCTTTTCAAGATTAAATAAATCAGACTTGCATATATACTGTTATACCCAAATATTAACATTTTTTTTTTAAATTTTAAGTCCCATCCTGCATTAAAGTATGCTAAAATAAAAATGTAATAATTTATATTTTGGAAAATCTGTATGAAAGAAGGATGAACTGAAACCTTGATAGGGGTGAAAAATATGTGTTTTTAATTTATTTATTTGAAGACAATATCACGCTGAGAAGCCAACATTATCTCTTTCTTCTCAGAGAGTAACAAAACACTCTCAATTAGTGCGTGGAAAAACAGCGTTCCACTCACAAGGCATAAACGCGCGAAAGGCTTGAAGGATTACCTTAAGCGAAGAAGTCGTGAACCTAAATGAGCCATCAGCGAATTTTTTAGTTTACGATAACTTGATCCAAATAAAAAACTCAGCTCCCTTCTGGCTGTCTGTTTCCAAAGTATAGTTGAGTAAAACGTTTATGTGGTATTTATGTTTGCAGTTGTATTTTAACAAGTTCTGCTACTCTGATAAAACGCTGTAAATAATATCAAAACTAAAAGGTAAAATTTTGCATAGTCTAATGTTTGCTAATGATTACGGGTATATGAAGGAAGACGCTAAATATAAGGACCGATTTTCTCCCGAGTTGTTACAAAGTTCATTAGGTGCAAGAAAGAGTTGCTGCAGCCACCAGAATATCGCACAGCTCAGTTTACAGAATTGTGCGAGGGAAACAAAACAGGAAGGGAGTTCTTTTGGCACTCCGGGAAAGAAACAAATTCCCAAAAGACTAATGAAATCGACGTTTTCGATAATTGTGTAATTCGACGCACCATATGCAACACTTATTCCGAAGAAAAGACTGTAAGGAGAAGTAAAAAGGAGCTACAGAAGTTGCGAGAAAGAACTAATTTTCAAGGTAAATCTGCAAACCTGTGTACTAAAATTTAAAAATTAGGGTTTAAATGGAAAAAAGCAGCAATAGGTGTGTCCTAATTGAAAGACATATCTGTTCTATACTGTTTCCCTTTGCAAGTACAGAACTGAAGGACGCCCAGTAATGTATAAAGACGAGGTGTACATACATACTCGTAGAGTCACACGGTCCCAAGAAGTTGGTCTGATGATAGAAGCTGAGGTTCCATGGCGTGTATATCCAAAGAGAGCGACTGATTGATTACAGCCCATGCAGTGGAAGGTTTGGGTTCAAATCAAATTTGTACTCATTTATAGATCACAAAACAAAGCAGGGGACTTTCATAAAGAAATGAACACTGATACCTTTGTTAAATGGATTCGAACAATGTTAAATCCAAATTTAGCATTAAATTCCGGTTTTGTAATCGACAATGCCTCGTATCACAATGGAGAGCCAGACAAGCCACCAACAGCAAATTATTAAAAAAAAGTCATGCAATCTTGGCTACAAACTCACGACATTCCATTTTATGAGCACATCACAAAGACACATTTGTACGATTTAATCCTAGTCAGCAAGTGACAAATATTGTTTGAACACAACCGTATCACTCACGAATTAATATGGGAAGATGTCAAACAATGGGTGGCCACCAAAAATGGAACTTTCATATTAAAAAATGTTGAACTTCTGTGTCGGCAAAGGTTTCAAGAAATTTGGAAAACTGAATGGAAGAAAGCATGCCAAGACGCCCAAAAATTTAATAAGAGTATTGTAATAAAAATGGCATAGTAGAAGAAAGAATTAAAGAGAATTATTATTCAAGACAATCGGATGGAAACCAATGTTGAAGATAATGAAAATGTCAGCGATTCAGAGGAAGACGAGAACGAAGAAAGGTAAGGTGTAGAAGAGATACAAGAAAATTAAGTGTAAAATTTATTGAAGCAATTGGTCTATGTGGTTAAATTACTGGAACTGTGTGTGATATTTTCTTTTGTAATGACTCTACCAGTTGAGTGCAAAAACAGTGGAGTACCTTGGCGACACCTGACTCGGGTTCTGTCACCTTATTCTTATGGAAAGGAAGCAACAGCTGCAGCGGTCGAATGCTTCATGTTATACAACTGGTTGTTTTAATTGTCTTTTAAGTCCCCAGTTTAAATGCCGTTACTGAACAGCGGAACTGTTGTCACCGCCTCTTGGGAAAGATCTTGCAATTCTAGTCGGCAAAAGAACCTCGCATATTTTCTTCCTTAGACACGTGAAACGCTGTATGTTATCCTAGTGACTTTGAAAATGAATGGTAGTGATACCCTGCAATACAGCGAGAATGATTAAGTCCCGATACACAGTTCAGCAGGTCGGCGGTTAGGCCCGCTGTTGGCGACGGTATGTTCTTGCGTAGTTTCGCGGCGATTAAAGGCTTTACCATTTTAAAACTTAGGAACTTTATTTCGAGTGTTAAGTTCGCAGTTTGTGTGAGTCAGTTGAATATACTTACTACTTTAAAAACACCGTAAGATCTGAGAAACGAGGAAGCCATTAACCAGAGCCAATAATTCGGGAACCAGCTATAAGGTGCAATACTTGAGCAATCTTGATTTTTTTCTGGTCAACCAGTCACATTAAGCTTGTGTATTAACTGTAATATATTTTTTCGTGTTGGTACCGAACTGCTAGGAAAGTAACGTCTTAATGCGTGTTCCGTTCTGCCACACGACGGCTGTGAATATCTCATAATTGCAGAACATGTACTATTTAATGTAATCTCCAATTTAATGATTTAAGAGAAAATTGTGTCATGTGTGCTGCTTGGGGTATTTCAGCGATTGGAGGGGAATAAATCCTCTGGTTGGTCGAGCAAAGTTGCGGGACACTTAAATTCAATATTCAAAATTTTAAGGATAATACAAGAGACAGAAAATGTTTTATAGCTATCGCTCTGAAACTAATATTGTGTGAATAGCCAACTTTCGGTGAAAAAAGATTTAGAGATTGGAACTGTGTTTGAGAGAAATAAAGACTAAAGCTTTCACCAACTTGTGACAATCATTGTTCAAAATCGTCAATGTGCATAATCTGTTAATCGTACTATTATGTCTCAATGCAAATATTCACCTCATTTCCTGAAGGAATGCTTCCTGTGTTGCACAATGGCTATATTTGGGGTCGGTCCTGGTGATGTAGTGGTAACCATACTTGCCTCCTAAACTCAAGATCGTGAATTAAATCCCGGACAGGAGAGATGGAATTTTTTCGGGCGTAAAAATCCTAAGTATGGCTTCCTTCGGAAGGGAAGTAAAGCCGTGGGTCCCGTGTCGTACATTTGAGGCACGAAAAAGAACCTCAGGCCTGAATAAAGAGGCCTCAAGCAAAATTTATCGGCGGTTTCACGCCCTGAATTGAAAGGGACGCTGATGACCTGAGATGTTAAAGAGCGTCCGTAAATAAATCAAATAAAAAAAATTAACATTTGGGGTCGCATGTGGTATCAACATGACTGTGCGCTCCATCACTTTTCTATTGCAATCCGACAGCATTTGAACCGCGCATTCACTAAGCAATGGATTGGCCGCGGTGGACCCAATGGTTTATCCTTCCTGAATCATCTACTTTATTCGTTTGAATGGGGACTCTTGATGAACCTGATTTACGAGACACCAATGGAATCATAGGAAGTGTTCATCGCTCAAGTGCTGCTAACGCTATATGCACAGTCTGGAATGCTTTTAACGTGTAAGACAATCGCATTGTTATAGAGATTATATTGAACAATAAACTGAACTTTTGAACATTTTTTATAAAATATTACAATTGCTGTTCTCGATCATATAGTTTTCCACTTCTTACTTTTCACAGATTGACTATTCACTCATTTTATACCTAGGATCACTGGTCAACAAAAAGGCTTCTTACTTTATTCTTTCACCTGGATATATGTAATATGGATGCCCTGAATTCATATATGTTTTCAGTTTTGCTCTATTGGGCTAAGTTCTTAAACTGAATCACATCAAATATAATAATGTAATACTTATATTTTTATGAAATATTAAGTTCTAATGCATACAGTTATGACAAAACTGTTTTTTAAGTTTCATTTTAACTAAAATATAAATGAAAATATTAAAGTAAAAGCGAGCTATGGCAATACTTATGAGTTTTAAGTATTTTTTAGTATTAGCGAGAAAAAAACATAATTTTTTTTCGAAGTTGTGATATGTCCTTCACTAGTGCCTCTTTTCAAACACCAAAAATAATCAGCAATGGCCTTGATAGTGATTTTTGTTGTAAAGACTTTATGAAACAGCTCACCTCGTTCTTTGCTCATTTCACCAAGATTCGCAGCAAAGTAATCAATGTGGCTGTTGAGATAATGCACTTTAACACTCATTCTACACCCTAGATTTCTAAAATGTTGTGACATTTCCTCTACAGTTTCTTTATAATGCTCAGATTTCTTCGTCGGTCCTGGTGGTGTAGTGGTTACCATGCTTGCCTCCTATACCCAAAACGTGGGTTCGAACCCGGCCAGGATCGATGGATTTTTTCGGGCGTAAAAATCCTAAGTATGGCTTCCTTCGGAAGGGAAGTAAAGCCGTGGGTCCCGTGTCGTACATTTGCGGCACGAAAAAGAACCTCAAGCCTGAAAGAGAGGCCTCTGAGCAAAATTTGTCGGCCGTTTCACGCCCTGAGTTGAATGGGACGCTGATGACCTGAGCTGTTAAAGAGTGTCCTTAAATAAATCAATCAAAAAAAAATCAGATTTCTTCTTGCCAAGAAAGTTTTCTGTCACCTTTTTGTATGCCAACCATGCTGACTTCTTTAACTCGGATGTCGAATGAGGAAAGGTCTCATCCTACATAAGTTCACGAATCTGTAGTCCATCGCAAATACCTGCTGGTATCTTAGCTTCAGTTTTTTGTGGGAACTTTATTACAAGAAAGTTGAAACAATCACTATCCTTATTAAGAACAGTAACAAATTGCTTCATTAGACCTAACATAATATGGAGTGGTGGAAGGTGGACATTTGAAGAAGAAACCAATGTTTTATACTTCACATTTTTTTTAACTAAATTGCTCCTTTGTGGCTATTTTTTTTTTTTTTTGTCCAATGCTCTGATTTAGTCCTACTGTATCATTCACAAAGTGAACCATTTATTACCTTGTTTAATTCCCTCAAAATGTTTATTTTATATATCTATGTAATAAACAAATAATAAAAATGTTATTTTTATTAATAGGCTGGCTGGAGAGGTTCTACGTGGTAAGGAATCAGAGAATATGAACAGCTTTTATTGAGCAAAAATGCTATAGACCAGTAAGAAAAAATGTAATTTATTCCTAGATGTTTGAATACTGAGTTTAGGGACACACGAAATATTTTGTTTTAAGTTATTACATATATTTATATGAATTATTACCATTAAGATGTTAATATTTTAAATGTTATATCTTTAATTACAAGGACCGAAAAACACTACAATACGTAGATCTTATGAACATTCTATTATTGGCTTTGACATTGAAAATGTTCATATATATCACTCAGTACAAATGAAGAGGAAGAAGAAAATTAAAACACCAGGTTCCTGCACATAGGAGTGTAAAACTACGAAGGATATGAAGGGAAAAATATCCAGGACTTACATACACGTAAAGAACGAGAATGTCCTTAGCTATATTTAGGAAGACGAAATAGTACCGTATTGCGCGAGGAAGCAGCATCCTTTTCGTCTTCCGCATCAGTGAACAACCTAGTCGCTTCAGTTCCACTCCTCCATGCACATAAATGTTTGATTGCGCGCGCAACTCAAGGTTTATTGCTTTCCCTTTTTTATTTTCTTGAGAGGAATCGCCTTACAGCCAGGCGCTGCGATTTCTCATCCGAATTTCTCCATCAGATTCAGCCAGACAAATACTGTGTCAGATGAAGCACAAGTTTTTCAAAGCATCGGCTGCTGCGGGCTAGAATTGACCGAAGACAACTGTTCAGATGAAAGAGCAACGGTCAGGCTGTGAGCAACAAACTAACAGGAGCCCCTGAAAAATGCAGTAAGTCAAAAGGGACTATGCTTCTTTGGAAAATGCGGCAGCTTTTATTTAGCTTCCCTCTTATCCCTCATAAAATCTACTAAAATTTCTAAAATTATTGAGCCAACTATTTTCGGTCACTGCTTTGTCTGAACAAGTATGGCAGTGGATATCCTGTGACAAACATATATTCTATTGTAAAAGATGTTGTACGTAAAACTAATTATAACATATATTCTGAATAAAAATGTAGTAATAAAAGTGAAGGATGCACACATCCTTTTTGGATAAAACTCCTGCCTTATCTACATTTATTACTGAAATCAGTATAGAGAACAGTTTACGTTTTTTAACGTCTCAAAGATTAAAGCATACGTGTGAATGATAATGGTACAAAAACAAACTAGCAGGCTTAAAGTACTCTGGAACTATATAAAATAGTAAAATAAAGTAAAATTTATACATTTTCTTTTTAATAGATTAATTCCCAAACTTTTTCGACTCGCATATCCTTATATAAAGATGATAGTGAGGAAACCCCTCATTAATATAAAAAAAAACGGTTTATCAACGTTAAAAGTAGCCTAAAGTCTGTAGTAACGATAAATAGGCCAAATTTAGCATTCCTCTCAAAAAATGTCGCAACTGCGCTTAAATTTTTGAAACTACATAATTCCAAATATATATATATATATTAAATTTAAGGCTATAAATTCGAAATTAAATAGATGAGTTAATAATGCAATAGCACATTTTAACATTCACACGTTTAATCTATACCATGAGGTTTTCTTTAATGATATTTAAACATTTTATGTAATGAAAAAGTTCGTGCGAGCTAAGCTATACACGTACAGGTAATTTCAATATTTTAAACAAAACTGTGCATCCTTCTCGCAGAATTTTAAATGAAGGTGTGAGGAAGTAGCATGCATTGAATGGCACAGATCTTTAAAGTCAAACCACAGAAGTGGTATTTAAAACTTTATATCTTTTCTGTCGTCTGGCATATACCTCCCTCCGTGCCCATAATTAAACATTTCTCCCTGTAACAGATTAAGGAAACTACATCCTGTCACTAAATAGCTAAACACCTGCCTCATTTCAAAGAATTGAAAACATATCTAATCCATGATGATCACAGTTTCATATTTCAGGTGTTAATTGTTTTATTTACGAACGCTCTTTAACATCTCAGGTCATCAGCGTCCCTTCAATTAAGGAGTGAAATGGCCGACAAATTTTGCTCAGAGGCCTCTTCTTTCAGGCTCGAGGTTCTTTTACGTGCCGTAAATGTATGACTCGGGACCCACGGCTTTACTTCTTTTCCGAAGGAAGCCATACTTGCAATGTTTACGCCCGAAAAAATCCAAGGATCCTGACCGAGTTTGAACCCGCGATCTTGGGTTTACGAGGCAAGTATTGTTACCACTACTCCACCAGGACCGACATTTCAGACGTAATTTGTAATGTTTATAATTATTAAAAAAAACGCCATCAGAAGAAAAATTTGACGAACCCCTTGCAAAATTTCGGGAACCCCCAGAGTATTTGCGAATGACAATATTGTTAATAATTATCAATAATTCTAAACTCAAAGTTAAATTATAAGATGAAAGGGAGTATATGAAATTAGGTAAAATAATATGAAAATATCAATGAACAATTAAAAGTTTAATAAACAAAGTTTAAAATATCTTAGTATTTAGCTTAAATGTGCAAAAAAATTATTTCGGCAATGACATTATTTTTCAAGGATCAATAGAACGATTTTTAAGGAAACAATTCGACTACAAGTCTTATACCTTGAAAGAACATTTTAATTATCTTGATAATGAACTTCTCTAAATCACTATTGCGCGAACTAAACTGAAGTTATGCGTTGTTTATGAAAAGCCTGTAGACTAAAGAAACAACAAAAGAAAGTAGCGTTTTGTTTTAATCCGAAAGAAAGCGGGGAAATAACATGACAAATAAAAAAGAATGCTATGAAAAGGAAGCAAGTATATGTCTAAGCAATGAAGCGAAAAAGAAAGAATGTAAAACAATGCTCAAAGGTAAAAATGTGCGAAAAGAGAATCAGATTTTCCCTTTTCAGCTTGTTCTAATTGCGATATGAACGAAGAAGGATAAATGTGCATTAATTCTCATTGATAAATAAATAATAAGCTATTAATTATTTCTTAGTTTTTAACTTTATAGTTATGTTAAATGGTAGTAGTTAAAGTATAAGCAATGTGCAACAAATGAGACACGAAAATAGCTATACAGATGATTCCTAGCTCATTTGACGCCTAGCATTATTTACCTATTTGTGGACTGGCATAATAATACTTGACTTCAGCGGCAGCTATTGAGATTTTGTTGTCAGTGAGCTTAATGAGTGGTAATTTTAGTAATAATAGTAAAGTTGCATACTAACAACAAATGCACAAGGAATGGAAAAGTATTTACAAAGGTGTGACTTGGTACTTCGGAATTGGTGGAAAGGTAAAGATAGTTATAGCGATGCAGGGATATTTGTAAAACTTTTTCTATCTCAACAAGGTATTTAAATTCAATAGGTTTGAATTGTCTGGGCGCGTAGCGGTTCTGCCTTGTACAGGTAGAACTATTTCTGTTAATATGCAAGAAATTCTTCACAATGTAGTGCTATGATCTACACAATCGCGTTAAAATCAACACGAAAAGCGTTACATGAGTATGACAATTATACTATGGCATAAAGATTGCTAAAAATTTTGAAATTCAGGCCATATATGAAAATAATCTTGATGGGCGTACAAAATTCTGTGAGTGGTGTGCAATACGACACGAGGACGATGTCATTTTTACAAAAACATCCTTATGGAATGATAAATTCTCTTTTAAATGGAAGACACAACACAGAATCAAATGTATTCAATGGCATTTTGCGACATTTGGTGGTGTAGACAGAATTAAAAACTTCTTATATGCAATTTTTGGTGCAATTACCGCATTATATGTTTTACCAGAGTATAAATGCTAAAAGTGGAAAATAACTTACTGCAACTAGCTCGGGAGCAGTAAATATAACGAGATGACCTCAATCGCCAGATTTTAACCAGATGAGTTATTTACTGTAGGGCAGAAACGTCATTGAATTCTATTATGTGCTATGCTATAATTTCGTTCCAATAATAGCACGCATTAAACCTTATGCATCCCATCACCCTTCCCCTTAGCTGCAGTCTTAAGCCTCAACTTTTACAGAACTATGTTCAGCTGTCCGGAGGTATCCCTTTCATTAAGGATTTTTCTCAAGGAAAGAAGTTGACAAGAAAGTGACGCTAGGAAAGTACTTTAATTGTTGAGAGACAAATGAAGGAATAATATATTAATGTCACAAGTCTTAAAATTTAAAGAACTTGACGATAAATAATTCATCAATGTTAAATCAATGACAAATAAAAATTTCCACTGGAAAATTTACATTTAACCGGTTCAGGTACTGACAGGCATTACTAATTCCAAAACTTACCAGAAGGATTCTCTTAATTCTAACTTGAAAGCATATAAACAATTTACAGGCATTACTATAAACTATTACCTCAAAAAATACCTACCCAATTTAACTAGTATCATGCTGGTTGATAAACCACTTTACAAGATGTACACGTCTTGAGCGCTCAAGTTCACTAAATACATTCACCCATTTGCTTGTTGTAATTTCTATAAATATTTGAAATCAACAATTTAAAGAAAGGAAGATGAACTAGAAAATTTAAATATGCCAACGGCCCTTGCAATACACACAAAAGGAAGCCGCGAGACTTTCAGTTTCGGCCCATGGACAGTGAGAACATCGTATAATTACGCAAACTACGTATAAAACAAAATAGTGAAATAAAAATTCATTTATTAAACCTGTATATTTCCCAACTAGTAACTTACCAGGCAAAACTAGTGCTGAATGCCAAATCTTTGCTCAGGGTCGAAAGCTTTGTTCCGTCTCTCTTTACCTGCTCCTTGCACTGTCGAAGCCGAGTGCCGACTGCCTAATACTAACTTACTACAAGGGAAAAAGGTGAAGGTCTAAACCTTCTTGGGGTTGCAGTGCCGAATAGAAGCGAAGAAAGACGATTGCTTGTGATTTTAGTAGTAATTACTTAAGGCAAATAATTAGGTATGTATTAATAGAGTTATATTAGATCAGTTGGTTAGAGCGCCATGCTAATGCACAATAGCCGTGAGATCGAAACTTCTCCTGTAGACTTATTTTCTTTCTTACATGCATTCTTTTCATTTTCTTTCTCTCTCAAAATAAATGTTATCTTTTATCTTCATGTTTGTTCTACACTGTTCTTAATAAAATAAATGTTTCTTTTTCATATGTCAGGCTACGTTTCTTCGCTGTCTTTAGGCACTTCAGCTGCAGAACGGTTTAATTTGTAAGGTCTAGCAAAGGTAGAGTGTGAGCATTAACCAATCGCAAGAAAGGTTAGGAAAGTATGTGAGAAGGAAATATATGTGCAAAAGAAGCATAGAAACGAAGCATGTATTGTGTAGCATATAGTGGGCTATTTAGTACCGTTAAAGAATGTAAGGGGAATTCAAATATATGCTCAGTACAGGGCAGCACTTGTCCTCATGCTTTTGAAAAAAGAAAATATTGTAAATTGCAAAGTCTGCTGATTTTGGACTGAATACTATAGATGTAAGTCTGTAGGGATGAATGAAGTAAAATGAATTAATGGTGACTTTTTGAATGTTGATTTGTTTTATTTACGAACGCTCTTAAACATCTCAGGTCATCAGCGTCCCATTCAATTCAGGGCGTAAAAAGGTCCATAAATTTTGCTTACAAGCTCCTTCTTTCAGGCTTGAGGTTCCCTTACATACTGCAAATCTACGACATGGGACTCACGGCTTTGCTTCTCTTCCGAAAGAGGCACTACCAGGACCGACTTAATGATGGAGCAAATGATCTCGGAGTCCTTTGCGCCTTAAAGCTATCTGGATTCGTCTTCTAAGGGTAAGGAAAAACTCCGTAAAAACCTTGCCGAGACATCTTTACTTGATCCAGATTCGAACCCAGGGCCTCCGAATTAGTAGTTACAAACGCTGACAATAGGCCATGGAGGCGGTTTTTAATGTATTGTGTATATATAAGAATTTTTATTTATTGTCCTTAATGCAATTTTTGAGTCTTTTATTGCTGAGAAGACAATTCTTACGGTTAGCTTACGTTACAATAGTCAAGGCAGCACAGAAGACTTCGTTAAAGAATGTTTGATGCAGTAAACACATTCCCACGTTATGAAACATTTTCAGGTACAAAGAATTGAAATTATCACAAAATGAACAGATATATTAGCCCAGAATTTCGAATAGCAATTGCGGGAATTTCGTAGCATTGGCTCTTGAAACTATTCTGTGTTGTATTTTAGAGCAAAACACGCGGTGCTAAGAATACAGTATGTCCGAAAAAAAAACAACGAAAAAGAAACCGTATCTCCCTAACTAACCAATGCATTAATTGACTGGTGCCAAGCTAGTCCAGAAAGAGAAAACAAAATTAAAAAAAAAATGATGTACTGACAGAAGCCTATGCGCCTGCATTGGTTTGTTCCTGCCGCTTTGCGATGTTGACATTGTGACACTGACATTATATAAGATATTATAGCTGTGAGCCTTATTTTATTGGAAGATCTGAAGAGTAGAGAAGGCCCAATGAGCTTTGTGGCGGCTAAAACACAGTAAAGAGTGCAATGTTCCTTTAAAACGGAACGGTACAAACCCACGACGGCATCTTTTCTCGCGCTTTTGGCAAGAGATTGAGTTTTCTTGTAGTCTGCCACAAATGGTGCTCATAACGAGATGTACTACAGAATGAACAGAATGTAACGTTTTTCTATTTCTGGAGATGCAAACCATGAGACAAAATAAATATTTGATTTTTGAGATATTTCATTATCAGTCTGTTTTCTCCGAACACCCTGTACTTTCAGAATTTTAAGTTGTCGTTCTTCCATCGTGATATAATTAAATTAGTGCTTGCCATGTAATGTACTTTGTGTCACATTTGAAATAAGTGGATTTTTATGTAAAATCTTCATATGTAGTAAGATGTTTGTTTCAATATTGAAAAATGTCCACTTTGAACATTTAATCTAGTAAATTACATGTGGGTTGTTTTCTTTTTTGCAGTAAATGTTTTCTGTATGTCCCTATGTTTGCAAATTAAACCTATAAGACCATTCTGTATTTTACGACAAAATAATACCTAATAAAATAAATATACAATGCATTATCTCTGAAAGAAATAAAAATGAGTTAGTAAAATATTGATAGAAGTGAACTTTAAGAAAGATGACAAAGTCACATTAAGAATGATGTGTATGCTTACAAATATCGCAAAACAACAGGCGCTCTGTAGAAGTTAATTCTCCATTTCCGGTTGCACTATACGCGTTGTCACATGATTCCACAATCGATGATTTCTTTTCTCTCTCTCTTATTGATGCCTTGCCTCTCTCAGCTTCAGAAAGTGTTTAATAGAAAATGAGATGCAACTATAGTGTTTTATAAAAAACGGAAGTATTTCTTAATGAAAAGCACTCCTAATTTTAGAGTCATAATTATTAAAGTATTCAATGATTCTTTTTCTGTGTTTAACCTTGCTTAGGCTCTTGAGCCTTTAGCATACGTTAGAGGTTTGTATTGCATTATAATTACCAACAACATAAACTAAAATACAATGATCCGAGAATAACACAGGTAAAAAGAATGGCAGAGAAGCACTTTGAGTAAGTAGACCCCATTATAACCCTCTGGAGTTTGTGTTCGTAGTTTTATCTGCGAAGCACAGTAAAACGGGCAGTCTTTACAGCCTTAGGGGGCTTCTTGATAAGACCAACACTTTATAACGAAACTTATTTCCGGGAATTAGCATATATTTGCTTAGTACTGATATGTTTTTCTTTTTTGTGCTGGTTCTAAAACCGGCATAATCTGCCGAGATAATCCTGTAATGGACTGGCTATTACTTGGTATGCAAAATAAAACCTCATTCCTTTGTAATGCTCATTTAAACTTCCTCTTACAATTACAGTTACTTTGCACTACTAACACGCTTTAAGGGCAGTCCTTTCTATGAAAATGGCTTCAGAACGTGCCGAGATTTCGGACCTTCTTAAAATAGCTATTTAAAGCTCTTTCCACAGATTTTTTTGAAAAGATATCTCCATTGAGGTTGACTGGAATTAAATGAGAGAGACTGCGTTGTTATTTGAAATTTATATTTTCACTGTCAAGGATTATTCAAGAATAATTATTGCATCGATAAATACAATTAAGGAGAGATTTATTCCTTCTATTGAATATAATATACAGTATCGTTACCAATGACGACCTAGTTAGTCTACTGTGGTCAGCGTAGCTGTATGTTGTCCGAGAAGTTCTGAGTTCGATTCCCGCTACGTGCTTAGAATTTTTTATGTTAAGGGGGTTTGGAAATGAATATGATGGCAACCGGAGTGCTGATCACACACACCCTGCAATACTGCTCTCCGCCGATGATATCGCAAGACAGACGTAGAGGAAACAGCGATCGCTTCATTTAAATGTCTTTCGACAACTACATTTCACCCAATGTTACAAAGCCTGCTCAGATAAATCATCTATTGCAGTATTGAACAAAATGAACTTTGACTTGATTAAAAGTCCATTATAATAACGAGTCTTCGACAAGTTCCTCCGCACTCGGGTGATTTGCAGCTCACAGAGGAAAATGGGTATTCCTACATTTTCTGATATTCCTTTCTTTCTTTGAAAGCGGTTTTTAGCATGCAATCTGCCCACCGTTTGCTACAGTATGGACTTTGGAGTGTGTGCTTGCCTTGATGAAGTAAACACAATTAACTATACGCTCGGCGCACGATCAGTGTAGCCACCCGAATTCGCTTCCTTAGTGAAATCTCTACTTCATAATGACTGCGAAACGACTTCTCGATGACCCTTTATTTGAAATAAAGTACACGGTGAACATGGATTAAAGCCCTTACAGTTTGTAATCGTATGTAATGCATCGCATCAAATATTTTTTCATATAATTTAGACATATTAATTATGAGTTAATTAATCTCCATAAAAGGAACCAGTTAACTGTGACAAAATATTAGCTGTTTTAGAGATGGGAATCCAACTCAGGATCTTAAATTCTAAAAATCTTTCGAATTTCCCAAAATTCGAATCCACCTCCCCCTCGAATCAGTGTAATCGAATACGGCAATAACTCTGATAGTCATAGGATCTGTCGATAACTGGAGTAATTAATGAACTTCTATCTTCAGTTCTTAAAATTTCGATTAATATTTGGCTTTCAAATGTTTCCACGTGTTGAAGTAGCATGTGGCCCTTTTCCTCTGTATATTTTTGCAGAACACAGATTGCAATTCATTATTCGAAATCTGTAAATAGTTGCAGATAATACAAGATGCATGAGATACTGTCCTCATAAGGGCTGATGTTAGTTGCAATTATATAGGAGATGAGATGGTTTTGTGAGAGGCGCAATATAAGTATGCGTAATACTGTGGTAGGCAATAAAAACTATTTAGAATAAAGCGTGAGAAATGTTGCGAGTTGGACAAAACATACAGCACGGATAACCCCGAGCTATGGCTGATGGTGGTTGCAAGTAGGACTGAGTAGCTCTGAGTAGTTCAGTGGTGGACAACTTGAGTCCTGTGCGCGATGCAGAGTTTATATACCACGGTAAAACTCGAGAACTATCGAAAATTATTTGGAGAATATATCGAGAGAACGCAGCGCCGTAATCTCATTTCTAGAGAGTTCCGAAAGATTCCGTTAGATGACATACTGAAAATAATGTAGTTCTCAGGATCGCCAAAAGGGAGTATTGGCCATTCGAGTACTACTGATATTGCAGTGATCACAGATTTCTCTTTCTGGTTAGTGAAAACGCCTATTTTAAGTCAAAGAAGTTAAAATTAATTATAGAAGCATTTTAACTTTACTTTTAAGTTTTGCTTTCATAATATTCATATGACGAAATAAGTGGGTAAATAAAAGTTTTCCAGACTGTTTACTTCAGTATGTACCCAACTGATTGGGTTCAATTATCAAGCATATGAGGTTTTCAATAATAGAAAGATTTAAAGATATTAAACTCAATATATACTTCTATTATTACTTTGAAACTGTACAATAATGATGAGAATAAGATATTAAAACCCATTTGCAAAAAACTCTTACATGCCTACTCAAATAGCTATCTGTTCCATAAAAGTTATAATGTGAATGTGTTTCTGGTGCAAAAGTTAACCTTTCAATGAATACTTGTTTGATAGCGATATTCAGATTTCTGCCCTGTTTTTATCAGATAGTATAGTGCCCGCAAGTAACACTGCATCAAGAATGCGCAAATGAGAAACCAATTAATTTTTTCGTGCCCAAACTTTGAACGCGGGTAAAAATTATTAAAAAGTTTACTATTACAACAGCTGGCTACAGTTTCCGCAACATTTCCAATTTTGCATTACGCGCCACTGTGATGTTCAATGAAAAATAACCTTTCCTGTCCCTATAAAGTTCTTTATTTTATGCACCTGGGAAGTGCATGCACCCGTGAATACCGTCTACGAATGGAAAAACAAATATTTGGAGTTTGTCACCTCTGTGTTATTTTATGGAATCTTTATATAATTCTGCCTAAAAAGTGCAATGATATGCGTAACGTTACTGTTGCAGTGCATTTACCATCTATCACAATTTGAAAAATATCATAAGCTAAAAGTGTAAACAAAGTAATAAGCTGCTGTGTTCACTGAGATAGCCATATGTCTGTTTTTATTTCCTTCTATGTCTTCTCCTATTTTATTCATATACTTCTTTGGATAACTTAAATATTTTCTTAACTCATCGTTCTTAGTGGATTATTTCTAGCATGAAATATACGCCGTGGCTGCTGTATAAATCTATAGTATTTCTTCGTTATCAGAGAATAATGATGCAACACTCGTTCTATAAAGAACACGAGATTTTAATGAAAAAAAAAGCAACCTCAGATTTCAAATTTTCATACTCACAGAGAAAGTACTCAAAAAATGAACGAATCGATTTCAAAATTGATTAATCGTATTCCTTTATTATTAAAATTTCACCAAGCGTACACTTCAAGTCTGCCGTTTTATTGATCAATCCAGGCTTATGAGAGAGAATTTTCTCGCAATAAGTTATCGAAAGGTTACCTTTTTCATTACTATCTGACGTTTCAGAAATCGGGCCTAGAAGCTGCAGAAATGATATTCTTCTGTTTATTATGGGTTATAATTTTATGGCTATGTAAAAACCAGTGAAATAACAAAACAACAGAGATAATATTATATAGCTAATTGGAGAACCGTGTTAACCGTATGCCGAATTCAAGAGCAGCTAAAACTGCAATGCTATACTCGCACAAGTCTTCTGGCACGAAAACTCGGGTTCGAACCCGGCCAGGACCGATGGATTTTTTCGGCGTAAAAATCCTAAGTATGGCTTCCTTCGGAAGGGAAGTAAAGCCGTGGGTCCCGTGTCGTACATTTGTGGCACGATAAAGAACCTCAAGCTTGAAAGAGAGGCCTCTGAGCAAAAATTGTCGGCCGTTTGACGCCCTGAGTTGAATGGGACGCTGATGACCTGAGCTGTTAAAGAGCGTCCTTAAATAAATCAATCAATCAATCAAAAAAAAAAAAACGAAAATAGATGACTTTGGGAGCTTTAGCAAGATCTGATACAGGTAACCGGTACAGACCATAAGACTTAATCACATGGTGATGATGATAATGCTGGTCATGAATTCACGCTACCTCATGGGTATTAAATGTTACATAATTATTGGCAATTCTAGGTCAAAAACCACAACAATATTTGGGACAACCGTGAGGGTCAATTTTATTAACTTTTTGTTTTCCTGCCACTAATGCAAAGCAGTCAATCTTTATTTTGTTCTCCTTCATATAATTCCTTAATTAATATAAATTACAGTAAACTTAAGTTATCAAACTTATAAATATATTATTTGATTTATACTATGCCCTGTATTGTAATATTAATGAGCAAATGTATAAAAGATCACTATTACAGACACAAACTGATGGCACTAATAAAGGTAGAGAGAAAATGTTGGGCTTAAACTAAGGAAAAGAGTTTATACAACTACCTTAAATTGAACGAGGTTAAAACCGAAAATAACATCAATAACGTGAATAAAAAGTGAAATTTAATGCAACAGTCTAAGTTTAGAGATAATGCCAGATATCAAAATGATAGTTATGTTTTACTTGTGGATTCTTAAGAAACCTGACATTCGTGCATCTCAGGATGCAGTGAGTGGGCTGTCTTGACTTGGGAAGTGGTGGTGGTTGTATATAATTACGAATTTATTATTATTATTATTATTATTATTATTAAACATTTATATCAATATCTACTATATTCATGATTTATACATGTTAATACAGCAGGCTTATTAAGATCTATGATGATATAGGAAAAATTTTCCAGTGGCAAAGGGTTCCGAGTTATGTCTGTCGCTTGGAAAATTCTCCAAAACTCTATACAACCAGCATTATCCTAACAGTAAAAATCGTTATAACTATATCTCCGTGTAATTAATGAATTTCAGATGGGTGTTCCTGAACCTACGTACAGAGTAACATAGTAGAACTCAGTGAAAAATTCAAAGAAAAATGGTCTTGTTTTGGCTCACTGTGTTTTTAGTGAATACTGTGCGCGTCACATACACACACACGCACTAGTATCCATCAAAACATATATATCATACAGCCGAACTATTAATTAGAATCGTTTAATGAACAAGGCGCTATACTGAAGGGGATGTAAACATAGAAGTACTCAGGCACTCATATTTGGATTATTAGAGAAATAAACCCAAGCCTCGAAGTTTTGTTTCACATTCACAGTCATGAAAAAAAAATACTACATCTAATTAACGCTCATAAACACATACACCTTCCTGAAATTCCCATCAAAATATAAGCAAAGTTTGTTGGTACAACATGATCGGCGAAAGGACGATTTAACGATATGATCGTCCTCCCTGACTGAGGTTTTTCCAGGTTTTATTCAGTCCTCATAAATGGGAAATGTCGGAGAGGTACCCTAAACATATGCCTGGAACGTTTCCTTCCTTAAAACAAAATCATTTCCCAATAAATAATTTCATCTCGTGTATCATCAGTATCCACCACCTGTGGTGCCTCAGCAGTAAAAATGGGCGTTAAACACTATTTAAAAAAATTATTTTACTGTGCCTTGTTCTTTTACTCCTTCAGAAAAGATATAGGTATTACATAATTGAATTATACCTGATGTAATAAATATACTTCCTTAACCATTGCTTCGGATAAAGTTAATGCTACTAACAAAAATATGTGTAATGAATTTTAAATAAACTTAAAAAATTGGGTAATAGAATAAGTAGAAATACATTTGCAACAAAGAGTGAAAATGCAATCTACAGAATAAAAATAGATCCTCAATAGTTAACATATAAAATAAATTATTAAAGATATAGTATTTAAGCAATTACCTTGAATTAGAACAGATCCTAAATACATAATTTCCAACGGCAGATCACAAGATTAGTAAAAACTTAATTAAGATTTATACATTATCAACAGTGCCACCATTGTTTAATAATCCATGGCTAAAAGTTACTCCGCTGAACCTCTAGTATATTTATTTTAAGCCTGTGGCATAAAAAAATCATTAATATACTCAACGCTCTTAAAACAAAGATCCTACAAGGATGAATAACACCCTATTATAGTTTTTTAAGCTTGCACCAATTCCTCTTATTTCTATCATAAATCCTTACTTAGACTAAGCCTTGTTCTTGTTAAACTGTACATTATTAAATTAAGTAATGTTTATTAAAAGGGGAATAGAGTAGGTATGCGTAACTACGGACCATTTATCATTCTACCTCAATTTTCAAATACGCATATTGTTGTCAAATGGCAGGGCATTAGATACGCCATAAATTCACAAAGAATAAATAAGCAATTAAATTCTATATGGTCATATACAGTATGAAATTGTGTAACGATAACAATTAATGTGCGCAGTCTGTGTACATTTTTATACTTGTGTCATCTACCACCGAAATATTAAGCTACACTGCAACTGTATATATTGTGATGGCAGAACGGAAGGTTTTGATAGGTTGGGGCTAGATGCTACTGAGAACGTTGTTTGTTAACCAGTAACAGATCTGATTATTTAAAACCTCTATCTTTGTTTATTTATATGAATATTGTTCTATTTCTAAGGTCTCTCTTCTGACCAGAACGTAAACCAACGACTAAGGCAAAAGAGCCCTGCAATGATCAATTTCAATTGCCTAATTAAAAGTTTATCCCTAAATAGTAGAATAGAAAATATTTGTTACTAGAAATTTGAATAAGTAATTACATTCAATGATTTAACTTCTTATATTGCGTTAAGAAACTATAGAGAAACATGAATCCGCGAGTGGTTGCGCCTGGCATTTTGCTTACGGTACAATTTAGTTTATTTTTCTGCATGTTGTTGTAATTTTCAGAAAATAAAATTATTACATTTATTACATTCCTATAAGAGTTTACCTCTTCTTCTATGACAGTAGAAATCTGAAATATTAAGAAATTCTGGAGTTTTCCTTCTATTTGTTGCAGTGCTAATTTAATTAGTCGTCTCTCTCTACACCACTCAAAGCATAAGTTGTATAATTATTGACATCGAAAAGAAATACCACTCAACTCTCTAACATTTCTGATTATTGACGTCCCATTAAATTCAGGGCGTGAAACAAGCGTTAAATTTTGAACAGAGGCCTCTTCTTTCAAGTTTGAGGTTCTTTTGTATACCGTAATCTACGACGGCTTTACTTCTCTTCTGAAGGAAGTCATAATTGGGATTTTTACACCCTAGCAAATCATCGACCCAGGCCAAGTTTGAACACGTAACCTTGGATCTAGAGGCAAGAATGATTACCACTAGATCTCCAGACACGATGGTAGGAGCAATGTTTTGGCCAACGGCACACATGACTTTTCAAAAAACAATGGAATTATAAGGATAAAAGGTTTTGGAGGACAGTTAACTTTGAAATAAAAAACAATTTACGCTGGGAAGACGTCCATTTTGGGTACGGTTATACCTCGGCGTCTTTTACGTGGTTGACCGCGCGATGAGAGAAAGCTTCATAGTAGCACAGGAGTCTAATTCATCCACATTCTGCAAGGATTTGTGCTGTATTTTCAGGAGATGAAGGGATTATTAATAGTTCAAAATGGCCTTGAATGCTCAGCTCTACCAAAGGGACATAAAAGATGCACTAGAAATGAACTGACTGACGTTGAGTGCAGTTTCCGAGAGAATAACTGCGAATTACTCCGCGTTTCTGTGTCCACCGGACCACGAGTAACAGGCCTTTGTGCTATGACGTCATAATAATCGCTGTACGCTATTACAGTTCAGTTATTCCGTCCCTGTCTTTTAAATCATCGTTCTATTTCTTGTCCCTATGATTGTGCAACGCAATTGCTAGGAATGCGTGTGTTTAATCTTTCCGAATAAGTTTAGTTTGAAAACATTAAAGTTAAAATGACGGATTCAGAATACTATACCAAATAAAATTATAAATATGAGCATTCAGAAAAGCTAATTTTACCAAAAGGTGAAAATACACAAAGTGAATTTATTGAGCAGATAATTGTGTATTTCAGTCGATAGCGTTCTTTACTTGCGATGAAGGAGAATAATTTGGCATCTCGACCACTCTAGTGGCGCATTCTATACCTATATCCTCCCAAATGGGCAGCTCCGGAAGAAAGGGATAAGATTAGGAATACACTGGGGCGGCTAGATCCGAACGAGGCGATACAAGGACGTAGGTGGGGTCCCAGGCTTTCCCTCAAGTATTACTGGCACACCTGCAGGGGCCACTATGGTAGTGTTTCAAGAGCAATCCACCGTACGCCGCACAGCACCAATGCACCTCGCCTAGTGCTTTATGCTTTAGAATCTATAACTATAACTTTGGATTGAACTGGGGAACATAAAATTCATGAAAAGGAAACATGCAACCCAGCATTCGCTTAAGTGACCAGGCGAAACCACAAAAAGAAGGTTAGATTGGCCGACTCCAAGGGATTTGAACTTTCTGAGTGCAAATACCAACGTTGCCGCTTGGGCCGCTCCGCTTGGTAAAGAAAATTATAACATTTTCAATTTTATAATCAGGGGTCTTTTCATTTATGATTTATCACAACCTGTTTAAAGCATGAAAGTTCATTAAAATTATTTACTCTGCTGTTTATTAGGCAGTATAGACATTCAACATAAAATATGTATGTTTTCTAAGAATAATGAACAAAAATACATTCAATTCTCATCATTTATGCTATCATCATTGGTCTTACTCTGGAACTAGGCAAGTACAATGTACTATTAGTCACGTTTGATCAAATAACAGAAATTTACTCTTATTTTACTGAATCACAACTGTACGATTTAGTGCTTTAACAACCAATAAGATATTTAAAGAAGTATCATTATTACACGGCGGGTCATAAGTTGCGTATTACGATATTGTCATTAGCTTCCAATAATATTATGTCTTGAACATTATGGGTCCAGAATATCAGCGGGAGCACCATCATTATTAAAACAAAAAGTAATAGGACGCCATGTTTGGCGACACGCTTTGCGGAGAAAATTTCTGAATGCTTGTCACAGCAGACCACACTTCCCCTTTGTTTGGTCGTGCTGTTGGCTCACTTTATCCTCAATAAAACCAAAAAGCGCTGTCTGAAGTGAATAAGTTAGGGCCCTTTAGAGCCTAGGCCAGGGTAGCAGATGTTGTATCCGATCCGAATGCAATCCTTCTGGAATCAGCAAGGCACTATATCGAACATAACAAAATGTAGAAGAGCTCCAACTTGTTGCAGTATTATAGTATCTGATATTTCAGCTGTTGTTGGCAACGCTGGCCTTTGCTGACAGATAGAAAGGAGAAGGAGGGAGTAGGTAAAATTTAAACAGAGTGAGAGAGCTCAAATAGAAAGAGGCAGACAACCGGGAAGCAGGGTAGGGAAACATGAGTCACAATAATTTTTGGGGAGGTGAATATTTATACTATATGTGGGGGAGTGTAAGTTATTTACTTTTGCACTGTTTTCTGTTGTTTATTTTATTTATGTGTTTAAATGATTTTTATTATTATAGGTATATTTTCTTTTTCCATTTATTTATTTCACACACACACACACACACACATATATATATATATATATTAGTCTTTTAAGAGTTAAATATTGGTTTGTGAATTTTAAATGCATTTCCTAGTGGAATTAAAAAGCATGTACGGTTCCAGTACCCGCGACACGGATGTGTTAGATTTGTAACAAATATAATTTGTAAATAAATGCGCTATTACTACTATTTCAACTGCTGTGTGTTACGGATAGAATCATGTGTTCACATGATTGTTCATTTACAGGACAATTAAAAAAAAAGTTTAAAAATGCGGTCATGCCAGCCCAGATCATAGCGTGCGGTGCATTCTTTTCCATTTCCTCAGAGAAATACTCGATTTTTGGGACTTTGATATATTGCGCATTCGTATGAACATCGGAATCACACTCCGAATGGAACCTTCAAAGAAGGATATTACTCCGAGCGTCCATATCATAATCACTAGTTTTTTAATAGACAGTGATGGAAACGATTTTACTTCTAAATATTTTTCATTAAAAGGAGCAGCGTTCAACTGAGCTAATGCTCCACGTTGATGCTGTTGCAGACAGAGATAAGAATGCTGCAATGAAGAACTAAGGGCAAACATCCGTGTCCTAGTAAAAAAAGTGAGTTAGTTTGTAGTAGTTCTTCTTCTTAACGCTTATATATTCAATAATCACTTGTTGTAAAATCAGAAAGACATTAATTATTCAATGTCTTCGCAGAAAGATCTTCGAAGGTCTTCACAATGATAGTAACAAGTTCATCTACTGGTTGATGTTGGAGAGAATGCATGGCAAATTTCTCAGCACTTTCCTTTGTCAGACCTCTTTTTGCAAGAAAAATTTTGCTAACACGAAGCATTCAATAAAAATGACAAAGTTCATCATTTCAATGTTCTTCTTCCTATTGTTTGAATGTTACTGTTCTCTGGTCACATAAACACCACAATAATATTCCCACGAATGTCCACAAACCTTCAGATTCACTACATAGCCACTGCATTTGCCTGTTTTATGTTTTGAACTGAACACTAAGTGTTTCTACACTTTCGTTTCTAGAGCAAACCAGGACGTTGAAGAAATGCGATTATTACTTTGAGATAGGGGTAGTATCATTTTTGAGGTGGCAGAATCCCAAAACTTTCTTACAACTGATTGATAATGTCAGCTATCACTATCGTCCCAGTATGGGCGTCTTGTGCACCCACACTGCGGCATGCTACCGCCTTCCATATGGTTAATCATTGTTAAGCAGTTAGGTGTCTTTCAAGATATAGCTAAATGCTATTAATAACAGATGTAAACAAAATGATATTAATATAATTTCTGCTTTTAAATTAGGTCCTCAGACAATAGGTACGGATTGAGTAGCCTGGCATGGTCAAAGATCGGAAACAAAATTTCAACTTGGTCAAGGCAGGAAGAAATACATGTCTAATACTGCAAAATGCTACGTAGAATTATAGCTTGATAATGCAGTAAAATTAAAGTATCTGCAAGTGTACAACTTCATCAAAAGGGAGAGATATAAATATTTAAGTTCTGAACACTACTCATTTACCTCATTTGATGCGTCCTAGAGGTCTCTGAAATAAAAGTGCTGGTCTATGCAAAATCCTCTTGGGAACTTCCCGCTGCGGCCGTATATACATAATTACCAGAGGGAGGGTGTTGTACAACAAACTCAAGTTAATCGTACTGGTCTAGCGGAAACATCCGAATCAAGCTTAAGCCCACTTGCAGCACCAACAATCACCCCAATTAAGAGTGATTGCTCTTTCAACGTCCCTAATCAGTCTCCATTCTGGACGCCCACCGTAATTCTGCTGCTTCGAATATCACCAATTAAACACCATTACCCCATCGCCCGGACAACGCTTGCAAATGCTCTTTTATCTTTTAAAACTAAAAACACCGCTGCGATGTTCAGAGGAGGTTTAACATTTCCGTTACAAGAATAGGAGCTAATTTGCTTGCGTTGTATTGCCAGCATTTTGTCCCTAATGAGAATAAAAAAGGTTCGTACGAAAAAGGGATATTACAGACCACATATTAATAATCATTTTGCTGTTTTGATAAAATTGATCATCTCATAAATTTTGTTAATGTACGTAAAATGTAATTCAAGAAAGTTTACTGTGCAATGGTGGCATTGTTCCAACTAAGAGGCTAGGTCCATAAGTTTCCGGCCTTGCCGATAAGGATTATCGCCTTCACAAAATCCTTATCTGGTATCATACCTTATCTTTTAAGTAAATAATTGCAGCTATAACTTCCACTTCGCTTTGTGCAGTTGTTCAGACATAGTTGCATAAAGAAGGCTATGTTAGAAGATTGTCACATGTTCAAAATGGAGTTCCGAGCTACTATTAAGTTCTTCACAAAAGAAGGATTTGCTCCAAATGAAATTAACCAGCGAATTATTACCCTCATATTGTACCGTAAAAGAATGGGACAAACGTTTTCGAATGGGTCAAGAAAGCATTGAAGACGAAGAGCGCGCTGATCGGCCCTTGGAGGTGCTCAATCCTGAAAACACCGCTCTTGTTTGAAGGAGACATTATCGAAGACCGGCAGCTCAAAGTTACAGAAATAGCAGCAAGGCTGACCCTTTCTAAAACAACAGTCCTTCGAATTATTCATGAGAATTTAAACATGAATAAGGTTAGTGCAAGATGGGTGCCTAGACTTCTTTCCTCAGTCCAAAAGCAGCAACAAGTCATCTGTTGTTAGGCATTTTTGGAGCTCTGCCGTGGTAACGAGAGAGAAGTTCTGCAAACCATTGTTACAGGAAATGAAACCATGGTCCTCTACTATAATCCCTTGTCCAAAAGAGAATCAATGGAGTGGCGTAAACCTGTTGAACCACCTATCTAAAAGTCAAGGTCACTCAGTCAACCAAGATGATTATGACCACAATCTTTTGGAACTGTGAAGGAATACTCTTTATTGGCTTGAAGGAGAGGACCACCACAGTAAATGGGGAGTACTATGCTGGCCTATTGCACAGACTACGTGCTTCCATCAAAGAGAAAAGGCAAGGAAAGCTGAGTGGTGTTTTGAGCCTTCCTCACGACAACGCGCCCGTGCACACAGCCCTTGTTGCAAAGGGGGCTGTGAAGAAATGCGACTTTAAGGAGATTGACCATACAACCTACAGCCCAGATTTAGCTCCCAGGGACTGTTTCCTCTTCCCAAAACTCAAGAAGGACTTTCGAGGAAGAAAATTTAAATGTGACGGAGAAGTAATGGATGCTGTATATGCTCATTTTACAGACAAAACTTCTGACTATTTTGGGGGTGGGATTGAAATGTTAATTCAAAGATGTGAGAAGTGTATTGCAATAAAGAGTAAATATATTGAAAAGTGAAATATAGTTTTTGTCTTCATTACATATGAATGGTTAGACTGAAACTTATGGACCTACCCTCGTACATAAATTCATTGTTGATAAAGGTAAGGGTATTGTTAGATTAGAGGATGCTTTTAACTTGTTTGATATAATAATGACTTGAAACACCATTTTTCCTGAGTTTAGCAGGTAGTGAAAAGTAAAAGCATTGATGTGAAATGTCAGCTAATATTGATTAAAAACACTCAATGCATTCTACTCGTTACATAAAGAAATTTATTTCAAATTTACGACTGTAAGAAGTTTATAATTCGAAAGGAAAGAAAAATCTTCAATTACCTTAAAGCGTTGTTTTTCAAACTTTTTAAATGGGAGTCAACTTTTTAAGTTCAAAGGTTCTGTGGATTATCTTAATCCAGCCTCGTATAAAAGAATTCTATCACACTTAATCACATGATTATAATTTGAATATAAGTGATAAAATATAAGCATAAGTTATATATGTATATAAAATAGGAAATAGATGTTTGTTTTTAATAACTGATATCATGTCAAGTTAATAATTATCTGACCATCGCCTAAAATCAAATATATTCAGTTTTAAGAGCACTTGTGTATAGTCTAAACGCTTCAGTAGCCGTCACATCAGGGGATGCAGTCAGAGTTAAATCACTTTTAATTTATCACATCCTTGTTCTAAAAATGAACTAATAGGGCATTAATGAAGTGATTTTAAATAGTAATTGTTATAAATCAATTTTAATGTTCCTTTCATATTAAAATCTAGTTATTAAATCTGAGTTACATCTTTGACCAATTAATATGTCTCTAAATCGTAGATGGCCCTGTAAGGGATTCTGCCTGGCCTGTTCGGTTTCACGTCCAACGAAGGAAAGAGTAAGAGTAAGTCGAAGGGATATCGCTTAACTTTTAAATAAGTTAACGGGTGATCTATTCATGCATGCGCTTAGCGTCCCTTTTCAATTCAAAAGACCCCTTCCGAACATATTTCAATTTCCAAAATTCCCATGACACAATATAATATATAAGGAATTAATATTGATTAATAACTAAATGACTACTGTACTGTAGGTCTATAAACCATATATGATTTAGAATAGAATTCGTTGAACTTGTATATTGTTAAATGAGAAAATTAAATAGCAATATTTTGTGTAATACTAATTAAATGAACGAGGCTGAAAGCCATAGCATAATTGTCCAATATTTGTTACCAGTTTCCATAAACGTGTTCAACAAAGCTATTTTGTGTGTGTGAGTATATGTGTGTGTGCTTTTTTTACAACTATAAAAAGTGTTCACCAGTTCATTTGAATTTCATTTACTAATGCTCATTTTATTCAATGCATCTTCAATTTAGGTTCTAGAGCACAGCAAGAGCATCTGTTTGAGAAAAGCTGCTTTAAAACATATATAACCCCAGTCACTATACGCCAAATCGATCTTGGTGGTCTCTGGTAGCTTCCTAGACCCAAGATCGTGGATTCATTCTAGGCCAGGGTCGATAGGTTTCTTTTAGCTTCCTTCGGAAGTGAAGTAAAACCTCTGGTCTCATGTCATAGATTACGGCACGTAAAAGAACTTCCAGCCTGAAAGAAGAAGCGTCTTATTTAAATTTACCAACTGTTTCACGCCCTGAATTGAATGGAACGCTGATGACCTGGGAAATTAAAGAGCGTCTGTAAGTAAACCACATCAACAACTATATACTAAATGACTTCCAGCCACGAGAACGCTCTGCGGTGGAAATATTTAACTCAACGGATTGTAGGGGGTTTAGATATCTTGCCGACACACTGTGCTTCCTATTGGCTGAGATGGTGTAATGTATGCCTGTACTACCTATGTTAATAAAATTCGTGACACCAGTTTTACGAAGGCTGTGGTTTGTTAGCAATAACTACCACTATGAAAGGAATAATTCAATCAGATAATATAGTACCACCGATGATTTCACAGTACACTACACAAGAAATACATGAAATTGCACAAATTTAACTCTTATTAGACAAACAAGATATACACTAAATTGAAATAAATGAAAAAAGTATAATAGAAAAAATTTAAAACTACATAAATAAAGTGAACAGAAAAAAGTCGTACAAAAGTAAATATCATACATTCCCACATGTCTGCCTCTTCCGATCTGAACTATCTCACTTTATTTAAAAATTTACCTACTCCCTCCTCCTCATTCCTATCTGCCAACAAAGTTCAGATCTACCGCTGCCCTTTCCCCCATTAAAAATGGGGCAGGTTATCTCTTTCTCTATATTTTCGTCCCCTTGCAGTATGCCAGAATATGTTCCCAAGATTCTTTCTCCGCACTTATAGGGTAGATTCTCGGACCCTTCCTCTTAGACATATTCTCGTGATTGTAAGACAATATTTAGTTTTGTCTCACTCTTAGGATTGGCGTTCTTTCATAAGCAATCAATTTTTGCTTCGTTCAACGTAACAACACGATGTTTTAAATATACCTCTCTTAATTATACAAGGTTTATTTCGCTATTTAAGGTATTTGAATAGTCGTTCTTTCTTTGAGGCAGCCTAGTAATTTGCTATAATTTTTCATGATTTTAATTGTTTTCTTTCACCGCTACAGTTGCAAAAAAAGTTCTCACACACATCCATGTTCATCCTGTAGACTGAGATTACGAAAATACTTACTTCAAAGCGACCATTCCATCAAGCCACAAGAGTTACCGTGATGCATTACCAGGTTAAGTGTAGCCTGTTCATGTTTCATCGATTCTGTCGTATAGATGCTTAACTGCACGACACACGCAAGCAAGAAAAAAGCGCAGGGACTACCATAACGACCTAAATATTATGTGCACAATAGAGGGCGGGGCAGGGTAGGGTGCGGTCCACAATGCGTCTATTTTCCAGGCACGCACTACGTCTCCTATAGCTATTTGCTTTGATTTACTCTCCGTGCAAAAAGGACATATGTCCCTTTTTGACAATTAATATGGATAAAGTGTTGAGTCTAGAATGTTTGCTAGAAAATTACAAGAAGTTAAAAGTTTATTAGGAGCATGCAATGAACCAAACAAAAGCTAGTCAATCTCCATCCTTGACCTCTCAAAAGCTATGAGGCAAGGTATAGCATATTTCAATAACATTCATTTTCATTTAAATTTCCTTTCTCGAGATCAACATATCTAGCTTATTATCATATTTTACATATTTTAGCGCATTCCGAAGAACTGTAAGTTATTGCGATTGTACCCAGAATTTTTGAAAAAGTTTTTCAAATCTCCATTGACCCTACCTCCTAGGCACCGAAAACAACACGATGACAATGAAAATTATATATGTGTGTGTGTATGTCTAGCGGTCGCAGTTTTTGTTCTTTTTTTCTGAACAAAACTCGGATATAACCATCAATTAACAAAATTGGACAATTGGGGGTTTGGATTAACCTAAATCATTTTTTTAAAAAAATTAATTTGTTCTAGCGGCTGCAATTTTAGATTTTTTAATTTTTCTCATCAAAACTCGATATATTTTTTAACATAGTTAATAAAAGATTTCTGGAAAATCAAGGGAAATCCAGTCATTAGAGTTGGGGTAATCTTGAAAAAAACAATTGGAAGTTAAAGCGAAATTTAAAAATAGTTATAGGGGTTGCAATTTTAATTTTTTAAGGAAATTTGGTATATGCCATTGAAATAAAAGGAGGAAAAATAGTTTGTGAAAATTATTAGGAGTGGAGTTTTCCTGAAAATAAAAATTTAAAAATTACTATAGCGGCATCAGTATTTGCTTTTTCAAACGAAACTCCCTATATACTATTTAAATAAAATAAGCAAAACAATTCCTGAAAATCAAGGAAATCGGTCTATTAGTCATGAAACCCAAAATTTAAAAATCGCTTTAGCGGCACCAATATGTTTCATTAGAATAAAAGTCGACATATACCACTTAAATAAAATAAGAGAAATAGTTTCCGAAATTAAGGAAATTGGATCATTACGAGTAGGGGTATACTTGAAAATCAAAATTTAAGAAGTGCTCTTGCGTTTAATTTTCTATATATTGTTTTAAAATAAAAGAACACATTAATTCAGCATACAAACTGTATGTATTACGATGCATATGTTTTATATTTAGCAAATGCATCGTCGAAAACAAATGTGAAATATTAATCTAGTATTATTTGAGAATTATATTTGCAAGAGCGCTCTTTAATAACGTTCAGAAAAACCTTACTTGTTTTTACTACAAGAACATCTAAATTAAATTTCAAATCCAATGAAAATCGATGAAACCTTCGATTGTTTACTGTTGATTGTGTATATTTGCTTCGTAGATTTTAATTGTTTTTTTTAAATAATAACATTTTTTTATTTTTATCAAAACATACGAACATTGTCTTGAATACACAATGTAACTCGAAACTTTGTTATTTTTCTCTATTTTAGTGAATGTGAAGATACCCAGGGCTCAGTTCATAAAAATGAATGCATTTAAATATGTTTAAAAATACTCACACAGTATAGCATTGTCTATCAGTGGTCCTATATACCATTTAATTAATAGTATATTATTAATTTTAGTGGGTTAATCTCAATAATAATAATAATAATAATAATAATAATAATAATTCTAAAAATCTGTTTTTTATGATACAGATTGCAAGTATTCTAATTTCGTTCCCCTAATACCACACAGTAATGCCATAACTTATTTCATTTAATTAATTAATTAATTAAGCATAATTTGGATTTTATTATTATTTTTAAATTTACTCTACTAGGTGAGGAATTAGCATAGTTTACGCAGTTCCTTTATCAGTGTAACAGTTGCACCTGTTTTTTATTTTTAAGTGTGTGAAATTTGCATAAATTCATTTTTAATCAATAACAACTTTCTTTTGTTCCCACAAACAATACAAGTGTGGTCTGCATTAAGCAATCGATCACATAAAATTTGAATATAGTACTGCCCCCGGTCCAAAATATTGTATAGAAACGAATACTCAATGGGTTTATCGTGCATGAAAGGACTAGTGCTACTCTGTGGTAATGTGTACGTACAGCATTCACACATACATGGATTATGTATATGCGGCTATTATTACTGTACTGTGGGGCTTCAACCACAATCTGTAACAGAGCTCATTATGGACAGAAATCAAGCGGCCACCTGCCCAGGTAAGTGGGAGTAAACAGTCAAAGGTGCAGTAGTTCTGTAATGTCATTTTTTAACTGCAGGATGTAGAAAGGGAGCATTTAGGCTTCTTCAGTTAACTTTCAGGTAAAACCTTTGACTATTTCTTGGATTGGTACTGTGCGAAGATATATAGATAGATGTGTGCTGAAAGATAATATAGGTAGACTGATCAAAATTAAAAATATCTCCTTTTGCGCATTGTTCCATTGCTGACGTGTGCTTTTGGGACACCTCAAATGTACATCATATTGTGTAATGCGTAGTATATCTTTACGATATATAGAAGCCATTAAATTATTTGTTTCTTTACCTGCAGTTTGGAATGTGTTTCATTTCTATACCGTACAACATAATAGCAGATTTCTGTAGCTTATTTTAGAACGGAAAGATATTTCAGTGGAAAAAAATAAAACTTTTCCTCATTTTAAAAAGTTCATAGAATACTCTAGATTAAAAAAGATTTAATATTTCCAAATATTTCATACACGATGTGTTTACAAACAAGCTATAAATATAAGAAGGAAAATATTGCAGAGTAAAACAATGTAATTAATGTTTCTTAATATTACTGGTTATTAAGAAACTCAGCTGTAAAAACAAACAACACAGAAGTACTAAATAAAGTTCAACTAGCTTTTCTACATTGTAAAGGATTAGAAGTCTCTTAAGAGTATATTCGACTTCTACATTATTCTTTAATGTGCAACAGTTGTTATGCAGCTATTTGTTGTTTTATACTCTAATCAAATTGAGAAAGTGTTACAGTTGCATGTTATTTTCTACAAAGTGAAAACATTGCCTGATTATTTTCATAAATATTGCTTTGCTCTGGCAAGAAGAATCAGTTTCTAAATCTTTGGGCAGTATATTTAACTATGTGGCTTCAAGGTTTTGTCTAATTAGACTCAAATCCAGTACACAAAACGTAGTGCATTCTTTCTTCATAGGAAAGACGAGAGGGTCTCTACTTTCGAAAGAGATTACACTCATTTTAGGTAAAAAAAAATGACATGTATGTTTGCAATTCCACCAACCTGAAAGAAAGAAAAGGTAGAAAAAAATAAAGAAAAACACCGAGTAGTACAAAAACAGAATTTGTTCAGTCGTTTTTCCTTGACTTTATATCTGTGTTTTTAAAAATGTTAAATCTATTTTCCAATTCATATTTTCCGAAAATCTTTTGAATCATATATTTCTATTGTCGGAGATTTCTTTGTTAAATTAATGTTCAAAATTTCAGGAATCTCGGGTAGGGGATTTCAATTGGGTAAACAAAGGTGGGGAAGAATTAATAAGGAATGGAATGCAATGAGTGGTGCATGGTTAAGAAGTAACTTGGAGGAAGTTTTTGGAAACAAATTAAAGTAAGGTTTGAAAACATAGTTGGAAAATACTATATTCTATTATGAGTTGGGAGCGGTCACTAGTGTTCTATCAGGAGATAAAAAGGGGTGTCAAAAGAAATAGATACGTTAGTAAATGTAGTAAGCAGCAGAGAATAGGAATAATATGGTTTAGATTAGGAACCTGAAGCTTAAGGGTTTCAGAAGTAATTGTGTGCATGGAGACGCCCTATATGTGAAAATGTGGAAAATGTAGCACATGAATGCTCAGGACTAAGTGAATAGAAAACAAGCAAATACGGTAAATGGTTGAAGTTACATAACTTAATTACAGCACAGAAAACGTTTGGTGACCAAAGGCAAATTACGAATCTTGGGGAATATTTGTATGGAGATCAAAACAAATGGTTATGATCAGTGAGAAGAGAGGATCGTGAGTTTGGTTGCGCTTGCCTTGTGTAATTAACTGGCAGTGGTATTTTGATTATGTATGGCAATTAAACGTTTAAATGAGTATGGATGTAAGTTAGTTAAGGGTAGAGGTTCTGCAATGAGAACATATTTATTGCTAATTTTGGGTTATTATTGGATTATATAAAATATGTTAGTACAGTGTTTCTTTGTTTAGTAGAAGGACCTGTGCCAAAGTCTTCTGGAATAGGAAACTACTGATGAACTTAGCAAACACTGCTAATATATTTAGTTGAAGGGTGAACATTAGTACGTTAATTAAAAGTTTTGTATCGGAGTGGTTTAAATATTGACCTGGATTAGAACCAGGCCATATTGTAATATTTGCTAACTTACTGCTATTTAAATAAAAAATAAAAACATATTTCTATTCGAAAAGGAATTGGCAAAATATAAAATTAGAGATAACGACCAACGAGGTAATATGTACACAAAATATCTGTTAGTAAATTTTATAGTCTTATGCAAGTTGAAAAACTGCACAAATAATATATTTGTTACTTTTAACTGAAAAATTTTGAGCATTATTTGAACTCTACTTTACTTTTCTTGCATCAACGGTTTTGAAAGATTTCTCCTTGGAGTGTCGCTATATGGTTATCCATTTTGTGAATTGAGGAAGGAACTTTGTTTGATCTATCAAAACTTTGAGCTTTGAAACTGGAATTACAGATATATAAAGTTACCGATAAAGTAAAAGCATGCGAAAGAAATAGAAGTTACCTCGAGATGATGAAAACACAGTTATGAACTAGTTACACCTTAAGATAGATTTGAATGTTATTTTCCACTAGTTTAGGGACATGCCTCAACTGAGTGGAATATTTAGCCGTTAAACGCTAGTACAACAATTAAAATGCAACCAGAAAACTTGCTCAGTAGCCAGACTTTGCTGCAATAGCCTGTTTTGTCATTGCTTTACTAATCACAAGGTACTACCGTCACTGTAACAAATGGCTGTTTTTCGTGACAAGAGACACTCCCTTTTATTTATGAGGAGTACCAGGATGGTGATTTTGTGTCTTTCGATTCATTATTTAATGTAGTTGTCCAATTACACGATCGACATTAGCTGCAAAACTGCTCCGCTGGAAGGCAGAAAAGAGCAAATTTCAGTAAGTGGTGAAAAAACATATCTCGAAGGGGAAGTAGTAGTTATGTATTTATTACCAACCAGTTGCTTCCTACAAGTTAAATAGATTGACAAACTTTAGCTCTTTTACGAAATAGTATATGGATCTTTGCTTTGCAAATTCCACAAATGTAACTATTATAAATATGTGAGATATCAGATACAGATAAAGTTATTTCAATAAGTACATTTCAAAGTTTTAGTGTTTTAACAAGGAATCGCTAAAGGAGTATTTATTAATTTTTTTTAATTTATCACTAATTTTTTTGTAAAATTATAAAAAGTAAACAGAAACCAAAAATACAATTGATCTGAAAGCATAATAGCATTCACTTATTGGGGTATTGGGATTATCCAAGGCGCTTTAAAATAGAAATATTTATAAAGTAAACATTTTACAGACATCAAGACAGCTACGTTGAGTTCGAGATCGGTCCTGATCATCTGGTGGTAACACATACTTACCTCGTGGACCCAAGATCGCGGGTTCAATCCCGGCCAAGACGGATGGATTTTTTCAGACGTAAAAACTTAAGTCCTTAGGAAGGGAAGTAAAGCCAGGGGCCCTTGTCGGCATGTAGAACTTCAAGTCTGAAAGAAGATGCCTCTGAGAAAATTTACCTGCCGCTTCACTCCTTGCATTGAATGGAATGATGATGACCCGAGATATCAAAACTAAACTAAATAAATAAAATAAAATAACTGTTGAGTGCGAGTTGATTAATGTGCTGAGACTACGAACACACCACTTCTCCTTATTTTACAAATGCGTGCTATCGATAGAACGTTTTCATGAACAGATTTGTGTGTGTTGTATGTGCGTACACATGCAACCATGCATTTCTTTATTCTTTAAAAATTTCTTGTACATTTTAAATTAAAAACTGCCATGATACTTCCAAAACTATTATAATGCAAACTGATTGATAATATCAAGAAATTATTTAGCACTGAGATGAAAGCTTTTAAGTGTAAAAGTGCTGTTATCTTCTGTAAAATGTAAACAACAAATAATAAATGAATATTCACATACAATTATTATAAGAATTTTAAAGCTATCAAAGTGTTTTAATATAAAAATCTGCCTACTAAAAGAATAAAATAGCAATAAACAATGGGAAAGAGCCGATAATATAAGGCATATTGCAAGATTGTCAGGCTATGCATCGTTTTGAAGTGAAAAAATTTAAATTTCATTCAATTCAAGAATCTAAAAATTATCTTACGTTTATTGTATTTAACTGTGTAAACATTTTCCCTCTTAAGAGCTCTCTCATGAGTCAAGGAATAATAAATTGTATTAATGTTTCTAGTTTTGACAATAATTGTATTTCATAAACGTTTATAAATGATATTGTTATTGCAACAAGTGTATCACAAAATGAATTTCCATTTGATTAATCAGAAACTAAATAAAGAAATAATTGTGAAGACAAATTCTTTGAAACTTAGTATTGTATGTCAATCTTTCTGTAAACTTTCAAAGTCATTTGAATTCTTTTTCTCTGCTACTTATTTAATTATTTTTTTCTTTCGAAGAAAAGCTTCAGTCAACATCAAACTCCTGCAAAAATAAATTCAACTTCTCTTGTGAATCACGGTGGATTTTGGAAAAGTCGTTACTTAATACTAAAGAATAATGTGTGGAAATCATTAATGGACACAAGGAACCAAATTAACGCCCACATGACTCGTAGATCATAGATCGTAAATTCAAATGCATGCTTTCTCAAGTTATAATCGGTTATTTCAAGGGGTTTCCTGGTGTACTAAAGAAAATCATTGTTATCATCATTGTCATTTCTTCATCAACTTAATCCTGACCATCATCATTATCTCTAATTTGCTTCCGAATTATAGGATGATAAATGGAATGCATTTATCTGAATTAGAAAAAGCTTATTCTTTTTTGACATTTAAGGCTTTCTTACAAGCAAGGTAGTATTTCAGATAGTGAACCAAAATGTACAAGGACCCACGTGCCCACGGTAAGTTCTACTTCCTATCAAATGCTATGCTAGATTCAAAAGTTCAGGCAATCCCGGCGTATCCAAACCAAGTGGGTGTGTTAGTGCGCGTCCGAGAACTGAGCAAGCCTCAATGAACATTTCTAATTTTTTTTTTTGAGAATTCGACACACGCTCTATATTCGGCACAACATATTTTTTAAAAAGTTATATTTATATATAATGGTTCTATTTTGACTGCGCAACACTTCGCTTTTATATATACAGAAACCACTTGTACTTGCTTCTGGTGACATTTTAAGTAGCGATCACTGGCACACATTAACAGACCCTTATCTAAACTCTATCGTAATGCAGAACTGCTAGACTCTTTTGCTTGCATATACTTCTTGAAACTTCTTCCACCACCTTTGCTTAGCCTGTATTTATTTTACTCTGAGTAATAAGAATACGATATTTTTAGAGTGTAAAGTAGAAATGATACCATCTTATTAGAGGTAACAAATAGTAATAGTAGTAGTAGTAATAGTAATAGTAATAGTAATAGTAGTAGTAGTAGTAGCAGTAGTAGTAATAATAGTAGCAGTAATAGTAATAGTAGTAGTAGTAATAGTAATAGTAATAGTAGTAGTAGTAGTAGTAGTAGTAGTAATAGTAGTAGTAGTAGTAGTAGTAATAGTAATAGTAATAGTAATAGTAGTAGTAGTAGTAGCAGTAGTAGTAATAATAGTAGCAGTAATAGTAATAGTAGTAGTAGTAATAGTAATAGTAATAGTAGTAGTAGTAGTAATAGTAGTAGTAATAGTAGTAGTAGTAGTAGTAGTAGTAATAGTAGTAGTAGTAGTAGTAGTAGTAGTAGTAATAGTAGTAGTAGTAGTAGTGGTAGTAATTGTGTATCTATTTACAAAATATATTAGTTACAAATCTAGCTCATCTATGCCGTACGGATCCTGGGACAGTACGTTTTCCCAATACACTAGGAAATACATGAAGTTTCATGCACCAATATTTAACTATTAAGAGACAAACAATTTATAAAATAATGAAATAAAATGGATAAAATAATATGTAACATTTTTCCTAATACATAAATAAAATAAAGAAAGAAGAAAACGGCACAAAAGTAAATAACTTACACTCCCACACATATATGTATACACATAATTGCAAAAATATTGTGACTTAAGTGTTCCTACTCCCTTTCCTGGTTGTCTGTTTGTTCCGATCCAAGCTGTCTTACTTTTTTTTAAAATTTACCTAGTCCCTCCTCCTTCCTACCTGCCAGCAAAAAGCCAGCAGTGCCACTGCACTCCCCCAATCCCGTTAACAAATGGGCCGGTAGATATTTCTTTCTCCATTCTTCCGTTCCCTTGCAGTACGCCAGAATATGTTTCCAAGATTCTTTCTCCACACATACACACACATAAAGGGCAGATTTTAATGTATTATAACTAACAACACAGAGGGATAGAGATTACATATGACTGGATGCAGACTGTAACATGAGCTGCCTGCATATGCCATTAAGTTTTGCGTATATTTTATATGTTTTCATTTATGTCACACACTTATATCCAAGGAAACCTCATAATAAACTTTTGAAATTTTGCAAACGTGCAAAAAGTTTCAATTTGTGATGTGGTCATATTTGAGTGATTATACAAAGACTATAGATTTAAATCATTTGCTTATTATTCGCCTCACAAAAATGAAGGCACACTTGATATTCTAACAACGTAAATCATCTGGATCTTTTATAGTTTTTCTTTACTATTTAACCGAACTCATTCAATTCATACAATTGCTATAGACTCTCTTGTTGAAGCACGGATAAGAACAATTGGGTGTTTCACAACACTTTATCCTCTCGTATTTCTCTGCAATTTGCACTCAATATCTAGATCTTATTTGCTCACCTTTACATAATAATTTTATTTTTAAGACCAATCCGAAAGTTTTCCTAGTGTTTCTTAAATTACCTTATAATATGGTACATTTTTCACACGAACGAATGATGGTTGAAAGTAGCTGCACATGTAGCTGTAGGAAGATCGTACTTAAGAACTTGAAAAAGTGAATCAAGGAACATTTCCTTTGTAGAACGATCGCAGATCACTCGATACCAGGTCAGGAGAACAGAGCGCATGGGAAGACAGTTCAAGTTTATCTTCAGGAATGCCTGCATAAAAAGATCAATACAGTGGTATAACTTCTGTGACGGTTTGTGCTGTTACAGAACAGATGTTGGCATAAAGAGCTTACAACATCTCCTACTTGGTTTGCTTGTCTCGTATGAACTGCTTAAGACCTGGGCTATTTTGGTATGTTACTCCTGTTAACTAATCTCCAGCCCAATTTCAGCAGCTTCATATCTGTTTAATGCCTTCCCGGAGATGAATTTAACCAGTGAGCCCTGCTTCGTGAAGATACAAGTTCGTACCTCCCCTACCTTCAAATTACAGCAGAATCTCTGAAGAAACATCTCGGCAACCTGAAGAACTCCAACTTCCTCCACTTCTCTAAAGCTCATCCGGCACTAGCAAGATACTAAAAAGGCAGATAAAGGGTTGTGCTCTTTGCATTCACAATAATCCACGTTAATGTTTCCCAGCGACTTACGACATTGCTGCATGTTTATCGCCCGGGATTTATTCTTTACACACTCAAACATGCAGTGGCTGACAACTTAATTCCAAGATTTGCTAATGAGAAACCGCTTCACCCATTCTCGTTTATTCCTAATCCCTAAGCTACATCACAAGATTCTCTTGCACCTACTTCCTTACTAGCCCTGTAGTCTTAATAAATGTCACGCAAACCCACAATTACAAAAAGTGCACTTCGAAATCAATAATAAGATTATTTTGCTTAAAATGCAATGTTCTTTGCTTCAGAGACAAAACGTTCATTATCTAATGCTGTAAGGCTTAGCCTATCAACAAATAAAATATTTCTCTGTTTTAACTAGTGCGCTATCTGTGACTTAGTCGATCACCAATAATGTGGTCGACGGCTCAGCCTGCCTTGCGCTAGCGCAGTAGACATCTTTCAAGGCATTATCTTGGAGAGGTGAAGGGGAGTTACATGAAAATTTCGTTACTGTGACAGCTAGCCTGTACTTCTGAAGCTAAGGACCAGAATGCATACGATATCAATTTTAGTATTCGGCTATTTTTGGTTGCGTTGTAGTATTATGGAGCGATATATTTTTTTTTTATTTTAACGTTAAATGTCATTAACAGTTACCTATTTTTTTTTTGCAACTCATTTAAGTAAGTTTTGTTTACGCGGGATCGTGGATCGATTACGTTGGTAACAATTTATATCGTTTTACGGCTATGTATAAGTAACTATAATCAAACAGATTTAGGGACATGAGTCATGGATATGAAACATTAAATTTAAAATATTGCAATTAATTTAATTACACTTTCATTAATTAATACAGTCCCAATGCCATAATTTTGAATATGAAAAAAGTTTGTAATAACATTAAGATATTATTTAGCTTAAATTATATTTTTCATTGATATTTACATCCCATATCTCAATCTACCTTATAAAAAATCACTGTATAAAGTACTTAGCGCTCTAACATGTCCATTCGTCACCATGACAAAACTACTATAATAGAGAGAAAGTACAAAGGAAAACGAATGTAAAATACAATTATTCAGCTTAAAAGGAACCCTCTAATCCATCTGCTGTATTAAATTTAACATTCCTCGAGGATAAATATACAATTTACATGTACTTCCTCTGTCACTTTTTTCTTTTGCGGTTAGCTTGTGAATGAAACATATAAAGCGAATTCCAGGGATGTGTTATAAATGTCAAATGCGTCACTACAAGATGTGTACTTGCTGTAATTACACAGCGTAATAACGAACGCGTTCATTGGGATGTGCTTTATGTGAAGCGTTTTCGAAAACCAGTCATCTCTACCCCTGCAGGTGAAATAGTTGAAAGACGACGTTGCAAAACAAACGAATGAAAGGAAGGGCAAAAGAAAAAGAGGAGTGAGAAGATAGAAAAGAAAAGCATTATGCACACCCTCTTTTATTTTTTTAGCAGCAAAGTCGCTCTGCGGGTCGATGTTTCTGTCCCTTTTCTTTTTCTCTTCCCTGAACTAAATATATATAGTGTGTAGAGACTGTCACCACTGCGGTGGTGCTTGCGACACTGTGACGTCACAGTTAGCCCGGGCAGGCAAGCACACGAGCTTGATGGTACGCCTTTCGATCTTGCGGAAAACTTCAAGCCTGCCCTCTTTTACTACACTTAATGATGCTAATTTGTCCATAACTGGCTGGGCATTTTATAGATTCTCTAAAGATGCAATGAAGAAGCAACAGTGGTCCCGCAGTTAGCTTTGATATGTTCAACAAATAGCTTTTTCGTGCCACTATTTTGTGTAAAATGAAACAAGACCTTGCGTTTGTTGGAAAATAGTTATAACCATTTTCAAAATCCTACTTTAATATTTGTAAGAAATCATAGGCTTCAATTTGTTTAGGAATTATTGAAAATTGAGAGATCTTTAGCTACTTTCATTTTAAGAAATAATGTGATTAAAATATATTGTGCAGCACTTAAAATAAATCTAATTTGATTATTACGTGAATACATTATCGTTGTTTTTTATTTTAAAAATAATTGCCCAATTTCTGATTATAATTTTATACCTGAATCCTGTTTTAACAATGAATAAATAAATTAATTAATTTAGAATATTGTAAACATCACAGACCTCCTACAGCTTTAGATTTAATTTACCAGATTCGCTGGTTCTCCCCAATTGGTGATGGAACCATTTGTTTCGAAAAATGCTCTCAAATGATCCGGGTGTTGAACCTAGACACACATGCTAAGCACTAGATCTAGGTGCTAACCTTTTGCTGAATATTTTATGTATTTAGTTTTTCAAACCGAGTGTAAAAATAACAACACGTTATACCTATACAATATTTCATAATGCAACAGATACCTTTCGGAGGTGACATTGCAAATTTATTAAAGCTAAAGTATAGAAATAATATTACAACTGATTAAAAACATTTGCTTCTTGAAATAATTTATTATTATTATTATTATTATTATTATTATTATTATTATTATTTGACACCATCATCATCCTAAACATTATTTTGTATTTTAAGATCAAAACCGCGAAAAAGTTCAGTACTATACCATACTATTTATTTTTTCTGATTTAACAGAATCATTTGAGAATTTCACTTTTTCTCCATTTAATTCTCCGCTTCGTATATATAGAGCAATCCACTAGTGCATACGTATTTCTCTCCGTTGATTGGAGCAAGATCGTCTTCTGGCTGTCAGCTTGAATCTGCTAGTGGTTGAATTTGATTCGGTTATTGCGAGTTGTGTGATTTGTTCTGTATTTAATGGCGAAGTGGTTTACTGCTTAGTACATATAAAAATAAAATAAATAAGGATCTAAATAACCTGGAGAGCATTTTGGGCCCTTAAGTTTATATTGTTAGACAAATCACTAACAGAAAATCAGATCCAGACGCTCGAAACCTGTGTATACCCTGTATTACTATATGGGTGCCAGACATGGTCACTAACAGAAGAAAAAAGAACAAAATTCAAATTTGCCAAAGAAAAATGGAACGCAAGATCTTGGGAATAGCTTTGAAGGACAAAATTACCCTTAGTATTAATAAACCAGTTATTTCAGACAGCAAACATTGCACAAATACTTGTAGCTACCAGAAGCAAATAGCCATGGGACGGTCACGTCGCAAAAGTGCTGGATAAGATCTTCATTTGGGACTCCCGGATATGAAAAAGGACAGGCAGAACCAGAAGAAGATGGGCAGACCTCTTCAAGGAACATGAAGGCCCAGATTGGTCAAGAGTAGCAAGAGCAAGAGAAAAATGGAAATCTCCCGAGAAGCAACTGGTGCAGTCAGAAATGGAGTAACCAAAGAACAAACCAGTCAGTGTCTTAAACACCAGACGAACAACTAGCATGGAATAGCTCACCACGTTAGGAAAAAACGAACTTTCTCTACTTGTTAAGAGCCCTTTGCCCTTAAGGGACATAATGGGCCATCTTTATCTTTTATATGTTTTCTACTCTACAATGTACATTTATTATTATTCACATTTATTAATTTGTCAAGTTCAAAGATGATTAGAAAAAAAAAAGAAGTTCGAGGTCGTACAACAATCCATAATCTTTATAACACAATTTATACCAAGCATGATGTCCAGTCTAAGAAGTCTAACAGAAACGTAGGGTGCTCATGGAAGGAAGGTCAGATCGTTTGAAGACACCAAATTACATAAAACAGGTATTTCTTATGTGCAAAGATATGCTATATTGTAACAGTTAAAACAATATAAATAATTTAGACAAAAGCGAATAAGAAGTCCCATTTTTATAATAGAATGAACTGACAGGGAGTATTAATTCGCCTTTTTCAATAAAACTCTGCCACAGCTCATTCTTCGATAAGAGAAATTGGAAGAGCGTTTCAGAATGGCACAGTTACTAGTGATGATCTCGGTCTATTCGGTCCCTGGACTTAATCTCTTGCGACTTTATCTGCAGCCAACATTACACAACAGAACTATAACGAAAGCTGGATAGTTCTTCAAAGGCATGTTTTGTCAACGACGGTGACCAGTACATCATTCCTTTCATAAAGTTAATTTGGTAAGTAAAGCTATTTAAAATAGTTAAGGAAATGGTATGTAGTATGGCAGTGTCAGCGTTGCTCTCCGATACTGGTAGACGGCAACGAGCGCCGCTCTCGCATATAAGCAAAACACCGCAAGTTGTTTCGTAGTTCATTGGATCACTCTGTATTTGGGGCAGAGCTTTTTTGAAAAATTTGTCAATACTCTGGTGACAATAACTTAATATTAACTAGATGTTCCCTGAAATATTTCTTGTAGTGTTGCAATTTAAATCTATTTATCCTACCTTAAGTTTATTTGTCATGCATTTTATTGATACCAATGTTTGAAATTTGAGCTTCGTAAAAAAGCGGACAGAATTTTTGAAGCAACTGTATAAATACTACACAATGTGCCATTATAACTACATTATATAAAATGTGAAATACTTTGACTCATTGTACAGGTAACACGGGCATTTGTAAATTAATATTTATAATGCTTACTGTGTGTAATTTAAGGACAATTTCTGTGTTGGCATGTTACATATAGCTCCTCGCTGTCCTACCTATTCCCTTCGCCCCACTTATCTGATTCACTGCAGAAGTATCAACCACACTCAATTTCGAGGTAAAAAAATCTAAAGTATTTGAACTCTTGACAAAGGTAGGACATCCGAACATAGCATTTTTATGATTGATTGCTTGATTTGTTTTATTTAAGATGTTCTTTAACATCTCAAGGTTATCTGCGTCCCATTCAATTCAGGGCGTGAAACTGCCAACAAATTTTGCTCGAGTCCTCTTCTTTCAGACTTGAGGTTCTTTTTCATGCCGTAAATTTATGATTTGGGACTCACAGCTTTACTTCCCTTCCGAAGAAAGCCTTACTTAGGCTTTTTACGCCCGAAAAAATCCATCGATTCCGGACGGAATTTAACCCGTGATCTTGGGTTTACGAGGCAAGTATGGGTATCACTAGACCATCAGTACCGACAATTTTATGATTGCGTTTGTTTATATGTGATAACTTTCTAGTGAATAATATAGGATTATTTTCTGCGTTAACTGTAGTCTCCTATGTGACTGGTCTGTTTATCAACAGTTGCACCCGAATAAGATTCTAGTGAGATAAGTTGACAGTGGAATGTCAACTAAGGTTAGACTTGATTGATTCATGATTCATTTTTACCATCATTAAGTCATTTCATACATCATAATGTGAGAACAAAATTTGCTAACAAATTAAGGTATTCTACAGAGATTTTCCTGTTTCTACAATACAAGTAAAAATATATTACGCATATTTATTTATTCTACTAATATCCATAAATATTAAAATTTCTGTGGCCTTCAGGACCTTTGGCTAAATGTAGAGGTGGGAAAAGACCGTTACCGTTCATTAAGTTTTAACACAATAGGTATTATGATCAGCTGGGGTATCGCCCGAATAGTAACCAGCCGCCGGTCTGTCACCTTCCTTTATGAGGTGATAACAAGATAGGAGGACTGTATAAAATGTTTACTTACAAATAAGAAACAGCTAGGACCCTTAAACTGTTATAACAAATGCATGCAGACGATGAAATTGATAAGGAGTGTGTTTCTAAGGAGGATGCAATTTTTAGTAGTATTGATACAGCCGCAAATGCTGGGGAAATTAATGAAAAATATACCTTAATACTTGTTGAAAAAATTAATGAAACGCCTGAAAATGTGACGATATAATATAATAGTTTTAATTGGAAAATATAAAGTAACAAAGTGAAAAAACACATACATTAGAAATATACAAACGCGAAACCAAAATATCTTACAGGGGTAAATTACAGCGCCAGAGGGGCCAAAACACCCTTAAGAGTGCTTTCCTCTATTTATTTATGACATGATTTGAACAATCATTGCATGAACTAATATGTACGCGCAAACTATTGCTGCAAATAATTGCCGAGAACGAGATACTAAAGAGACTAAAGAAAAGAATGTAATCATGATGACGAGATTGATTTGGACACTAATGACCAGGGAAAATGTAAAATAATTGCGATGTGCAGCTTGAGCATTGTAGACAAAATGAGTGCTACATGGCGATGTCATTGACAGTTTTCTTCTGTCTTTTAGACATCGCAGGCACAAATAATCTACACCTCCAACAGTCCCGAGTACAACATTGTGGTTAGATTATTTTTTTCCACTAGTAGCCGTAAACATTCATAAGAGAACTCATAATCAATGTTTACCAAAAGTAATTTCAGTGAAAGCTGCTAAATTCTGCGCAATTGAAGATGACACAGTTACACCCGGAAGATGCAACAAAAACTGCGAAAAAGGTACATAGATGCACAGTATATTCCAGAAATAATACGTAAAAACAAATTCATATAGCACATGAAGCAAGTATGTGAGAAATGCTTCCAAATTTTCGAAGAGCTTAAAAAAAACAAAAAGTATTTTTTTCTTTTGAGTACCATTGTTTTAAAGTATTACTAATCATTTTGTTTGTGTACAAGTGTGAAGTGTGAAAGAGTAATGGAGACGACCTTATGTAGCCATTTATATTATGTATATCTTACGCTTTCACGGGCAATGTTATAATTAAAACAATTAAAATCTTTCGGCCTGTTTTGTCGCGGTCCATGGTTTAATATGCTATCATGACTTTCGCCGACTTCTGAGGTTGGCATCGTCAGTGGAAGAAGAACGACAACTTACTTTATATTTTTGGTATCTGACGTAATAGTTTCTATACAGTTGTTAAATTTTTGGCCAAATATACAAATATCCTAATTTCAAATACAAAAATTATTTGTAAATTGAGTCACATTAAGTGTCTATAAAAAGTCACATAGAAAAAAAATCTGAAGTTCATATCATTAGTTATTTATTTGAGTGTTGCGAGTACTAACTTTATGAAAAGTCATGCGACTTTTTCAGGGTTAAGGGTGTTGAATAAATTCAAACTAAGAACTAAATAGATCGAATAACATGATCATAAATTTATGTATTACTCTTAGTGAAGAATAATGTTAAAAATAGTTCTAAAGATTTAAGGACGGAAGTAAATCAATAGAAGAGTACCATACAGAGATTTCATCGTTGATGACGTAATAACATGGTAAGACAATATATCAGTATTTTCACGTCAGTGATGAAGGATCAATGGGACAGAGCTGTTTATGTTCGTACATTTGTAATGAAAAATTATTTTTAACAACCAATACATCCATACTATTTGCTATCCTTAATAAAGCACAGTCAACAATGCCTAACGATATGTTTTACTCTGTCATTGATTTTTAACCTCAATTCACCAGCATTACCAATCTCGAAAACTTTCACTACATGTACTCATTTGTCCAGGCAGTATGTCATTCGTGTATTTTGATCAAACTGCAGAACAAAATGAATTGCTTTGTCGCATGTATGGACTAAAGCCACATTTGCATCACAAATGAAGGCAATGCGCCTGGCAGGTAGGCAACCTGCTAGCTGCTCGAAACTGTGTGACGGATACGCATCACCAGCGCCACAAGGCATCTCTACTCAAATTTCAAGCCCATTCACTTCCACCCATGTAAACAAAATTAATGGGTCCTGTGGGATAGGTTAAAATGTGTAGGCCTGTAACCCAGCACCACGCAACATTGGCCTGTCGCAAAGGTCTTGCCTTACAGAATAAGGCCTTTCGTACAACCCTCTGATGTTACACAAATGCACTGTATATTATTACAGATTTCCTGGTTTTCCTAGCATTGTCTGTGATATGGTGAAGCATGCAAATGCCGGAAATCTAAAGATTCCACACTTTACCTTGACGGTCTATCTCTGCTAACTGTCTCTGACTCTTTACTGTGACTGTGACTCCCAACTATGTGCCTTTCTTTTACTTAAAGCTATGTGCTATGTTGCCACTATTATACTCGTATTTTCAAAGTGCTGGATTTTTCCGTTTCTAATTGTTCGTTTTAAAAATACTCTTCATTGTTTAATATACCTAATTATGCTTAATGGTCTTACACTAAATACTTTATACGTGTCGGCCAGGAAACAGCAGTTGGCTAGGCTTTTCTGTCAGTGTTGAGGAGGTTCCACCCACTTGAACATTTTATATCTATAGTAAAGTTATGCTCAACTAAAAATAAAATGTTTTACTTATCCCTAGAAATTCCGGTTACGATTTTTGGCTTCGGCATGTGACAATAGAAATCAACTAAGTAAATACCTTACTAGTTGTAAACATTTTATGAGAAAATAAAATTACAAAGAATTGACCGAACCTATTTCCAAAAAGGCAATGGAGGAATTTATTCAACACAGAAAAGGCCAACCGAGAAAAAAAAAAACGGAAAATATAACTGAGGAAATCCATTAGAATTCAATCAGATCTCGTGCACCTATAGATAATCCTGAACAAGAAGAATTGAACGCAGAACTAAATGTGAATATGGAGATAGATTGAACCAAAGTAGAAATGAAGGAAGACTAATAAGAAATATTTACAAACATACCATAACGTCAGTATGGGAGGAAGCAGAAGATAAGCAATAACTCCGACCATAGACATTAGGAATGAACTATCCTAAGGTAACCAACACATCAACTTTGATGTCGAGGACGCAGTCTTCGAAACTGCAGAGGTGAACATGTGCCAGGATAAAAAGAATTTCATTATGAATGTTTTATCAGCAGCTATAAGAATAAATATATAAATACAAGTAAATAAATAAACAAAATATGTTTAGGCTAACTATAAATCAGCATTCAATGAACTATACAGAATAACTACTGATTTTAGACTTGAATTGAATGGATTGGAAGGACTTTTGGTACTTCAACTTTGCTCAAGAGCTGGCCGTTTGTATCTACCTAAGTTTCCAATGCACTCCCTCCTCCATCAATCCACGTTCTCAACCATAGAATCATCATATAAGTTATTTCATTCGATTCCTGCGATTAAATCCTAGCTAAGGCTTCTAACCCAGCCTGCCATTTATTTCTGGTTCTGATTTTAGTGAATAGTGTGACTGGCTGCATCCTGGGATGTCCCGGATTCGAATCCCGGGTAGCTATTTGCCGATTTTCTAAAGTTATCATTAAGTGGTTATCCTCACGGTTTAGAAAACAGTCCTAATGGTCAGTAATGTTCTCTGTATCCGCCGCAGAGAAGTTACTGTCTTCCCAATCTGACTGCCATTTGTTTATATTAATTTATACCTCTAACATCTAAAAAATGAGTAAGTATGAGCAGCTTTATGAAAAACACCACTGAGCTATGGCCTTTTATGTGTCTTCCTTTAGCACAAGAAGCTTTGAGCGCCAGAAAACCAAGATATGTTTGTACTCTTTCGTAAATGACGATTGATATAACTAGTTTTATATTTTTTTTTATTTCTAAGCATATTTTTGAGATTTTAACGTCTACTTTACTACAAAGGGTGTTGTGACATCTTATGCGATAGATATTGGTGATTCACGATTTTAAATGCCCAAATGGAGAATTAATTTTGGGAATGAAGAGTTTCAAGCAGGAAAACCTGAAAAAAAAAAAACTTCCGTCGAAGAACAGTCATGTCAGGATTCGAACCACAAACGCACGGTTCCCGAGCCCATGTCCTGGCAACTTTTGCCAACTCTGTTGAGCATTCTGGTAGTATAATTAAATTTATGAATGAATCTCCCCAACCCCCTTGAAACGAGTAACTTTAAAGATGGGTTCACATGGGAACTTTATATACAACTTATATGATATTTGTATCATACTTCTTTGGTTCCATACAAAACAAATGAAGAGTGTTTACATTTGGAACATTTGTATAGAACATTACTGTAAACCAGTTTCAACATGAGGAAACTTTCTTGCTCTGTGCAGCTACTGTTGCTTGTGCTGATATTGCGTAAGAAAGTGAGAGGAAAAAGCAAAACGCAGGAGGTGGACAAGACTTTTTTGCTGAAAAGGAATTCATGTGTCTCGTTCATGTTTGATATTGATTTTTTTTATTTATTTATTTTCGCCAATTCCCTGTTGCACTATGATTTTAAGTAATGCATTTTTTTTTCACTTCTCCAATCTCAATTTTGATGACAGGGCGATTTCACGCAAAGAATTTTCAGTGAAATTGATTCTGAAATCTGAAATTCTTATTTTGAAGATCCCAAACCCACTTTTTCATTTTCATTTCTTCTATTAAAGATATAATTTTTTGATAGACCATTCCATATACTTTATGCAAAAAGATGAGAAGGAATGCTGTTAACTGATTCAATGTGCGCATTATTAGGTTGCAGAACAAGATTTGCTTTCGCTCGTCTAGCGATACACAGAACTTTATCCTATACAAGTATAGAAGTTATTCATTAGTATGAAACATGTAGGAACTTGTTTCATACCAACTAGAACATGTTTAGAACACAAGTTCCTTACAAAAAGTTCCCGATGTGAACCCACGTTAATGATGCAAGTTATATAAGGTTGTTTTTTTACTAGTAGGTATCAGCTTAATTTCTCTTTATTTTTCAAAGAATTTATATCGAGATAATGTTTTTTATTTACCTCTGTAGTTCTAAATTGATTATTAAACTGCGATTTTTTCTCCTTGCCTTTAACAAACAGTATGGATCTTTTCATACCGTCAGTGCAGCAAAATGTAAATAATTTCAGGGATCCTTTTTGACTAAAACGGCGTATTTACTACCGTGGCATCAAAGTCGGTGGGCACTGGTGAAATGCACGAGATGAAATGTTAAATTTGGAAAATAATTTGGATGGAAACGTTCCAAGCAAAAGTTGGGTACCTCTTCGCCATTTTCCATTGATGAAGCCTTAGGAAAGCCTGAAAAAAATCAGTAATGGGGGGGGGGGGCGACGTGTAAGGACATATAATGAACAGAAACATACGCAGTATGCCTTCCAGCAAGTGATCAAACGTGTTTACATAACTCACTTCCGATTTCCGATCAATTAATTATTGTTGTAATTCTTTCCCCCTTTTCCATCCGCCCTTCTTCCTTCAGGTTGCTACCCTTCATCACATACCCCAGTGACTCCGTCAGTAATTACATCAGCCTTGCTACTTCCTCCATCCCCTAAAAGTTCTCACCCTACTCTTCTAATGCTACGTTGAGCATCACTTTCTCATTAAAATCTATCGCAAAATATCGTTTCCCAACATATTTGCTTGTCAGAAAATTGAGGAAAAGATGTAGGAAAGAATCCTTCGACCTTACCCAAAATTACAACACCGATATCGCAGCCGCGAAAAATTAATTGCATCCACAACTTTGACAGGTTTGCTTACCCACAGGAATGTTCCACTAATCCTTCCAATGATCGCCTCTGACAATCTCCTGCTATTCGCTTGATTTTCTAAGAGGCCGCAAAACTTTCAGCTTGAGCGCTCATTATTAAGAGATGTGAAAGTTCTGGTACAAATGTGCCCCAACATCCGCATCTTAAAACTGAAAATGCTTTCTGGATTATATAACTTTAATAAGTGTTTTAGTAATGTATAAAATATGTATATTTATTACACAATACTTCTTGATTACTATTGTCGTTTGAACAATTCAAATTGTTAGTCACTCACTTATTTAGTTTTAAAAGGTTTAAAGAGCTTTACATTGTTATTATTGTTATTGATGATAACTACTTACAAAATTTCGTTTAAAGCAAAATTAAGACTGTTTTACACGAATAATAGTTCAAGTAACACGCCATACTTTCTAATTATGTTTAAGTAAGAAATATAAATAGAAGAATTTATATCTGAATCTTTTACCCAAACGAAGTTTGTTAGGGTAGCGTCGAGAGAACTGACATGATGCGCGTGTTATATTGAAGGATGCTATTACACTCTCTTGATGATATTTGATATTGTAGGCTCATATTTCTTTCAAGACGACAAAGAAAAAATTAAAATTGCTAAGACCATATTAGAATACTTTGTTAATTCACTTAAGACGGCTTGGCATTAATCCCAAAACACTTCATTTCCAGCAGGATGGAGCAACAGCGCACATCGCACGAAATATTATGGCCGTTGTTTACAGATTGTTTGGAACTGTTATCGCTAGCTTCGGATACTCGCTTGGCCTGCTCATATTTCTTTGTATGGTGATATTTAAAAGTAGGAGGTGTCTCATGAGTTCATGACAAGACATTGCTGATAAAGTTGTTGACTTCCTGGCTACTTCGAAAGTATTTGGCTGCTGTTCCAAAAAGGCTGTACGTGAAATTCTCCTCAGTCCTTTATAATTGATTCTATCACCTCTTCATATCAAATTTGGGTTAAAGAAACAGTTTACCAAACAAATATGATGCCTGTTTTCAGTATGTCTATCACATATTTCCAGTTATCTTAGCATCAAAATTGAAGGAAGGCATATTCAATGGTAACTATATCAGAAAATTCATATTTGATTGTACGATAGACATAAAAGAGAATATAGATGGAAAGCCTATGCAGAAAAATAAGCCTGCAGATTATAAAGATATGGGCAAAATTCTAGATGCATTCCAGGTACTTAACTGCAAAACGAGTCTGAAAATTCACGTTACATTCACTCTAACTATTCCCTGAAAACCTGGGTTCTCTTAGTGAAGAACAAGTTGAAAGGTTCCAAAAAACTTAAAGGAATTTAAGACACGATATTCTTGACAATGGGACATCAACATTCTTGCTGTTGGATGCTCAAGCGAGACAGTCTAGAGATCAGAAAGATTGCATGACGAAAAAGCGGCGATTTTAATACGAATAATGTACTTGCAAAAATGGGAAATAAAAATGCTATATCTTATGTAATTAAAGGGTTATTGATGGTACACCATAATGATTTAAGAATTTTGGGGGATTAATTTATTTAATATAAAATTACAAACCTTACATAATAAACCACGTTTTATATAAATGTTCGTTTTATTTAGAAACTTGTATTCAGAAAAGTGAATGAAAATATTCTAGAATAAAATAATATGAAACTGAACCGGAATTTGCTGAAATCGTTACGTGATATCAATAAACCAATTTCATATTAATTCCCCTCAAGTAATAATCAAAGTTAAATACAGTCTTAGAACAGATTATTAATTGTTTAGCAGTCGATATTAGTACGAAAACGACGGAAACATCAAAGTTTTGTTCTCTGTAGAATTCGAGGTACTCAGCTGAGATTTTTAAAACGAAAGAGTGCATCAAAGAAGATAAAATAAGAAAACAAAAACCGTAAGATAAGAATTAAACATATAAAGAATAAATAATAGCATAGAGAAATACAAAATATTGTTTTGGATACATAGAATGAATAAACAATAAAAGATTACCAAAGTTAGCATACAATTATAATTTAAAAGTAAAAAGAGATAGCAACCATGAAGAATAAACAAGTGTAGGAAAATAACAAATACTCTAGTTACAAATTATTATAATAGGATATACTAAGCATACGCTTTCTGCAAAAATAGTCATTAAAACGCATGCTAAATCTTATTTTTACTGTATTTATTTTATATTTTTATATAGCGCTTCAAAATTAGCAGAAATGGATGTGATTCTTCAAATAGTTATTTAATGTGTATTTAAGTATGAAATATCCCAAGTTTACAGTTTTGTTGACGTCTGAACCATACAAAAGTTTAAGAAACTATATTTTTTCTAGCTCTGATTATCATTTATAGGTTTTACAATATGTTCTGCAGTCATATTCTAGCAACAATAAAATTTTGAGATAAGTCACACAAGTTGCAACATAATAATTTAAATAGATTAAATCATTTTGTCAATATATTTATATCTGACACTTCAAAAAGTGCGCAAATCTATATTAAAGTCCTGAAGGGATGGTAAATAATTTGTAGTCTGTTAAGAGGTTCAAAATAATGAAAGTGATTCTCAGCCTAACCTAATGCTAGCTATCTGAAGATATCGGAGTGCAAACAACAGCGTCAAGTTTCAGTCTTACTGGTTTGCACCTTTTTTTTAAGCCAAAAAGCGTTATCACGTCGGAAGCAACTTTCTCCCGGTGACTTCAGAGAGTAAAAGACCCAGCCCTCGGCCCGGTCGGGTCTTCAGCCCCGGTAACCTCCCGGTTCTCAATTTCTGCAAGCAGGGCCAAGCGCCACGCCCAAAAATCGAACCCAGACCTTGATGCCGCCCGGTCATGCATCGGCTTATTCAAATTCTAAATATTGGGCGCTACGTTCATCGCCTTTGGCTTCGCATGTCATCCCATACGCAAAGCAAACTGATATCCTCGTTTTTCAAGATAAGGTTAACTTTATCGTTCACCTTTCGTTCAATGAAGAAACTATTATAACCGTGGGATATTAAGATAAATGCAGTATTTCTTTTTCATAAGTAAAAATACCATAATAACAAACTACTAAAATCCTTCTTATAAATAACTTCCCTTTAATTTTCTTTTAAAATGCATATCATGAAATTTATGGGACTATCTGCGTTGAAAATAAAGTATAGGCTTATTCTACAGTAAGTTTCACAGATTAAATGACCGTAACTTCTTATATTAACAATATGATTCCATAAAGATACCATAATTCTTTAGAGGGATTAAGATTTTTTCCATATGTATTTGTAAAATGTTCATTGCTATAACTTTGTCACGCTTGGATAAAAATACTGGATTAGAATTATGACAGCACTTTTCAAACATAATATTAAGAATGCTTTTGCCTTTACCAGTTTATATTGTCCTAAATTTAGTAAACTGATGCAATTGGATAGAGAGAAATTATAGAAAAGAAAGTGTGCACCTCTCTAGTATTACAGGAGGTCCAAAATTTTTATCAAAATTCTGCATATAAGGTTTTTAGTGGTAATAAAATTGCAAAGCATTTGGAAATGAGTTACTCAATTGTGTGACGAATTTTGAGAAGACAGTTTCGGCTCTATTCCTATTAAATTTAGACGGCGTTTTGAATTAAACAAGATAAGCAAATTTGTGACACTTTCGCTTTGTAAATGTTAGCAGAAATTCAGAATAATGCTCAATGACTAGACAAAATTTGGTGTGCAGACGAGGCACAATTCCAATTAAATGGAAGTATTAACTTTCTCCGTTGCAGCACGTGAGTGGAAAATAATTATTGAGCAAGGATTGCATGATATCTGGTGTAGGTTTTACGTTTCGTTTTAAAATGGGACGCTATTTCTATGAAGAAATGGAAAACGGGAATAGTAAATGGGTAGTGATATTTTCAAATGTTGTTAAAATTTTGTAATATTAGCATTACAGAATCATGACATCAAAAATATGGTTTTATGCAAGACGGCGTCCACCTCACTTATAAAATGCCGTAAAAACGTTATTAAGCAATATATTTGCTGTTCATGTAATTAGTAGGCATGTTCAGAATGGTTCGCCTACTAGGTAACCAAATATGAATCCAGTTGACTACTGAAAGAAAGGGTATTTCTTAATAGACTTATTACTTGTGAGAAACTAAAAAGCAATCATATCGCTTGTCATTGAAAACATTCCTAGAAATACAGCGACTAGGTAATTATAGTTTATAGCAAATAAGAACGACTTTTTCTTATCGAACTACTCTACATGGTCATTTCAACTTCTTTATTTCTTTATAGTATCCTTGTTTGTGTGTTATGATATAATTACATTCCTTTATGAACCAATGTTTTTATTTTTGCAGAATCTAAAATGTTTTTAAAGTTGTGGTTATGGTTATTAGAAATGACTTTAGAAAAACCTGATATATTAAAATATTAGTTATAGTCATATCAATAAATAAATTATAAAATCAGTAGGTAGATATTAAAAAAGTTCAATCTTTATCTGGTTTGTTGCTCCGATCTCATATTTATAATTTTCTTAAACATCTGTTCACATGCATTGTATTCTCTGAGACTGGTAATTTTTATTCTGAAAGCTTGTTTTAGTTGAGCGCAAATGCAAGTGTAGGTGTTTATAATTACCTTTTGCTGAGCTTCTAATATATACTGTTTGACATTTTCTACAAAGAAAACTGGCGATTCACAAAAGGAAATCTAACTTCAACTTTTATTGTACTCATATGAATCATAGGTATTTGATACGCCACATCTCACTCGTTTTTTGAACAATACATATTTTAAATGCGCTTTGCATGTACTTTACCCTACTCTAGTTCACTTCGCATAGGTACTTTGTCTTTTTACCCTGATAATACTCCTGTATAGCGAATTGAGCTCGACAATGTTCTTAATTTTATTATAGTTGAATAAGTGAGATATGGAGAATGCAAAGATCATGAAATATTTCCTCCTTTGGAAATAAACATGGCTGGAAACAGTTTCCCAGCAACTGACCTAGAAACCTTGGCAATATGGGACGTTTCTTCAACTTACTGAAACCATACATTCATCCCGAGGAGATTTATTTTACGATTGTACGATTCTGAAGGAAGGAATTCCCCAGGAAAATTCACCTTACTGCTTTCCCATTCACTTTGTGATATGATTCCCAAAGCTGCCAGACAACTGCACATGGACCGTGAAGAAACCCGGTAATGAATATTTTGGGTATTCGTTGAAGCAGATACGTGAAAATTGCTGTCGCTCGAAAGGACCTCTTCATCCATAAACAAATTAAGGATACTCTCACAAAATAACACGTTATTGGCTTTGTTCATGCATCATAGCCGTATTGCACCGATGAAAAGTCAAATCCTTGTGTAAAATCTTCTTACATTACATGTTTTCAGACTGAAAGCCAAAGGCTACGTTACACCTCGAGCCTGTTTCACTGTCGTGATGTTTCAGCAGTTATAATACTGCAGAAGTTCATAGGTAGTGAAGTTGCTTAAGCACAACATAGTAGTGTTTCGGCTAGTTATAGGGTCATTAGGTGAAATGGTGTATTTCACTGCCCATTGTTACAAAATCCTTTATGCAAGCATGCAAAAGGTCCAGTTATATCCAAAATATCAGTCTACCAAACCAAGTACTTTAATACCTATAAGGTTCCCTTGGCTAACCATATGTAATAAGATAAAAATTTATATTTACATCAACTGGTATAACTTGAATGTTTATGGGACACAACAGTTTGTCTTGAGTATTTTTCTAAATGTAATTTTAATAGAGTTTGTGTGACCTTTTCTTTTTATACAGTTAAAAAAAGTTAAGCCGATTATGTCTTGTTGCTATTATTGGTATTTAATTGAGTCATGAAACTTTGTGTGATCATTTCAAATAATTGCGATGAAAGGAGATACTACAGTACTTGAGCATCATTCTTTGTGTCTCCGCTCCTATCAATGCGAGCACCTCCGGCAGATGGGGGTCTCTAACCTGTTTCCAAATAGAACAGCCCGAAGCCGGTGAAGCGTCCTCACCAAGCAGTCCCTCAGAAGGTCCGCTTTCAGACCAAATGCGGGATAGAAAAACCTTTCCAAAGTGCAAGCCGCAACAATTTCATCACCTTAGCCCATTTCGTTTTGGCACTTTCGACCCTGTAACAGAACCAAACCGAATGAAATGGGAGAGCAGAAAATTCGTGGAAAGTAAAAATCTATCCCAACATTCGCTTAAACGATCGCGGGAAACCACGAAAAAATTCAAAGTCAGAAGGCCAGCTCCAAGGGAGTCTCAAACGTTACCGTCTGAGCCACCTCGGTCGGTTATTTTGGGGAAATTTTTGAAACCATTCGATTGATATTGAAGTATTTATTTGTTTAATAAATTCAATAAATTCCTATTTTTACTAGCAGAGCTATATTTTAAGTACTCAGGTTCTGAAATGTTCTCACAGATTTAGTTTTATAGTTTATATGACCTAGAACTTGTGTGTTATTATTTAGTTTAATTTTAGAAAGCAATTTGAAAATGCCAGGTGAGAGTATATGTGTTAGAACTGCAGTTTACATCTCGCAGACGCAAGAAATACTCAGCCTTATCCTGAAAGTTATATTAATCGGCCAAAGGATCTTTAGCTCAGTAAATGTCCATTGCACTGCGAAGGTTTTATTCGCCTTTATAATTTTGACGATCTTTCTGAAATTAGTCCCGTTGGATGCAATACATTTGTCAGCGTTTCTGCAAGTCTTCAAAGACATTGGATTTTTTTTGACAGGTATTTCAGAATCGTTTCCGCAGCCTTCACTAGGATTCTGATGAAGGAAAATGCTTCCCAAGAAGATTTTTCTTCAATTTGAGGAAAAGGAAAAAGTCACACGGGGCTAACTTTTGAATATAAGGAGTGTGAGGGACACACTTTACATTTATTTAGATGAGATATTCAGCAACAATATTTGCAATATGAGGTAGTGCATTATCGCAATGCAACATTCAGCTTGTTGCACGGAAATATGGCCTTTTGCGTGTGATATGGCCGTTTTCAGGACATTCTATAGCATTGCCCAGTTACGTGTGTGCAGGACGACATGCTGGTAAAGCACTTCTTTAATATCGAAATATGAGGTGACCATAACTTTTCCACAAGAAGTAATAACTTTTGCTTCTTCTCCTCCTCTGTGTGTATTGCTGTGTTGGGGATTTCCAAACAGAGGTTGCAGTTTGCTCTTAGGATCGAAATGATGTGGCCAAGTTAGATCAGTAATGATTACCTTTGAAAGCAACTCCGTTTCTTTCTCCAACATCATCTATTACTGCACTTTTTATTCGGGAAAAGGCAATCTTGAAACTCGGTATGCACTTCTAAGAGAATTTTTTTTCAGTTACTAGTGTGTGGGTGGCACCCAATGAATTTTTTAGAATTTCTGAAAGTGTTCTTGATGTTATTCGCCGATATTCTCTCAGTAACAGTGTTAATGTTCTTAACGTTAGTGTCGGTCCTGGTGGTGTAGATCGCGGGTTCAACCTCGGTCAGTATCGATGGGTAATTTGGGCATAAAAATCCTAAGTATGGCTTCGATACGATAAAGAACCTCAAACCTGAAAGAACAGGCCTCTTGAGCAAAATTTACCTGTCAATAAACGCCCTGAATTGAATGGGACGCTGGTGACCTGGGATATTGAAGAGTGTCCGTAAATAAACTAAACAACCTTCCGTTAGAGTACAAATTGGAGCGGTGGGTCCTCTTTCCTGTGAAATTAATTGCTTCCCCCATTTAAATAAATTGCAAAACTCCCCTTTGCCTCTTTTAACGTTGCATAGGTCTCAGATGAAAGTTTGTTGAGACGAAAACAGAATTTCACAGCAGGATATTGTTCGTTGCCTGCCATCTTTATTTTGCTATTGGAGAAACTGAACATGTCTCAATTTGCACACCTTTCATAGGCGGAAAAATGAAATTAGTACCATATTACATTATGTATTTACGCACGTAAATTTAACATTACATAACAGATAATTGTAATGATAAATTTTAACGCGAGAAATTAGGCCTGTAAAAATTTGGATAATTGTTTATTAAACATTCCCAGTACAATAATATCCAAGAGAGAAGAGCCTTATCATGTGTGCTCAATATTCGCATCAGCAAGGATTGCAAATGAAATTTAGTGCTTGTGTGTTAAGTCTGGTTTCGAGTTAGATATTCATCACTTAATGCCAAAAATATTAATATACACTAAATGCCAGAAGTTCATCCCGTAATTTCCTCATGTAACATGCTCTCGGATATAGCATTACATAGCTTTCGGAACAAAGAGCGTGTTCAGTTCTATGCTTGTTTCTTGCTCGAGTGCACCAAAGCGTGCTTTTGCCTGCTACTGATGCAATTACTCTGTGCTAAGCAGCTACTAGAGAGAGGGAGGGAGGGGGTAGAATGCATTAGCTGGATTGCCTAATGGTTGAGCTTACATCTGCGGCTTTAACAACCTATAGCACGGAACTAAGGTATCTGCTGAACCAGAGTTTGTTGTGTCAATATTCTCCCGACTTCCTCTTCCTTGAGGCGGTATATTACAGTAAGGGGGTCTTTGGCCTGTATTTCGGGGTTGTTTTATACGATCCCGGTCACGTAACAGTTGAACTCGACGGTAGCAGCACTCCAAATATGTAAACAACTGCACGGAGATAGCTGGAAACCCAAACAGTCTTTGTACTGCGGTAGATACAGAGTATTCGCTGAGTGTGTTTACATCTACAATTCAAGTTCTAGCTCTTTGTTAGAAGAAAAAATATAACATCACTGAAGAAAAATACTCTTTCTAAAAATATAAAGCCTCTAGAAAAAATGTTTTAAGATATTACGTTCATGAAAGTAAAAATCACAAAGAGTATAGAAACACTGATTTTAAGAATAAAACCTCTGCTCTGTCTTATGTTTGGCTAAGCTAAAAGAAAGGTAGTATTAATTTAAATACTTTAAATATAGGAAAAGCTATAAAGTATGGACAATTAGCAGAACATTAGTATATGCGAACGTGCCATTCATTAGTCGTGCATTGTTCAGTGTCGATAATGCCACAAAAATGTTAACAATTCATCAAATAAAATTGCATATATATATATAAATTGACATATATATCTATTGCATATGTATATATATTGATATATATGCGTGTATATATACATAAAAGAAAAATAAAGCAACACTATTAGCAATGTAACAAATTAACAGTAATAATAAAAGCTTTTAAAACAATAAAACACTAAGATAAAGTCACACTTGTCTTCTTGCCATAGAAGAACTCAACGAGTTGGAAATATAGTGATTTCAAGTGTGACTTTATCCAAGTGTTTTATCCTTATCTAATTTTATTATTACTGTATATATCCTTTTACCCGTTTTAGGAAAGAGCATGGTCTAATTAACACCATATATATCCACATTTTTTGGCATTTTATAAACTACCCACCAATCGCTTTAGTTCGCATTGAGGAATTTCATGATAGAAATGTATTTGCACTTCTTCCAGTATATATGGAGTTTATGCACAATTGTTTCGAAGTGTTTTAGATTAGCGATAATTTGTATAAATCGTGTTCAACTTGACGAGTCTATTTGTTTACGTACGAATCATTAGTAACCATTTGTGCGTGGGGAAAATACAATAGAGCACGATCTACATACAAATCACCATCTCCCCTTATGTCTGTTACTCACCAGTTCTTGTTTACCTGTCGGGCGGTGGCTAACAGTCTATGTTGAGTGTACCTAGTTTGATGTTAAGTGTTTAAGAATGCCAATGCCTATTTCTCAGCCTTCCCATGAAACAGCTGCCTGCTTGTATAATTAACGTGACAGTACTTGCTAACTATTGCGTGCCACCCCCGTGGCCGATAATTGTATGGTTTACTTCAGTATATGCATAGAAGCGTAATAATCAGCTTTCAAAATGGTACGAAAGAAAAATTTAAATAAAATTAAGTTTTACAGGATAATGATAACCTCTGGTTTTCTTTTTAGACCAGCAAAGTAATCACTAAACAAAATTTAATTTAAAAAAAACGATAGTTGCAGGATTAAAACGCAACGAAGACATAAGACGAATACACAATAATTTTGACTTACATACTTTTTAAATTAATGACTATAAATAAAACAAGTTTTATCAAGTCTAAAGAACTAGATATGGGAGATGAACTGAAAGTCGATTACAATGAAAAGCTAAAGCTAATGTGGAATGCTCGCATCTTGTTTCTTGTTCAAAGGAAAAAGAAAATAACAATTAACTAAAATGTCTCTTAAAGGATCATTGTTTTGATAATTACACCTTAGAAAGCTACATACGCTTCTCTAAGCAGACCAGTGTGTGAGCATAAATGCTCAGTATGCTGAACATTCGGATATATGCTCAGTACAAATCTTGTAAATGTTTATAAATCGCTATTAATAGAAATCCTTGAACAGCCTCATAACAGCGGGCTTAAAACTAGGTTTTACTACACATAAACGACGACTTCCTGTCACATCATTTATGTCTGCAGCCTCTTCCAGAACCAATAGATTCCCGGGAATGTCATTGAAAAGTCCTATTTCTTCATCTGTGTGAGGCTGAGGCCTATACCATCCCGTTCGTCGAGACAATTGCCGTTCAAACAAATAAGTTTATGTTACCAACCAACGGCTTGCTGCGGCTAAAGTCCCGAAAGGTAGCGAAGGAAGCAGATTAGTTACGATTTTAGTAGTAGGGATTACTTAGGTAAAAATTCTCACCATGTGTACATACTTTTAGCTCAGTTGGTTTGAGCATGGTGCTATCAATGCGTAGGTCGTGGGTTCAAATCTCAAGAAATAACTCTTTTTTTCTCACTTGTAGTCAATTTTCTCTCTTGTAATCTTCATAATTTATCTACATTATTCTTAATACAATAATTGTTACTTTTCCATATGTTAGGTTAGGTTAGGTTAGTTTAACATTAACAAAAAATGAATAAACTACTACTAACACTTTCTAACAACTCCATATAACACTTCATTAACGTTTGGGTGGTATTCGGCTTTCTTCGCTACCGTTTGGGACTTCAGCCGCAGCAAGCCGTCGGTTGGTATCGTCAAGTAAAAGATAAACCCTTTTAACAATCAGAGGCTTAAAATGTACGTTGTATACGCTTACAACACATTGCCGTGAGTGCCACTGCTTAAAATAAAGTAATTATTGTTAGAAAAACACAGCGGTCAATCTTACCGCTTGGCGATCTATTTGCTTGGCGGTTTCAAACCGGAATCTAAGTAAAACAAGAACAGACTCGGAACTTAAGAAAAGCCACTAACGCATAATAAATTAAAATAATATTTATGGCAGCAACAACAGTTTAAATATTTAAAAGCGACCTAAATGACCGCTCGGCTGTTTTAGTGCTAAATAACTTCAGTATTTTCTACATCTCTTCTAGTAACCGTCAGAAAATAAATGCTAACTAGACGCAAAGCATTAATTTAACTGCACGTCTCATTATGCACAAAGCTTGAGTTAGGGAGCTAATCAAACGCTGCAGCGAGTTCCAGCCGGTATTATAGCGACCCCATATGTTATCACGCTTTGTAGGCCAATCTCCTGCGTGGACTTCAGGTGCAAAGTGACACGCAAGAAGGAAATGATAAGAGAGTATAAAATAACATGAAAATAAATAAGTTCCCAATTCCCTTGCGCTTTAAAATTACACGTAAATCCTTCTTCTTTTGTATAGACTAAAGCCTATTTGTCTTCATGCAGAATCTGATGGCAAAGAAAGACATATTTCTATAGATATTCTTTTCTTTATTCTCAGGGGTAAGGGTTGTCCCCTGCCAATATTTTTCGTGCTGATTTTTTCTCCTCTCTTATTATACGATGCTCATTATGCCACCTTCTTGCCTTATTTCTTCGTTCCTTAGTTTATCTCATCTCGTTTTTCCTAGAATAGCTGTTAGAAATTCTCATTAGCTGTATTTTCTGCTTTTGTGTTAGCTTCAGGTCAGTTACAATTATTTTCTACATGGCAACTTCCTTCTCATTTATTTCTTTCAGGCGATATAAGTTTTTGACACAAATTATTTGGGCGTTTCAGGCTAATTATGGCTTTCTGAATCAGTTTTGATGACTTAGTATATTTATTTACATTCATATATTAAACATTGGTAAATAACTGAAGAACACGTTCAAAATGTTAGTTATTTGAAGCGTAAATATGGAAAGTAATAAACTATGAACACTTTTATATGCCTTCTTTTAGCAGCAATATTACAAGGGATAGGCATATTTACGTCACTTTGAATGCCACTGAATTAATTAATAATGCACGCTAATCTTAAGAGCTCTAATTGTAACTTTTGCTATGTAATTTGCTATTGTAAAGGTTTTATTTTTTGCAATACCCTCAAAATATTTTTATAATGCATTCCAAAATTTAATTTTTGGTTCTATGACAAAAATGGCAAACAAATCGCTTCTAAAGTGAGGTTATATGATCTATGAGCCGGCAGAGCATGTTGGGAGAAGTCAGTTGTCAAGGCCATATAATACATGTGCGGGTAGCAACTTGTAGTTAGTATGAGGGGAACTTTGACTAGTAGTTGTTTTTGTTCCTATTTACTCCGTGCTTTCTTTATGTGTAAATTGTGTGCCAATTGTTCTTCCTTAGGTATAAAACTACAAAAATACAGTCTTGAAGGATGGATTTTTAAATAAGATACATAATGTGAAAACGGATTCTTGCACAGAAGTAGTAAGGCGATTCACAAAAATCGTGTTCCAGGTAGAGAAACTATTCAATAACTGTTAAAAATTACGATAAACAAGACCTCTTAAATGACAAAAAACGTTTTCTAACCACCTTGTTCTTAAGGAAGAAAAATTGGATGAAATACAGGAAAGTTGCACGCAGCTGCTTACAACGTATTGCCGGTGATGAATATAATTTTCAACATCTTTTATCGCGTAAATTATTTCTTATATTGTCATAAGTTTTAAAACATTTTAAGTATCTTTTTCTTACGCATTTTCACTTCTTAGCAGTTGCGCATTTCAGGTTTTGACCCATTGGAGTTTAGTTACACGTAGCACCACCAGATGTCACCTTCTAAGTGGTCAGTCATTCGCTTTAAGTACCAATTGGTATCTAAGGTGTTGTTTTTACGTGAAATGACCGATAATTTTGTAGTACAATGTTAAGATTTCAATAAAATATTGAAATAAATTTACTAACCTTACGCCAGGCGACTGCAATAAACAGCAACTCAAATACCTTACTGTAGTAAAGTTTTATCAAAGTGTGGTAAAAATGAAAAAAAAACCAGATGTGTAATCTCAGATATAAGATATAGTATTTCACTGCTTCATATCGTCAAATTTTAAATTATTTTATACTATTAATTATTACTGAAGCGTTAACAATGAACAAGAATCAAATAATAAATAAACAATATTTAAAAAAGTCACCTACGAATTTTTCAGCAATCTCTTTCACATACTGACGAATTAAAGCAACAAAAAGTTATCATAAAAATAATCAGATTGTATAAAAGCCTGCGAATGAAACTTGTTAAATAGAAATAGAAAGATATGTGCAAGAGATCAAGCAGTTGATGGAAGTGAAACAAATGTAAATTCAGGGTAATGAATGACCAGCACGAAACCAAAGCAGCAACTGCATCGAATTATACAGGTATAATACCAGACTTAGCAGGCAATGCGATAGCTGATAGTGCATTTTAATGTGAGCTGTCATAATTAAAAATTCAAACACATCCATATGTTTCGCATTGTTTACTAATCTATGGAATGAATGCATTAACCGCAATGCAAATGAGCCCGAAGTCCATGGATGCCTTAAGGTTAGTTTCGCCTTTTTAGGTTGAAGGGAAATTCCGTAAAAAAAATCCTCACCTACTCAACTATACTCAAGGGGGGCTCAAATTTGTATTTTCTGGCTTTGCAGTTAGTTTGGATTTTTTGAGAAGTGTTTAACGCCCGTTTTTACTACTGAGGTACTACAGGAGGTGGACACGGATGATACATGAAATGAAATTATATACTGGGAAAGAATGTTTAGTTTGGAATGAATGCATTAACCAACTATATACAAAAATTATAAAAATTAATATTAAATATGAGTTTTCATGAGTTACTTTCGGAAATTAGTTCTTTCTTCTTGTGTTCGCTTTAAATATTTATACAATCCATGTTAATTCCTTTCTTATATAGAATAACATGACAATTTTTGGATTATTGGTTTCTTTAACAAGCAGAGGGAAAATAAATTCAGAACGAAACAGGGGGAGGGGGTGCATAGCTTACGCGTAGTTTCTCCAGTAAACGCATGGTATGTGGTCGTGCAGCGGTAGTGTGTTAAATAGTTAGCATCTTCCATCGCGTGCTAAAATAAATATTTATAAAAAGTTCTAATTTTTAACTGTTTCTGATTTTTGAAAAATAAACATTATTCCATTTTTAAAGTAGAATATTTTAACATATGTTTCATTATTTTAAAGAAAATACAGATCTTTCAAATATTTATAATAAAATAATAACCCCTTAAATAAATAAATAAATAAATATTGGTTTTATATTATCAAAAATAATTTTAATTTGTATATTGTTTCAGATATGTTTATTTTCAAATACACATTGTTCTTAAAATACCAACTACTTAACGTTTATTATAACAAAATTTACTGGAAACTGGAGTTTTATATTTTTCTAAAAGTGTTACATTTACCTTTTTATGCTTCATTGACTTTCAAAAATATGAGTCAATTTTTTGAACGTTTAATTCTATTTGAGGTGGAATGTCCCATAAATATTAATGAAAATAACGGGTCTAAAATAAATCTGCAATAGTTCATTTAATTATCTCTTACAGACTTTTGAAATATGCATCTAAATTTCAGGAAATGACAAAGCTATGCTATCATCGCTTCTAACGCTAAACTTTTTACCCTTTTATACTGCAATTTTACTTAAATCTACGATTGCACCTGAACTTAGATTCTAGTAAAAAGTATTCAATGGCGGTGGTATATGTTTCAATGTTTTAATATTAAAAGTAACTACTATACATCATGTTTGTTTAGAGATGCAGCATAGCTGAAAATTAAACTTTTGGAAGTGTTCAAAATTGAGACTTAAAATTTCTTTTTGTTCTCAAATAATTAGCTCTAATAAAAATAAGTATAAGACAGCAGATTTCCAGTTACTCATATTCTATTTTCATAAAATTCTACTAGTTTTTATTTGTATATAAAAAATGCAAATTTTCATACATATGTGTAAATATTAGTTCCTGTTTGCAAGCAATGAAGCTAGAATGAGTTAATTTGAGGAACTTAATGAATCCACTAAAATAAAAAGATGCATGAACTTGAGTATGGACTTTCAGCTTATCATCTCACTGGCTGCCATGTCCTGTGCGAACACAGTCACAAACTTCCCTTATCTGATTGTAAATAGACTGGAGATTTTTAAAAAATATATTTTATTTAAAGAGATTTAAGCCCAAATACTGAGCCCTTTAGCTTAAGTTTACAGTTCATAAGCAAGGGTATCTGGATCAGTTTGCCCCCAGTGTGGAAGAACAATTAAAATATAAGCAATAACTAATAAGTGGTTAACAAACTCTTTAAGGAATATTTATTTAGCAAGTAATTTTTTAGATTTTTTGTTATTGTAAGTATATTTTTATATACGTGAAAATGGCATTTATAATTTATACATTTTAATTTAATTTGCTTTGAGCTTTCATTCTCAGTTTAAGTTTGCAAGTATCTGCAGTGTGCATAGCTAAGCCCAATTGTTAACCAAAAGTTACTACCAATTAATACTTAAAACTTACATTAGAGATGCACTTATAACAAAAATCTTAAAAGTAAAATTTATTGAATAAACATTCAATTGGGTTTAAGAGCTCACGTGAGAAATATAGACATTTTAAGACGCTTAGGTAGCTTTTTTTTTTTTTTTTTTTAAATTATCAATAGACAAGGCTTCGTTTCACATTAGCATTCTAGATTTAAAGGGAGCTCTTTTGCGTGCCCGAAACATTTTTATTTTTGGCACTTGGAGCTGTTGGAGTTACTTTATTTGCGGTAGGGTGTAGCCAGTGCACATCGCGACCTATAGCACACACATGAAAGCAGAAATCGATATGCCGCACTGTGTGTGTGTGTAAACGCTCCGCAGTCTGCTTGCTCTTGTCGGTGCCGGTCGGGTCCGCTCGGGGCTAGGTGGGGTTGTCTATGCGGCAGGAGCAGTAACTACGCTTTACTTACACATCACCTGGCTCCCCAAGAGGGGATGCCATTTATCAACCCCGTCAGACCCTGCTTTCTTTGGTTGAAAAATAAAACCCTTAACTGTAGTTTATGTTTGTCGGAATATACCTACACCCATTCAGAGAGTCGGTAGCTTTGAACAACATGCTATCCATTCTTAGAGCAGAGTGCATGTCGTCCCAAGAAAGGTTATATTGTGACCGCGTTTCTTGCCATATGTTCAGCTCAGGATAGGATTCCATAGCAGACAGATAATTTTAATTGCTTTCATAACTATATGCAGCAGATTAAAGAATAAGATAACAATTGTCATGTTGCATTACGGTTCCAAAATTAAGTTTAACCAAAAGCAAGAGAAATAATGATATTGGAGGACCTGTTATAATCATCTAAGAGTCCAGTGGAAACATTTGATGAAATAATTTCAATGACATTTAGCTTATAAAGCAATATTTAAGGAAATAAAACCGTTCACCTTTCAATATGAATAAGATCAGTTGCTCTTTCCTAGCCTGAATTTCTCACTAATTTATTCCTTGATCTCTTTTGGTGTATTTCTTATGACTTTTTGTAAACTATTTCTGTAAAATGCATTCCTTTTACAGAAAGTCTACCTAGTCTGATACAAATACTTACGTCTTTTAGAGGCCTCAATTCTGCTTAATAAATCGTATTTTATTACAATTTTAGATGTTTTTCGGCATTAAAATGTGGGATGCTATTTAAATGGAATAAAGAATATAAATGATGACCTATATATTAACTATTTTTGTTGTGAGATTTTGACTTTAAAGGAAATTTTTATCAGAACCCAATTTAGGTGTTTGTAAAGACCATATTCAAATGCTCAGAACTACCAGGGAAAATGGTGCCGAGGCGCCATCATGTTGACACATAATTTTCTACCTTATACCTAAAGGAACTAATTGGAACATTTCCAGTAAACTGTTCTGTAGAAAGGCGAATAATTCCATCCATCAAGATCTTTAGGCAACATGTATTGCCCAGTACGCAAATTGGAGATAATGCCTCCCCAAAGATTTTTACTAAATATATGTTGGTACTGTACCTCAATTGGAATCGAAGGATGCTCTTCAGTACAATAATAGCCACAGTACCCTAGAGTTAGTCAGTCTATAATTAGTTTTACTTCATCTGTGAATAAATTTCTTTAATAAAAGGCGATCGACAACACAATTTTGTAGCAACCATTGACAAAATTCTTGCCTTTGGGAATAATTAGCTGGTGTTAGAGTTTGAACTTTGTGCTGACGGTAGGGATGCAGCGCACTACCTGTACAACTTTACACAGAGCAAGATGGTTGACTTTCCAGTGATATATGGCGCGTACTAATTCGAGGTGCTTCCAAAAATCTTTCTTAGAATGGCACAGTTCTTAAAGACCTCCCACGTCCTTTGTCATACAGCTGACTAAAGCTGCCAGATTCCCTTACAAGTTCTTCTGATCTTAAGGTCCCATGATGGAAATATGTCGATTAGGAAATTATTCTTCATAAATACAACATGTGATCGTTGAACTTCTTCCGGTTTTTCCATAAGCCAAAACCATGTCTGTCATTTCAATGTTGCTTAAATTGCTTAAAAGAGGGGGAAAAACAATGCGAAGTATTTGCCATTAGTTTTTTTCCGAAACACTGTTTTAAATACACGACATACTTATTTGTTAACAGTATAAATATTTGCCTTGTGGAATGTCGAGTAAACACTGGCCGGTGTGGTAAGTAGCAGTTTGTTTGCAAAAGTATTACCTTTGCCAACAAGGACAGGTATTCTGTCAGGTATGCATTGACTTGGAAACTACGACAACACGTTACGCAGGAAATTGGATCGGAAGACGGGTTTTCTGAAACGTATTTTAAGAGTGGGGAGCGGTACAGCAAATTGCGAAATCCTTGTGGAATTTGGTGCCTATAGTGAGATTATTGAATGCAGGATTCGAGCAGTGAAATACCGAGTACAAATTGTTCAAGGAGATCAGACACTAATTAGGGCGATCTGCTGCCGGGAGCACCTGAGAATGGGAAGAAATAAGACGTGAGTTTTAAAATTAAGAAGGGGCCAGGAAAATATAGGAATGGAGAACATTTGAATCGCAGAGCGGGGAAACATAATGGGGGTTTGGAAAAAATTAACAGACGTTTGAGAGACATTAGAAGGCAGCTGACTCTTTCGGAGTGTGCAGAAAAAGTTCTGCTAGAGATACGATCGGAACTGAAAATCGCTTGGGGGATGAACTAAATCCAAACAGGGGGCAAACTCAGAAATCAGGAGTTTGCTGGTTTAGGTTAGGGGAATGGCGGATGACTAAAGTAACAGAAGGCACGAGAATCTGCCCTATATTTGTGGAGAAAGAATAGTGGAAACATATTCTGGCGTACTGCAAGGAAACAAAAGAATGGAGGAAGAGATATCTATCGACCCCGTTTGTTACCGGCAGTGGCAGTGCCGGACTTTGCTAGCATATAAAATGAAGGAATTGACTGAATAGTGTTTAAGGCCCGTTTTTACTACTAAGGCACCACAGTCGGTGAACACTGGTGATACTTGAGTTGAAATGGTAAATAGAAAAGTGTTTTTTTAAAGGAAGGAAGCGTTTCAGGCCTAAGTTTAGGGTATCTCCCTGGCATTTACCATTACTGAGGAAAACCTGGAAAAAACTTTAATCAGGGAGGCCGGTCCTGAAAAAACTTCAATCAGGGAGTACGGTCTGGGGTGAATCGAACCCCAGACCTCCCACTCACGCATTCGCACCTTAATTACCTCGGGAACCTATGGCGGTAGAATGAAGGAAGAGAAAGTAGGTAAATTTTTAAATAAAGTGAAACAGTTCAGACCGGAAGAGACAAACAACCGGAAAGGGGGTTAGGAGAACATGTGTAGCAATTCTATTTTTTTTTTTTTTTAACTATTTGCACATTTATGTGAGGGAATGTAAGATATTTGTTTTTATACTTTCTTTTTTGTGTACTTTATTTAGGTAATTAAATAATTTCCGTTATTTATTTTTTCTATTTATTTGTTTGTTTTAATGTACATATTGTTTGTCTCTTAAGAGGTAAATATTGGCTTTTTGCAATTTCGTTTATTTTCTAATGTATTGGAGAAGCACGTAAGGTCGCAGGACCCATGCGAAAGGGTGAGCTAGACTTGTAAAAATACATTTTGTAAATAATTACACTACTACTAAATATTTCTCATTCCGAACGCATTAAGGAGTGTTTTTTTAGAAATTACAAACAGTAAGAACACATTATGGAACGAAATTGGAATATTTGGTTTTTATTTCATTATCTTATTTAATATTTCATGGATATAATTCTTTTATAAAACACAAAAAGTTGAATTTTTACCCCAAGTATTGCAGCATGAAAATATTATTACCACAATTATTTAACCAACGAATAACTGCATTAATGATCTAGTCGTTAGCGTGCTACCTGCGAGGTTCCGGGTTCCATCTCTGGTACCTAATTATAAATTTCCTAAGTTAGGTAGTCTATAAGGAGTCCGCGCCGCCTCATGAGGACAATTGCGGAGCTGCCAGATAGGCAGTCCTCATTCCTTGATTAGAAAACTGTGGCGATGGCCCGGAAGGGTATAGGTGTGCTGATCGCATGCCCTCCTGCAAATAGTAATGTCGCAAAACGTAGGTAGAGAAGGCAGCGACCGCTAAATTTGAAGCATTAACGATTGTTATTACATTTTGTAATGTATTTTCATATTTATTTAGTAGTTAGGAGTTAGGTATTAAGATGTGTATTTATTGCGCAATCCTTACAAACATAATTGTCCAATATCGATCGCATGGGTTATTTGACTGCACATATAATTTATTAAAAACATCTACTGAAATTTTTCACTTCAAATTAAGTACATTTACACACACAAACATTTTCAGGCTCAAGTAGGCTATTAAAATAATAATAATAATATTTATTTGCTATGTATAATCTGGCGTGACGTAATGTCACATGACAGCTGTTTTTGGTAGATGATCACCTGTCTCAAAGTGTTCCCTTACTTTACATAAACATAGAACTTTCATTTGTTTTCTGATAGAGATGAAGAGCTGTAATAGTTTTACTGTAAACTCTGTATGCGAATTTTGAGAAGTGTGAATGCTTTTGATAAGTTTAATAGTGAAGATGCATTTAACGTATAATCTATACATTTTTCTCAGTAGTAAACTCATCTATTATTAAAAGTGTAGCAATTTGATTGCTTTAGTAATTTGCTTTAATTTCTCCATTGTAAAGTTTAATTTTCAAAAAGCAGTGATTATAAGACTGAGAAACAAAATTATTACAGAAGGGATCATTGTAATAATATCTTATTATGGAGGAAAAAGTTTGCTTCTACAGCGTATGCAAATATTAGTTCAACTTAATGCAATAATCCCAGTATAGATTTAATATAACTCTTAGCATTTTGGGACGCAATTCAATGATAGCTGAAATTTTGTACTTTGGCTTATCTTTTATTTATAGATAAATTTTCTGCTATATTGTTCCCCTTATATAATAATAATTTTAGTTAAAATTAAATAATGAAAGTGTCGAGTTCAGAAATCTTCTTGTTTGTTTAATGAAACGTTTATCTTTTTCGTGTTAATGAATCTTTTGCGGAAAGGTCAGCTTTTTGGCAATGCCAAGGAACGTTGTACTCTCATTTAAAAATGTATTCAGTATATTTGTAGCATTAAGGATGTCAGTCACACTATTTTAGATAACGGTTTTGACGTATCTGTTTTAATTGTTTTCATTTTGTAATTACAAGTATGAAATATTACTGTTTTGTGTTTGCTGCAACAAACAGTTTGAATCACTTTTCTGTTTCACAGTAACTTTTCAGTTTTCTTGTTTTTCTTTTATTTAAAATAAGCTTTATTTCAAAGTGTAACGCCTCCAAAATAAATATTTCGCTTAATAAAGTAAAAATGTTGTAAGACAAATGCAATAGAATTTTAGAAACTATTTAGGAATCAATGTTATTTCTCTAATACAATACAGGTTAGTCTAGGCTTTCAATCTATTTTCTTAAAATAATAATTTTTCGTAAATAAAATCTATACAGCATATAGATTAATGTGTGTATGTATTTATATCTTAATTAAATATGATCGCAATTCATTTCAAAGTAATATCCAACATTCCAATGAAACCCGAAAGACATTTGTAAGCATGTCGACTGAAATCGCTACACATGCTTCTGGAATACAATTCTTTCTTGCTTTTCTTACTTTGACTTTGTGTGTGCAGTATGTACACTCCTGACTTGATAAACCTCACAAGCAAAACAATCTAAGGCATGAAATCCGATGAACACGTTTGCAATATTCTCATAGCCAAAGTAAAACTGGTGGTGCAATATTTTCTGAAAGGAGTTCAATAAACCTTCGGCAATCACATAACTTGACGGTCTTTATAGTTGGCTGATTTAGACTGACCAGTTCGTTTGACGTTGAGTAACCTCAAGAAAGAAAGTTGTCTTAAAAGTAAACAGCAATCTGATCATTTTTGATGGTGTAATTTGGGAATATCTCGGTGCGTGCGAAGAAAACTGTTTTGAAGCCTCTCACAATGTCTTATAGTCAACTCAAAAAAGAAACATTCTATATGTTTAGGAATCAGTATTATTACTGGGTTGCGCGATATTTAACCTGAAAATTAATAGCAATCAAATAACCCATTTAGCGTGCTAGTTCTGGGACACCTGTATATGTTAGTTTGTGTTCATTTTGTCCAGAGCTTACTCTGTAGTTAGATAATAAAGCTAGAAATATAGCCTGCAGGTATGTTGAGTACTGTAACTATTGAAGATCAAAGGCCGTACATTAAGATCGTGGTAAAGCCCCACAGAAACCTACAGTAAATTCATAGTACATTTCTCGTTGGGCTAATCGTTTTCGTGCTGGTCTTGTCACTATAGACGATGACCAAGACTAGGCAGCTCAAAAACATAAACAGATGAACGAAGAGTGAAACATATGGTAAGCGCCCTTCAAGAAAAGTGTCGTGCGGCATGTGAGGAACATGGAGCAGAGACTTTGAGCCGGAGTGAAACTATTGTAAAACGAGTGGACAGGCTGATTTTCTCCACGAGCAAAAACATTGCGTCAAGCAAATTATGATCTTTGCTTTTGGTCACCAAGGAGCCATTATGACAGAGTCCCAGGTAGAACAAATATCACAACAGTGGCGCAGTCATAAAGTTCCAATTATCCATTTTAACAATAAAAAACAGTTACACGCTTTGCGTTGCCCTATAGTGTTCATCACTTAAATTTTACCGCGCTATTTTTACGCAGAATGCCGCTAGAGTGTAAAATGCAAAGTAGCGCATTCTCTCCCTATTTTGGAAAGAAAAAACGCCAAGAGAATGAATGCTGAACTGTTTGTCGTGTATAAAGACGCTGCCCTAAAGTATGACGCTACGGTTACATGCGCAAGCGTTTCCAGTGTGCACAAACAAGGCTGGAAGATGGGCCAAGAAGTGGCTCTCAGCGAGGAGCTGGGAATTGCAAGTGGAGTTCCTAGTGCTTGAAGACCGTCGCGTTTGTGATAAACGTCACAAAAACGTTTTACATATGAAAAAGGTCGTCACTTGGTGGCAGCCTCTCTTGCTCACACTCTTACAGCTGATCCTAACGGCTAATGAGAGACTGGTCCCATAGATGAATATTAGGTTTGTTATTATGAACCCGAGACGAAGCAGATGTATCACCACAAAAAGAAGAAGACACAGACAACATCGACGAAGATCATATTGAATGTATTTTATTTTATTAGAGGGGACTCCTAAGGTCTGCTGTTGACAGATTATGCCTGTAAGGGCCAGACAATAATGGAAAATATTAGCAGGACCTCCTGACGAGATTGCAGGAAACCATCATTAAAAACCGCCACGGGAAACTGCACAAGGGAGTTTGTTTCCTGCACGACAACGCGCCAGCACATTCTTCACATTAGACAGTGATATTTACGGTTGCTTTTGGGGCACGAAATGATACATCTTTCATATTCATCAACCTAGCACCAAGGTCCTCTTTCCTAACATGAAGACCTCACTGCGTGGCATGTGTTTCCAGGACAACAACGAGATGTTTTTAGTAGCCAAAGTGAGGAGTTCTACGAGTATCACCAGGGTGTGCAACAGCCCATCCATAGGTGAGAGAAATGTGTCAGTTGTGCATGTGCGGAAAAAGATTAAATACAAGACCGGATGCAACTTCGTTCGTGGTGATAATACGAACTTTATGACCTCCCTTCGTATTATGATGAATTTTTATAAAACCTGCGCAAAATAACCTAGTTGAGTCACTCATTCTTCATGACAACGCGCGCCCGAAATATTATGATTAATAATCTGCGTGAATTGGATAGAAAGTGTTTTCATACGCCCTACAGTTAGGAAATGAATAACCAGACTTCTGCTTATTCCAAAAGGTAACAAAAATCCCATACATGGACATCGTTTACTTCCTCTGGAAGATATTTCTTTGTCATTACCCGAACCATTCGACATATAGTAGTGCTGTGAATGAAATAATTTTCCAAACGTTGGGACTCTGTCACTGTGAAGTAGAGACTATATTGAAGAACTGTAAGAAGATACTGTCAAAAATAAAGATGTAAGTAAAAAGGTATGCATTATTTATGAAATGACCCTTATGTTACAATTAATGTTCATCGAGTAGTAGCATTTTGCCTTAAAATGTTACTTTTTTTTACCTTTTCCATTGTGGTTCCCCAATAATACAACTCCTTTGAAACCGAAGTGTTTATCATCACATTCCTGATATTTATTGTTCTTGCTCCATAATAATTAAGTGCCCTACTTATTCCAGCCCTTTCTCATGTACAAATTATTTTTGTGCCTCAGAAATGTTATTTTAATGCGGGGTATAGTCATATTTATTCTAAGTATATTAATTTGTAAAGGTTGTAGAATTATAACATATTTACAGTTACCTTACACGAAACTTAAATAAATTCCCTAACGAGTGGGTGGTTACAAGAGGGACTGTTATGACAAGGAACATTTATATAAATTGAGCTATCTTTATGCTGTAATTGATTGCAGCATACTGTAACGTTTTAGTTCATAAATAGCTGCGGAAACACTTGTTACCCGCCTCATTTAAATGATTGACCCAGATGCAGAAGTGGCTCTCTCTATGTAATCAATACTCTCCGCCACTGTCGCTGCTATGTGCGCCACTTTCTCGCTGTTGCTACATCATTCCCCAAGTCCCCACTTCAGAACCAGACCATGCTCTGCTATTCCAATATGCCCTAAGTACTCTTCCAACATCATTCAGTTTTATTTGGGCTTGTTGGTTCCCGATATTTGCTTCGTATCTTCGTGTTTGCGAATGCTCGATATTAACGGTATTTCATCCCCTAACATTTTCTTTGCATAGTGGATTACAGCAAAAGAGCTTTACCATCAGGAAATAATGAAAAAATACATGTGTGCATAGCTTAGGGACAAACGCTTACAGCAGACATTTATTAAAACACTTTAATATTGGTATCAGCAGATATTTGAATCTGTCTAGAACAGTTTTGATGGGGAGTGTGGGGAACTCAAGTAATTATAATAGTTTTACATTACAAATATGAACCAACTTTATATTAAACCACAAATACTAAATAAGAGTTGTACGGTTTTTCTAGAAGAATTCTAGGGAGTAAATACGGCTATAGACTGGACCCAAAACAATAGAAGAAACTCACATCCTTTGCAATCCATGTCAACTCTAAAACCATCAATTACTAACAAGCTGCATAATTCAGTGTCGTACTCAAGAGCTCGTTTCACTGGGTTACTGTGGTCAAGATTGTAGTCATTCAATGCTCTGTCTAACACTGACTATTAACTTTCACAATTTTCCACAGACTCTCCTTGTCTCTCTGATGACCAAACTACATCCTTAACACGGTTACTGTCCAATCGCAGCTCTTTCCATTCCTATCTCTACAAATCCTACGTTAGTCTGCTACTAATACTTACGTCATTAGTCTTATTGGGTGTGATCATATCCCATTTTAGTTTTATTGTTTATACACTGTTATAATTTAACAAAACGTGCACTTTAAGTTAAACTGAGTATGTTGTAGAAAAGCGTTTGAATAAAGAAAGGCGTTACTTTTGCAATTAATTTAATTTAATTTAAACTTTTTTAGGAATTCGATCCAAACTATCAATACTGCCAACCATTTTTCTTGTTGCAGATATTGTCATCATAATAATAATAATAATAATAATAATAATAATAATAATAATAATAATAATAATAATAATACATTGTTAACTACCATAAAATTAAGGAAATTAATATGTAGCAGTTCTCTTTGCTTTATGCAGGCCATTGGTAGTTATTGTCTTCATTTTGTACAATATATGTTTTATAGATTGGAATTTTATGTTCGAGACATATACATTTGTTACAGCTGTTGCATTTATATATAGTTTTGCTGTCTTTAGATCGGGGACATGTAATACTACGATTTGGAGATGAAATAATTTCTTCTGTGGAAGTTGAGTATTTCAGTTTCACGTGGATTTCCCTGGGCAGGTTGCTACTGGATGCAGTCCGCTGTTTACTTCAATCAGTGATTTATACTGCGTGTTCTTGCATTCCTAATTGGTGCTGTTTTATTCCACTGAGTTATGCCATCCTTACCATAAGAAGTGCTAGTTTTCTGTTGGATTTCCTTCCATCCAGTTCAGAATCAGTACTATGTACTCTTTTACCTTCATGATCTGACTAGAAATCATCTTCACCTTCACCTCAGTGCTTTCCTCTTCTAACACCTCTTTTCTAAGTCGTCGAATATGCCCTTCTTCTGCCTCCGTCTCCCAAATAATGCCCTAGTTTGTCAGTTTAACTGTTATACACTAACGCAGAGAGAATATAATGCTATAATTGTAAAAATTTGGTACACACCTATGATTAGTCAGCACAGGAAAGCTGTAGGATCACTAGTTGGAGTATATGACCACCATAGTTAATATTCCTTGTAAACTGCACGATATTTGATTCAAGAATGATGGCAACAGCAGTTTCCTAGTCAGTGATTAGTGACTGAAAGGTACAACGGGACTGCGGAGCTAAATTAAAACAAAGAACAACAGAAGAAAACATAAGCTCTGGGTTTAGTGAAATCCTACGAGACTAAGAAAACCCCATTGCCAAATTGCAACTGACCAGAAGTTCTACACAAACGGCTCGTTATATTCTGACAGAATGTATCTGGTTTTCAAAAGACTAAGCAACTGTGCTAGATTCCCTTCCCCTACCTTTTATACTGAAATAGAACGTTAACACCGTTGAAATGACGAGTTTACTTCCATATATCTGCAGTAAATAATAAAACTAAAATTAAAGTTGTAAAGTAGTGTAAATATTCCATAGTATACCTTTAGGTAACATATGAATTGGAACACTCTTTTGAAAAAAAAAAAAAAGCTATACAATGCAACAATATTACAATAGGTATGTATTTTATTATAGCATTCTTATGGAAGCTTATACAAAGTTAAGTGCCGTTACGTTGACCACTGGCCCTTAAGTACCCGTAGTACCCGTTGTAGTGGTAACCAGCTCTTGGTTCTTCGGAGCTGTAATTCTCCGAATTATTACTGCAATAGCTTACAGAAATCCTCAAAGAACAAGGTTGACGTGAGAAACCAATTTACATGAAGCCCTATCGAGAAGATAATTCCACTAATACCCTGTACTTCATCCTTTTACACGTGTCAATAGTCTTGTTTTAAGTACTTCCACAGGCGGTAGTCTTTAGCGCAGGGGTCCTCAACATTTTCCATTACATTACATACTAAGCAAATTTTACAAGGAAAATGCGTTATTTTGTGGTACAAAGTCAAAATAAGCATTTCCCTATATTTATAATAATACTAATGCTTTATTGGTTATTTCTTGTTTGTAGTGTTTACAATAAGATATTTATTGGAGAAAATTTCTTCTGGAAGAGTGGAATTATTTATCCCTCTTACACTATTTCTCCCTTTGAGCTTTTCGAGCAGAGTCCTTTAATTAGACACTTATCCATGTTAGGTTTATTTTTCTGAATCTGGTACAAACTATATATAAATCTGACAACTTAACAAATAAAATCTCGCATTCAACACCATAATGTAACTCCACTGCTTTCTTACCTATAAATGCATCTCGCAGCTAAACAAACGACAAATGTATCCCATTGTTGTCTAATCATTCGTTGTAATAGTATTAAAATTTAACTTCCGTATAATTTTTGTACAGCACCACATAAAAGTTTTTATGCCAATGTAAAAGTCATTGTTTGTGTTTAGTTATAGTATAACTGTAAAATATTTTAATTTTAAAACAAATGTTAAGTTATCTTATTTACGTACCATCCGACAGTAGCTCGCGAACTATAAGCTGAGAACCACATTTTAGGCACCAACTAACGATGATTTTTGCCTCCCTAAGTTTCTTCCCCACATTCTGAGATGTTAGAGAGCATATAAAGAGCAAGAGTACAGTCTATTTTCTAAGTGCATGCCTGTCGCCGAAATATTAACGTGCCGGATGGGGAAGATGATCGAAATGAAGTAACATTAGCCGAAGAGAAAAGCTTTAATGGTGTTTAAAGTCAGCTTTTACTACTGAGGCCCACAGATGGTGGACACTGGTGATACATGAGATGAAATGAAATATTAGGAAAGGATTATTTTTAAGGAAGGAAACGTTCCAGGCCTAAGTTTAAGGTACCTCTCCGGCATTTGCCATGTATGAGGACTGAGGAAAACCTATAAAAAAACCTCACGTCAAGGAGGACGGTCCTGACTGGATTCGAAACCCAGACCTCCCGCTCAAGATACCTCGCCTTAACGACCTCGGCCAACAGTGGAGGTTTTCGCCGGAGAGAATGTCAAACGTTGTTTTGCACGCCATAAATCCACTTACAGCCCTGGGGCCAAACCCAGTGGTTACGTAAGAGATTTAATCAGTGGGCCATTAATACCATTTCCGTTTTTTAGACGTTGTACCGACAGTTTTATGCAGCATAATCTAAACTTGCAACTAGGCATTTAATACTTAATCACGAGTAGACTGAAATTGTTTACATTTTTCTGCGTTTTTGCTTTTCCTTAGCATATAATATATTTGTATGTATGTACATAATGACCAGCCTCTCAGTCTAGAAGTCTGAGCACCTACCTAGTAATCGGGGTGCCCGGCTATTATTACCGTTTTTTTTTTCCTTAACCAGGAGGGCGACTAACGTCTAGTTATGTTAGAAATTCTAGGTTTAATATCTCCCTCAACAGTCACAACCATTATCTTCATCATCGGGCATTGCAGTTGCGCTTTCTGGTGGCCCAAACTCAGATATAGCTACGCTCTCACTAGGTTAGGGCTAACTTCACTTTATCCTACTGATGGTGCGTTATCAAATTGCAAACACTATCTGGGAAAATTAGTAGGCGCTTACTAGCAACACTACATATGGAGCTCTGAAAAAAAGATAGCCGTCCGAATGTACTACAATTAGTGTTTCATTTATTATTTTAACATATTCTTTTTCGTAAACACACAAATACTAAACACCATGATGGTGGAAATAGTGAACAATTTATTAGCATAAATTTAAAACGCTTAGATATATTCAAAGTTACAATTTTAACCTGAAAATGAGGGAAGTGTAAACATAAAAGGAAAAAAATATTGTACTTTCGACGCGAATGTCTACAATTTACTAGTTCAGCCAAATAGAAACTGAAAATGTATAGAAATGTTTATTGCAGAGAAAATGTAACGTTTTACATAACACCACATTCAAAGTAAGTTCTTCTGGCAGTTATAAACTCCTGTTAGCACCCGTACACTTTTTTATCGGTCTGGTGGTGTATTGGTTACCATACTTGCCTCCTACACCCAAGATCGCAGGTTCGAACCCGGCCAGGACCGATGGATTTTTTCGGGGCGTAAAAATCCTAAGTATGGCTTCCTTCGGAAGGGAAGTAAAGCCGTGGGTCCCGTGTCGTACATTTATGGCACGAAAAAGAACCTCAAGCCTGAAAGAGAGGCCTCTGAGCAAAATTTGTCGGCCGTTTCACGCCCTGAGTTGAATGGGACGCTGATGACCTGAGATGTTAAAGAGCGTCCATAAATAAATCAATCAAAAAAAACCCGTACACTTTTTGTCAATTCTCGCAAAGCATGCTTCGATACGTCTTTATCTCTTGAGCCGAAGTGAATCTCCGAACCTTGTACAAGTTTTTCCTGGGGGGCGGGCTTTCGAAAACACCTATCAATCAGCTGAAGCAATATCTAGGGGATGAGGAAGGACCTTGCTAGGAGTTTGCTCATCTGCAGGAATATCATGATGGAGAATCCCATGCTTTCCTTCCCACAAATAAGACTTTTTCATCGCATTGTATCATGCAGACGTGTTAAAATGGCAACATGCGTCGTCTTATTCAAAGTTTGACCTTTAAGGATGAATTCGAAATATACCTGGCCGTGTGCTATACTAATTACAACCAACCACGGGGCTTTCACGTAAAAACTATAACGCAAGTGGGGTGTTTGATTCTCGGTGGCTGGGGGTGTCCCGTCGCTCGCTGCCGACGGGATTCTAAGCACCGCACTTGCGGTATATTTTTACGTGAAAGCCCCGTACTACTGCGATATTCTGTTATATGCCTGGGAACATGTACTATATTCCAGGAAGGCAAGTCGTAGAAGTTGCCTACTTAGCACGGCGGAGCCAGACAAATCTCGATTTCTTTTTTATTCTACTACTATATGTAATTCAAAAGAACGGCGACGGGTCGGTCGGGTGAGTCCTGGGGGTGTAGTGGTACCCATATTTGCTTCCTAAACCCAAGATCGCGGGTTCAATCCCAGCCAGGATCGATGGATTTTTTTCGGGCGTAAAAATCCTAAGTATGGCTTCCTTCGGAAGGGAAGTAAAGCTGTAGGTGCCGTGTCGTACATTTACGGCATGATAAAGAACCTCAAGCTTGAAAAAAGACGCCTCTGAGCAAAATTTGTCGGCTGTTTGACGCCCTGAATTGAATGGGATGCTCGTGATCTGAGATGTTAAAGAGCGTCCATAAATAAAAAAAAATCAACAAGCAAGCCATGGTCAAGCAGTAGTATTTGCCTATCACCGAGGCGGCCCGAGTTCGATAAAAGCGGCCGAAAATCGGATTTGTGCCCGACGAACAGCAGTCTGGGAAAGTTTTCTGTGCCACTCATTCCCTATATTCAGCGTTATCAATCAGCGAGATGTAGTCTGCCGATTCTCGGTTGGCACATTTACATATGGGCAATGCTGCTGCCCTCTACAGCCCATATGCGGAAGCCAAAGCCTTACTAGCTTGTGAACTGGTTAAAACTCACTAATATGATTCCAAATAAGAAACCCTATAGATTATATGGATGTTGTAAATTGGTAATTTCCGACTTCATTTTAGCTAAGGTTTAGTAAGACAATTTCAAGCCAACATTTCCTTCTTAACTAGGAATGAGAAAGAGGCATCATAAGAGAACTATTTTTACATAATACTTGGAGAATAAGAAAACAGATAACGAAATCAGCATCTTGAGTTCTTTCCATTTACACAATATAGCACTAATAATTTAGACGGCTGAAATCTCCAATCTTTAGTGATCTTTATTGTGGTTGATAGAATTCTATCAGGTTGCATGCTTTCAATAGGCCATAATCATCTTATTACTTCGTACAATCTCTTAACTGAACTCCGTTTTCAGGCTTCTAAGGCTTCCCTACTAACATTATGGCTTTCGTTACATTATAAATCTTAAATAAGGATGTCCGTTGACATGATTATAGAAATGTTTATTTAATTCCTAATAGGTTTTTAAAAATGTTAGTATAGATTAAATGTGAAATTTTTATTTTTATTTGTGAAATTAAAGAATGTAATAGAATTAATTTAGTATTAGAATATATAAAAACTTCAATATATACGATTCACCGTTATAAAAGTTACTCTCTCCGATTTATTGTTAGAGTACATTGTTTCTAATTCCTGATTATCTTATGTTTATCTCTGTGTTTCCTTTCTTTTCAGAAACATTGTATGTATACATATTAATGTAATTTATTTTGCATAACTTCATACACTTTAAGTTTCCACTAGAAAAGTTGTATTACTCTATTAAATTATTGTCACTGTATACTGTATAACCTACTGATTTTAATTGCTTCCCCTGATATTTAATGATGGTAACTCCTAAAATTATATAAATATAGCTTGTATTTTATTATTTTCCTTTGCATATAAGTGGCATTAAAATTCTTGACGCTCCAGGTTCGTTAAAACTTTAGAAAATGTCAACGCAACATGTTAGAAGTCATAAAATGTATGGAAATACACAAACTTCTCCTTTCGGGAACATATTGACTCGAGAAAGCATTAACAAATAGAAAAGGGAGATGGAACTTGTTGCTGTCTGTACGATAAGCCAAGTCAGTCTACCCCCTCCGCTTCTTCACCTCTCTCCTCGAGGGTGAACAGTGGAGGACCCTTCAGATACTCTCAACCCTTCCTCACTTCTGTACATTATATTGCTTTAAGAGAGGGGCTTATAGGGCCCCCTTTTTGACAGATGCGCTCACTTAAAACCAAGAGACAGAAGTTTTTGTTACCATCTACCGGCAATGCGGATTTCTTCCTTTATTTCTCACTCAGTTAGCAGTACTATAAAGAATTATGAATTAGATTGATGTTAATATTAAACACTGCTTTGCAATGTAACTCCTATTGTTCCAGACCATTGCAAAAGTTTATGCGATCCAAAAGACAATTAATCTACTAACAATGTCCCCTCTTGTTAGTAGACAGTAGATCATTAGACAAGTATTTTTTTCCTTAATAAATATGATGAATAAAATAATTTGTTTTTGTGGCCTTAAAAGTTTAAAATGTGTCTTTTATGCCTAATTGTTGTAGATTATTGGCAAGCACTGTTTGCATGGCTAAGTGAAAAGTCACCTAATTATATATTTGTAGCAATGGGTACTTGTTCGTCTATATAGTACAGCTATGAAACTTCTTGCCGCTTTTCTGGCGTATTTAAAGTTATCTGGATATTTTTCTGACTTCTTTGATGTTTTTTTTTTTTTTTTTTTTCAAAATTGACATACACAAAACTGTCATATAGCTATGTATATTGGATCTTACGAACTTGGAATACCCCTAGCTGCTAAAACTATGAAGCAATTATGGAGTTTCGGACGGTATCTTGTCCTGTGAATGTTCAATAAATGACAGTATGAATAACATACATTGCATAAAAAGTTTAAGAATTTTAAAAAGGTATTTATATCATTTGGTAATTCATAACATAAAAGTTAATTTTTAAATAATAGTTTAGTATTTATTATGCTTTAAATTAATAAAACAAATAAATAAAATATATTTATAAGCTCCCAAAAGAAAGATTTACGTTAAAAATTTCAGACCCTTAGTGCATACGTGGTACTTATTAAAGAAAGTGCTGGGCGTCTGAAAGTGGACAGAAACATTGTAAGAAAGTGGATAAATAAGTATAAAGGGGAGATCCCAGCAAAAATAAAAAATAGGAAACCGATCAAAATTACGCATAACATGAAGAAACGAACTACATTAAAAGATAAAAGTTACGAACTGTAGAAAGAATTTGAATCTCTGATAATTTTAGACCGTGGCAAGAAATTTTAGACCGGGTCAAAACAGTCAGATATAATTTCAGGTTCAAGGATTAAGTAAAAATACATATAAAGAACCGGCCAAGCCTCTGTTCAGTCAAAAAAGATCACTTATGAAATTATGCAATAAGACTGATTAGGGAAGGATTTGTTGATAACCCGGAGGGACCTGTGAAACCAATACGCATTCTTTTTACAGATAAAATCCCCAATGAACTTAAACTGAAACCAGTAGGAGAGAATGTGGTCGTACCAGCAATTCTACCAATATTTTATCAGTTCTAACTTCAGAAGTCGTAATCAAAGAGGGTAATGAGAAAATGGACTTACATATTATCCACAAAAATCAGACTGTCAACAGAAATAATTATCATAGACAAAATGTTTGCCAATTTTCAAGAAAGTTATGGATGATAAACTCAACTTTCCCCAGCAGTCTATGACTATTTTGATTCAGAATAGAGCAAAAGTTCGCAATGCGCAACTTGGGTGTGCACTGTGCAAAACTATAGGTCAGTGTGTTCAGACAACCCAAATTATGCAGTAGGGAGTAATTAGTCCCCAGGGTTCAAGAAGAATGGGAAAATGCAGACCAAAACTATATCAACAATTTAGTAAAATGATTCCCTTGGCAAGTACTATCATGCCAAAAATAACGGGCACGAAATACTATGTTAGACACATAAATAGTGTTTCAAATGGTTCAGGAAAGGTCTAAAACATTTTATTTTTAAAAGTTTGGAGTGACAAACCTTTTACCCCCCCCTATAAATCTTCCAGATACTAATGAAATATGAGTTCTATTTTGTGAATTTCATTAATTTGTCAGCAGACAATTGTTTTTCCTGGAGTTCTTTCAGTAGATATATTTACATTTTTCTTCACACCACAAACAAACAAACTTCTGTCAAAACAGTCTATAGATTTGTAGAATTTTCCTTTCTATTTTATATATCTAAAATATAGTCTACACAAAACTTTCAATTCTATTTTTTCTTCACTCATAGTTAAATGGGAGATCAATTTGTCATTCAACATATTAAAAGTTTTGGGTTTAACACATTATTGCGCTTGGTGCAAGGAAATTTTGTTGGTGGGCATTTTTTGCAAATGCTGTCAACTGGAAACTTTATCTGCATTTATTATGTTTATCTGAATACCCCTTTAGATGTGACATTGAACATTAATTAATAACCTGAAAGACTTATTATGAATATTAGAAAACTTGCACAATACAGGCATATTAGATTGGATTGCCAGAACAAAGGAAGGTGTTTGTTGTGGAACTGCCTTAGAACGTCCTCTTCTTAAACAGACGTCAGGGCACAAGCCTTTTCAAAGCGCAAGCCATCGTCACACTCGCACATGGCACCAGCCCACCTTGCCTAACACTTTCGATCCTGCTACAGAATGAGATGAAATGGAAGAGCGGAAAATACTTGAACTGGACAGATCCACTCCAGCATTCGCGTAAGCGACCAGAGGAAACCAGAATATGTACAGAGATTCTTAGAATGTTCATACGATTCGCCCAAACACTCCAAAGTATTCGCAGCTACGGCCGAACATGGATAAATGAGGGTAAAGATTTATTTGAATTTAATTGTAGAAAAGGAGAACCAAACGAGCCTTTAGACTACAACAAGCACTTGAGGTAGAATTTTTGCAGTAAACTAGAGGGCTATAGATAAATAACATGCAGGGTTTAAGCATTTGCACCAACTGAAATGATGAACAGAAGGAAATAACAAGTATCAAATAGCGGGTTCTATTGGTAGGGAAAGCTACAGAGCTGATGTTTGAATCCAGACAATGGTAATCGATTTTGTGCTCTTTTCAATCTAATTTTCTCTCTATAGACCCCAAGCCTTTTGATTATATGAGCCAAAGCAGCAGCTGTGTATTTCATGAGATATATACTATGTCATGTTTTTGAAAAAACACAAAAGATAAGTAGTTACGCCCATTAAACAATGACAAAGACAAAAATACTCGCACAATTTAGAAACATGGCAAAAGCTATGTTAATGCTAACTATTAATATCAAATAAGGGAATATGTTGTACCTTCATTGTAAATATATACCTGAATTAAAGTGTCGCTTCAAATGGCGTTTATTTTTTTTTAAAAAGTTTCCAATAACCATTTACCGTTCTTCTTAATTCCCAGATATTTCGATATTCAGCCTTCTTACTATTAATATTTTTGAGTAGTAGTAGTAGTAGTAGTAGTAGTAGTAGTAGTAGTAGTAGTAGTAGTACTAATACTAGTAGTAGTATTATACAGTAGTATAGTAGTAGTATATTAGTATAATACTAGTAGTGGTAGTAGTACTAGTAGTAACACTACTAGTAGTAGTATTATACAGTAGTATAGTAGTACTAATACTAGTAGTGGTAGTATTAGTAGTAGTAACACTACTAGTAGTAGTATTATACAGTAGTATAGTAGTACTAATACTAGTAGTGGTAGTATTAGTAGTAGTAACACTACTAGTAGTAGTATTATACAGTAGTATAGTAGTAGTAGTAGTAGTAGTAGTAGTAGTAGTACTAATACTAGTAGTGGTAGTAGTACTAGTAGTAACACTACTAGTAGTAGTATAGTAGTACTAATACTAGTAGTGGTAGTAGTACTAGTAGTAACACTACTAGTAGTAGTATAGTAGTAGTATAGTAGTACTAATACTAGTAGTGGTAGTAGTACTAGTAGTAACACTATTAGTAGTAGTATTATACAGTAGTATAGTAGTAGTATAGTAGTACTAATGCTAGTAGTGGTAGTAGTACCAGTAGTAACAATACTAGTAGTAGTATTATACAGTAGTATAGTAGTAGTATAGTAGTACTAATACTAGTAGTGGTAGTAGTACTAGTAGTAACACTACTAGTAGTAGTATTATACAGTAGTATAGTAGTAGTAGTAGTAGTGTACAGTAGTATAGTAGTAGTAGTACTAGTAGTAACACTATTAGTAGTAGTATTATACAGTAGTATAGTAGTAGTATAGTAGTACTAATGCTAGTAGTGGTAGTAGTACCAGTAGTAACAATACTAGTAGTAGTATTATACAGTAGTATAGTAGTAGTATAGTAGTACTAATACTAGTAGTGGTAGTAGTACTAGTAGTAACACTACTAGTAGTAGTATTATACAGTAGTATAGTAGTAGTAGTAGTAGTGTACAGTAGTATAGTAGTAGTAGTATACAGTAGTATAGTAGTAGTAGTATACAGTAGTATAGTAGTAGTAGTACTAGTAATGGTAGTAGTAACAGTAAGGACTACCGCACTTCAGGCGAAGGTTTTTGGTGCAACCCCATATCACTTATAGCAGTTCGAACTCTGTGTCCTTGATAAGGTGCAGATCCGTTATTCCATCAGGGGATTGTCGATATTTTGGTATGGTTCTGGACCGAAGAGTGGTATCTCCTTCTCTACAAAACCTTACACTCAAAGAATGTATGCTTCGCGGTTTTGTTTGCAAAGGCTACAGACGGGCCCTACTTGAAAGAGCTCCATTTTCTGGAGATGTTTTCAAAAATGGCCATGTCCAGTGATTAATTCCACCACTCTTCTTAACTTCTTCCTTCCCAACTTCAGGAGTGTTTTAGTAAGTGTGGGATTAGGTCCAATGACAAAATATTTCCAAGAATTTGTCCGGGATACTAAGACCATCGTGTATTGTGTTGATCCCTGGCCCACAACACTATTGCGGTTCTTGCTACGGATTTGCTAATCCCGCAGGATGGTTCAGATCCAATACAGCAGCTTGATGCTCACTTCTTGGCCAGTTTGTCTGCATCTTCATTTCCTGTCACACTTTCATGGCGTGGCATCCACCTTAACTCTAAGGATCTGTCTGACAGGACCATCAGAATATATTTGAGTAAATTACCCGTTCGTAAAATTGAGCGAAAGTAAGGCACATAAACCATGTATCCAATTCACACTATGCTTAGTTTCAGGAGCTGAGAGGGCATATCTGTAATTGTTGTGCAAGAAATGAACAGAAAATGAAACATTTGAGCAATGTAAGATAAACGAATTGAAACAAATGCTGTAATGTTATGTTAATGTGCTGTGAGCCCCAGGAAAGAAAACGAAAAGGCAAACATACAAATGAAAATAAAATGAGATTTTGGAAATTATTTAACACATTCCTATTGCAGATGAGGTTAAAACTGAAATAATTGTCATCACTGGAAGTGTGTAAAACTGTTTATAACAGTTTGTGCTTCCCAAGAATTGAAGGCAAAGTCTCAAAAACCTAATCATACATTTGTGATAACAAAAGAAATAATATGAATGAGTAACTCTACGAATATGCCAACTTAAACAGAAAAACTTCTACATCTTATTTAACGTAAAATCTTGGATATATCCTAGAACTTTTTCAATTTGGGGAATATTTATGAACATTTAAAATTTATATTTTATGACGATTATGGCTTGATTAAATTAATTGTGTTTTCACTCTAAGAACGAAAGCTGTGCAATGCACTATCAACACGGATAAAGAAAATTTGAGGAGCTTTTATTTTGGTACACATTATAACAACGTAAGACTAAAGAGATAATGAATTAATTAGTGTTTGATGAAATGAGCGAGTAAATGAACCCGAAGCCCAAAAAGTTTAAGGTTACCTAGTACTTAGCTTTTCAGGGACGAAAAACTCCAACCAACTTATCTTATAGAATTCCAATCCGGGACTCAGACACGCTGACCAAAATCCAAGGAGACGGTCAAATTTTGAGGATATATCTAGGAAAATTTTACTAATGGATGCAATTTATCAACTTCCTCCATGTAATAATATACCAGCAACAATGGATTTGTTTTATGCATTGCAAAATTAAGTTAGTTGTAATTTACAATCAGTAATAATGCTTAACTAGTTAAAAAAATAAAAGTATTCATTTTATGTATATCTAATTTTAATGTGTATATTCATATTGCTATAATGTGTGATTTTTTTCTTAAATTGTTATAAGAATTTTTTACACTATGATGCAATTACATGGTCTTATTCTTTGGTGAGCTGTTTAAAATCACTACCCATTTGGTTTGGTTCTGTAAAAACAAAAGGCTTATAAAGTACATAATAGAAAGCTTAAAGTAGCTGAAAATAGTCATTGGCATGCTCTTTTGTTCCCTGAATATTGAGAATTACATGGAATCTAAAGAAAAGATAGGAAAGATCGGAGTTCGTTTGCTCTAAACATTCTAGTATCAATACTCCTCATTGAACAGTGTTATAAAACAGCAAAATAAGAATCTTATTACCACTAATGCTACTTTATAAGAATCCTCCTTAAGAAACGTGTAAAAGACTCTTGATTACAAAATTAAGTTAATATACAAAATTATAGTTCACAAAATCCTGTTTGTAGAAATTTCGCTGCACTTTACAGTTTAATGGCGTTTTTCTTTACTATTTACGATATAAACACACAAAGGTAAAACCTCTAAACATGACCTTATTGTTATATTCTACTTTATGGTGAGAGCCAATAGAGTAGCAAAGATGTAAAATGTTTTCACTGAGTCATGTTTACCAACTTCATTTTAGGAATTTATTATTGCGATCGTTCAGATAAAATGTGATGTTTCCTTTAGCCGTTTATAAAATATAGAATGTTAAGTTATCCAGACTGGTTTTGATAACCGGATTTATTTTAAAAATGATAAAAAATTAATATATTGATTTAATTAGATTCTGCAAGATGTAACTTCGATCAGGTACATTTACGCAAAGAAAGCATGGGCCCTTCGTGTTAAGACCCCTATAGATAATAACGGATTTCAGTGGGAGAGTGAAAGAAGACACGAGTGCTCCATACACGTAAATTACAACTGTAGTAATGTGAGATTGTAAGATTGGAAACTATGCACGTTCGAAACTGCCATCTTCTTTTTGCACTCGAATCTCATATGTTCAAAAAAAATTAATTTTTCTTTGTTTTTATGAACAACATAATTTATCCAAAATGAAATATAAAAGATCATTTTAAAATAATTTATATATATATATATATATAAATCATCACCATCTTATTTAAATAATAAAATGCATGTGATTGTTCATTCAATTAATTAATTAAAATAAAATAGTTCTAGTAGTCGTTAACTAAATATACATGTTTCATTGTATAATAAACGTATTCGGTATAATGCTTTCTATTACAGTATTTAAAAGACTTGAATGTTAAATTTGGTTCAGTACTATGAGTGCTCGTATTATTTCTTTTATTCGACTCTAGAGCGAAAAGCTCAGCCCATGTTCTAGACACACTTGTCCTCTCTCACCGACTGGCCGAACTAAAGGATACTATTTGAACTTTCAGGAAGCTGCTGTTGATATTTTCTTTTAATTGAGATATGGTTGTCTTAGGGGTATACTTCTATTTTAGCTTTAGGTAATGTGGGGTTTTCGCTGTCTGAGGCTGCTCTAGACATAGAGTACCAGAAAAAACTGGGAGACGTTGGCTCAGCAATAATAGAGAAGACCGATAGATAGAAAAGCGACATAACACACAGGTCGTAAAAGAATTTCTACTTGGGTGGATGATGAACGTATTCGGTAGAGGTAGAAGGTATAACCTGTTCATCTTCTGCCCAGGCGGTTTGTTACTTTCCCGGTTCTTTACAAACCATAAGGAATCGCTGTAGAGAGTTTGGTTTAGGCAACTACTTAGCTGCTCGTAACGAGGCCCTGTGTGATGAAAACATTCTGCACTGTCTTGAATAGGTGGAGAGTAATCTTCGCGCACAAAGTTACAGTGTCGTCATATAATGGGCCAGTGCACGTGTACCGATATGAACGTGCCTACTCGTGCTCACAGTGGTGGTACAAACTGCAAACAAGAAATTAGGAACGTTGACGGCTGATAATGGAAAATATGGTGGTTTCAAATAGACATTGGCAAGATCGCGATCTGCTTGGCGGCTGGAAGCAAGCTGTCCGCCGGCTGAGTTGAATATACATAACCCTTCAATTCAAGCGTATAGATCTTTCATGAAAATTGCAATTATAATAACAATACAGCTTTGCAGTAGAATATGGAAACAATGTCCTTGTGTTCCCACACATATCTCACAGCTTTTAAGAAGGTTTGCATTTATAAGCATTAATTCTTTATATAAAACTGCTACAATTGCTCTTTTAGCTGTTTCAAAGTATGTGGTTTATTCCAATATATTTTATTTTTCAAAACTTCTCACAAATAGAAATCACAACGGAAAGACCTGAAGATTGAAATGATCATAATTTCTTACTAATAATCCTATACTAAACATATTATATACTAAACATAAATCTTTGAATAATGTTTTTAATTTCCCATTCTTTTTCATTTAAAGGTTTAGTGACATTCCAAGCAGAAGTTTACGAAGTTCGTGTTTCCTTTGTAAGCCTTCGTAGAGATTTGTTTACACTTAGTTTTAACTTTCTACAATTTCATTAAATTTTACCTGCATAAGCACATGACGGTTTACTTTCGGTTTCTTGTCGACAAAAGATTCCGTTCCCCTAAATCTATTTACAGTATTACGAACAGTGCATTTGTGAACAGCAGGAACACCAAGGAATTTTCTCATCAATTGCGGTCTCACTTTCCTAAGAGTTTGTTTTTAGAATTAGAACTCTCTGCTCTAAAGTGTAAAAAAAATTTGGCATTATATGCACAAATAAGGCAAAAAACACTATTTTACTACTTATCACCTTAAGAACACCAAAAGAACACAAAGACAAGGCTTCAACTGCCTTAAGCGGGGACACTGAATGTCAGAGAAACAGGTTAGCAGCACTGCTTCTGCGTCACACAGGCCGCACTCTCGGGGATGAAGGAGCAACGGGTAGTCACGGGTATCGAAATAAAACTCTTCGACAACTCAGTGATGCGCAGCAGGGGATTCACTACTAAATAAAATGCAGGTTTATATTAAATAAAGGTTGCAAGACGTATAAATTCTGTTTAACTGTGCGCGTACTACCATTTTCATATATTTTAAACTATGTGCTCAGTATTTAAAATTAATTTAAATTCTTACTAATTAACAACATTCATTACAACCAGATCCTTTACCATAGCTTTACTAATATTATTACACTAAACTTATAAATAAAATTTTTCAAATTACTACAAATAATAGTTTGTGTTGCATTAAATCCTAGACCATTTTTAATAATATTAGTGACACTCTACCATAAACTTTTTAAATTACTAATATGTAACTACTATAAAAGTCCATTGCTCTTTGCATATTGTTCACAGTCTTTCAAAGTGTACACAAAAGTGATGAAGATAATGGAATTTTTTTCATTTCCTAGAGCTTTCTGTAATTTGTCTTGTTGATTTATGTAAATTATTGGAATGTCTTTTAACAGATTTATTAGGACCCTCGTGTAGCAGGGGACATAATGTAGATTTTGAAAGAGTATGCACAATCTCCTAAAATTACTTTATTTGGAAATAGTTTTTCCATTTCAATCCTTCGATAAAGATAATTTCTTTGAAGAACATTAGCTTGGAATACCTCTAGACACAAACACACAGTTAAGAGAGCGCTTTGCTCAATGATCTACAAAAAACTAAGTTTTGATATGGTGCATCAATCCTAATTAATTGTCCATCGACCATTACAATAAGATTTAAAAAATTGGCAATTCCGTAGAATTTTTGAATTAATTTTCAGTATATTCAGGTCATGCATTTAATATATTCAAAATAAATATATTTACAGTGCTTACAACATTTTATTGCTCTGTAAACTGTAAACGTATATATCTGTATATCGCCTGTAGTGCAGTACTCACTGCCTCTTGCTAACCAATTTAAAGTTACAGTTACTGCTTAGGAGAAAAAACGCTCTATTTCTAGATGCATGTTGAATTTTCAAGTCAATTTAATTTTACATTGTTTCTGCTCAGCCAGGTATCATTCTAAATCTTCCATAGAACTCTAAATCATAGTTAAATTAAAAGTTCACGTTCTTATTATATAATTTTTGCCTTCTGTCACTAAATATTCATCATAATTATAAGAAAGTTCATGCTGGAGCTGCGAAAACTAAGCGAATTCCTCAGAAAGTAGAATAGTGACACCATTAAATTAAAATTTTCAATTTAAAAATCGTAAACTACTTTTCCATATGAAAATATAGTTCTATACTTTTTAATCTATAATTTGTTTCAATACAACCGCCCCTATAGCCCTTATTAAATTTCGGTATTCAGATATACTCTCATTCCTAATGATCGGATTTCCTGACTTTCAGAACATAATATTTTTAGTTTATTTACCTATATCCCAAGTTTAGTTTGGAAAAAATATTTTCGCCGCTAGAGAGATTATTAAATTTTATGTTTCAGGTAAACCACCACTCTTAATGGTTTGATTTTACAGATGCTGTTTTTCTTATTTTATTCTAATGGCATATACCGAGTTTCTTTGAGAAGAAAAAAATGCAGTCATAAGAGCTTTAACAGATACAACACACATGTATATATAATGATTAGTTTAGTTAATATATACACATTTTATTCGTCGTCATTTTTTGTGCCTAATAAGTAAGATCGATGGAGATTTGAAGAAAATTTTCAAATATCTTTTAATAGGTATAACCTCAATAGCTTCATTTCTTCAGGACTCTCCAAGAGTCGTTCGTTCTTAATCGTTCGTCAATCGTTCTTAAATCTCATGCACACATTTACCTTACTAATAGTTTTGAATTTATGGATGCAAAGACTTGCCAGGAAGTGTTACAATAACAAATAAATAGTATTAGTAATTGTTTGCCACATAAATATGTACAACTTATAATTAATACTAATTATAATTTTTACTTATAATTTGTAAGTTTTCTTCCCTCTATTATGCATCATAAATATTTTATAAATTGCAAATTGTGAGTAATTTCATAATACTATTACTTTATAGACTGTTATGCAACACGCCTCAGGTGGGATGTCCTTACAAAGAGCCGGTGGTATAAGAGAAGTAATCTGTTTATTCAGCACTCACTGAAAATTCCATTTTTAAAAGGAAAGATGACAAAAAGAATAAACAAGTAAAGCTCTACTACCCTTCCGAGCGCAGGATCGGGTTCTTCAAACCATGAGATCTTCAGCGTTTTCTAAGACTTTTACTGGGCGTGGCGGAAGGAGTCAGGGAGTCTGGGGATTAGCCATGCGAAACCAGTCGGCTAAGCTTTACAGCAACTTGGTGAAAAACTTGAGGTCCCTGACACCAGAACAGAAAGAAGAGGGGAAAAGGCTGGGCAAGCAACATCCAATACTCTTTAGCAGGTGGAATTGTAGAGAGCACTGAAGTAAAAATGCTAGTCACTGCGCTATTTAGCCTTTATCCTCCTGCTTTTTCCTGATGCAATTACATCTCCTTGCACCTGCCAAGCAAAAACAGCATTAACAAAAAAACAAAAAACAAAAAAAAACAAAAACAAAAACAAAAAAAGGATAAAAATCAGTAAATTGTTAATTTGTATTTTTATTTCTCCAAGACGAGAGTCCACATTCCTCTAATTTCTCGCTTTGCAACAAGGTCGTCTTATTTCTACATAATTTGATAACATATTTTTACCAAAAATTTGGCCAAAGGAAAATTTCCAAGTTCAGTTCAACCTGGTTTTAAAAACTTTCAGAGCGTACGAAATAATATATACAGAGGCAGTAATGATCCTTGCAGACGTTAAGTCATTAATAATTAGGGTAAAACCGCTTGTATATGAAACAATAAACATGAAATTTTCAATCGAGTATCACAAAACTTCATAGCCCCCGGCCACCCTGCTGCCAACTAAAGCATCATCGAGAAGTCGCTCCGCAGCCATTGTATAGCCGAAATTCCACTAGGGAAGTGAATTTGTGTGGCAGCTCTGATCACGCGCTGAGCGTATTGGTTCACTTAACCGCCAAGGCAAGCACACCCTCCAAAGTCCAAACCTTAGCAAAAGTGGGCGGATTACCTGCCAAAACCGGTTTCGAAGGAAGGAATGTTATAAATGTATAAGTATCAATTTTCTCCTGTGCAGCGCACATCGCCGGACTGCAGAGGAACTTATCGATGACCCATTATAACCAGTCAAAAATGTAAATATTATGTTATTTCAATATTGTTTTATTGTTTAATGACAGGAGAAATATCATCAGAAGGAGAAAGCAGTTACGGGTGTATTAACGGTTTAAATAATGAGCGCATGCCGTTCATAGAAACCGTGCATTTAAATACAGAAAACAACTAGCTTGAGTACGCGGGTGTGTGAGCAACAAGCACTGGGAACGAGAAGGTTAATGAACTGCCCAAAGAAGCTGTGTATCCTCTAGCAATTGGGGACAATTGCAAGTAAACTATTTAATTCAAATTGCTATGAAATAATGTTTACATACGAAAGGATAGCTATGCAAATTTGTCTTCTTTATAATAGGTTCAAATACATAACAAAATGATGACCCATGAACACTGTATCTAGGCTTCATAGGAATTATATTACATAGTTTAGAAAAATAAACCCTTGTATTTAGATTATATCCCACCTTAGTACAAAATATTCCACCTTCTATTATATGAGTGTTGTTGCTATATGTGCCCCTAATTTATGTGTGTTTTAGATTTAAACTATTTTTATATTTTGGTTTGCATTTTAAATGGAGACCTAGCATTCTTTCTCTGCAGTGAATAACTGATATATATATATATATATATATATATATATATATATATATATATATATGTGTGTGTGTGTGTGTGTGTGTGTAACTACTTACGTGCCTGGAATTGAAAGCATCAGACCTATTTTGAAAGAATGTCACGATATTTTGTTAATGTATCCATCTTTAAATGATTTTTCTAAAATTGTACCCCGCCTTACTTTCAGAACACCCCCTAACCTTAAAAGTATATTTCGCCGTAACCTATCCTCTCCGAATTTACCACGTCCCTTTGCTGGCTCGTATCCTTGCCAACGTCCTAAATGTAAAACCTGTGCACTAATTATGCCGTGCCATTCATTCCAAAGCCCTAATTTATCCAAGGAATTCAACATTTCTTCATTTTCTACCTGTTCTTCCAAGAACGTCGTATATATGTTATCTTGTAAGCTTTGTAAAGCATTTTATAATGGTTTAACTTCTACTGTTGTTTCGCTACGCATGAACAATCATAGACGTTCTGTTAAAACCAAGTCTCCCTTGCCTGTTGCCCAACATGCCTTATCTCACTGAAAGGATTTTGATGATGCTTTTAGTCTAACTCTTATTGATGCTTTACCTACACAATGCTGTGAAAGTTTACTCAGAGATAGAGAAATGGCAGCTATATTTTTACATAAAGCGCGTATACCACCTGGTTTAAATCTTACATATTAATTTTTTTCCCCCACACTCTCATTTCTAGTTTCATCTGTTTCCATGCATAACGTTACCTTCGATACTCAATATTTACTTTTATCACTTTCACTTGTCTAGCTTCTTGCCATTGAAGAACTCGCAGTAGTTCGAAATATAGCAATTTCAAGTGTGACTCTTTCTCTGTGTTTTATCTTTATCTACTTTTATTATTAGTGTTAATTTATATATATATATGTGTGTTATATATAATTTATATATATATGTATTATAGTATGATTATTTGAGTTAGGGTCTGCCTGAGTGCGGCTGCTTATATCTGTACAATATATGCAGTGAAAAATAAGAGGACCACTGGAGGCGGGTGAGCTATTGTAGAATTCTGTATGGCCGCGTCTGTTTATGGTCCAAAGTAACAAAATATATCTCAATTTCAGGCCGGTTTTAGGGAAGGCTATTCAACCGTAGATAGTATTTTTGTACTGGATACCGTAATAATAGCTGTTTGAAAAGGATGTTGTGCATTTTAAAATTGCATTTGGCACTATCGGGAGAATTGCATTGTGAAAGAAACTATAACGTAAGAGTGTTTTGAGCAAAATATTTCAGTTTAAATGGCAGTATTTACAAATGTTAGATTCTGCAACAAGCTGAACTAAACTTGTATATTTGAGAGTTGGGGAACATCAGGAGTTTAAGCAGGGATATATTTGTCAGTTTTATTGCTAATTTATATACTGATGACGTCACCGATACTTTGCTCTCTGAGATAAACGATAGAAATAAAGGACAGTAAGATTCCAGTTCTCTGTACGCCGATGATTTACTAATCTGGCCATTAGCTTTTGGGGAAAGTACTTGACCAGTCATTGCCACAAAAGAGGAATGATCGTGAACATCAAAAAATCTAAAACTAATAATTTTAAAAATGCCTCTGTTTAAAATAATAATGAAAAATGGAAGAAAAAACAGAGCAATGAAATAAGGACTGTAAATTATTTTGATTTGCTAGGTGTAACTCTTAGTACACATGAATGGAAAAAGGTTAAACACATAAAATGACGTCATACAAACCCTGGGGAGTGAATGTCAGAGGTTTTGCGTGCGTCGTCATGGGTTCCTGATATTCTTGCAACTGTATTATGGAGAATACGTGTAGCGCCATGGTAACTCTGACATGTTCTATGATTCTGGGATTGAGGCTGGGAGAAAGTGGACCGACGTAAAAGCCCAAAACGAATTCTAAAGCTGTTTTAGGAGTAGCGAAGAATACAGTCAACTGGTCAATTGTGGAGTGTTACCGCAATTTGGGCACTATGAACACACTGTAAAATTAGCATAATTAAGTAATGGTTACCCATAATGATGTCGCAAAGAGCTTTACACTACTAACACCAGATTACTAATTGGGATCAAAGGTACTGGGCAGTCAAAATTAAAAGAAGTCTAGGGAGCATTGATATGGGATGGGTGTGGGAGAAGGAAACAAGGAATGGTAATTATGTGTAGAGGAAGGTAAAAAGACATAGGAAAATAATTAAGAGAATACAGAGGCAATATGCAGAGACAAAAAATCACTTAGTTTATAAAAAAAAACTCAAAATCAGATGAAACAGATATATATGAGTTCACAAAATAGATCGGGTCTAGCATAGTTCGACTAAGAAAGCAATAAAATTAAAATAATAGATAGGCTAGGCATTAAATATGCGTTTTTTTGTGGAGACATAGAAAACTGGAAGCACATTCTAATGAAATGCAAAGATACCGAACAAAGGAGATTGCCTGCGCTTGGAGCGAAGTTTGCTATGTCAAATAGAGATAGGTTAGCATGATGGGATATATTTGTACAGGAAGATAGCTGGCCAAAGTTTGGTTCTTTTATATGCAAAGTGCATATAACTAGAAGCGCTGGTTCTTTGAGTTTGAATATATGTGTGTATGCTTAGGTGATAATAACAGTAGATGTATTTGATTTGAGGAGGAAATTCTTTTTCCATAAGTGTATGTGTAATGAATAACGGCCGAAAGTCCCATGCTAAGGATATACAAATAATATTTATAAATATTAAGCAGTAAATAAACGTTCCTAATATTACTACCACAGTTCCACTTGTTCTACTACTACTTCTACTACTACCAGTAGTAGTAGTAGTAGTAGTAGTAGTAGTAGTAGTAGTAGTAGTAGTAGTAGTAATGGTAGTAGGGGAAGAAGAGCCGCCGCAACTGGAAAAATGGAGATAATTGTTGCCGCGAGTAATTTTAGTGTATTTTTTATTTCAGTATTTTCATTTTTACTAAAAGCATAAAATTATGCTGTATTTAAAAGTGATAATAATGAGCACTAAACAGCGATATAAAATAATTTTAAAATAATAACCCTATGTTGATATTGCCGGCATCTGCATAGAAAATTCCTATATTTCATTTAACTTTTCTGCCATAAGAACACGACATTTTAGGACAGGTTTTCTCATTCTGAGATCCTGTATTTCCTAATTTTTAAACTAGTTAACGAACGGTTTCTCTACTACCTGAAACACGGTTGCCAGGATATTTTCTTATTGGTCACATTACCACTTCCCTACAAGAGTCCATTTTCACATATGTATTGTACATAAAGTCTTAATTATGTAGTGGAATAACCAAAGAAGAAGAATTAACGCACAAATGCAAGTACCGAGTAATATACGAACGCACAACCACTCGTTGATAAAGTCAAACAAATTACATGCTGCTACCTGCACATGTATTAACGCAACCGCGCTATGCCGGCCATGGAAGGATGTAAAAAATTAGAGAAACACGCTTTTTTGAAAAGTTTTTGTTTAATCAGAAGGGAATGCAACATTATTAAATAAATGGATAAATGTGTTAAGGTATTTAAAACAATTCAAATTTCTATTACAATATTTAATATTTATCCCGTAAATTTTTAACCTGTAAACAAAATGTGAATGAAACATTAACAGGTGGAAGGCCTAAGAGTTCCTTAGTTTTAAGGGAGCTCTTTCTTGAAACAAGCCCCGGGAAGTCAGGGTCAACATTACATGTCGGCGCTGAACAATACAAATGGAGGTCGGTAGGGTATCTCGCTTTATGGCGCCACTTGCCGCACACTGGATCGATATCACCCAGCTCGGAGATAAAGGTAGCGGCAAAGGAAGCACATGCGACCTCTACCAATGGTGATGCTGGTGATACAGTGGCTGTAAGTGCTTCCACTAGAAGCGGCAACACTTCTCTCCCTTCAGATTATTCTCGCCCTGGAGATACTGAGCGACTGGGAAACCTTCGTAAAGCGAGAATGCGAGAACACAAACATAGCACATTCCAATTAAGAAGTTCGGTGAAGCAGTCAGGTGTAGCAAGGAAATAAATGCTGAATAACTGTACAGGCTTGTCGCTGCCAAATTGTCCTAATCTTGTACGTCAAGCTGTCTACAGAGTGGTAGGGGATTACAACTCTCGACACTTCCAGGACCTACGTTTATCTCTGAGAGGGAAAAGTCATCTACCACACAGTGTTTCATCTCTCTAAAGTGTATTTAGTAAGATTAAGTTTGATTGTCACATACCCTGTTCGGTAGAAGCTGGCCAATTTTAAAACTAGGGTTCACTTTATTTAAATACTTTCGGTTTACTTTGTGTACATTCTAATTAAATTGAGAACGTGCTGCGTACAAGTTTAGAACTTGAAGATAACGTACATACTGATTTTTTGAGTCAAGGTATTCAAGTTTATTTCACCAACGACAGCCAAAGTGATGTGGTTTCTCTGAAGATTTCGTTATTAAAAAATTAAGAAAAGTTTAGAAAAATCTACCATCAATTTAAAGCTAGTAAAGGACAACAATCAGCGTTGTCCTTTATACGCCCCTTAAACACTGTAAAGGAAGGAGACTAAGACAGAAATAAAAATCTAATTCGTTTGCATAATAATCGCTTGGTTGTGCATATAATAATTAATAGATGTTAATTTTTGTAATTTTCCATTTGAATATTATTTACTCTTCTTCTAAGTTATTTATAGCATCCAGAAAAATATTTTAGGAGTATGGTCAAACTAAATTAGCATTTCCATCATGCAGATTATCATAAACATACATAACGTACCTGTTTCCCATTCGGATGAAATTTAAAAATAATCTACTCATTTCATTGGTTTCCCCAGAGATCTTTTACCGTGTGGTCTGTAACTGAGCATATTCAATAACATTCTGCTATGTTGAATGTGTCAATCATTATTGCCTATAAATATAGATCTTTTATTTAGTCTTATTAAGGTTCATTTTAGTTGCGTACCGCGAATTTTAATGAAACAAATTTCTATTCTATCCATGTTTAGTTTACAAATTGTGGCATGATGGAAAAATTCAGAAATAAAAATGTTCAACTAATTTTAACATATTTACTCTTCATTTCTACCAAAGTTAATTCTTTTCAATTTAACAATGTAACAAGTTAACAAATGTATGGAAAACATACCTATACATGTAATAACTAATATTTTATTTACACTAGTTTAAACAGTATGCTATTCATGTATTATTTCGTTTAAATATTAATATTTTACTTACTTTTCACCCTTCTCAATTAATACAACAACACAACTAAAAATTTAATGTTCTATATTTATAAGAGTTCACTCTTTAAAAGTATTGTTTATATAAATATTAAATAAAGCTGTCAACAAATGAATACCCAACCTGAATATTTGATTAGTTGGATTGGATTTAAGAGAATTAGAAAGGGATGCAGTGAGGGAGACACCGGGCTCCCAGGTGATCCGTAAATGCATAGGGGAGCCGTAACATTGTTTCCAAATAAAACATTTCAACGTTGGCAGAGCCTTCCCAAGGAGTTCTAGCCCCCTAGAAGGTTCATTGCCATACCAGACACCGGCGCAGAAATCTTTCCAAAATGCAAGCCACCAGCACACCGCACCAGCCCATCTTGCTTTGGTCTTTTCGACCCTATATCAGAACATATGAAACAAAATGATGAAAATTGTAGATGAAAACATCTAGGAAAGGAAAAACACATCCCATCACCTAAGTGATCAGGGAAAACTATGAAAAAACCCAGAGTCAGATTAGTCCGTTGGTTAGTTAGTACTTTGTTCTTTTAGCACTATTAATAAATCAAGTTATTTTTGATAAGAAGTCATATATCAAGTGCTTTGGGAGTCCTCGCTTTTCTACAGTTGACCGAAATTGTTGCTGGTCTAATACTAAAGTATTTAATGAGTTTTAAAATCAATGACTTTTTAATAATATTCATTCAAAAGTATCTAAATTTACTCAAATCTTCCTGAAATAATGGAATTTAAAACGAAATAAAATAAAATTAAACAGAATCTACAGAGTAAATTATTTTGAGCAAACAAAGTGTACAACAATGAAGGAACAAAGCTTACTCGCTGGAATATTTCCGGATTTTTATCAGTCCTCAGGGATGACTGGTAGGTATCCAAAGCTTAGGCCTAGAATTTTAACTTCCCAAAAATTCTTTTCTCAATTATTCATTTCATCTCAGGTATGATCACCACCTTTGACGCCGCAGTAGTAAAAACGGGTTAAACTCTATTAAAAATTAAAAATATGTTTTGACTACACATTTTTATAATGAATTTTAGCATCTTCGATCTTCTAGCTATGTAATGTAAGCTATGTAATTGTAAGTCAATCCCAGAGAGCGGATGTAAAAATGTATTTAGAAAAGCAAAGTCTAGGCAAGATTTTTTTTGGGTAGGGGGTATATCTAATGCTTGTCCTTGCAACATATGCTTAATCTTCACCTTCATCATCTTCACCTTTATGATTAATAAAAACCTAGTGTTTTTATCAATGTGATTAATTAAGTTACTACGATCTGGAATCCACATATAGAAAAGAAAAAGCAGGCAACCAAAGGAAAGAATGCTTGGAGAATTCATTAAAAAGTACAGCACAATAGGCAAGGAAGCCTGAAAGAAAAACATGATAGCTTAACAAATTATTATTATTTTACAGTTAATAAACTTATCTGACTTTTACTTGCTATGAAAAAAAGGTAACTATGAAAAGAAATTTAGAAACAATGTTGAATGATATGAAAGAAATTTAGCAACATAGAATAGATAGATATAACAAAATAAGTAAATATATTGCGCCAAAACCATAATCTATTAAGGACCATAGAGTCAACTACATTATATTAAACTAATATTTGGGACATCATTTTAAAGCTAGAATTCAGGATGTTCTTTATGGTTCATCGCTGAATAGGTTCATTCTGTGACAGTTATAGACATATTACCCGAAGGGAAATGTAGCATTTTGTAAATGAAGTGGCAGGAACATTTTCTTCTTAATATTTTCAATTCATTCTCTGTGATAGGGTAAAACCATAATAACTTTTTCAAAAGTTCAGTCAGTATATTCGGGTAAAATTCTTATTTATTTAACATCTTTACAGTCAACTATCTACGGATTCAGTTTATAACTTTAATTTTATGCTTAACGTTACCTTTTATGTAATTACTTTTTATTGAAGTTCATGCAGCAGCAATAGTACAAGAGCTAATTAAACCCGCTATTTACAAAGAGCGATTCATACAAAGTTCATACATTTTTTGTTTATTTCCATGGAAATTCATCGCAATTCTGTCATTTACTTTTCAGTTGAAAAAACTCTGGGTGTTAGATTCGTATTATAAGATGGCGTAGGGCGGGAGTTGGCAAATATTTATATGTTAGTCACTGTGAAGATGCAATACACGCTACAGCAATGGCTTTTCCTTTTAAAATTGCTGTCACAAATTAGGTTAAAGTGTACAGCAGAAAGAATTAAGTGTTCACAGGAACATAATACTGGCGCTGGTATGATATCTCTTGTAAGTGATACCGACAAGTATTGTTCATCTGAACTACCAATGGTTGCTTAGGACAAACGGACACCCATAGGCGTCTGTTGCTCTTTTCAGATGTGTCAGAAAGCTGGAAAGATGGATCATTTAAAGCCTTATAGGGTTACGGTTATCAAACCAGACAAGGATATAAGAGTTGACTATTGCTGTTCATTGTGCAAAAACCTGTCTTACTGTCCAACACATGATTCTATTTGTTGGTAATGTCAACCCACAGACGCCCAAAATTCACAAACACCTGTGCATCCAGTAAAAGTCAGAGTTTGTGCGCAATATCCGCACAGAAAATAATGCTTTCAATTTTTTGAGCACATTATGAGCATGAATGAGTACCGACGCAAATCAATGGAGTTTGTTGAGCAACTAGCTGATGTAGAGCTGCGTCAAGGTACCATATTTTCAACAAGACGGCGTGGCGCCACGTGCCATACATAACACTACAAAAAATAATTTTCTTGACTTTTTTATTTTTCCACCTAGATATATGAAATGTGAATGCACTGAATTCAAACATGTTTTCACTTTTATTCTATCTGGCTAGGTTTCTAAAGAAAATCACATCAGATGTTATATTGTGCTTATATTTTTATGAAATATTATTGTAATAATGTATTTGTATTTTATGAAATATTATTACATTTTAAAACATATAGCTAAGACAAAATTGTTTTGTACATTTTATTTTAACTTAAATATTAATAAATATATAGAAAAAGAGAGGTAGTGTCAATAATTATAATTTACAATTTTTTTTACCATTAAGGAGAAGAGAACTTGAATTTTTTCGAAGCTGATATGTCCTTCACTGGTGTTTCTTTTCAAACATAAAAGTAATCAGCCATCATTGACACATCGCAATGGCCTTGGAAGTATTTCCATTAATTTGATGTGTTTGTGAAATCGTTCACCTTGTTCTTCGGTCATTGCACCAAGATTCGCAGAGAAGTAATCAATGTGGCTGTTGAGAAAATGCTCTTTAACACTCATTCTACACCCTAGAGTTCTAAAATGTTATAACATTTCATCCACAATGTCTTCATAGTTCTCAGATTTCTGTCACTTTTTGTAAGTCAACCATGCTGACTTCTCCAACACGAACATCAACTGAGAAAAGATCTCATCCTGCATAAGCTTACGAATTTAAATACCTGCTGCTTTCTTAGCTTTAGTTTCCTGTGGGAACTTCATTATAAGAAAGTTGAAACACCCTTACTCAGTGCAGTAAGGAATTACTTCATCAGGACTAACTTAATGTGGAGTGTTGGAAGCAGGACACTTGAAGCAGAAATCAATGTTCATACTTCACATTTTTTTCTAACTAAATTGCTCCTTTATGGCCATTTTTTTCTGATCCAGTGTTCTGATTTAGCCCTACTGTCCCATTTACAAAGTGAATAATTTATTATCTTGTTTAAATCTCTCAGAATATTTTTAAGTGTCTGCTCAGCGAGCAACTAATAACAATTGTTATTTTCTATAATATAGATTTATGAAAAACTGTGGCCCGATGAAAAAAAAACTAAGACTGGTTTGACAGCTTGTATGTAGTAAGGAATCAGAAAATATGCACTGTTTTCATTCAGCAAAAATTGTGTAGAACAGTAATAATTGAACTGAATTAAAGTTTGTTTGACAACCGGATAAATTCCAGGAACCTGTGGCTACCATATCTGCAAATTTGACAAAATCAAACTTTTTCTGTACCGTTATTTGAAAGAAGTATAAGTCCACAATCACTAAACGATTTGAAGCATAACGTTACACGCGAGATCAACGGTATCGACTACAGGATGCTCCCACGAGTGACCAGGAACAGTTCAGTTAAGCCTTCAGAAGAAAGAAAAGTTTCAAAATGCACTACAGATATAGTCTCCCAGAGATACTGCGCATTTTTGATGTGCAGATTTATTATTAGCGTCATCCCTGTTTTAATAAAAAAAAAGGAAAAAAATGAGTTTTATAAGTATCACCCTGTATGAGCGTTCCGCCCATGACAGGAGTTAGGCTCTTCATGTTTCCAACTGTTTTTAATTACATGGTAGAAGGTAGTAATGTGTACACTTTACAGATAAATAAATAAAAGCATATATGGCTAATTATACTGAAAGAACAAGCAGCTAAATTTGCTTGAGAAGCGCAATTAAGTTGATAGTGTGCTCTGTCACCAGCCATAGCTTAACGCTGTAATGAGCTCTGCCCAAACACCGTCACATCGCGAGAAATCTCGTGCATGGAAATGTAACAGCAAGATCGATACCTTCGCTAAGAGCAAGGTAAGAAAGAGAAGGGACATGGGAAGGGAAAAACGATCATTTTCGTGTATTATTGCTGTTCTCTTTTATTCTTTCCTGCTTTGTCGCCCTGAGCCGGATGGCCTGTCTTTTGTGGATAACAAGAATAGGAGCAGAGAAGGAAACTCACAGCAGACGGTAGAAAAGTGGCAGAACTTCACCTAGAGAAGGAAAAAGCGTGTTTCCGGGAGCCTTTGAGAGAAGCTCCTCTTTGGGGTTATTTGGTTGCAAATGAGGAAAGATGCATTTATACGATTCTTTACCTCGCGAAGGAAGAACGTCTCTTAATGGGTTTTTGCAATACGTGATATTACAGCTGTTAGGAAATATAATTACTCTACTTTTTGCTATGTGCTGCTGTTGAGAACTAAAATGTTCTCTAGAAACAAAAATAATTGCTACGGTTTGCAATAAAGAACGTCAAATTGCCTGCTATTATGCACGTTTGGTCTCTCTGAGATATAAAATATCAGTGCACCCAACCTTTTTGTAGCACTATAGCATTAAACTTTGCAAGCAACAATCAAATTCATTCTATCAGAAATATTGATACATTTCTAAATTTGGACTCATTTCATAAACATTTATTCAGATTCTAAAAATATAATACTTAATATAACGCTAAATTATTCTAAAAATCGTCACAAGATATTCTGACATTATTGATTAATTCATGAGCATAGCGAAGCTCAGAACATTGATTCATATTTACTAATTAAATTAAAATAGCACATTACAATTCTTTAACAAAATATTAATTATTTCATAAAATATTTAAACTGATATTTATGAATCGTGGGTCTGGAATAGAAAAAGTTCTAGTGCTGCCATTTGATTTACTCATAAATGCCAAATAACAAAATAAGAATTTAACAATGCTAATTGCACGTACTACATATATAATTTTTTATTATTATATAAGTATATTTTCATTGTTTTAAATATTTATTTAAAGGAATGAAATGAACAAAATTATTTGTGTTTGACAATTAAAGCTTTTAAACTATTAATTTGAATAAACATTAATTATATGAACAATTATTATTAAAATGCAATTAGCAAAATCAAGTGAAGGAACTTCATTTCCTTTAGATAAAAATTGACATATGGGAATTAATAGAAGAAAATGTGAAAGCAGAATTTTGAAATTTTTTGCAATTAATTGGTTCTTACTCATGGATTTGTGGGAAAAGAGAACATTTTGTTACTTTTCATTGGCAGAAAATGTATCACAAGGGTGACATAGTCTTCTGTAAACATGAGTAGTAATAGTTTTCCAATAATTAATTCTGCCTATATAATGACAACAAATATGAATTCAAAAGAGAAATTAAATTAACCAAATAAAACTCAAGATAATTCCATAAGAACGATTTTTGCCTTTAAATTTATTATAAACAACCAGACACTCAAAGTTATCATTATAAGTTCGAGAAAAAATAATTAATTTGAATAAGAGGATTTGACAATTGCTTCTTTGTAATTTTCACCATTATTTTTCTTGATATCGTACGCCCAGTTCTGAATTATAAAAGGAATATCATTTATTGAATGCCCTAAAGTCTTTTACTACAAAATTCTGACAATTGATACCAAACTGTGGTTTTGTTTCTTTTTGTATTTGCTGGTGTGATTCAGTAGCTTCGTATGTTTTATATCTGTGTTAAATCTTGCCATGTTTAATTCGTAGGTTGGTATTGAACGCCAATAATAACAGATTTGGTTTTTCTTGCTCAATAATCGAAATGAAGCAGAAATGATACAAATGAAATAAATGAGTGTAGGAGAAAAACACCACTTATCAGTTTTGAACACCTTGCTACTTAGGTTAGGTTAGATTTGGTTTATTTCAGGACGCTCTTTAACATCTCAGGTCATCAGCGTCCCATTCTATTCAGGGCGTGAAACGACCGATAAGTTTTGCTCATAAGCCTCTTCTTTCAACTTGAGGTTCTTTAACGTGCCGTAAATCGCATTAATATGACCATTTTACTTATCAGTGTAACTCGATTCTCATTGGTTAATATATTATCAATTAGCTCGCTCATTGACTGAATGATGTCCGTATCAAATTACCCCTTTAAAAGTACAAATATTTGTCGTTTATATAGTTATGCATTTATTCTATTACGATGGCTAATATATCGCCTCCTGACAGGGAGATCTAGGATTCGATTTTCGTCAAGATACTCGTCCCTGATTGAGGGTTCTTTTTCCAGGTTTTCTTCGGCCCTGATCAATTGATAATGCCGGAGAAGTATCCTAAATTTAAGCCGAAGACTAACTTCCCAAATTAAATTCCTTTCCCAAATAAAAATTTCGTTCCATGTAGTGTATAACCGATGTTCATCACCTGTGAAATAAATTCTGAAACCGAACATGTAGATATCTGTATGAACATTTTCTTGTTGAACCGGACACAAAAGAACGCAAGAATGCAAATAAATTTTGGTTTCGGCCGGTTTCCCATTAATTCTGTCACATTTACATGATAATTCATGTTTCTATTATATTTTATTTTACAGTAAATGCACTTGTTACGCACATCTTTACTTAAAAGGAAATAGTTTTTCGTATCCCATTTAAAATGCTGAATATAATGATGTTTCGCTATACTTTTTTTCCAGTCCTCGATAAATTCAGTAACTAAGTCTTCTTTCGCAATAATTCAGTAACTGTTCTTTGTTTAACCTTCACATTCATGATTCGAATGGAAGCACCCATACAATGAGCTAACAGATGTGACTGAAACATATGACAACGCGTACATTTTTGCTATAAAGCTTATAGAGGAAGATGCATTGCTTTTGATACGCTTGATCATATTATATTGCGTATAACTGAAAGGCTTATTAATCGCGATATACCACCTACTGTTCGTTACCCTTTAGAGGAAAGAATTCCTGTCTCTTTCTTGAGCTATTTTATTCCCTTGATCTCTGTCTGTATGCTGCTTTTTTCGAGATGAGAACAAAAGTTGCTTATTATAGTAAACGTTTCCAAAGCATTTGTTATTTAATATTTATATTTCTGTTCTCAGCAATTTTCTGACTATTTTTTGTTTTTAGAGGGAAGAACAATACTCAACATGATATACTATACTCAAAGAAACAAGTAATAGTCTTTATTTTTTTTCTTTAGAAAAGAGTTGAATAGTGAGCAAACTAGTATAAACCTCGGAAATAAGAATTTAAAACGTGGAATTCAAGATAAAAAATCTTGAAGCACAACGTAACTAATAGAAAGAAAGTCATTTACATCTTTTTGCCTGATTTTTTCAAATTCTGTACTCGTTTCATGTGTGTGATAACGATAATTTAATAGATGTATATTAAACTGAAAATGGTTTGTAAGCTATATAATACACTCGTATTTCTGGTATTAATAAATTTTAATATAACAATACGAGTAGGCAACTTAAGAAGTTATTGTAATATTATTAATTAATAACAAATACATTTTCTTGTCACAAAATGTTATAAGTCGTTGTTTGCTGATTGGCAACACTTAAGTCACAAAGGTATGCAAACATGCCACCAAAACTCTGCTAAGTTTTAATTTCACCAAACTTTCTTTCTGAACATCTAACGGAAGAAGAATATTGAAAGATTTTTAAATTGAGTTAAACGCCAGTTTTTACTATTGAGACACCCCAGGTGTGGACAATGATATGTGAAATTGGGAAACGCTTTTATAAGGAAGAAAGCATTTCGGGCTTAGGTTTAGAGTGCTTCCCCGACATTTTCTATTTATGAGGACCCGGGAAAACTTGGAAAAATTCTCAATCAGAGAGGACCGTCCGGGCGAGAATCGAACCCCAGACTTCCCGCTCACGAAGCTGTGCCTTAACGACCTCGGTCACTCGTATCAGTATATTGAACGATGATTAGCTCTCACAATATTAAGGTAAACTATTCAACAGTCTTAAAAGTGCAAAATGAATTATCTTTACTAAGTTGCCAAATACTAGGTTCTGTAATTAAAATATTTTATACATATAATTATATAAAAATTAACGTAGTTTTTATGTTAATATTTGCCCTGCTAGGTTACTTCCTTCACTGGGAAGTTTTTAAGTCAGCTATAAAATTTAAGTTCACAGATTCCGGTTCTGTTGGATCAATGTGCCTAGGTGACGTCTCAAATCGTGAGTTTTCTATATTATGAAGAGTAACAATCTTCTTCTCTTATGACAGCCCATATGTTAATGTTCAATATTTTAAAAGAGCTGAAATTGAAGAGCTATGTGCTATATTCTGCAGTATGCTAGCAAGACAAAACATGGCAGCGAGCAACTTTTTCATTGATCAACATTTTTCACAACAGCTTGAGGCAGAAAATCTTTATGCATACACCATCTCTAACAAAGCTAATTTGTATGGTCTAGTACGCAATAAGTCCGACATCTGATCGAGCTCGATTTTCGAGTAATTTTCCCAAAACTTTGGGTCTGGAAAAGTCCGGTCTAAAATGCAGGGATTAAGAAGATCGAGGCGCCATTGCGATGATCTCCAGTTGGTCTATAGTATCACGGATTGTTATTATTATTATTATTATTATTATTATTATTATGTTGTTGTTGTTGTTATAATGAAACTGTAGATGAAATATTTTGGAGACCTAATCTAATCGTGTTCATTAAAAGACGGGAAAAACAACGAATGTTAAACTAGGTATGCTAGTGCGTGTCTAGATGTTTTTAATGGTGTTTAACGTCCGTTTTTACTATTGAGACACCACAGGCGGTGAACACTGGTGATATATGAGATGAAATGATATATTGAGAAAGGATTTTTTTTAAGGAAGGAAACATTCCAAGCCTAAGTTTAGGGTACCTCCCCGGCATTTGCCAGTTATGAAGACTGATGAAAACCTGGTAAAACCCGCAGTCAGGGAGGACGGTTCTGGTTGGATTCGAACCCCAGACCTCCCGCTCATGAGTCCGCACCTTAACGACCTCGGCCACCCGTGGCGGTATATCTAGATGTAAAAACAGTGATGGCATATAAGGTTCTTTATTATTCCAAAAATGTCGATAATGTGACAGCCCTTTGCATCAGCTGTCATAGTTACCTCTAAAAGAATGCAGAATTTTCCATTCTCTTACGCTTCTGTTCACAATCCTTCGTACTTCCACCCCTCAGTATATCGCCTCTCGTTTCGCATATCTGTCCGTACTCGCAGCACTCGGAATATGACTTTACTGTTTATCCCTCGTCACCGAACACATTTCTACTCCGCGTGTCCCTTCCCATAACCTGGAACTCCCTCTCTCCCGAAATCAGAGATTGCCGACAATAAAGCAGTTTAAACATAGATTAAACTGTCATCTCCTTAACTCTAGGAATTACAATAGTAAGTTTCTAGTTTCTTCTTATTCTTCTGCTTTTTCCTCTTTTTCTTCTTCTCCTCCACCTCCTTCATCCCCCTTGTACTCCAGAAAAATATTGACGAACAAATGGAATTCTAACATTATCTTTATCAACTTTCTAACTAACTTCCTAATATTTATGTGATGTATATTTATCTTTAATTGGCGTTTTTCAGGATCTATAAACTATATATATTGCACTCTCTATTTCGCTGGTATTATTTGCCTGGTAGAATGAAAGAGAAGGACCCCGTCGCCTTAAATATTGCCAAAGTAAATAAATAATTATTTTCGAAAAGAATATAGAAGATGATGGATCCTTTATGAACAAGTAAACAAAGAAGTTGAAGAAATAAAAGCCTATCCAGCTCACTGAACAATCCTATGTTTACAGTCTACGAGGGAACGGAAGTAGTTGCAGATATTGATCTACATTCTTATCTGCATAAAAATTCTCTTTTGTAAATGTTAGAAGCCACATATAAGTTTAGATATTAAACCAATATGCACATGCCATACAAAGCAAATATGCTGATGTGTTCCTACATGCTTTTGCACATTTGCTATATAGCAGCAATATCAGAACGTTTTTATAGCTGAATTTCTTTCTTTTTTTATGATGCCAAGAAGAAAATTCATAATATAAAAAGTTGCAGCTAAGAAGAGAGCTGAGCACTACAGAAAGCTTCCTAAAGCGAATTGCACACTTGGATGCACTTTACCTGCGAGGAATCAGCAGGGAAAAAAAAAATAACCGAAAAGCCGAGCACCATGAAACGCGAAAAAAAAAATGCATTTCTTCATCCATCTCAGCTGGGTTTCTTCCTTTCCGACATCCTTTGATCTTCTCCACTAGTTGTGTGCGTGTGTGTACTCGTGTGTCTTTAGCCGCACCATTAAACAAGCTCTGTCTTTACCGATAACTACCAAATTCTCAAATGATGCGTTGCCCCGACGATAAATTTACTACTGAGGCACAAACGAGCCTGGAAACTTCCGTAGTGACTTTTAAAATACAACAGAAAACCCATTTATTTCTACCTTGTGTTTTTTTTTCTGAACATGTTATTGCATATTATAATTTAAATTCCTTAACAATGGTTTGTTCTAAAAATCTCAGAATAACTACATCTTCCATACATTCTTAAAATTTATGGAGTAAATAATGAACTTGTCTAATAGAAATAACAGTTATAAAATTCTTGGCAATAGAAGTTTTTGATAAATATAAAAATAAATGCACAAATATAAAGAATATAGTCCTTCTGACACAAGATGCTATATAATATTTTAATTCACAACAGAGCTTAAAGTAAATTCCCAGTGTAGCTAATCACAACAAATAGGTATTAGAAATATATATGAACTCAATTGAAAATCACATGCTAAAATCTTCTATTATATATAGAATCCGGAAGAGTTGTAATATTAAGACTATAAAAATATGAATTTATAATAACGGAAATTGAGGCTTTGATCCCACTGATGGAATTGAGACTAATTATAGGCATTGCAAACCAAAAAGGTAGTGTCCGCTTCAAAAATACCTTAGCTATCATAAAAAACTAGAAAAATTCCATATAACCCCCGAAACATCGGCAACTACTCTAACGTGCGCGGATGGCATGCCTGGAAATGTATACCTCATAGGCGATTATCGGTTATATTGCTCTCCGTACATCGATATGCGAACTTTAGCAAATAACCATCTAGGTTCAGATGCCGATACCGAATTCTCTTCCACAAATATTTGTGGAATCATGAATTACCGCAATTTGCAGCTAGCTCATATGCCAGTTATTCTTAAATTACGCTCGAGGAATTAGGATTACAAAATGGAACTAAGAAAGAATTTACATTAATGGAGAATCGCTCAAAATTGGCGTCACAACTCATAAATCTACTTTTAAATAGCAGCGGAAAATTCATAACACATGCTAATATAAAATATTTAATGACGCAGAACACAAATATTATTTTAAAAGTCAAGTTGTATTGGAATATTCACATATATGAAATAAAAAGATATGCATATAAAAGTTTAATACTCTTTTTAAAACATTTAAATGAGGAATTTAAAATTTAATTTGGCTTTTTCAGTGTTTGAAAATTCACGGTTTTTGAATAAAATATACAATTTGACAATATTAATAGAATTTTTAAAAATATTTACTAACGCATTCAAACTTAATTTTGTTATATGTTTGAATGTAAATAACATATTTTTATCTCCTTTCAACATAACAATAACATTTTAAATTTTGTCAGTGGCTTTGATAACTTCTGTAAATTTAAATGTTTATTTTGCAGTATTTAATATTTTAATATTTTATACTACAGTACAGCCTTCATGCCTTACAGCCTTTTACTACAGTAAGGCTTTGTTTCCTTAATAGGCAATAAATTAATTAATAAATCCTTAAATTCAAGATATAATTTATTATTGTTATTATTAATCATAATGCAACATTAATCAACATAAATTAATTTTAATAAAGCACTAGAAAATTACTGAATTATTTTAAAAATAATTGTTCCATCATATAGTGTAATTTCTTTGAATTCTAGTTTACTTACTTTTTTTTTTAAATAACTAGAAGTTCGAATTATTAAGCATCGTTTTAAACTTTTGATTAATTCCTCTACAAAAGATATGAATAAATAATAAATAACAAGTTCATCTAGAAGTTATTTTCATAAACCCTTCTATGAACACCGTGAAAAACATTTTGTTCAGAATTTTATCATTAGATCTATAATATGGAACGAAAGGTTTTATTCACCAACCGGAAAGTGCAATAAATTTACTTATTTTTTTTAGCTACACGAATGTTCTTACGTGGCGTGTACGGGTTCGATTCCTGATCGGGTCAGCTTCCTAACAGCTTTTTCGTTCAGATCTTGAGGAATAACACATAGCAGCGTCTTTCAGGCGTCCTAACCTCAGGCGCTGCTTACACTCTCGCCAGGCTGAGAGAACAACCCACAAGTTTGAATGGACAGCGATAACATTGGAAATAAATGTTAAACCTGCTCTATAAAATACGGTGTATTTCTTATATAATGTGTACCTATATTAAATACAAAATCAAAGAGAGTCATAGTTCACAGTGAATTTTTCAAGTACTTGATCTTATATATAAAATATTAAAGTTTGTATTTTGATTCATAGTTCCGTGTTTTCTGTTAAAATGTTTATTTATTGCAGCTGTTAGGAGACTTGGGAGCAAAAGACAGAAAGTTTTACACGAAGCGCTTATTTTTCTCAGTCAGTTTATCTTTGATACTTCTCACAGTGTATTTTTTCCCCTAAAATGAATCATTCATCAATCTTTAGAGGCATTTAAGAAATTGGAGATAGTGATGGATTAAAGACTATCTTTATAAAAAAAGATCACTGATAATCGACGCTCCGAGTAGCCGCACCTGCAGTGATGGAAAGTGTTGTCTATTCTGGACGATATGCGGATTACAATCAAGTAACCTGTGCAGCCTTATATTTTTGGCAGTGTCGACAGAATTATTCACAAGTTAAAATATTTACAGATTTTGTTAAATGAATCCCTTGGAACCCAATTTCCAACCCTAAGGAACGGAGAACCATCATTTGAGACTGAAGATGATAATATCTGAGAACAATATACAATTCATGGACTGAGTCACACAAAATTATTGAAGAAAAAATTTCAAGATGATAACGTTCATCTTCATGTCAAATAGAAGTCACGCCCACAAGAGCAGAGAGCAACTAACTTGGTGGGTTGTTTCTGACCTACATAATAGTCTGGATAATGCACGTTCTTATTTCAATCTCTTTGGTCTTCCAAAAGAAGCAATCTGCGGAGTGAAAGGGGGATGGATATCCATAAATTATATTGAAAATATCACGTACACATATTAAATAAACTTGATGAACAATTTAATGAATTTGGAACTGAAATAAAATAAACTCTAAAAGAGGGGAATTTTGTTGCATTATTTTTTGAATGCCCTTCTCAACGCCAACATTTCGTTTTCTATATAATGACTCTCGCTAGGTTTAATCTCTGTCTACGCCAGCAGAGTATTTACCATTTTAATAGCGTTTCTTGCGATCTGTTCGTAAAGTCTGCTAGATGGCGAAAATGTTAAAAGTTCTTCTTTCTATGCATGTCGACTACCTTGCAATTAAACTTTGTAAGTCTTTTTTATGTTGGAAGCGATGGAGCGAATATTTAAAAATCTGTTTGATGTCACCAAAGCCTTCTCATTCTGCGGTTCGTTTCAAAGGCAGACGTAGCGGAAGAGAGGAACAAAAATCTTCTTGCTTTGAATAACGAGTCTTCCGGAACTTGCTTCTTCGTTTAGGAGATTAAGAGCTCTATAATTTTTAGGTATTTGCCTAAAGAAGTAAAAATATATGGATGAAATGCACAACTTTTGCAATAATGATCACAAATTGAAACTGTCTTACGTTGATTAGAGTTTTCTGTAAGAAAATTATCAGTTTTAAAAAATTTAGAGGTGTTTTCATTTATCGGAAGTGTTCTCATTACAAAGATAGTGTCGCTTTGTTATCAAAATCTTTGCTATTTGCATTTATAGTTATTTATTTCAAGTATAGAATAGTTATTAAAAGTATACAAGGTGTACAAAGGACCATCCGATTTTAAAAGGTGCTAAATTTCTAGTTATATGTCGGAATTAAAAGTTTCACTTACTCGTTTCCCTTGGCGCTGTACTTCCTACAGCTCAGAGCAATTAACAGTTTCAAGAGATTCATTGGTTATGTGAAGAAAAGTCTGCAGGTCGCACCAATGGGTCAGAGTTGATAATCGCATGTTTGGCGGCGACGTTTGGAATTCAAACCATGCATAACTGAATTGTTATAAGCTCCTCGCGAAGATGATAAGCAACGACACGTGGAGTTTTATTCGAAAGAGAGCATTAGGTACATTTGTGAAAATTGTGACACTTTTTATTCCGACATGCATTTAAAACTTACCCCAAGGCCCAATGGTATGTGCGTAAAATATATGGCGTTTTGACATGAAACGATTATATTTGATACACTCTGTAAAATGCTACAAAAAATCAAAAGGAAAGTTTACAACATTTCCAGCCAGAAAATGAGATGTATAAAAGCGAAAGGTGTAATCGTTTCACCCAAGATTTTGGTCAGTTTCAGAAATAATAAGTACAATCTCATTACGAACAGTGCAGCAGTTGCATGCGAAACAAGATGACAAATGCGACTACTTTCTTTCTTGACAGTTATGGTTTGCCTGCATGCGCAGAAAAAAAGAGCTATGATTCACCATATTTCCGTAACATGTGCGATATCAAGTTGCAAAGAAACTAACTACGGCTAATTTTTTGACAGCTATTAGCGTTCGTAGCATTCACTCTTCTACCTTCTCCCCTGTTTACTTTCCTTTCACTAAGTTATATAATACATTTTAAATGCATTATTATTATTATTATTATTATTATTATTATTATTATTAAGCAGTGCTACCCTGAGCTCTATATACCTTTGGCGTCGTTGCTGAAAAGCCTTGATCTCATCATGGAGAGGGGCAAGAAATACTTTATATGTTTTTTATAATCATTTAAACAGTACAATGTTTGGAGGAATATTTCAAGCTAAATATTTCCAAACACTATAACTTAAGCAATTTTTTCCATTAACTATTGTACACATAACTATATTCCTAATGCAATTACATGCGAGTAGCTTTGATACTTTTAGATGTGATTTAATCTGCTCATTTATTGTACAATTTGATATCTCAAAACTTCAGGTTCTTAATTCTGCGGTGATATGCATGCAATTGTACAAACTTTCAACTACATAAGGTAAGCAGATTAAATATAACATATCAAATTTTGGGATTCTAGTGCTTGTGTCCTGCACCTTTCTTTACTGTAGTCTGCAAATTCTTGTGAAAAGTTCATGTAGATATTTGTGTCTGTGATGCCGGACTAATTTACATATTTGCCTCATTTTCGAGCTCAACTCTGAATTCAATATGGCAACTATCTCTAATTGGATTACACATGTTTTCCTTAATACGAAGCTTTCCTATTATTAGATGTTCTCTTAAAGCCGTTGTCAATAACTGTAATATGTTTCTCGATCATTTAATCTTTTTAAAAAATGTTGGAAATGTTATGCACAGTCTTCAGAAGGTTTTATCTTGTATATCTATTTAAACACTTAGAAATTTCATAATATCAAAGCTGTTTTTGACTTATGGGATCAGATAGCGATCAGGAGAAGTAATTTAGATAAACATGGCATTAAAGTTCATTCTCTACGTTGTGACCTACCTAAAAGACAATGCATTGTGTTAATGAAGCCTAGCATCAATTTGGTGTTCTTTGTTTTATCTCAACAATGTCTCACTTTTGAAACAAAGAAGCATGATAATATCCAGTGAGCATTCTGAAGAAAATCTAACCATCAGATTCCTTGAACCGAGCAGGCAGTAAAGTTTGAGACTCGTATTCCAAAGATCCTAGGTTCAATTCCCGGTGGGCAGGCCATCCTGACCTTGGATTTATTCGTCGTTTCCCCTGGTCACTTAGGTGAATGCTGGGATTGATATGTACATTCCCGGAATTTTTCGATCTCCCGTTTCGTATAATTTTATTCCGTTAGCTCTGTTACATGATCGAAAGTGCCGATGGTGACTTGCGCTTTGTAAGTGTTTATACCCTGGAATCTGGAATGAAAGCGGATCTTCTGAGGAGCTGATAACTGAGGGGAACGAGCTCCATCAACATCAGGATGACCTGAAAACATGTTATGGATATCAACTGCGTACGCGCAGTCACCGCCCGTAAATTCTGGCCACCCGATATCCCCCTCAGCTTATTATTCTTTACGAAGATGTCCCCATTGGGGCGTAGTCACAAAGTGGAGCAAGACTCAAATATCCTAAGTGCCAGACCATCCATACAAGTTCCCTTGATAACCCCAACAATTCTGTATACATGATTTATAGGTTGGAAATAATTATATTTTACTTTACCACTTCCAAATTCCGCAATCCCTTTTTTAGTGGTTGCGAAAGATCATATTTAGTGTAATAACTTATTTTATCCATTTTAATAAGGTCATTAAAATCGTTACACAAAAAATTATTTTACAGTTTATAAAGTTATTTCCTGCTAAATTAGTAGTTTTGTATACCTAGATCAATGTACTATTCTTCTTAAACAGTTAGAATCTACCTTTCAGTACTTGTAATAAGCGTAAAATAGTCAAGTATTTGAAATACAGTGAGAAAACATTGTTCGGTATTCGAAGTATCAAACGCTTTTTGTGTAATTACAGACACCGCGATGTGAAGCTAAGCGATAACGTTCCTGTAGTTAGTAGCAGGCAATAAGCTGCTATAATCGGCTTTGGGAAGACAGCGAACTTTCATCGTTTTACTCATTCAGCAAGCCTTTCTCCCTCCCCCACCATACCACCTACCTTATTTATAGGGTGGTATAAGAATATCCTTGGCATTTATAGGTTCCTTTCCCTCCTTAAAGGTAATAAAATCTTGCTTCATCGGAGGCTTAGTGCAGATCTTGGAGTATATTAAGAAACATCCCCTTTCCACCCTAGGTCTGTGAAACTTAATAATGTTGCTGTGTTCAAGAAATGCACATTATGTTTACTATGTGACACAGATCTTTATATCAAAGTGTGAATGTGGGTTTAATTTCTTTTAAGAGAAAAACTAAAACAAAACATTGAATTATAATGTAGATATTCGTAGGAAATAGAAAAGTACTTAAAAAGCACAGGTAGAAAATGAGTAACAAATTATTTAGCACTAAAATCTCAGATTTTAAATGCTGTTTGATAAGCTGGATTATATATGAACTACTTTATACCATAGTAAAACCAACTCTAGTTATGTATACTTCACAATACAAACACAAGTGTGAGCGATCAAAAATAATCAATATTAGCATTAAAACCCATAAAACTTATCACAAAAAGAAGCAATTAAATATCTATAAGCTACCGAGAGCCATTTTTGATCTGCGTCCGTAGCTGAGCGCAACTTTTACTGCGCCTAAGTCACACCCACTACCTGTCAGTCGCAGTTTGCTGTTAATAGACCAATATAACTCAATTCTATGTGCTATTGTGTGTTATTATAGGATATTGCTGCGCTAGTGGTACCAATTACAACGTGCCAGAGAAGCAAAGTTTACTGTAGTAAATTACATTGAAAATGTGCTACTAGAATAGAGAAAATATCAATAACCTCCACACTGTAGAAGCAGCTGAAGAAAATATCACAGAAAAAATTGGAAGAAATACAAAATCGGAACTGTTTCAAGTGAATAATATATTAAAAGTGGTAGAAATATGTGACTGCAGGTGAACATTAGTTTGAATAACATAATGCAAGTTCATACTCATAAATTAAAACTAATATTGTATGCTTGCTTTCACTGGTCAAAGCTATGAGAAATACAGAGAGAATTTGTCCATATATATGTATGGTTGTGCGTAAACAGAACAGAATGTGGGTTTAATGATTTTAAAACTGACAAAAAAGTGATTAATAATAAAATTCATCTTAAAAAGTTTATTGTTCATAAAAGTTAACTACATAGAATAAAGCAAAATGGGGTATATACCTTAAGTCTTTTAGACAAAGTTTAAAGTTTAAAATTTAAAATTTACTTAAATATATTCAATAATAATAGCAATAATAATAATAATAATAATAATAATAATAAGAAGAAGAAGAAGAAGAAGAAGAAGAAGAAATAACAATACCTTTAGAGATGATATAAATAAGTTAATTTTTAATATACTAGGAAGAAATTATAGTTGCAGTAATATAAATGAAATAAACAAAGGATGATCCGATAAAGTTATTACGCAAAACGTCATCTCACTTATGGGCTGGCGATAAGATGCACACCGCTGTTTACGGAAGTTTATGAATGAATCATTGCGTATTTTGGAAGAGCAGATTGAAGGTAATATATTTGAAACTGGATTATACAATTACTGTATTAAACAGAAAGGATTTCAGGAAACATTAGCTTGTGAATAAAGTGCAGGAGATTGGAAGCATTAAAAATAAATTGCACAAAATTCAACTGTCTTAACCCAGGAGCAGTGATGTCACATTGGGAAAATCCGTTGCAAAATCGCTTCGTCTTCGCAGCAAACAGGCGATTCTCTGCCTATCAGAGTTACAACCGCATATATCGTATTTATACTTTGAAAGAAGCTATCAGCTGTGATCCTGTAGTCAAGAGTTGATCTTTCCATCTCTGGATCGAACCCCATATTAACTTTGTCTCTGTATATTGCCAAAAGAAAAGCAATTAAAAATAAGCAATAAAACCTGGAAAAATTGAAATATGAGGGAAGTCTGAAAGGATTTCGGCTTTTACCATAGGTGGACATGCATTTAACAAGGTTACTTGTTTTTTATGTTGGCACACGCGCCTTAAGCGTTCATTTGGAATATTAAGTAATTGTTCCAAATATTTTATTTAATACGTGCTGTGGGAATTTTATAAAATGGATAAGATATAACATTATGCAGTATTGAAAGTATTTATAAAAGATGGTTGACTGCTACAGGAAATACATGCCAAATGTATACAATGATATGGGAACTTTCAAAGATTAAACAATAAGCTACTAAATTCAAACATGGCCACCCTTGAAGATAAAACACGTCCATAAAGTGCATCAACTGCCGATTTATTAATTAAATACATGATAGGTAAAAGATGACTTGTGAGTTAAAAGTGCCGGAAATTGATAGGGTGAGCATATTTCAAAAGAATAAGTAGGTTATACTTTTCATGAAGAATTGTATATGAAAAATATTTTTGCAAGATAGAGGCCGCACTTGGTAAAGTCGGTTTCATTTGCAAGTAATGTTATACCTTCAGTCCTTTGGGACGCTAAAGGAATTTTACTATCCGAATAACTTCAGAAGAGAAAAAATATAACCAAACAGTATCATTTCAGTCTTTTGAATCAACAAAAGGAAAACAAATTGTGATAGCATGTTTCTTTCGTCAAGACAATGTACCTGCTAACAGGCGTGTTTTAGCGATGGAAGAAATGTAAAGAGAATTGAGTTTGATTTTTGGATACCATCCTATTCTCTAATAAAAGCATTAGGCCTCAGTGGAAATAGGTAAGGGCTGATTATACGTTCATTGATAGCCATGAATTGACAAAAGAGGATACAACAATGTGATGTGTGATGTAAGGCTGTTTCTGAAGTTGAAAACGCCCCCCTTGGCAAAGGTATACTCATCCCACAACGAGATTAGACATAGTAAGTGAGATACATTGAAGATGCTCATTATGATTCACTTGTGATGAACATGCAGGTTGTGTACAACTCTTCTGGTACTAGCTGTTCTTAAAACATTTCTTCAAAGTTTAGTGTATGGTTCACAGACCCAAATTTCCTATTTCTCGCAAATATAAATCGAACCTTGGAAAAATAGCGTGAACTGAATGGCGGGTATTAGAACCGACAAGCTCTTCTTACATTACTTCGGACTTCTGCGCGAATGAAAAGAATTTTGGTTCACCATGTCTCATGCTCAGCTGACAAACGTCAAACAATAAGGAAACTGCTACACTCACTACTGAGAATTCAAATTTGTGATTGGCGTTTCTGCTGGTACGTGACAGCAATAGCACGCTGTTGCCATATCCCGTCACTCGCTGTCCGTCTTCAGGACTGCACTCCAAGATCACCATGAACTTCTTCTTCCTACTCCTCTTCATTGTTAATTTCCATTTCATTATATTCACTATCATTGTCACCACTGGGACCACCAAAGTTTATCTAAACGTTTCGCTTCTTCTTCTAGAATGCCTCCTTCTTTAAACGCATTCTCTAGCACATCTCTAGTATATTGTTGTTATATGAATTGTTGTTTATCGGATCACTTTGTTTGATAAAGTGCAGCCGCTACACATAACTTAATACCTGAATATGAAAAGTTAGATCAGTGCACGTGCTGCTCTGGGTATTTCCCCTTAACCCCATAACTATTGCAACGCCGATGATGTCATGCCTCTGACGATATTGTGTTTTTGTTACGTGATTGGTAAGTGTTATGACGAGCCTCTCGCTAGCTGAATCGCCAGCATAAACAAGCCCTAAGTGTCAACCACAAAGTAATTACCTCCCTATTTCAGTCAGCGCACTTTGACTCACAGGATAGCGGCCTCTAGGTTGCGATACTGTGCAACCTAGAGAATAGAACTGACACGACTGCATTTTGTAAGCAACGTGACAACAGTCTTCCTCTTTCTCTCTCTTTCATTCTGCGAGACCCACACCCGCCCTCCACAGCGAATTCTCAGAACTCGATCGCAACACAATAGTGACTTGATTCATTTCAAATGTCTTGCGGTAAAGTTCGAATAAATTATTCACTCAGGAGGTGTAGCCAGGACTGTATCATGTGATATCAGGTGACATCCTGCGGGTTGCTGGCAGACAGACGTCCCTCACATTTCAAAGGTGTTAGCGCAACCGGACGTAGATATATTAAAAATACAGATAACGCATATAAGGCATTACACGACAATATTTCTTAACTGAACCAATAAAATGAAATTCTGAAGAGTTCCAAACTCACAGCAGTAAGGGACTTTCATAATAATATCGTCGGCAAAAGTTCAGTGAGTTTCCCTAAGGAACGATGGTCTGATTTTTATTAGATAGTCAACAAATTAGTAACGTTTGTTTAATACTTTTTGTAAAATTTAAATTTTGAAGAGTCATAAGACGTCTAAAAGATACTTTTTGATAAAAGATAAATATTAATAAACCCCCCATCATTTTCAACCGTTTTATTAAATGTTTAAAATAAGCTCCATCCGCTTCTAAACAGTAAACAACTCTTTTTCCGAGATTTTCTCTAACATGCATGGAGTGATAATGCCATAATACTTCACATTGTCTTTTGTTGTAGGGTTTGTAGACATGGCCTTTCGTTTAACTTGCCCCCCTAAAAAGTAAGCGGGATAGGCATACAACAGTCTGACAAAGGTTTTAATAGTTAGGTTAGTATTGATACATTCGTCAATTAAGTAAAGAATTCGCAAAGAAGGAAAGACAACGAAAATTGAATGAAAGAGTGAAGAATATGATTTTGATAGAGTAAAATAATATTTCATTACGAATAAGTCTTGTATATCCAGTTCGTTTATTGTGGATTTGTTGTTTAATAATTCACATGTGCATCTTGCAAAGTGTGGCGGTGCAGCATTTTGTTGGCACCACATTTTTCCCATACACTTAAAGAAACATTTTTCAGATAATTCAATCCTGAGATTTACTATATTATCCTTTATTTCCAATTGTTTCTTTTAGAATTCATAAACTGTATACAAAGCTGTTTAAAGCTCACAATAACCTGTACAGATTTAATTATAGAAAGGTAGTTAAAAAATATACCACCATTCTTTTAAAATTCCGAAATTATTCCCCCTGCCGACCTATAAGGGGGTTCATTTAACTTTTGCCCATGTTACTATTATGAAGGCTCCTTTCTGCAATACGTTTAGAAAAAGTGGAAATTAGGTTTTATTCGTCTATTTAAGAGATGTTGCCTTGTAACGCTTTATATGGGCCACCTTGTATATGCTCAAACGAACCATATAACACAGATTATGGTAACCTCTATTTACTTACATTTTCTACATAGCATTGATGACAGACTAGTAGAGCGCTATGTAAATCTGAAACATCCAAAAAATATTGAATGGTTATCAGGAATGATATACCAATATCAATATAAAGTCAAGACAGTGCAGAACAGGTAAAAATTAAATTAAACGGTAAAGGTGTGTACCTTTAAAGGCCTATACCCCATTCTTTCGCAGGAAATATTAAAAAGCAGTAATAAATTACCAGAAAAATGGGAAGCAGTAATAGCTTACCTATTAACTTATGTTCTAGAAGAACACAGATTCGTAAAAACAAATTACCATTAGGTATCTTAGTGAAATTCAAAGCGCTTTATAATAAAAAGTTTAAATTATCTACCAAATTAAGGAATGTAATATACCTGTACCATTGATTTATAGTTTGGTAGCCTGTTTCAGGTTTCTTGGGGGTTTGTTCTGCGGTAATAATGTAAGAGGAAAAGAAATTTGCATCCGATAAGCACAAAAGTTTCTTGAACGATATATATTTACAGTGCCTGCTGGCCACTCAGCCGTTTAACCATCGATTTCCTTTTACGTATCTGCAACTCATTCTACTGCCATTGTATTGTGATAGCACTGTTCTATTACTTTCCGGTTATTTGTTCTTATGTTTTCATGCCTTTGTTCGCGTTTTTATTGATTAACAAAGAATTTAAAAAAAACGGTGTATAATATAAATCCTTCTTTCCTGTTATTATTATTGCGTACTGTTTAGTAAAAAAACCCGAATACAAGTTTTTCTAATTTACTATGCAAGTTTTAGTCAGTGTGCATAAGGACTATACTTATTTTAATCTCTAGAGAACAAATTTTAACTGTAATGTAAAACAATAATGCCGTGTTAATCAAATCTTTAATCAGCTTTCTTAAGGTCATCCTGAAGGGATGTCGACCATACAATTGTGTGTGTTGAAAACTCCTTGGTTCAATGCGAGAATAAAATATGCGCAACACACTGGGTGATTTTTCCTACGCAGGGCCGCTTCAAGGGCAGTTATCCGCAGCTGACCGAGCTCTGAAGTTCTCGTCTCGTTCCTACGTTTGAAGGCAGGTCGGGAGTGATCAGTATGAATTTAACTCTAGGAAGGTGCGAACATGTTTTCATGTAATGTATGAGTGTGTGTTAAGTATTCATTAGGCGGCGGAAAGGAGTACGTGAGTGCAGAATCGGCTCTGATGCACGAAGACTGTTTCAAGATATTCATCTTCCCAGTCAAAGTTCGATTCACAGATTGGTAAATAAATTTTCAAGATATTCATCTTCCTAGTCAAAGTTCGATTCACAGATTGGTAAATAAATTTTCAAGATATTCATCTTCCAAGTCAAAGTTCGATTCACAGATTGGTAAATAAATTTTTAAGATATTCATCTTACAAGTCAAAGTTCGATTCACAGATTGGTAAATAAATTTCGTGGGACGGGAAGTAATTTTAATAAAAAGCGTACACAGCCATGTACAGAAGAAACGTTAACTAACATTGGAAATGCTCTGGAAAGTTCTTCAAAAAATCACTTGAACCTCTTTCTCAGTAAACGGCAATTTTGTATTCCTCTGTTCGAACCACTACAAAGCTACTGAAATTAAACCCCTATAAAATACTTTAGTACAAGGACTGAAATCGGGTGACCCTGCATCAAGGAGTAGATTTTGTGATGGATTTTGAATAGTGCACATAACGAAGAAATTTGCTGTAATCTATTTTTTTTACGAAAAATCTGGGTTTTTAATTCATTAAAACCTACCCTGCTTCACGGGGAGCCCCTGCACGATCAAAAAATAGGAGTGTGGTCCTACATTAGCGGTTAGAGAATAATAGGCTCTATTGTTTTTAATAAACAAGTAATAGTGATAGGTACAGAAGTGCACAATATTTTGCAACCCTTTTTCCGCGAATTAACTGTAAGGGTAAGGTTTACGACTTTCCAACAGAACTCTGCAACGACACATACAGCCCATGTCTCCTTAATGCAACTCACGAAATGTTTGACAATAGTAACATCACTAACAACATATGGCCTCATCGTTCCGCCAATTAACACCCCAAAAACTGAAGTTATCATATTTCCACTTCACCCTTGCAGTTCACAGTTCACACTGCTATTTGGTTTCCGGTATGAATCAACATTTCGTCCAAGGCACAAAGTGCCGTAAAAGTTGGTTGAACTCTTCTTAAATTTTTCTAAACAGTCGGGCATTTTTCGCGTGTGAATTCTCTTTTGCTCCGGAATGAGTTAACGCGGCACCCATCATAAGCAACATTTTTTCATGTATAATTTATAATGCAAAGTAAAATAAACCCACTTAGTTGAGATGCTTGTATTCTATGATAACTCGTGCACTTTTCACTCGTCTGTCACTCATGGACTTTATAGACGATTTTCGGTCTCACATCTGATTTTGGAGCTGCAGGACGCAGTGCATTTTTTGGATGTTGTTTTTCCACGCTTAAACTCATTTGTCCAAAGTCGAACGTTTTATAGGAAGGTAATACGTAACCAAATGTAGGAAAAATCCTCTCATTAATTTCCTTGCCGTTTTCCCTTCCAATATAAAGAATTTAATAACACCAACAATTCCAACCTTGTCCATGTTACACTGCCACTCGAAACGCTTGTGTTTAAACAGCTGCCAAACATCAGAATGACTTGTACCGTATAATATTGATACGTAGAGAGAAAACTTTAAGATCAGATATTGCTGTTGCCTTCTATTAGTATCCGAACAAAGCTACCTACCAAACTACCCTCGTAAATATATTTCTTCACTAATGCGCTTTTTTTTTTTTTTTTGGCTAGTATTCTTCAGATTGGCCTCTACTTCAACCCGAGTTCATTGTGCTATCTACAGCAGAAATGCGATGGTTCTTTGTCCAGTTATAGGGTTCCATATAATGCCTACCTGAATGTACGTGACTTCCCTACTTTCACTTCAGTCGCGTACTGCCATCACAACGTCAGTCTTAATGTCAGTGCAACATGCTCTGTCCGTCAGGGACATGTTGATCTTGAGTTTCATATTTTGTGGGCATCATTGTCTTGTTTGGTTCTACCGTGACATGTTTGACATTCATATTATTATAGTACAGAATTCATACAGAGCTCCCCAATGTTTGGTTTGTTATCAGGGTTCGGTATTTAACTAGGAATATGAAATTCAGACTCCAAAATATATTATTTTATTTATTTTATTTGGGATGTTTTGTATGATTCAGTCGGTTTAAAGTAAATATATTCAGTTAAAAGTAGCTTTATTGATTTTTAAAGCACAATAGACAAATGTTTATGTAGGCGAACACTGTAGGTTTATTTAAATTGCTAGCTTCTAATATTTTTTAAAAATATTAGAATGTCCAGAGGAACCTAATAAATAAAATATTCTCATTCCTTTTGTACTTTGCATGCGGTGTTGCGGAAAAATGACAGCAAAATTACTAGATCATCCAATCGACTTCAGAATTTTTAAAGTTAATAAATGTGATTTATATCTTTGATAAAATAAAATGATAAGGAGAAAGTGTCAAATTAAACCATTAATTATTTGTGGACGCATCATGCAGACCACAGTTTCTCAATATATTTCTGGTCGCAAACCACCTTTACTTTGCAACACTGTTAAATCCGCTGGCAATTTGTAACCTCATTAAACGAGTTTATTATATATTAAAATTAAAAACATTTAAACATTATAATTGTTAATAGTAGTGATGCAATATTTCATACTATGATCGTGAAGTTGCCTTAGCATCAACCCAGAACTCTGCCTAGTGTTCCGATGAAAACAATAGCAGGTTTTTGGCATGCAGTCACAAATTCCCTCCCTTCGACGTTAGCATTCTAAATTGAATCAGGCTTATGCTGATGTCTTATTTCTAATGGAATTGTTTCATTCCCATTAATTAATACTGTTCTAACTATAGGTTTATAAATTAAGTATACTACAGCATGATTCCTTTTAAATGACTTCCTTTATATTTTCGTTTTTTTACAACATTTATCTTCAATTAATCTAGACTTTATTGCAATCCTTTCCTTATTTTTGCATTTTCATATTCAACAACTATATTAACATATTCAAACTTTTCAATTTTATATTCTGAAATCGTTTCCCAATCGAGTTTAAAAGTGTTATAATAAGTAAACAGCTTTTTATCCCACTAAGAAGTATTTAATTTATTTCGTAACACCCAAAATTTAAAGTTTCTGTATTAAAACATTTTTACTGCATAACTCAAAAAATTTGCAAGACATACTCCCATTACGACACTTTCTATTCCTGTGGCTTGGTCTTTACATAGACGCCTCTCGTTTTTGTATATTTTTATTTTTTCACTTTGTATGTTTAAACGTCTTTTGTTACTATGAAAATAATACGTTTCAACCTTGTAGGGTTTCATTTAAAATATTCTCGCTCTCGATATCTGCTCTACTTTTACTACATAATATTTTGTTTTGGTCTTACCAAGTTGTAGCTCAAATAACTAATTTACTTCTCAAATTATTTTATTGAACTTGTTTATCTCATCCAGTGTGCTGTTGTCATGCGACTTTCGTAAGTCTATTAGATCAAATGCAGTCGTATTTCAGTTGATATTGCCGGGATGGTGGTAAACGATAAAAATATCGTGAATGCGAGTTTTCCTGACCAAGCCCAAGGAAAGTGGGAGGCCGGTAATGATTGGCGACATCGTGAGGTCCTTGGGCTGCGGCCAAACATCTGTAGGGGAGACGGCACTGCATGTCACTACCTGAAGCGTGCGTGACAGTTCTACCTGACTGAACTAGTTCACTAGTTCACATATATACTTAATGTCCGCGCGCTCCACTTTCCTTCGGCGATACAATACACATAGCGTGTTTCGAAAGCACGGTAGATTCCCATGGTATGGGATATGTCAAAGTAAAGTGTAACTAGAAGGAATACTGACCATTGCCATCTCAGAAGCATACAAGAACAGTGATAAGTTTATAATTAAACACTGAAAATGCTTTTCACTGCATTTGGCATCAAAAATACAAACAGCATATGGTGCTATCACTCGTAGTTTATACATTAGGGATGGGCATGGGTATTTCAAGGGAACTAATTTTCAGTACGCAAGTCACGAAATTAGGTTTACTGCTCTTTCAAATGAATTTGCATAAATAAAAGAATGGCATAAAAGAATATTTATTATAGATTTTTAATAAATTAAACAGTTATCAGGCAAATGTATTCCACCAAAAGTATAATAATAAGTAATGCCAAATGTAAGAATTCCCAGATATTTACTGTTGACACTTAAGTTTAAGTCACCGGACTGAGTGATTATGTTGGGAAATTTAGGGAAGTATTAAAGAGAAGCGGTCAAAAATCACACTTTTATTTTTTCTACCATGTGGAATTTTCTGTTTATTTTGATATGATTTTCATTAATGTCCCTGGGTTACAAGTATTTAAATACATTTTTAATTATGCCATTGCAGAAGCGTTATTTATCAGTTAAAGCTCTATATCTCAGGTACTACACGGGAAAAAAATACCGGACACTTTAATATTTGATTATATTTTATATTTAGTTCTTAAATGTTTTAAAATGAAAGAATACCCATTTAAACAAAAGATCGTTTAAGCTCCTTAAATTGCAACAATAGAAACAAAAACTTAACTCTAGTTAGAAAAGTTACAAAGGACGTAAACAATGAAACTTTTGTTTTAACTGTGAATACATTTTTCGGTACTTCAAATATTAAAAACGAATTTTAATAACGGGTCTCACCCCTCTCTGGCTTGAATAACTGTGTTTATACATCTTGCCATGCTGTCGAACAGGTTAGCTATGGCTTCTTGAGGAATGTGCTCCCATTCTTCAAGGAGTGCTCACCTCAATTCTTGCAAAGTTTCTGGCGGCGGCAGTCTTGTATTAACAGGCCGTTCAGCGTATCCCACACGTGTTCATGAGGGGACTCCTGTTGGCCATGGTAAAATATAGATTCCATTTCTTGGAGATAATTTCTGACCACGTGGACAATATTTGGACGTGCATTTTCGTGCAATAAAAGAAAATTATCGACTGTAAATGGACCCAATTGTACAACCTGATTAGCCAAACATTCGTTTATGTACCTATCAGCTGTTAGACTTCCATTTTCTACTACAATTAACTCAGTACGAGCATCCATACACCCATCATTCCACCTCCAAAAGTAACTTTTCGGAAATGCAGCATTGTGCAAATCGTTTTCCCATCCTTCTCCAAACATTTTCATGTCTATCACGTGAGCACAGATTGAAACAGGATTCGCCTCTGAACAGAATACAGTTCTACTGTTCATTTTTCCAACACTTATGGTCATTTGCAAAACACAATCGTTGAATTCGGTGCATCCTGAGCAAACTGGGATCAGTTGCAGGTGTACTTTGATATCAGTTCACTTGTTTTCATTCTTCTTCTGTTTTGGCCAAAATCGGGCGCTCTTACATGTTAACAAATTGTTGGGCTACAGTCGTAGCTGGCAAATTGCGCTCCCTGAGAACTATCAACACCATGTGCCTGTCTGTATTTTAATTTGTAGCTCTCGGACGACCCAAATCTGGTTGGTCTTCTGGTATATTCTAGGCCCTCTCTAAACCATTTTAAGGTATCATGGATTGTGCTTCTATCCATATTCATTGCATATGCAATGTAATATACACTGCGTCCATCGTCGTTTAGGGCTACATCTCTAGTCACAACTTCAGGTCGAATTTTAAAGGGAAATATGACAACCCTACTTAAATTTACAATATTTATACATAAAAAATAATAATAATGAAGCACCAAATGGTCAAGACTTATTTACTGTATCTGAGACTTTATACACATAATTGGAATATTCGGCTACAATGACTTGTTTATAAAACAAAAAATATTCAACATACTCTACATATCTCCAAGACAACAAATGCTTACAATAATATTTTGTGAAAAACAAATATATTGCAATATACGAGAAAATATAAAAGAGTCCCATTCTTTTGCCCGTGAATGTATTTTCTCTAGAAGGCTGTAGTTTATCCTTTATGTTAATTTGTTTTATTTACGGAGTCTCTTTAACATCTCAGGTCATCAGCGTCAAATTCAATTCAAGGCGTGAAATGGCCGATCAATTTTGCTCAGAGGCCTCTTTTATCAGGCTTGAGGTTCTTTATCGTGCCGTAAATTTACTACATGGGACCCACGACTTTACTTCCCTTCAGAAGGAACCCATACTTAGGATTTTTACGCCCGAAAAAATCCATCGATCCTATCCGGGATTGAACCCGCAACATTGAGTTTAAGGGAAAGTATGATTACCACTAGACCACCATGACCAACATAGTTTGTGATGAATGATAGAAAAAGCTGTATTTAAAAGTTGGCAGCGTTTGTTTTCATGACATCATCCTTTGTTGTTTTATGGTGCTGGAAGGTTTTAGCTGATAATTTTTCTGTAAAAACTTTTTTTTTTTGCTGCAATATTGAAAAACTACATTTTTTGCATAAGTTTCCCAATTTTTCAGTATCTGTATAAGTTATCATTTTGAAACTTTTACCACTTATTCATGATATTATTGTGATGGTGTGTATCCATTATGATTAATCTAGGACAAAAAGTGAGTAAGTAAAAAAATAAAATGTTTGAAAAAGAAAAGAAAAACAACAATTATGTGCATCTGTATGTTTCGTTTCATTTACTTTAATAGTCCTTGAGAAAATGAGAACTGAAGCTGCTAAATGTAACATTACAAGGATAAGCCTTTCATACCCCACCCTTAAAGCCTGCTCATAATTTTTTGGTTGCACAGATTACGGCTATAATATAAAATTTAATGTCAAATTGATTTACTCTGAAAATGATCCTGGGAGTTCAAAGTGTTCTTTCGAATAATAATAATAATAATAATTATTATTGTTATTATTATTATTATTATTACTGATACTAAACCTCTTCATTATTTTTCCTTTGTTGTGCTTAGTGTTCTATGCTACCTTTAATGAGCGCTAGTTCAGTAGGAAACCAGTGACAAGTCGAAGACAAGAGGTTAGCATATGGTAGTAGATTAGCTAGAGATTGTTCTACTTTATTATTTTAATTTTTTGTTTTAATAACTGGAAAGCCAACTATGAAAAGTTTATGATATATTAAAGAAATAGATAATGCATTATGATATATTGAAAATATAATGCATTGGTTGTTATTCTGGTTGGTAGCACTTTAGAATGACCTGTGCCATGTTATAGCATTTCAATAATTATAAATAAGTGCAGATGTTAGAAAGTGTTAGAAAAAGGAAATATCCATCTCAAATAATGTAATACAACTGAGGATAGATTTATTTGGAAGAGAAAGCCTTATTTAATTTTATAAGAAGTAATCATGTACCTATAATATTAATCTTAAAATTACAAAACAATAAATAAAGTCTCAGGCTGGTTTTTGCATATATCCAGATCGTTAATAATGCGTCCAAATAGGGAAATGAAGAATGTCTTCTGGTTATCAATAGCAAAGTTGATATAGCTAGAGAGTGATTTCTACTCAGTGTCGTGTTTTAACGCGTATTCTCGTTAGCTTGTGCCCCATAAATATCCGATAAGGCATCAAAGGTCGCGATTCAGGTGAGGAACAGCGGTTGCCCATTTTCGCGTTATCGCAAGCGCGTGCAAGTTTTACGCAACCCAAAATAGACTCCTTGCTCAGCAACAGAAAAAGCAGCACGCGATCTTGTGCTAAAATATGGGAAATAGATCATCTGGAAAGCTGAATTTTTATAGAATTAGTAGATATATTGGCAAAAGTTAATTTATTATTTAAAAATGAGTTTTAATGGAATGGCAGAGATTAAACAAATTAACATATTGAGATTCCTGTACCTTCCAGGCCCGGTTTTTCATGTGTAGCAAGTAAAGTCTTTTATCCGCTATATATGAAATTATTAATCTCACGATTCTTCGTTTTAACTCAAATTTAAACTATTTCTAAGTGTTGATATACAAATAACAGGGCATTGTTTTGGCAAGATTCTTATACCTGTATCCTCTGGTACAGTCCAATCCCTTCAGAACGCATCTGGTTGCAATTGCGGCCCGTTTCAGAGCGGTTGTTTTATGCTCCAAGATAGCACGTACAGCAAAAACTGAGAATCGGACAGTGGGGGGGGGGGGAAGCGTGTCGCTGATTACCTGCCTCACTTCCATAGCAACTCAAGAAGGATGCACAAGTCGGCGAGCATTGTCAGCTTGCTAAATATAGCTTTGAGACTTCGTTTAGCTACGACAATTTTGAAATTTTACTTTTACTGATATAGTGATTTAATGTTGTTTAATGCTATAAAAATATGAAAATGTTTTTGCCTTGATGTTAACGTATTTCTTTAAATGCAATTTCATTTTGCTTCGGCTATATTAAAGCAGTTGGAGTGGTAGCACTATTGTGGTTTCGCCATTCAGGAACATAAGTAGTGTTATTGCATTTATAATGACGTACAAATAGTGAATAACGTGTAAGTACTTATATATAATTTTTAAAAGCTAATTTTCCTATTATTTACGTGCTTTGGTATCTCTGATGTGCTGAATTATGTCTTGAAATTTTACTTTATCAGAATAAGTATTCTAAAATAGTGAATAAATATAAATGTGTATATTTATATATTTTTATACTCAAACAGTGTAGTAGATACTCAACATTATTTTTAAATTAAACTTTTATCGGGAAGTAGGGTTGCACAAATTTTGTATGTCACGAACCGTCACTGATTGAACGATCATTTAAAATCTGATACGTGGCTAAAGAACTTAAGATTTCGAACTAAATTTTCGTTCAAAATCTCCTAAGAAAAGGCGCAGAATGTTCTTAAGAGTTTACCTTTTAGACTTTAAAAATGTATACACTTTTTGGGTTCTTAAGGTTAAGAGATGTTTTAGGATAAAATCTTCACTTTATTGGCTATTTCCACATTCAGTTCTTTACATATCGCAGCCAATTAAGCACCAGCACTCGAAGAAGAGAATGCTCTGGAAATCCCAGCAACGGTTCTGAAATTAGATAGTTGGAAAGTATTTTTTCAGAAAATAAATTTTCGTCTTCTTGGAGAATCCAAGGTTCACGGAATCGAAACTTTAATACCATGTAAATTCATCTCCTTCCTTAGAATTTTCACGCATTATATGGAAATTTATTATAAGGGGCAAATCATTTTCCCATTGTGAGCGAACCAACCGACTATGTGTTAATAAGCAGTCGTTTTACACGATGCACATACTCCTATGCTTGAAGTATGAATTCCTTTATCTGCACATATTTGTGATAACTGAAGAATAATTTGTGCAAGTATCTAAACGCTACAGATGCGAATATGAACCGTCCGAGTAAAGGGACAATAACTGAAGAATCTGCAAAGTAAATATTTGATAAATTACTTTAATGTCAATATCGCTGTCTGCCTAACCACAACATTATCTTTGAGTAGAGACCCGCACACGTGTTCGTTTAAGACGTAGAAGGCAAGTCGTTTCTTCGCACAATCCAAATTTATTCGCCGACTTCAGAGCAGCTTATGCTCAGCGAAAATAGACCCTTCTATCGACAGACACGCAAAGTGTGACCTTAATGACCTCGACGCTTTGATACTGCTAAGGTAGAAATAATTCTGATAAAACACACAAACTTCGTGTAAGCCAAAGAGAAAGTTCTATCTCGCAAATTACTTGTTAAGTGAAAATAATCTAAAATGGCATTGTGACTTTGATGGTTTAATAAGATTCAGCATTCTTCTAATATGATGCTCGCATGCACTATATGAGCAATCATGCATTTCAAAAAAGAATACAGTATTTTAGCATCTAGTTACATGTTTTGAACTTTTTACTTGATAATATGAATTATCAGGAGTTTGATTTTCATTTATTTTTTTTATAACATTGTTTGAAATTTTATCTACAAATTCACTTCAAAACGCTCAATACAGGCCAGGGTCTATGGATTTTTTCATGATCCTAAGTATGGCTACCTTCGGACGGGAAGTAAAGTCGTGGGTCCCGTGTCGTAGATTTACGGCATGTAAAAGAACCTCAAGCCTGAAAGAAGAGGCCTCTGAGCAAAATGTACCGGCTTTTCACGCCATGAATTGAATGGAATGCTAACTGCCTGAGATATTATAGAGCGTTCTAAATAAATAACTTCCAAAAGCGATTATAAACATTTTATTTTTCTGTATCACTTAATACTTTTATTTATTGTTCTTAGTAGTTATATTTCGTTAACATATGGCGTCAAGGTTATTATAATAGTATTGCATTTTGCAAATTAAATGTTATCAATTTAGAAATTTCTTAATTTTATGTATATTTCCCAACGGTTATTGCAGAATTAAATGAAATTAAAGATATTTATGCTGATTTTAGATAATGTACTACAACAGGAAAATGTAATAATAGTGGCACTTTTAATACATACTACATTCATTGACTACTAAAAATCATTTGATTTATGAATAAACACAATCTATGGAACATTATGAATAAGAAGAGTGATTCTTCTCTTATTATTGAGTTTACTAAAAAGTATATGTAAAGATACAAAGACAGTTATAACACTAATCGGTTCTGTTGGTCTAGTGGTAACCATACTTGCCTCGTAGACCCAAGGTTGCGCGTTCAATCCCGGCCAGGATCGATGGATTTTTTTCGGGCGTAAAAATCCTAGTATGGCTTCATTCGGTTGGAAAGTAAAGGCGTAGCGCCATGTCGTAGACTTGCGACATGTAAAAGGACCTCAAGTTTGAAAGAAGAAACCTCTGAGCAAAATTCATCGGCCGTTCCACGCCCTGAGCGCTGATGACCTGAGATGTTAAAGAGCTTCCATAAGTAAATCAAATCAAACGAATGAATGAATTAATTAAAAGCAGAATAAACTCAGGTAAATCGAGGAGTCGGATAAAGGTTTTTTTTATTTACTTACACGATTTTATTGAAAGATGTGAATAGGAGAATAACTGAGGCATATAAATAAAAAAGTGTCTAAATGTCTTGCTTTGTGCTCATGATATACTACAATACAACAAACTAACGGACAAAATGTGCAATGACCGATATAATCATGTAAATTAAGAAAGAATTATAACTGACATTATTCAAACACTAAATATAAATAATTATGCATCATAGAAATGATTCTGTTCGATCAAATGTATTTAATGAAACAAAAGTGTTTAGAATGGGTTTCACACTTCAAATACCTCAGTTCTGACGTTCCTGGGACCGTACGTGCTTTTGCAATACAGTAGGAAATACATGAAATTGTACAAAATAATATTTAACTCTTAAGAAGTAAAAAATAATATATATATATATGTATTGTATATATACAATATATACAATGAAATAAAAATATGTAATAGAAAAAGGAAAAATATGTAATAGAAAAAATGAAAAATACCTAAATGAAAAATAAAACAATACAAAAGTAAGTAATTTACACTCTCTTACATGTATGTCAAATACTTTTCCCCCACAAATATGTGACTTGTGTTCCCTTATTCCCTCCATTCCGGTTCTCTGCCTCTTCCGATCTGAGCTGTCTCACTTTGTTTAAAAATTTACCAACTCCCTCCTCCTTCTTCCTATCTGATAGAAAAGTCCAGCACTACCATTGTGCTCTTCCTCCGTTAACGAACAGGGCCGACATGTTCTCTTTCTCCATTCTTGCAGTAGGCCAGAATATGTTCTCACGATTCTTTCTCGGCAATCATAGGGCAGGTTCTCATAACCTCACATCAGCCATTCGCCACGCGCCTAACCTAAACCAAGCAAGCCCCTGGTTGCAAAGTTTAGCCCCTGTTTGGATGTACTTCTTCATCACCCATCCAATCTTCAGCTCCGATTGTATCTCCAGCGGAATTTTTCTGCATACTCCGAAAGAATCAGCTGCCCATTAATGTCCCTCAAGCGTTTCTTAATTTTCATCCAATCTCCCCTCCTGTTTCCCCGCTCTGCGATCCAAAAGTTACCCATTCCTATATTTTCCACATCCATTCTTAATTTTGAAAACCAGGTCTCATTTCCCTTCATTTTTAGCTGATCCTGCTATTTTAATTATATCTCTGTGGAATAACAATGAACGCAAAATACTATGCACCTACTTTTACATATAAATTCTCCATATCTTTATGACACATATCAGAAAAGTTTGATAGATATGACTTTGTTTTATCCTAGGCGTCAAATAATAATTCATGTGTAAATAGTAATTCACATCAGTAGTTGTCGTTCCTTTAGCATTTTCATTTGATTGAACCTTATACATCTATCACATCACAACTTTACTACTAATACATTCTGCAGCAGTTGCAAATGCCGTTTTCTCAGTGATCTGTCTTTATCGCTGCAATGGTTAACTTCTGTGATGTTTGTAACAGACCACACGTACTCAAATGTTAATATTTACGCATGCCCAGGAACATCTCGCAGATGGGTGCTGAACTTTGCGTGTGTATTAAATTATTCGTAGAATCCGTCCTTCCGGAGCGGTCGCTTTTACGAATTCAGCAGTCCCCATCCGGTACTTCCGGACAAGTACATCTACCGGAATCCTAACCAGCTTAGTTTCTGTAACGAGAGGAGGGCTGAAGAACTTGTTATTTGTTGATGCGACGTCTAGGGCACAAATTGACTGCAGTGGTAAGAAGTTAAATCACACTGCAGTGTTTCTGATAGCAAGCTTAAAGGAGATCTAAGAACTACTTTAAAATATGTCATGCAACAGGAAACTGTGTAAGAAAAGTTTAAGCTTCATAAAACAAAATTATCCGTGTAATTACGTATTCTACCCTTTGGCAAACGGTGACAGCTTGCAAACCTTGAAACAATGACGATTTAGAGTGAAAGAAAGTACTTTAACTACTTTCCACTTGTGGCATTTGTCATGGATAGCTTCTATGCTATCTTCAGAGTTGTAGTTATTTGTAGAAAGGTCTTTCGGTTGGATGTGTCTGTAAGTAGATCTCGATGTATAGTGAAGCATGAATTAGTCTGATTATTGTAACAGAACGCTGTTGCGAATTAATGTGAAGAAGCAGGTAAATTTAGTTTGATAAGTTGCTAATAACTGATTCCCTCAATTCTACATCACATTATTGATGCTCATTGTTGAGATAGATAGTTGCAGTTATTATTTTTATTGGTTTTACTAGAAATTAAGCAATTTACTTGTGTTTCTAACTGTTTCAACATTTTATTATTAAGCATATTTGTATTCATTATGGATATCACACCTAAGAATAGAAATAAGGTCATAACCCACCACGAATTTAGTAATATGACTCAGGAAAAAAACAGCAATTGAATGTAATGTAAATTTGAGTGCTGTTAATAAAAACAAGGACAAGGTGGCCGAAAAAGAAAAATGTCCATATATATGCTGTTTCGCATTCACAGGCACTAAATGTTTCATTCCTATACACGGAATGATGAGCAGTTGCAAGTACATCCCAATTTTGGAGAAAAGAGATCACCCCAGAACTGAAGAGTTTGGCATAGAAGCTGAACGTCGAATAGGAATTTTTCTAGCACTACCTTACCCCATGTAATGCATCGAAGAATATAAAAAACTTCATGGCGAAATATGGCTTTCAGTGTTTGGACTAGCCCGAATTTCAGCGAAACTTAACTATATAGATAATCTTTGGGCCATTTAAGTTACATTGCAACATTTAAATTAATGTTGAAGTGTGTATTAATACACCTTGGCACTTAAGCCACAAGGGCCCTTTATGCACTCTTTCAATTCTAACTGCTAATAAGAGTGTTTTGCAATCTCATCAGACTGTTCATATAGACGCCATCATCCGTAAATTTTACCGAATTCAGTCATCATTCAAATAGCTTATCTGGTTGGTTTTCTATTTCTACTCAGAAGATCTTTATTTGGTGTTTTAATAAAAATTTGTCGACTGTTGACCGGGAAAAATCTTCCATTTATCTGATATTCTTTCTTAATCTATTGACATACTGCGGTTCCAGCATATTTCTTGATTATGTCATAGGTTCTGTTCCTATGAAGTCAATCTTATTCCCTTCCTTTGCCAGTTTAACTGCCGCTTCATTACTTAGTGTCCAGATACCCAATGAAGTTCCAGTTAATGTTTCGTGTAAAGATTAATTAGAGCTTATGGCATACAAATCTGCAGTTGACTCGATGAGCTTTAAGTACACAAAGTGTAGCTTAGCTGTTTGTGAAGATGAGTAAAGTTGGTTAAAATACTTTCTCATCTCACAAAAGTTAAGGCAGGTCAGAAGTGAGAGCTCAATTGTTATTAGGAAGTTTCTTAAACAGAACTATGAGCGTCATTTAAAACAAACACTTAGCTATTGCCGCAAATATATAGGAAATTGACAGTGATCCCCGACTGATTAAAGAAGGCCTCTATTATTACAAAAAGTCTTTTTATCTACCTACAGAAATCTCAGACGCATCTACATAGTTATTGTTACACTCTCTTGAATTTCGCTAATTAGACACCTGTAACACTACTTCAGTAACTAACTTTTTAAATGTTCTACGTTATTCCAGATATCAAATAGAATTTCAATTATAAAATACTGATGTTTCCTCCGAGAAAGAGAAGACGAAATTCTAGTAATGTCCAACCTGCTTGGTAATGTCTCCCCAACTGATAAATTGCGGGTGCAGCGTTGTCAACTTTCGAAAGCCGGAAAACCATATAGGAATGGAAAAATAAACGGCATTTTTCAACAGAAAACCGTACAGTACCAATTTTTATCATAATGTGTTGAAATATTATAAAATTCATATAATATAACACCCATTAAAGTGAATAGGCTGGGTCTAATATAAAAGTAATGCCTATATATTATCAGAAAACCGTGTTACTTTTCAGCAAAATATACAAAAATGATATACCAATGTACATAATAGTAGGTGATTTTTCCATCGCAGGACTACTGCATTTGCAATTGGCCGCAGCTGACCGAATCTCGTTTCCACGCTTGAAAGCCGGCCGGTGAGCTGGTTTCAGTACAAGTATCTCAACATACGGACGTGTTCTCGTGTTCTTGTGTGACAGTGTATTAAATATTCTTTAAATTGTATAATACAGATTATTAATTACGTTAATATGACTCAATTCAGGTATTCTATTTTCCATAGTGTATTTATTTACGATTCTTACTTGCGTACAGAATCGCTCTGATGTACGGTGATTGTTACAAGAGAGATTCCCCAATATTCAACTTCCAAGTCGATGTTTGATTCACATATTTGTAATAAATTTCGTGAAACGGGAGGTTTTCTTGGGAGACAAAAAAAAAAACCGCACACAGTCACATATATTACTCACATAAGAAACATTAGATAGCATTGGACATGTTCTGCAACATTCCCCTTAAAAAAAAAAAAAAACAACTTCAACATGTTTCCCAATTCCCTATTCCTCTGTTCGAACGGCTACAAAGCTATTGAAGTTAAAACCATATAAAATTACTGTAGTGTAAGAACTTACAGCGGTGGTTGTACATCCAGGGGTAGATTTTATGAATGGAATAGATTGTATTACTGAGAAATTGTTCCTTATTTAATTTTCTTTACGGACGAACCTTGGTTCCGCCTAAATGAGTATGTTAATTCACAAAATAACGATATTGGAGTTCAGAAAAACCTAATCTGCTTCACGAGGAACCCCTGCATATTCAAAAGATAGGAATCTGGTGCGCTATTAGCGGCGAGAGAATATTAGGGCTCATTTTTTTAACAAACAATTGATAGTGATAGGTATCTGCTAAATATTATACAACCCTTCTTCATAAATTAACTGAGGGAGCGTAGTTTCGCGACTTTCCAACAGGACTCTATAACGGCATATACAGCCTATATTTTTCTTTGAAGCAAAATTTTATTGTTCATTATAAATGCAAAAAAGCAATATTAAACTCTTCTGAATACGAGAGAACATTAGTTTAACAATGTAGAAATCTTTCTGTACATTTCAGGTCGTTTTTGATTCTTCTTAAAATTCTCAAAGAAGATGGTTTATTTACTGCTAACAGCGAAATTCATCAGTAATAACAAACATAAATACCATTAATTTCAATGTATAATGGTCTAATATGCTAAATTTTAAATACTCCACTAATTGTCCCCCGCGTCTTATGCATTGATACTAAATAATTCACAGAATATGAGAAATTTTTGTGTAGACACAAATCAAGAACGTACCTGATTTATTTAATAATTGATCAATATTCCATGTTTCAACAAAATGACTCACCTATTCCCCTTAACTGAACACCGTTTCTAAAGTACTGTCTTTCACTGGTGAAGCTAGGTTACATTTCCATAAAGAAACTTTACCTGGATTTTACCTACCTGAAAAAGAAAATATAAGACAACTTTAGGTGTCGATGGAAAGACTAATTTCTATCATTATTAATTAATTATTTTATCATTTCGAAGTCTAATATCAGTCAGCGTGGGAATTTAATCCTCCCCCCAAATATCTAAATTTATAATTTAAACTTTTTGAAAATGCTTCCACTGCAAACATACATTGCCTACATAATTTCGTCCATTCTTATAAAGTATCATGCTAAACTGGAAATGCATCACATATAAATTCAGCTAATTCCCAAGAAGAAGAAGAAAAAGACTGAGTGTTGCGGTAGCTGGGAATGTGCGGTACATTTTCAGTTTAGTATAGCTACCTAAGCAGTTAAATGGGAGAGATAACTCTCTAAGTGTTTTACATTAGACTAGAGTTCGGGATTTTAGATCCATTCAGGCTAAATTGAGACACTGTTTATATAATTTCGCTAAATTGTGGACAATGTGTGAACAGGCATGTACTGCTTTTGCCTAACAATCGGGGAAATGTATTCCTTTTTGCCTAATGTTCAATGGAATTCTCTAAAAAGTGTCTGAAAATTCCAGTCCTACATAAGGCGATATCTCTAAATTACTTGATCTAGAATTATGTAATTAAAAAAAAATTACTCTCTAACCTCATATAATTTTATTTCTTAAAGTCAATACATTGTTTCATTTGAATAAAGTAAGTTTGTGCTGAAAATGTCCTTTGCAATGATTGGTTCCATCAATAGGCTATATTATCTGATCTTCATTTCGGTGAATACAGTACATCAAATAGTACCTCTCGTTTCAGAGATATCCGTTTTACCGGATTCAACCTGTATAGCAATAATGAAATACAAGAGGACTTTTTTCTGCTATAAAGTAATCAGAGCTTAAGAGGACGAGAGTGTTTCTTTTAAAGCCTGAACGTATGGTCGACATTTTTCCACACCAATACACATGATTGAAAATCAATAAATTAACAGAAAAAGCTAATAGTTGGTGTTTACTTTGTTAAATTTTATTCTGTTCATGTTTCTTTTCTTTTTATACTTATTTATTCATATTTTCTGTTGTTTATTTTATTTTTCTGAAGATAGTGATATTTTACCAATTACAATTAAATATATTAAATGTACAGAAACTATTTCCTTTTTCTCTTTTCTCTTTCTCCCTATGTCTCTTTCCCGTTCATTATTATCCCCGCACCTATAAACAAATGGTTATGCTATCCGTGTTCACAGAAACAGAAACTAAAGAAATCAAATCCTATTCCCGATCTCGGAATTGTTTTTTTTTTTAAATATTATATACCAAGATCTATTACGATAAAAGTAATATTACATGCTATGTTTGAACAATGCCTACTAATATAAATTAACAATTTTCCATTAAGTAATTATCTTTTCTTACTATGGCTTATGAAAATTTAAAAGCATTTTAAATTGGTTCTGGATAAAAGTCACGTGTTTTCTCTGAGTCTAATTATTAGATTTAGCATTATTATTGTATAATAATTATCTTAATATTCTTCATTTGTATCTCGCAATTATGCTCCTCAACGGCCCTATTATTTGGTGAGCAGAAAAACTTATTTGAGCGTAAAACATTCACTTATACTCATATCAAAATTCGCTGCCAACTCAAATAGCACATTTTATAGAATGTCATGTGTTTCATTGAAATCAGTTGAAAGTTAATGCTGAAATTTTTACAAATGAACGCGTCAGTCCACCACAGCAGAAAATTTGTATCACAAGTAATATCATCAAGTGTCAATTAAGATGATTGAAGAAACGTGCAATGTTTCTGTTACAGCTCTCAGAAATGCTCTTATTAAAAGCTGCATGTACGATAATGCATACATATTGTGACTTCTCTCTTGCAAATTTTGAAAGACAGTTTTAAAGTTATTGCAGCGAAGTGCTAAGACAATGCTATTGTTTACCTCACCACAACTTGTAAGCATAGCTAGCGCATCTCTACAACATGCGGTTGCAGCCTGCATTTTGTTTCACAATTGCAGAGCTCGGCCTCTGAGGTTCTACTGGAAAAGCTGCTTAAACCTAAATATCAAGTGTTTTAATTAACCTTTGGCTGAAAAGCGGGCGGGCTACCAAATGAAACGTTTTGTTCCAGAGGCTGTGCAAGGTTGACCCCTGCCCTAGGGAATCCCTGAAAGGTCATACATGAATGGAATTCTGGGATGTTGCATTCATTAGCAGAGTTCAGGGCTATATCGAGAATAAGCAGGTAGAAATGGAAACAGAGAGAGGAGAAACGTGTATGATTTACAGTAAGAGTAGTTAAAGCTAATTACCATAGTTAATTAATAAATACGTTTGAGGAAAATAATGAAGCTGCAATAATTATTTTATGTTATGTTCCATATGGGGAAAGTACATTTTATGCAGAAGAATTTGTAATCAATTCGCAATTGTAAGAGCTGAGCTCGGGTTTAGACGAGAATGAATATGGCCAGCATATAGTTAGTTATTCTAAATAGTCAAATATAGGATTTATTATGACAAGAAGAATGAACTAAGATAAACCCCGTCGTGTTTAAAGTACCATGGGGCTGGAACCATGGGCAGTTTCCATGTGTGACTGCATTTTCCCATAAACATTTCAAGTTTTTAAATGAAGTAATAGCAGAAAGCTGTAGAAATAATTTTAAAAACAATTTCATTAACATTTTCATACAATATATGCATGTTGCTCCTAAATACCGCCAAAATACATTAAAATTAAAAAAAAAAAACTTAAAAGTTGTCTTAAAGCTATTTAACACTGTGAAAGAGTAATTCTGTGCATTTCTGTGGCTCAAATCAGTGATTCTCAAGTATTAGAGCAACTGGATTTCTAAAAATATTATTAAAGAAATTAAAAAAAATTTCAATATATTTCTTTCTTTCCAATATGGGTGACATGAACGGATATGACATAATGCGTCACCAACCCATGCAAAAGATGTTAATCTAAGTTGATTAATCTAGTGTTGCGTTACCACCAGTGACAAAGTTTGGCTTTTTTAAAGGTATGCAGAGACAAGGGATCCAAAAACTAATTAAAAATCTAACTTTTGTTAAATGAATCACAAAAATGACTCCGTGATGCTATCATAAAATGTTTTATGTTAAAATTACTGTATGTTACTATTATTAAAGTAAGTGGTAATTAAATTAAATTAAATTATATGAAATATTTTTAAAAAGTTAATATTCCATTACTCACCCTTAAATCTGTTTGTATATAAGCTCAACCCTTCAGTCCTTTTTCTGTGCAAATATGTCAATTTCTCTCAGGTTTTACCGAACTTTTTATCGCCCTTTCTCTATAAGCCTTGTAAGATACCGAGCAACCACAGTTGACATAGACATAAAAATAAAGTGTAATCAGCTATAAATTAAGATCTCCCATCTTATCATAAGGCCCGTGAGCCAGTGTAAACTAAAATATAATTAAGCGGACTTAAAATTGGTTTTAAATAAAAGACAGTAAAGTAATTATTTGTTCCATATTACCGCAGTACAACTGAATTTGACTGTATACTATTTTTAAAACTGATACCATCTGTATATTGCTCCTTCTGTTGGATTCAGGTTCTACAATGTTCCAGAAGAGGTCAGACAAAATCAACTAGGCGAAGAAGAGGATAGCCTACACAGTAACGAAAACTTAATTACCTCAGAAAGGATCTGAAAAGTCACTATTATGCTCGCTCAGAGAATATTGAGCTTTGAGCATATCTATGTATGCTACAGATGTGATCTAGTTCAAACAAGGAAATATTTTTAATATACATACAAGTTAACTAATTCTGGGTAGGCCCAACCTTGCAGCCATAATAGACTTTTTGACCCTAGTTACCACTATACTCTTATATACCCGGGATCACGAGTTCAAACCCGTAAATAGAAGATTTTTTAAAGTGGATAACTTTCTAGAATAAGACCAATTTCGATTAGCAAAATAATGATAGGGGAAATGTCTATGAGAGATATAGAGGGAAGTTCCTTCTGCAAGCACATGCGCACTTGCATCTTAAAAAATGGTTACACTCTTGAAGCTTCAATATGCATAAGTCCACTTTGGCAAAGCACCTGGTTCACATAAAAAAAAAAAAGTTTTATATACAGTAAACTAGAGTTGCTTCATATGATTTCAAGAACCATTAGTGCAAGTGGCCGTTGATTCCACTTTAACAACTCGGCTGATTGGCGATAGATACGCTTTGATTATTAGACGCAAAACTTTATGGCATATGCTCAACCACTAATAGCGATGTTGTCAAACTCTGTGTGTGCGTGCGTGCACGCGCGCGGACGGAACTCCACTCTTCAGAACAAGGCTTAGTGACCCATTTTTTAGTTTTGGGGAAATCTCCCTTGTTCTTAATCGGGACAAGATACGTTTTTTAAAATTTGTGTACTCATTATACATAGCTTATCTCTTTTGATTATGCAACACTTCTCATTTATGTATGAAAAAACTGCTGTCTTGCATTAGCTTTCTGTGGCATTTTAAGAATAAGCAAACACAGGTGCACACTATTATACACTTTTCTAATCTCTGTCATAGTGTAGAACTGTTTTGTTTGCAAATGCATAATATCATGTTATTTGCTTTGCTTGTATGCAGCTTACTATTGACTAGCTAGAATACAGTGTGAATCAACGACTAATGCCTTAATAGCTACTCAACTTGTCACTTATCTACTACCAAAGTATTTAATTACCTGTATTTTAGAACCCTTCTGTTGATACCCGGATAAGATTTGAACTAGGAAGTATGCTGCAAGGAAAATCCCCCAGAATGTGGCTGGAGAAATATAGCTTTCCAATACGGGAAAAGAGTAAATTCAAACTATAGCATTATTAATTCAACATAATCCATAAATATAATTTACAAGAAAAAATGACGCTCGTGCAAAATAACAACAGCAACATAATCTTTAGAAGCAACCGTATTTAAATTAATGTTACACAATATATAAAATACTTTCTTTCAACACTTAAAATAATTAAAAGATTGTAAACAACAAAAATCTCACATTGAGCAAAATGAACAGTTTTAGTGCTACTCTCAAGGTTCAATAATATCAAGAAAGTGACTTGACCATACCAGTTCCTTCTACATAAGTAAAATGCAGGGGAACTTAAACCTAACGTAAAAAAGCATTAATAATACAAAAGTAGTATATTAAGAAATCTTAGTCGTACTTAGCAATTTAGAACAAAAGTCAAGACATGTCTATTCACCCTTTGTCCCGAAGCGATTTTCCGTTTGCAATAGAAAGAGGAGCGAACAAACCAGAAAAATTATGTCACACTCTTCTAGAAAATTCTTTACCTTCAACCAGTGGATACGAAAGACAAACGAACGAAGCTTTCTGAAGTGGACAAGGACGGAAAGGATGCAGAGGAGAACGGAAACTAGCAAGAATGGAAACTAGCATCGCGCAAACCAGAGACTTATACAGACATGTTCAGAATGTTCATCCCTTTCTGATTATAATATTTTCGCAATTATATTTTCAATATTATTCTCGAGGTACAGTAGATATTCTGTTCTCTCGATTATAACAGGTAACAAGTATGTACCAAAGTTGACAAACCAGCATGCGGGGATTACATATAATTAAATGCAGCCTGATGCATGCTCCATCTTTATGTGCTTTTAAATGTTGCATCTGCTTTACTCTGTGTATTATGCGCATAATATTTGCTCGAAACGTAACGAAGAATAACAAATTCGTTTAATTTGAATCCCCATTTATCGAATGTCAATGCTACTCGAAGTTGCACGGACTCTGGAAGTGGACCATTTTTTTTTTTTTTTTTTTTTTTTTGTCTATAGGACATACATATACATATCAGTTTATTTCTCCAAGCCACAGTTTATATATATTCAATGTTAAATGAAGCAGAGATCTTCTGATGTTATGTTTCATACTCATTCATGCCTACTAGGTTCTGGAATCTCCAAGCTGAAGTCTGTGTTTATAGAACGGCATTGCATACTTCCTGTTTTGAAATCACAGCTTGACTTCATTGTTACCTCAAATACAATACTGTTTGATATTGAAATAACTACACGTTTCATATTGTTTTATTACGATTACTTATAATTCTTTTAAAAAGTTTAGTTAACTTTGTGACGCAACAACAATCAATCTGTGCAAAACTACAGTCAAATTCTCCTGGAAAAGCACGTGACGAGAGATGACGTTTTAGGGGATGCAGACACACCATGGCACTTATGGCTACAGGCTCGTCCTACCGCTTCACCCACCTCTTGGTCAATATACTCCACACATTTACCGATTGAGACTGCAAACCAAGTCCACTATAGGTAATAACCACAAATAGAAGCAGTAGGCGCAGTATTATCGCGATTCTCTTATAGTCACTTACGCAAAATATCATTCCGTTATTTATTTAACAAGAGGTCGGACTAGGGACGTAGCTGCAACACTAATCTAAATAAATCCTAACCATCGTTACTCTAAACGGTTTTAAATTAGGAAAATATCTGAACTAGGTAAGCACTGAACACATGAACATTATTTAAACCATAGTCAAACTGTATTTATAAACAATATATATTACATTTATGATGGACTCCAAACAAGATCCTACCGCCATGGGTGGCCGAGGTCGTTAAGGCACGGACTCGTGAGCGGGAGGTCTGGGGTTCGAATCCCGCCAGGACTGTCCTCCCTGACTGGGTGTTTTTCCAGGTCTTCCTCAGTCTTCATAACTGGCAAATGCCGGGGAGATACCCAAACTTAGGCCTGGAACGCTTCCTTCCTTAAAAAAAATCCTTTCCCAATATATCATTTCATTTCATGTATTACCAGTGTCCACCGCCTGTGGTGCCTCAGTAGTAAAAACGGGCGTTAAACATCACTCTCCAAACAAGATGGCTACCCCGGAGCAGTCGGTGGCAGTCCTCTCTCCTCGAGCTAACACACTGTACTCTCGAAATCCGTTAAAGAACGCTATCTAATGCCTATATTGTGCATGCGCAAACCTAATTTTCATTGGGTAATTTTTCCTACTGTCTCTTCTACTTCTAAACGAATTTATGCTAAATACATTTCCCCAAACCCCCTGTATGCCACAATATAGAATCCTCTATAGTCTCTTAAGTATAAATACGCATCAAGCAATAGTAATAGGAAATTAAAGTTGAAATATGTTTGGGAGTAGCGCAAATCAACAACCTTCTGGAGCAGCCGCCCCTGTTTGCTGTATATTTTCTCATGCATTATTAATAATTTTAGCGATTTTCCATTGTCGATGTGGGTTTATCGAAGTTCTACTCTACATGATGAGATAAACAATGAGTAGTACAAAAGTGTGTTAAAAGGGTAATCTTGATCTTGTAGAAATATGTCGCCAACATATATCTCTCTCTCTCACTAAAATGCTTGAAATGCCTAAATTCATTTGATTTATTTTTCAATGACGAATGCACTAAAAACAAATTCAAAGACACCAGTAATGTTTTACTTTCCATTAAAAGAAGTATCACTGGGATCAGTGTATCCTGATGATATTTCTGCCCTGATGCCTAAGTTCAGAGATGGACTAACCATCTATCTAAGATTTTCAATCGAAAAGATGAATAACGAGAAGTTTTAGGCGAGTTTGGTCTCCGGGCTGGTAGAGCATAAACAGCATTATATCAGCATTCTGTTCAAAGACGCCAAGACCGCAAATAGAGAACTATGATAAGACTGTAGAGAGACACTAGTACTTAACTTACTGGTTTATTAGCTACTTACAAGATGCTATCTCATACAAGCCCATACTGAGAACCTGGTTTTCTTGTGAAAGCATATATTTTAAATGACAGTTTCTGCAGATTAGTTCACGGATCATGCTCACTACTGCAGAGTACAGCGAAATGGAGCAGTAAAAGAGGCTGAAGAAGGGAGACAGAACAACTGACACAATGCTCTTCCGCTAAAACTTGTCAAAGAAGGTCCAGAAAAATTCAAAAAACTCCAGGATAAAATGCTTATTATGCCTCATCTACTCCAGTTGCTTGATAGGTTAAGCAAAACAATGCAAAAGGATCTCTCTTTTGTTTTGTTTTTGTTTTTTCTTTTGTCATTACGGACGGACATCCCCTCGAGCACTGCGGCTTCTATTAATGTCAACAAATGTTAGCTAGCGCGAGGTTATTGTTGCTATGACGTCAGAACAGGTGACCTCGGGGGAAAATAAAGAAGTGGAGAGCAAGCGAACAAGAACAGGAAGCAGAATAACTAGAGAAACAGACACTCATTAAATGTACAAACTGCGTCACTCTGTACCTGACAGATTGCCAAAGTGGCGACCATGCGCTTTGCCAGAACTCACGGCGTTTCAATAATGTAGTCCGTCAGGTAAACGTTGTAGGGTATTTTTGAAGAATTCTTTAAATAAATCGCACTGCATTCATAACATTTTAAAGTGTATTGCACGCAAAAAACAGTTACAGGAATGCTCCAAGATTTTGATTGCAAAGATGGTAGATACAGCAACTTATTTCCTCTTTGGAGTGGCTCAGGCAGTAAATCTTAGGTCTTGCTCTCTGGAGCATTCTGGAGGAACCGGGTTCAAAACTCTTGGAGACGGCCTTCCTGGCTTTCCCTGGTACTTAGGTAAATGTTGGGATATGTTGCTCTCTAGTTTCACATAATTTCAGTGAAGAAAGAGCCAGGTTTGATGTGCTGGTGCTATTCAGCGTGGCGATAGATTTGCGCTCAGAAGAAAGTTTCTATCTTGGCGACTGTTGATGCGGTCGGAGTGTGGGACTTGCTCTCTGAAGAAAAGATAAGAGACACCGCCTTCGTCCATGCATCGCAGTCGAAGATACGGAGCCAGGGCGTCATGCCCGCGCCTCCCCGTGAGTTTACAACGGTCCTACTTATTTATTATAAGTATTAAAATGTTATGAAAGTGTGCTCACAGTTTCTACTTGCTAGTTGCCCGGACTGTTCAGACGAGGTGGCAAGAAACTTCCAAACTTGTTCCTCTTAACAATTGCAATTAACGCCATACCTTGCAGTACAGTTGAGTATTCAGTTTTTTGTTTGTTTTGTTTACTAACGGACATTATTTAACATCTAAAGTCATCGGCGTCCCATTTATTTCAGGGCGGAAAGCAGTCGACAAATTTTGTTCAGAGACCTCTTCTTTCAGATTTGAGGTTCTTTAAAATGCCGTAAATATACGACATGGGATCCACGGCTTTACTTCCCTTTCGAAGGAAGTCATACTTAGATTTTTACCGAAAAAACCCATCGGTTCTGGCCGGATTTAGTGCTATGAATATAATAGTCAATGAACTTGAAACAAAACTGATGATACCGAATGTTTCGACTGTGAAGTTCATAAAACCAAACAGATCACAAGTTAGCAGATGGAAAGCCGTACCATAAGTTAGGTCATGGTTTATTACATCACCAATCTCGGCAATACAAATAGGTACGTTCTAAAGCGATCGAACTACTCAACCAAATATGTCATAGTAGACTTAAGTTTGAAATGACCCCTTTGATACAACCATTGCTTGCAAATGCGGGTAACGCATGAGTTTTTCAACATTTAACGCTATTTAGCTGATTACATATGCTTCTTACCATCTTAACCCTAAAAACGAGTTTATGTTCAATGCATAGCTTATGATTGGCGCTTTTGCAGCTATCCTCAGTTATGATCTCGGTGATATAAACAGCGGAAAGATGAAAGAAGCACAACAGAAGGAAATTATATTATTTGTTTCTAGGATTATTATGTAAAAATATAATATTTTGAATATATTTAAATCACACTTATATTCCCGTTTTATTATCACCTTATTCCGATTCAGCCACACGTGAATTTAAAACTTAATTTTTGCACATACACAGCCATTTTGTTTTTAATCCCGCCGTTTTCCAAAGCATAGTATATTCCTATTTAAGATGTCTGCCTTTGTTTTATTTTTTAGCAATGGCACTACAGTAGCCGTCTCCAGGTGTAGAGATCAAATGCACAGAGTTTCAATTTTCATATCTGTTAAGAGCCCAACTTTCACAACTGCATAGAAGACGGGGTATACTATTGTTCTTACTGTCTTTATCTTTATATTATTTGGGGGTCCTTTGTATTTCATGATTTTATTCAGTTTTGTCATTTGCTGCTTTACCAAGTACTTACTATTCCGCTATGTATTTCCTGTTTGATACATTCATCGACAGATAAATATGTCAAAATCTACCATGATTTGCATGCCTGTTTGTTACCTGTGATCATTATTTCTGCATTCTTGAAGTTAAGTTTCTCTCCGACTTTTTCATTTTAATTTCTAATATTCTTTAGCAGTTCAACCAGTAAAATAATTTCAACCGCAGGTGAGGCTGTTAAGTAAGTCCCTGAAATTTTGACACTGATGTTTATCTTGTTTAATCTCTTTTCTTTCATGATATATTCAGTGAATACATTCACTGTATTCACTGGGACAGAATATATCCCTGTCTCACTCCTTTTCCTATTGGAAACCATTCTGAGGCATTTTTCTCTTCAAGTACTTATTCTAGTCTCTTATTCGGTGTATAAATCTGTTCTTAGCAAGAGGATAATAAAGTAAAAGGTTGTTCTCTTAGCCTTAGAGCAGTTGCTTTTAAGCATTTTTATTTATTTACCTTGAGCACATTAATTTTTGCAAAATTTACTTTTCTAACTGTAGATTTTATGGTCTCAGCAAAATTAGAGATAAGAAAATAATTTTATAGTCTGTGCGTTGTTTTTTTAAACTCCAAAATATGTATTATGCATTATTTACATATTTTTGTAAATTTGATCATAGCCCCAGGTCGTTTTTCTCTATTTTAACTCTTATTCCTATTTTCAAGTTGAATCTTATTTTGCTGCATAAATTATTCCTTTAGGTTTGCAGTTCCATAGCATGAGCTATTTTTTAACAAGAAACTAAATTTTAAGTTCAACAAAAATACAACTTTTGGATTTACAAACATACAATTAATTCACAGAAAAGTCTGTGTTTAAAAATCTTTATTTACTGTATAAAATGTATAATACTATTAAATAAAGACAGCAGGAAGGCAAATGTAATGGAAGGAGCAGCTTCTCTTTGATAAATTCCACAATAGTCTTAAATGCATTATTCACAGAAACTTTAAAATAACTCAAGGATGACTAAGCAGACGAAACAAGGGACTTTATGAAAATTTCAAAAGAAAATCGATTGGCTGATATTGCTTATGCGTTGTCCAGCACAAAAGCGTAAAGGTTTTCCATAAAACAAGCCTTCCTTCGAATGCTAATGCGACACATTTTCAGTTTCTTATAAAAATGCAAAGTAGAGAGAAGGAAACCGATGTGGTATTTGTTAATATCGTATAACAGCTCCACGCTTTTCCACATGAATATTTCATGACGTCCACCACATAATGACCCACTGAGAACCTGGCGTGTGAACCTCACTGCGTACAAAGGCGTTACGTTTTTGTGAAAAATTATACAACGGCACGATAGACTGCAGTTGGTCACGTGTGCCAACCATAATTACACAATGGGGACAAAAAATCCGAATAAATTGACTGCCTTTTTACTGCTTACACCTTATTTCGTGTCAGATGCGCTACCGAGTCATGGAAATAACATGCTCAATACAAGTGAATTTAATTGGCATTTGTGTAAATAGTCATCTATATTCAATAAAATATATTTCGTAAAACCTATTAAATTGCTCTCGATTCTCACCCGCTGAAACAATAACCCTTTGCAGTACCTCATTGATCCTGATGGTCTAGTGGCAAGCATACTTCCCTGGTAGACCCAATATCGTGTATTCGATCCCGGCAGAGCTATGCATTTTTTCGGGCGTAAAAATCCTGAATATGGATTCTTTCGAAAGAGCATTAAACCCGTGGGTTCCTGCAGTATATTTACGGCATGTAAAAGAACCTCAAGTCTCAAAGAAGAGGCCTCTCAACAAAATTTTATCGGCCGTTTCACGCCCTGAATTGAATGGGACCTGAAATGTTAAAGATCGTCCCTAAATAAACCAAATCAATCAAAAAGAGCAGTATCTCATCAGTAAGGAGTAGACTTTAGAATATTTGCATTTCAATATTTCAATAGTTCTAAATCATATGCTATCGTGTACAAGGACAAAATGTTATAGCGTATATACGCACATATTAAGTTTTAGTGCATATTTAAGCATTTAAAGCAATTCGTAAAGATATTGTTACATGTCTCAAATGATTTGAGAACGACTTCATCATGTTAATGTCGGCAAGTTATTACTTTATGAAGTACCAGGATATTGCCATGGTAAAGTAACATTGTGGGAGAAGAGCAATGATAATTTACGTGATTCAACAATAAATATTTTACTGCAATTTGCCAAACAATAAAACGCTGTACATAATATTCGTAAAATAATTTCGTTATTCATCATTCTGTAAAGTTTTAAGTAGTTAAATATCAAGTAATAAATATTGGAAATTTTGGCACATTAAAGAGGTAACAATGAATAAATGCTGACCCAACAATGTACAATACAAAAATACAATAAAATCTTCCATTTTAAGAGGAAAAAAACCTTTAAAGATTTGACAAAACCGCCATGGCTTAATAATTTCATCCAGCAGAACACATTTCTTGACAAAACATTACAAAAAGGATCATAAGTCAGACTAGTAATCAAATAAACCCTTTAGAAATAGAACATCTCCTAATACATTATACCTGGGTTACTGGGTGGAAACAGGATAAAAAGACCCAGTCAAAAATGTTGATACTCTCACCCCTGAGAGTGGGCTTTCCTTGCTGCTTCTGTCGGAAGAGAAGCCAAGCGGTGTAAACTGTACAAATAGCAACGTTTAAGTCCATTAATATAGTTCGTACATATTGCAACCAATGGGTAGGTAACCATGCATGTGTAGTAGCAGAAGAAAGCAGAAGGAGGAGGTAAGGTAATGAAGATGCCTTTATCTATAGATCTAGGAAAACGGGATGCGCGCAAAAACGTACACAGACTCCACACTTGTTATTTTTTGCAATGTAGAGCTTAATCTAGGTTTAAGAACAGGGAAAATAATAATAAAATACAGAACAATCGGAAACAATGAAACACATTCACATGTTTATATTATGTTTACTACAATCCAGCACGGCTCACTATTATAGCGAATCATTGTGGGCAGTTTCGCAGCAATCAACAAAGCACTCCATAATCAAAAAAAAATGTTGACTCTTAGCAAACTTAAGGTGAATGAAATTAAAAGAACTAAAAACAAAAGCAAGAAGAAGCGATATCATCTGTTGGGCATAAGATTTTTTTAATATTAACACTACAAGAACGACACAACATGATAGCCGCGAACGTTATATAAAGTACTAGTAGGCTTTCGTGCGCTATACAAGAACAATATATGTACGATAATAATGCAATTAATTGCTTGTAGAAGTCATTTAAGTTATAGGTGTGTAGAATGCATTGTATTTTAGAACCACTTTGCCTCAAGAAAATTGTTTATTCTGAATTTTTATTTTTCAATGCCTAAAGAAAAAGCACCAGAAGTGTACTGTTTAAGCAATACATTGGGTAACATACAACTTTAACAGCTGATGGGGAGTTTGTTTTTTTATTTTTGAAGTTTGCAATGAAAATGTAGCGGGGGTAGCTCCTTATTATTCAAGGAATTAAACCACCAGTTAATTTTAAGTATAGCCTACAAGGGTTTATTTACAACCTCTATAAAAATAGGATAAACGTTTCTTCGTAATATCTGTAATGTTCTCAAAGGGGGAGTGAGCAACAAAGTCAGAATGTCAAGTTACTTGGCTTTGAGAAATGACATTGCTTAAATATTAACTAGTAGCATCCTGAGATGTTGAAATGACATTTCCATCATTTAAAATTTCTTGTGAATAAACAAAAACTTATTTAGTAAAAATTTAGATGAATATGCAGTAGTTTCTGCAACTAGCGCAAACTAGTAAAGTTGTTTCTTCTTAATTTTATGTACATATAATAGAATAACTTGTTATATTTAAAATATATAGCCTATAGTGTTATTAGATTTCACTTTAATACAAATTAACAACATTTAAGAGGTTTAATTATTTATACTTGTAATTCATTAAATTATCAATAACGTTAAGTTTTTTGGATAAAATTAGCTTTTTCTGAGTTTAACATATTATGTTTTGCTTTTAGTGCGCAAATATAACCTGGTTTTTAAGTGCGTATGTGCATGCAAATTTTGGGGACGATATATGCATATGAACCCATTCCATATTTATCCAATATTAAATTGGCATCTCTCGAAATGTGAAACATATGGAAACCTAATATCAGGGAACTTTACTTAAAAACTTCATAGCGATTCTGTCAAACAAAGATGTTTGGAGCTGGAGTACTGAAGTCCACCTTTTCACACACACACACGCACTGTTCACATACGGCTTATGCGCGCGGTAAGAAATGCACTCTACTGCACACTCCCGCCACAAGATGTAAGACCAGCTGCAGGGTTTTTGTACTGAAACAACCAAGAGAAGCAAACAAAAATGTATACGTAATTCCAATTGAATGTTAATACCATTCCTATTTCCTTTACGACTCTTCGCTTTTATAAAGTATTTTCTTCCTTTTTAGTGTTGATTAATTTTGATCTCTTGGAATGAGGTTGGTGTGTTGTTTATTGTTAAAACAATATGAAAGTGTGCACAGTACCCTGTAATGACTATGAGTAGCAATAATCTACTCAAGAAAACTGCAGTCGGTTGTTTATTTCTTGGAAAATAACCTACAAGCCAGTAGTTAATTGCATGGTTAGGGTGAATAATTTTATTCGATAATGTCTTACGAAAACCGGGAATAAAGTTCTCGAGCACAAGTCTTTCGGGAGGGACTTAAAGTTGTGGATCCTATGTAGATTTACGGCATGTAAAAGAATTCCATATCTGAACAAAATCCTTGAGCAAATTACCGGCCATTTTATGTTCAAATAGCCCCTTAAAAGACACTAAATAGCAATTGAAGCGTTGGGCTGACCAACTATCCTTCCGAACATGTTGCAGCTAATTCAAATGGTTTATATGACCTTTTAGGATCCGCAACACCTTATGCCTAATTTTTAAAATTCGATAATGTTTTCTTACGATCACGTTTCGCAAACGATAGGCATTCGTTGTCGGTAAATTCCAATGTGTTCTACGAGAATTGCAGCATCTCCGGCGGTAGCTTAGTTAACGGATGACTGTAGTTTCCAAATTATTTAAGTTTATTTAATAACGTCCTTTAACATTGAAGTTCCATTCAATTCAGGACTTGAAAAGCCGATAAATTTTGCTATATGTCTCTTCTTTCAGGCTTGAGGTTCCTTTACGTGCCTTAAATCTACGACACGGCACCAATATTGTTACTTGCATTTTGAAGGAAGCCATGCTTAGGATTTTTATGCCTTAAATACCCATCGGCCCAACCGGTTTTGAACCCACGACATTGGATCTACTAGGCAAGTAGACCACTACCCCACCAGACTAGTTACGAACTATACGTTTGTGTATTTACAGCAGACGAAGTTCATAGATCTTGTTTTATTCACTATTTTGCTACAGAAGTAATATTACTCGCGAAGCTGATTTCATTTATCTCTCTTTCTGGTTCCAGTTTTGGTATTATTTGGTATTTTCTGTTATTCTTTTTTTTTTCTTGATTTTTATTATGCTCAAGCCTGTAAAACCACGATAAACAAAATCAACAATCAACAAATCAACACTTTATAGTAGCATTAATTTCAATTGTTATTGTTTATTAAAGAAGCAATACAAAGGCACTAGAGTGGGAAATGTAATATTGAACACACTGATGGGCAAAAGACATTATGTGTGCGTTATATATTGTATTCACTGTCATCGCTAGGAAATAGTCTACCGGTCCATTGACAACCAGTTCATATCCCGGACGGAGAAAACGCATGGAAACTCGTTTCATACTTGAGTTACATTATGTATTGGAACTTGAAGGATGACTATGCTGGTCGCTCTCTTGTACTAGCAACATTTCTGTTGTTAAAAGTCCTAAAATGTTGCAGTAAATCTTTATACCAGTGGAGATGGCTGCATAAAAATATACCATCGTAGTGTTTTAATGAAAAAGAAAATTTCTTCCTTTTGGGAGGGTGATTAAAATCCTTTCTAATGTTACATATACATACTCTGCAATAAGAAAAGACTGCAACAAACAATTCTTCATTATTTACAAAAATGGAATCTATTCCAGACAAAAACGGCATATCTACGACCTACTAAAAGTTTCTCATCTAAATGGTCAGGTCTGGGGTAAAACATTCAAAGGACAAATAAAATTAAAGATGGTACTTCTTTAAAACCCGTTTAGAAAATAGTGAACAGCAATTTTAACTTGAAGGTTCATAAATTCCACTCTCTACGCATTGAAGAACACATAGCAATAGCAGAAAGCCGGGGAAATTGAAGGGATCTAGTGCCGACACAAAGGTAAAAATATTAATATCACATGCAATGCATAGAAACGTTCTCATTTTATGGTTTGTTTTAGAATGTTACTACAGAAAAATTATAGAATAGTAAAGAACGTAGAACTAATGTGAATATTATCAACAAAGCTAGACGATACCAGCAGTGAGATCTCTCCTCTCTTTGACACAAGAATAAACAAGGCCTAATTTCATCAAGATATAGAACATGTAATATTTATGAAGAAGTGGAACAGAAAATTGCAGTTAATGAATTGCTTTTGACGAAGTCGCTGTGCTTCCACTATGAATTTTTATGCATTTTGTCTGTTAAAAATAATTTTAGAGGTAGACCACGGTACTCTGTAACTGGGTTAAAGAAAGTCATATTTAAGGAAGAGAGGCCAGTATTTCAGTTAGATGGAAAAAGAATATGGGTATCTATCAACTTTTCGGTGCTCTCGAAAGACCGCGGTGTCCTTACCTTCGGGCAACCAATCACAAACATCCAACTTTCTTCATTCTATTCAGCAGTTTTAAGTTTAAGGGAATATATATGCTGACAACACAGTACAACTAACTTAGGATTCTGTCTGCCATTTCATTCTTATTCTCTTTCAATTATATAAAAATATAAAAAGTCTAGTAAGTAATGTCGATTTTAAGAAAAAAAATCGTTTGGAAGTCTTCTGAAAAGAAATAACACCAATCTTCAAAGTAAAGTTCATTAGATTCTACAGTCATGAGCCAACGTTCAGCGCGGTTTGCTATCCCCCGACGGTACCAATTTCTGGATTTTGATGCGAAGAATTCAGTGATGCCCACTTGCACAACTTCCATGTTCCCTAAATTTCTTCCATGTAGGAAAAGGATCATAGGCCAAAGATCTGAAGGCGCAAGATCAGGGCTGTATGCTGTGTGTGGTAGCAGTTTGATCTCTTTCAATTCCTACATTTTGTTGCATAGTTGTTCAAGCGGTATGGGGTCTCTCATTTTTCTGCTGCAAGAGAACTCCATTTCAATTAACTAACGTTGCGTATATCTGTCTCAGAACGTTTCAATTGTTGAAAATAAGGATTCACATTGACTGCATTCCCGTTTGGAACAAACTCCTAGTGAATCACATTTTCAAAATTCCACTGGACACGCAACATTACTTGGGACAGAACCGATTTTATTAGTAATGACTTTGGTAGGCTGGCGTAGACCAAGCCACTATATCAAGTTGTCAGGGTTGCGATAATACACTAATTTTTCATCACACGTGACAATTATTCTTATAAGTCTATCATCCATGGAATTTGCATAAAACTAACGCTATATCCACTCTGCGTAGGGCTTGTTCAGATGTCACTTCGTGAGGTGCAGATCTATTGTTTCTGTATGGGTTTTTAAGTGTCTTAATACAGCGATGTATAGCAAATTCTGACATTCAACTTAATATTTCACTTAACATGTAAGATTCATCTCTCACCTTAGCAATTACCTCAAATTGGAATGAATGTCAAGTAATCGTGATTAGATAAGCTATTATTTAGAAAAATATCAGTGAAAACACTTTTCGCAGTTTTTAAATCGAATTCTATAAAGTGTAAAAAAACTGTAACAAAATTTTCAAACCTTGTAGAAAAAGAATGTTTAAAGATATAGACATTTTAATGGTTTTTCTTTTTAAAAGATACAAGCTGTCAAGATTTTTCATGAGATTTTCAAATACTTGAATTTTGAAAATCATTCCACCTTCGAAAAGAGCTTTTTTCGTCACTTAAATCTTTCAAAGTCAATTATAAAATTCTGTTAACACTTTGGAAGAAATAAAAAGTTTACTAACAAACAAACAAAAAAGCAGCAATTGTTACAATTTCTATGGTACCGGGTCACCAGGGTTATGGTAGTCCTGAGAGCCACAAGGTTTTCAGTATGCCATCTAACGGAACCTTTGCGAATTTTCTAATGTACCGTGTGCTCTCTCGAAAATTCTCGAAGCTAACTCTCGATAGTTGTGAAAGTTTCTAACAACTCCGTCGTGCACATGACTCAAACTCTGTCAGCGCTGTTCAGTCTACAGTTCTGCGCAACTCTGCTCAATGTCTCACTTGCACACAGTTAGTTATCCCTACTTATTTTGTTTCTCGCGCGTTATTCCTAATCGCAGCATTTAGGCGTGCCTAAAAACAATTTATCTTGGGCCTCTTACACAACCATCGCATCTTCCATAAAACGAAAACTTAACGTTAGCCCTTGAGATGACATCAGTAGAAACATATTCTAATACATGAGGCTATTTCCATATTCCCGATAATGTAAATTATGAATTGCAATTGTGTTTTGCAAAAACATCCAAAGTGAAAGAGTCACATATTAGTTCAACGGAAATATTTTAAATAAACGTTGATCCAAATTTCAAGGAATAAAAGAAGTTCACCGTCTCCATTACTGACTCCACCTTCACCCTTAAGCCCTCTGACTATCAAAGCTGACTTTTTATTTGAAGACATGGATTCAAATTCGAGAAAATTTAAGATTCTTCACGCCTATACTTAATTTCATTTTAACATGTTTAATTTACTTCTGTATATGCACTATGTTAAAATGAATTTTACAAACAATAAATTTGCAATATGTAATAAACACTGAAATGGATATTTTAGCATTTGAATTAGAAAATTTGCAATATTTAGGTTAGTTCTTATGGGGCGTGAACAATAAATTGCATGTTGAATTCAGAACTAATTATTACAATGCTTCGGGAAAATAAGACCCTTCATTAATTTAAATTCAGAGAAACCACATAAATTCAATAACAAAAATATTATTTATTCTACTCCCGCACTATATTTCACTTTTGTTTACTGTTGCTGTCTATATCGAAATGAAGTTCATTCCTATGTGGACTAATTTAATTAGAAACGTTAGATGTTAGTGTCATAGCAAACTCGTTTACAATGTTTCATTTCCCATTATTTCAAACGATGTTCCATATTTCCATTATTACTAAAATACACGTTTCTAAATAAATGTATTTTGACCACTATTTATATAACGAGTCTTAGAAAACCCGTGCATGCAAATTTCAAATAATGGATTTTAATATATTTCTAGGAACTTGCTTATTACACGCTTGTTGCATAATATACTGTTTACGATTCATTTCTGAGTAAAGGTTAAACTTTCACATCTTTGGATTATTAGAAAGCAATAATTCAGAACTTTTCGTTTTTTATTCCTTTTTTCTACTTAATATTGCATTGTATTGTAAAGAAATATAAGTTAATTAATAATATAATTACTTAATTTTTGAGTATCAGTATTATAAACAATCTGTATTGTTGGTTAACATCGTTAATAATATACTACATTACGACTAACTAATGCAGTAAAAATTACATTATTAAACTGTTTTCATTGCTAAAAAGCTCTCATCAACTAAATATTATGTTTTGGTAACATTAAGGCAACAACTTGTGTATTCAGCAAAACAATTTAAGCATTAATATTTATTTTAGAATGCAAAATTACAAAATTAATAAGTTAACATTAGCTACCGAATACAATAGAAGAAATTGGCAATACTAACATTTCTGAAATATATATCACAACTAAGGCTATGAAATATACTTAATATTTTTACTGTTTATGTAATTAATTAAATTGTTTTCTCGGTATTGGTTTTAGTAGTACGTGTATATTATTATAAAATTCCATAATAATATTACAATGGGTATTTTCCCCAAAATGCGCGAAGATAGAATCACTTTATTTTTGGTTGGAACACAATAATTAGCATAATTATAAATAAAATGTAATATGTTTCCAAATATATCTGTAAAAATCGTCATATTTTAAAAAATGTATTTATTTATTATTAATATTTTTATTATTTTTATTTGTTCCTCTTTCAAGCTGTGTATCATATGTAAGCATGTACGGTCTACGATGCATAAAATATATTTATAATATGTATATAGAATTTTATAACAATAAAGATACATGTACTACTAGTTTTAGTATTATTATATGCTTTTGTAATTCTGGTATACAAAAAATAGCATATAATTTCATTTATTAAGTTTTACAATTATTACTTGAAACTTGTTTTGCTCTTTCTTAACCATTTACTCATGTAATAAAGTATGTCAATCTTTTATGTCATAATATAATATTATGTAACCAACCATATGCATCTTCTTAATATTAATTACTACTTCTGAAGCATACATTTAAGAAATGCTCATTTAATGTGATCTCATTTGGAGAACAGTGCATTAAAATCTTCCATATAAACTCCACAGTAATATGAAAATTCAATTTCTGCTCTCTTTTGTTTTAAAGGACCGGAGGTGGGAGCATGCTCGGGGACGTCAACATATCCGCCATTTTGGATTCCTTCAGCGTGAGTTACGACAAAAGAGTAAGACCGAATTACGGAGGTAAGTAATGGTTCTATTTTGCACTGCAATCTAAAACAAAACAAATGGGGTAAAAATGGAACAGAGACTAAAATGAATGCTTCAAGTGGATAACAGCCGCAATTGTCTCTCTCACATAAATATCTCTCCTTGTTGTTGTTGATTTCGTTGTTGTAAATTGTATTTCTGGAATTAAAATTGTATAAACTCGTTCTCTGTATCCACTTATTATTGGGATGCTTTTTAAGGCTACCCAAATATTCTAAAAGATATTATTAGCCATAGGTTTTAGTTTTACTACTCTGGGTTTTTATTTAAATACATTAATGCAGAATGTGGGTTGCAAAATAAATTTAAACTCTAATGTTAAAAGCTCCTGTTGTCATTGACTGTGCGTTGCATGGTAATTGTTTTAAATTTTAACGGTTTTGTGATATCTGCATTGATGGGTATTAGTACACTTCTTCTTTCCGTCTCGATTTATCCTGTATTCGCAGCGTGTAGCTCACAGGAATTGGCAAAGATCGGCGCTGACTCATTCATAATAAGAGATAATGCAGCATTACGAGCATGCAAGTTGCTTCCGGAGAGTGAGATAAACGATTACAAACAATCCGAAAAATCCGCAAATTAAGTGACCGCAAATTGTTTTCTGTTTCCTATTTTAAAGCATTTTATTTGTATAAAAAACACCGTAAAACAAAAGAAGTTTTTTGACACTTCTGCTTGAAACAACACACTTCCTTTTCCAAAAACACTATCTGTAACAGGAAGAATTAGGTTATGTTACAGAGTCTTCCATCAAGTTGCACTTCCTCTGTGTATCCCTTTCGACTTGGCTCAACATTAAAATGCTGAATTTCTTTGCAAGAAGATGTAAAAGCTTGAGCTGTACGTGTTTCCAATAATTGTCCGTAGTTGCGTCGCCCTTTTTTCCTTTGTAGTGGAGTCTAATGCATTTGTACTGTCCTTTCACTTGTACTCAATACAGACTTATTGGATAATGCCGATACAACGGAAAATACAAAAGCAGAACCCTTTGCTTAAAGCGTGTGTTTTTAATTTTTTCCCTTCAACCTTAAAAGTGCATACACATAACTTGAAAGTGTAGTGAAGTCTCTTACATAAGAAGCATGATACAATATCACTTTCAATATCTTAAATGACACGTTCACATAATTTAAAGTTATTCCTGTTTAAATGTCATTCTTTTGGAAATTAGTAATAAAGCTGAGAAAATCCGTATTTCTTACTTTAGTCTTACGTGCTAAACTCTACAAAGTTTTCATACTTTTGCTGCTTAGTTATTTCAGACAACCTATTCTGTATTAACTCTCAGTACTTATTACTCTATGCGGCAATTTAATTGGTATTGTTTAAAAGAGAACATATATCTTTCATTCAAAAGTTTTCCATTTATAAAAAGGTTCTAACCATCTTTTATTTGAAGATCAAGGACTGAACTCTAGGGATTTTGTAATTTGGGGACTACGGAATGTACAAAGAATTTCACTCCACTCCTGTAAACTTTTATATATATAAGTGTAAACATCTGTACGCGCACATAAGTGTTCAATATCAAATTATTAATTTCAAAATTTTAGCAAAACTTTGTACCATGGTCTCTACTCGTTTAAATGTTGCATTACTGTTATTCTTTTATAACAATATATAAATAAAATTTACCCAATAAATATTCAGAAAGATATTTTTATACGTTTGTTAATATTTAAAAATGGGAATGCGTTGATACTTAGATTTATCAATACTCGATACCCATCCATTGGAGTCTTGATACTCGATACATCGATAGTCGTCTTTTTATCAAATACAATATATTTATCTAGTCTAAATTTTCTTACTCGCTGAGTGCATTTTTATTATGAGACATTTAACATCTTTAAAATTATATTGATGAACCCTTAAAAGTCAATACAATGTAATGAATTAAACAACTAAATGTCAAATGGCACGGTTATAAATCATTGGATCCAGCCAAAAATAGTGCTAAACATCATTCATGTTATCTGAAAAATGTAGATTTTGATATACACTGCAAAATAACAACCGACTTGAAAATAACTAAAGTATTGTAAAATCAGCTTTCATGCTAAAGACGCTGAAATATGATTCTTATATATTTATAATAATGTGATATGTTTACAAAAAAGTTTCTTTTAATACTGGTCAGATTCGGTTATTTTGTAGGCGGGAGATTGTTTTCGCATATCGGATAAAAGTGAAAAATTTCTAGGAATTAACACAATAGCATATTCAACATTTTCTACTTTAAATTGCAATTGCCCTGGTAGGTGCTTTAAAACAATATGCAGCTCAAATATACAATCGTGACATCCTCTGTCTGAAGGGGGTGCTTTTACGTAATTTTCTTGATATCTGCTACCTAAATGAAACACGTGTTTCTTGAACCACTTTAAAATGTGCACTTGAATCAATAATAATTACAAATTTATTTATTAACAAAGTATCGAAAAGTACCAAGTTAACGTACAGGATTATCGTTCGATATCCATACCACTTGCATATCGAGGATAACGAAGTGTCGAGAATATCGAGAACATCTTTAATTAACATTTTAAAGGTCGAACAGATCTAATAATTAAACTTAATTTAAAATTCTATACTTGCACAGATTAGTCAATGCACCTATTAAAAAAACATCACAGTGAAAAATGAAGCTATTTTTTCGGCTTTTCTAATTCCTAATATCCATAGCTGCTAACTTTCCATGTCAAACAAATGAGCATATGTATTTTTATAGGCAATTAAAGGAACTTCAATTGATGTCTAGTATTTATAAAAATACAATAAACGACTTTTTGATTTTTATACTTATGTGCATATTATATGTAATTTTATCAGAAATATTACAAATTAATATTACAAACAAAATTATTATTAGACACATCACGTTTATATATTCGATCTTCTAGATAAACCATATTTAGAATATCAGGGAAGCTAAGGCTTGACAACTCACTCGGGTAACCTTATGAAACTGTCGCGTGTATAGCCATTAAACTTTTGGCACGCGTTACCTTGGTGATTAGCGATGTCATATCAAAATGCCATGATCAAATATCTCTGCGCCATGCAGAATGCTGTATTGCCCGTAATGTGCTTCCAAAAGCGCGGCTTCATTCCAAGGTCAATATGTGAATGACGCATGACATTCGCGCCATTAAAAATCCATTAAACCTACACTTCGCAGAGAAATGATTTCCTCGTGCATTTAAGCAGTATAGCAGCCATCTTCATGCGGATTGTATTTGTAAGGGCGTATAGAATTTCTTCACGTGTAACATTTCTCATTCATATTTGGAGACTGCGGCTTTTGGAACGCGACTGTTGAATTTATTTGAGCCAATAATAATTAATATAGCGCCCTCCATTAGATTGACTTTGTCCGCAGAAGCAGAGTGAAAATGGTGTTACACAGTGCAGCTGCACTATTAGGCTAGCTGTGCGATCGACAAAGTACAAAATAGATACAATATATTCTTAATGCAGACCCATTTATGAGGATGCTTTGAGACGATCATCAGAGTGACTAATTACAACTCTTATTTCACAAAGTTGAAATGTAATATGTAGACTCCTATAAACTGCCTGATAAAATTGCGCACTTAAAATCTCAGTGTCGACCAAATGTACGACTTTGAAGCTTTCCTGGTGTTTGTTATTATAAATGAGTTCTCGAGAGAGCACCCGAGTAAGACCCGGTGAAACTACCAAGCTTTCGATGGCTGTCTCTGCCATCTTCTTCAGGGGTTGCCTCCGCCTGCACTATTCCGACAAGTCACCATTAGTTGTAGCACCGCTATAAGACCGGCCATAGAATTGACTTCCAGGTAACAGAGGTTCTGGTAAAAACCTCACATTATGGGACTAGCTATAAAAGAGGCCTTTGAAATTAAATTAAGAATGAATCTCCTCAACAGAGACAATGGAGTCACTCAGTACTGCATGGAAGCCGGCTTTAGCCAATTTGGCAACGAAGAAGCAGTCCTCGGCTTCCTTTGGCTTGCGTCATGCAGCAGCCACGCTCACGACCAGAAGTATATATACAGACACAATCAGCCCCCACGGCACTTCAGCAGCAGATCCTTGAAGAAGATGATAGAGACACCCATCGATAGCTTGGTAGATTCACCGCGTCTTACCCGAGTGCTCTCCGAGAACTCATTTATAATCGACCAAATATGTCAACAATTGCATGCAATTAAGTTCGAGTTGCAGGAGTTATAGCCTCGTCTTGCTACAACGCACCGTATAATGTAAAAAATTGTCCAAAATGAAGGCTGTGTATCAGTAAGCATTATTTCATGTTTAAAAAAAAAAACAGAATAGGACTTAATATTTAATTTCTCATTTATGGCACTCCACACATTAACTGTACGATCACGCAATGCAATTTCATGCTGATTTCTGGATTTTCTCTAGACCATATCGATTATTTTGACTTAGCCCTTCCATCTAAGCAAAACAAGGCCTCATCACTAAAAATACTCGTAATAACTTTGAAACTTAAACCATTTCAAAACACTATAAATATATGTAAAATCGTATGAATAAAGTTAAGTCTTTTGTAGGCGCTAAGCCAATGTATTGATCCTCATTTGTTTGTCGGAAAGTGTTATAATGGAACACCATATCGCCAGTCTCTCTAAGACAATGCGCAAGTGTTACATTTTCTATAAAGTTACAAAATATGAAAAGTTCCTTACTGCACTAAATTCTGAACCTTCAATGAAATAAAACTTAAGCAAAGAACGCTACCCCTGATAGCACTGCTTATGTGTGCATAGTTTCCGGACTTTAACGGGTCGTGCTGGTGTGTACGCAACCACCAATCGCCGACAAGTTTCTGTAATGAAAGCGCTGTCAAAAAAATTAAACACCTATTCAATTCTTCAAGCTTTTATGTTCTAAACTTTCTAAGCCATATGCAATCGCAGTGGGCTCAAGAATGGTTTATTTAAAAATAGCTCTTTACCTGCAACAATTCTTTAATGTTTCCCTCGCACGTTTTTATGCATTTATCTGCCGAATATATTACAGACTACCCGTTATTTTAGCTCTATTTTGGGGGAACTCAATTAAAATACCGTATACCATAGGGGATTAACATAATAAAAATTAAAATGTACTTTACATTTTAAACAACCAAAGAACAATTGATAACGTTGTACCAGTTTCAAAAGGTTACACTCTTTTAGTATCCCCAAGATAAGATAGAAAGTTATTGTCATATGCTGAACTATAAAACCGTATTAGGAAAACAAGGCATAATAAATTGGAAGGTGAAGGCTGTAAACGCACTCAGGAAGATCGAGAGAACAGAGCGTTAGACATTTTTCCAAAGTCTAAAAAGTAGTTTATCTCATCACTCGACTTATTTATAAGCCATTTGGAGAGAATTACTTAATAGTACTGTAGGATAGCTACTATTGTTTAAAAAGACACAAAGGGTGCAAGATAATTAATTTTGGGTAAAAAATCAATTAAAATATATCAACGTAAAAATATGATAACAGACAACATGATATTACTTATATAACCTATTATACAGGGCCCTCATTCCTCTAGGCAATCAGAAATTAATTGTTCCACCGAAAGTTATTGCGTTACGGTCTCGTAAACTGCCGAGGGTAATCATGCCGCGCGGCCGGAACTCATAGTACGCATTGTTTTGCTTCTTTCGTTATTTATAAGTAGTAAATAGCAATTAATATTATACTTACTAGTGGATGCATATATAAATCACAAGGATTTAACTCTTGGAATATAGAGCGCCCTCTGAATTGATAATTTCTTTATCGTACACACCACGCAATGCTAGGTAACTTTCTCTAGATATGTTGTATCTTGAATAAAATACTAATAATCTTCTTCTGCAGGTGTCATCTAACAAAAAATGGATTCAGTATTTGGTTTATGTACGATACCTTCATAGAGTCCAATGATGCAGTTAGCACTAGAAGTACACCACACGTCTGTCCTTCACTCAAGTGGAAGTTCAATTACTCAACCAGGATTAACACTACTCCATTACCTACTGTTTTGCGAGTTCTCATATTCTAAGATTTTTAAATTAGCTTCATCTTTAAAAATGTAATTTCTTTATGCAAATGTCCATAAATCGGTCTCAGTGTTTTTTCGTAGTCTACGGGTATATTTCAAGTATGGCAGTAATTTTATATTAACGAGAATGCAGCAGCTGAGTGGCTTTATACGCACTGCTGACATATACATCAATTGGCTGGGCTAGTCCTGTTAAAGATTTTTACTGGATAATCTATTTCATCAAGTTTCTCCTTTGTTTAAATTTGGTTCTTTGTTTGATCCCGGCTTCTAATCAATGAAAAATTCTTAGGTTCGAATATAGTTCATCAATTTGAAAATGGTACTCCTGGAAATATAGTATGAAAATATCTCTTGCTTTAATTGAAGAACTTATTTTACACGTAACAATCATAAATAAATATTATTTTTTCTAGCGTATATCTCAATTTTACATAATTCACAAAACATAGTAGAAAGTCTAGCATGCATTTCCTGCAGAAATGTAAATGAAAATAGTTGACGTAATAAACGCGACTGATCAATCTCAAATGCCTGTGTCAGCGGAATTTTAACTATAGTCTTACACTTGCGTCCTCTGAAGGCCAATCGGTTTTCATGCGTACACAAACTTCAACTGAATTGTAGAATGAAGGCAGGTTATGTATACACAAATATATATTTTATTTATATATACAAAGCAATGTCATGATGCCATTATACCAATTTATTTTCACGCTGTAGTATTTTAGTTTTGTACCCAAAATGATAACGCTCATATAAATAAGAGAATCGGATATTAATTCATGTCCAAGTAAAAAAATTGACAACTTTCAAAATAAATATTTTATATAAGATTATTTAGCAATGCCTTTTTTTTTTCCTGCACCACTTTAGCGCTTTAAATCCAATTTTTGTATAAGAGAAATTTCAAAATAGACTAATGCTGATTTAACGTAAGCCGGTAACTTTAAGAGACAAGAAGTGGGTCAATTCATCTTGGTGAAGCCTTTGTGTCTACAGTTACTCCTAAGAGGTTAAGACAAAGAATAAACCGTGTCCGTGAGGAAAAGGAGCCCTTGATTTTACAAAATGACAGGCAAACCCTAGACGATTCTTTCACCATACAGACCATGGAAAAATGGAATCTGAATTCAAACATCTTTATGTACTTAAATGATGACATAATTGGCTCTTCATTTTTCGAGGGACGCTCTTTAGCTGTGGCATTAATTGAGTGTAAGGAGGCAGAGAGTAGAACAAAAAGTATTTCAATCGCTTGTTGCAAATAGGTAGAACAAGCCATTTGTACTAAAGCAAATAAAAATTAAAGTTTTAGGTTATATATAATGATTCTTTTATGTTATAACTTATTTTCAAGAATATTTTACAAGCAATTATACAACGAATGGTGTAGAAATGTAACCATTTCCTAAATAAATAAATAAAAGGAGTGCAAAATATGTATAACACATAGGTTATCCGCAGTACAATGATCTCTGCAAATTCTAAGAAACTTTTCTAAAATTATGCTCCAGTAGAGTAAAATTTTAGGGATTCGTAATTTCGCAGTAGATTGCATCATCTCTCTCACAAGTAACTGGATTTAAAAGATTCTCGGCAAACATCGAAAGTGAATTGAAGATAGAAAAACAAAACTTTCCCCTCGAATGGTTAGTGGAAAAAATTGTCCGAGCAGTATCAGCAGCAAGCGTGTTGGTAATTGACGATATATTGGAAAACTAATATCTAGGGACTTTTTTTTAATATCCTCCACAGTTTGAAAGTTAGCAAGGCACAGTTGACTGCAGCGAACAGATGGCCACTTTCTGGTGCCCATAATTCCACCCTTTTAACCTGAGTCTGAACACACACATCACTGTGTATATTAATACAAGAAGTTTTAAGTGTTGATCTAATAGGTTTATGATTAAGGTACAGCTGGAGGTAACTGTACGAAAGTAAACATATTGTTATAGGTTTTAAAATTTACTTTACGAGTGTATGAACAAGTTCTTTCGACTATTTTGAAAATAAAATTGCATAATATGGAGGAAAGGGGAAATATATGAATTAACATCTCTAAGTCGTTGAAAGTGAACCTTGCAATGCTAAATAAAAGGTAATTAAATTTATCTTTGAAAGAGTAATTTATTTTGTTCCAGAATAGTGAAATTCACCTCCCCATATAAGTATTATAGCGATAGGAAAATTGAGAAATTTGAAATATAATTTTTGCAGCAACTACCCTACTCCCCAGATTTGGCTCCATATGTTCCTAAAGCTCTTCTTTGCTGTGAGACTCCCCCCGTAATACCTATATATAAATTGATTTATGAAGTTGCATTGCAAATACACACACTACTAACTATAACGATTTTCGTATAAAGTGGTGTAGTATAGAGAAGATTTGTGGATATATTCTGTAAATTAAAGTGTTTGGAAAGAGAGGGAGAAAAAGAGAGTATTGTATAATATAAATATCAGCCTAGGTATTCAAAGTAAAGTTTCTTGTTCTATTAAAATATATTTTAGAAGATTAGCTTAGAGAACAGGTGTCTTATTTAAAATAAAGTGTCCTCTAAGAGTAAGTACAAAACCAAACGCATTTTAAAATACAATTCCCCCAGTACGGAGATCATTTATCATGAGAAAAATTATGGAAATGAATTATAAGAAGCGGAAACGAAGTTCTATGAAAAAGTACAAGGATACAGAGAACATAATAAATTAAGAGCAACTTTTAAGGACAAAGTTTAAAATAACAAGTGAAACAAAAGAAAAAGAGCAGTGAAAGAATATCGATCCAAATAGAAAAAAAAAAAAAAAAAAAGACGCGAAGCATACTAAGAAAACAAAGCGAGGCAGTTAAAGACTTTTCTAGTAATTCGAACAATGCAGAAACATAAGAAGTGCTAAAGTGTTCAATCTGATGAGACTAAATCACTACTGAAGCGCGCAATCTAAATAATCGAAGACGTTCCCTTATTCAAGGGCACTCAACTGTCTTGTGAGATCTTGCAATGGAAGGTGGAGAGTCTAAAAGTAGCCCTTTGAAAACGGCGCTAGGGGGTGAACGCGCATAATGAGCACGTGCGCAAAGAACGCATAAATCCAGTAGAGACGTTATCAAGCGAGTATCATGACAACATGTTTTGTTGAAGGGTGGGGCTGGCCGACGTCGCCTCCTACACAGCTCGCTACTGTATCGATCAAGTCAGAGAGCCCGGGCGCGCACAGGCGCACTGCACACATACTGCTTGAAAGAGGCCACGAGGGTCATTCACTCTCTTTCTCTCTCTTATGAATCTTTTCACCATCTCGCTCACTCTCTTTTCGTTGATATTATACGCTGGCGTTCACTAGGGTCAAGTTGGTGGAAGTGAAAAACGAATTTCGAGCATCAGAGATTGAGGTTAGAACTCCGCAAGTTCATTGCAAATTAAAACAAACTTTGGATGCTTTCAAATTCATATCGCTTGTAATTCTATCTAATCCATCTATTCAGAGACTAAACTTTCAGATACGCCACTTCGTCTAATTCTTAAACCTATGTTCTTATTAGATCTCAACACATGATAACACAACTGCCTCCAAAGCGTTTTATTTATATCATTGTTGTACAGTAAATTGCTAATGTTATGAAAAAAATAGTCGTACACCTTTTAGGATGAAAGGGGACTCCCTGCCGTAAATAAAGCTAGTAATAGAGCTTAATAAGGGGAACAAAAAAAAAGTCTAGATACTAATAGATACTAATTTAAAAATATAGAATGCACTAATTGCAGATGCTCAGTATGGACAACCTTAATGCAAAAAGAAGTTGATAACTAGGGTTGCTCACACTTTTAATCTTTGTTCACGTCAAATCTATTGCAATAATATTCCACTGTAATCTCAAATCTAATTTTATGAGTCCATATGATTCACTTAAAACGTTTTGTGTAAATTCTATCATATGCTTCCAGCTCTGAAAAAAATAACAAAAGATTTTCTGTTATATTTCTGTTCGTCTTACCATTATTACAATCAAATGTATGAATTCTGATATATATATATATATATATATATATATATATATTAACAAAGTACACATAAAAGAAAAGGCAAGATTTATTATTATTATTATTATTATTATTATTATTATTTTGGTAAAAATGAAATGAGTTTCTTTTCTTTCATTTTTAGGATGGAATCACTACTTAAAATCATGGCGCCGAGTTTCCTTCAGCCCGTATAATGCTACATAAGATGTTATTTATATAGAAATATTTCCTAAAGAGTGTAGCTCGTTTTTGTGTTTCAATTTCTAAATAATGTTGTCGTATTTCTTCTCTAAGCCTCGGATTGAATTGTTAGGGGCGGAAGATGATATTTCTCAACGGCTCATCCTTGCTAAACGGCTAGCCGTTTGTGCCTATGCCCTCACTGGGGACACCTCCAAGAGAAATGAATGAGGAAAGGGGGACAACGGGTGACCAAGATCCACGGGCGGCGAGGAACGGACATAGAAGGGACCCTGACATTTTTTCCAGATAGAACACTCCGACCCTGGCGCAGCACCTCCTTAAGTGCCTCTTCCTTCCGAGACAGAAAATTTTCCAAAGCGCAAGCTACCATAACACCGCACCATCCCACTTCCCCTTGCACTTTCGACTCTGTAACAGAATCAATGGGATAAAATTATATGACATGGGAATTTTGTAAAACGCAAAGACCCATCTCAGTATTCTCCCGAGAAACAAGAAAAAATCCAGGTTAGGATGGCCGACCTCAAGAGGTATGAAAACGGGACCTCCCGAGTGAGTCCCAAACATTACTGATGGCTTGGTCTGATAGTTTGTGATTACTGAGCGAGTGTGATCAATATAACAGAAATTCATGTTATGAAAAATTACCTATTTTAAAAATAAATAAATAAATAATATATATATAGTTAATTTATGAAAAGCTGATGTATTCACAAGCACCGATTTCTTTTAGAAAAAAAGTAAAATAAGTATAAAAATATTTTCACTATTTTTGTAATTCTTGACTGTGCGGTTATTTCAGAATACATGGGACTATAATTCAAAACGTTTGAATGAATGAATAGTACTTAACGCCCGTTTTTGCTGTAGAGGTACCACAGGCGATGGATACTGATGATACATTCAGATGAAATGATAAATTGGGAAAGGATCATTTTCAAGGAAGGAATCGTTCCAGACCCAAGTCTAAGGCACCTCCCCGGCATTCGCCACTTATGAGGACTGAGGAAAACCTGGAAAAAACCCTCAATCAGGGAGGACGGTCCTAGCGGGATTCGAACCCCAGACCTCCCGCTAAGTCCGCGCCTTAACGACCTCGGCCATCCGTGGCTGTTAAAACGTTTGTGAATAATAAAAGAGAGGAAATATAAGCTTTTTTTTTTAAATAATCATAGATCTGAAATTGAATGAGTAGTTAACATGTGAAAAATAAGAATTGGAAAACGATTTTAAATATGAATTATTAATTTAAATTTTGAATGTAATTTTTATGAAAGCGGTTTAAAAGTGCGGTCCTTTGCTTCTATACATGTTATGCAACGACTCCAGGTCCTGTGCTTACAAAGTTAGCAGTGGCATGCATCCAAGCGACGGGCTCCTCCTCTGATGCTTAGTGTCTCGTACATTAGAGTCATCAAGTACCCCCACACAAAAAGAATAAAGCTGAATGGAATCAGGTAAAAGAACAGGTCATTGCTCACTGAATGCTCGGTTCAATTACTTGCGGAATGCAAAGGAGACGTGAGGAGGCGCATCGTTGTGTTGGTATCACATGCGACCCCCAATGCTACAGGGAAATTCTGGAGCTTGTCTTGCAGAAACCAAAGGTAAATATTGACATGGCGTATTTAACAGATTACGCTCAATAATGGTTTTGAAATCTTTTCATATCATATGCATGAAAACTATAATATTTTTATCATTGGCCATACCTGCTATTTCTTATTTTTTTCTTCTGGGTTCCAACACCCGTCCAGTATTATCAGACGATTATTATTAAGAAAAACTATTTTGTTTTGGTTTATTCTATTATACCTAACAGTTTGAGAAATAAATTTAGGAATATCCGGTACGCAACATATAAAAAGTGTATATTTGTAATTTATTAAAGCGTAGTTCTAAGAGCGAACTTCTATTGCTGAGAGCTAAATGCTCATGAAATATAGAAATATATTCAAAATATAGAAAGAATTTTGTTTTAATTACGAAATATAATAATTCAGCAGAATAATGAATATAATGCACTTCCAATTAACTACTCTCTAAATATATGTCAACAAATTTTTGCATTTAAATTCTCGCCTTTCGCAATATACACTGCAATTAAGTTTTAATTTTTATACTTAAAACTGTACCTTACCCAGTTAACAGCTATTTGTTATATTTTTATAACACACTATTAATATTTAAGAGTTAATTGTTTTCTATATCTCTAAATAGATAAAATTAAACCAATCTGGTCAACTAACATCTTGACACCTTGCAGCTATATCAATATGTAATATCCACTGATTTTATTTTCTACTTAATTGCTCGCCATTGTTATACAAATTTTGCAGATATTTCGCACTTATCTACAGTGGAAACAAATTTAAAAGCTACTCTACTAATTCTGCGTCAATAGTTCATCTATATTCTAACCCCTCACCAACTATTTGCTTTATTTTGAAATATAACTTTTTGCCCTAATTTATTAAACTTGTTTTCAGCTTGATCCTACTTCTACCACCCCTTCAGTCCTGGCGCTCTAGTGATAATTTGTTTGTCTTGTAGACCCAAAAGAGCGGGCTCAAAGGGTTCATGGATATTTTTAGAGGTAAAAATGTTTAATATGGCTTCATCGGAAAGAAAGTAAAGCCATGCATCCTGTGTTGCAGATTTACGGTACGTAAAATAACCACAAGCCTGAAGGAAGTGATCCGATATTTATCTGCGGTTTCAAGCCCTGAATTATATGGGACGCTGATGACCAGAGATGTTAAAGAGCGTTCTTATATAAACCTAATAAATAAATAAATAATAAAAATACTTCTATCACAAACATGAAATTATACATAACTCGTGCATTCCGGTATGCATACTTCTCTTTAACCGGAAACACAGGGTTGATCATCGACTTAGGGAAGAGTTGTCGATTCTTCAGAATGTCTACTGATGTCTTCAATTTTCTTTTCTTCTTCCTACTACCTGCATCATTGCTATCATATCCATTTCTTACAAGTTTTATAAATCATCTATAGAAGTTACATTGTCTTCTTAAATAACTTTCATAGATGTCGATGGTTTCTCCGTTTCATGCTGCAATTCTGTGTTACATTACTGCCTTGTTGCAGTTTTATACTCTTCTAATGAAAATTTAAATACTTCATCCATCATTTCCTCTAAAGTTTTATTATAATTATATTCCACACCTTCTTGTCCACTAGAACCCTTCTACCTTCATAAGACTACATCACGTGATCTAGCATATTCGTGCTCAGGTGTATTCTCTGTCCAATATTTTCATAATTATCTCTCTCCCCCTTTCTAGTTTTCTTTAAATATAATTTATGCAGTTCATAATGTAAAATTTCTTTTGAGAGATATTTCTGTTTTAGCTGTAGTCTTTCTTTCACATTCGGGGAAAGATCATGAACTCTTCTTCCTCCTTTTATCATGTTCCTTTTATTTATGAAATGTTTGTAAATTTGGATGTTCAACATTAAATTTTCTCCTCAATGGATCTCATTCCAGATGAGTTAGCCCTAGGAGTGATCCCTAACCTGGAGGACCAGGGATTTGAAAAATCTAATTATAGGTAATAGCAGGGGTAAAACAAAATCTAACTATTGAAAATAAGATAGTGATTAAATATAATGAAAAATATAAATATTTAGGTGTTATAATTACTTATGATTGAAAAAATGATAAATAAATTAGAAATAGTACACAGAAAAGAAAGTTTCAATATTGCCTCTTAATTCTATATTATGAATAAACAGAATAATAAAGAAATAAAACATTAATTTTATAAATCGATTGTTAGAAGAACGGCTTTATATAATGCATAAAAATAGCAACTTAAATATATATACAAAAGTATATTTTTTGATAATGCAAATGGATTATTGCAGGCGGTCAGCAAGGGTGTTGCAAAGATATAGAACCAGTGCCGATACAATAAGACAAAAAGAGAACATTTTAACAAGGCAATTGATATGGTATGGTGATTTAATGTGAATGGGTAAAGAAATATTGCCATCGATGTTACATAAATGAACTCCAGTAAGAAGACAGATACGAGAAAGAGAACAGACAACCTAGGTGAAGGGCATTCAAGAAGAAATAGAGAATATACAACTAAAATAAGCACAATAGCTGGATCGAGAGGAATAGTTTTCAGTAGCTCAAGCCATTTATAGTTAAATTATAATTATAAAGTGAAAATGTTTGTATTTTGTCTGTCAGAAGGTGTTGACACATTGTAAAACTGACTTAATAATAAATGTTTGCAAATTCCATTCCAATTGTATATTAGCGAGTGCTAGAAGAATCAAGTCATATCGCGTAATATTACATATATCTACTCAATTAATTTCTTAAACCAGTTTCATGTAGTCTACAGTGCACCATTCTGAGCTACCATTTCGCCGTATCTTCCGACATTTCATCTTGAAATTATGTTACAGGATCCTCTCAGGCTGTACTTCACTGCATCTCTGAACAAAAGAGACAAAAACAGTACTTCATGAAACCCACATCGTGACTTGGCCTTAATGCGGTGTATGGATTAACAAACAACGAAAGATTGAAGAAGTAGATTCTCCCAGATAAGTCAATCTTCTCTAATAAAAAGTGATATATATTGTATCTAACTAAGAAAAGTAAAAATTAGGAAAGAAGCAAGATTGTTTATATATTAATATGGATAAATTACGTAAATAAAAGACTAATGTGAGAGCTAACCAAACAAATGAATGAATCGACCACAGAGAAAATAAGATATGATAACAGCATTAAGATGCACTTAGGGAAACTAAGCCAAGAAACGGGAGGAGGAAATGTTGGCAAAGCTCAAACTACACCTATAAGCCAACTATAGAATAAACAGAGATTTTCATACTTTCCCAAAAGGTTCTAAAATAAGAAAACCTGACCAATATCGATAAGTAATTCTGCAGTATAATGTAATTTAATAATCGTATATATATGTATATATATATATATATATATATATATATATATTACATTTGTAGAGATTCCGAATCCTGCTATTTTAACTGGCATTGTCCCCTTTTTCGTCTGGAACCATACCAGCAAGCTACTGACAGTTGGATTACACGTTCTATAGCACAAATCTTGATTAATGAAGTAAATAAAACCGTTTTTAATGTACAACACAATTAAAACTTTTATTTTTTAACATATCTAACACTTTTATACGAAGCTACACTGATAAGATAAGTGCACCGTTGTTCTTTTTGGCGGTTTATACATACTTTAAAAATACATTAAGTAGCATATCGATTGATAAAGAATGTTATATATATATATATATATATATATATATATATATATATATATATATAAACGCTTTTAAGCATATCTTCTCTTTCTCAACGGTCAAAACTCTGTACTTTTCGTATCCTTACACTAAGAGTCTATCGCCTGTGGTGCCTCAGTAGTTAAAACGGGCGTTAAACACTAGGACTTAAATATAATTATACAAGTTAAAATGACAGTAAATGTACGGCCATAAGGCCCATGCGACAGTTGTAATTATTTGTGTACTTGTAAACTTGTCACAATTAAAGTCCATCACTACTACTAATTGTACAATATAAAGATCTTCCATTACAAAACTTGACAATCGGAATATCTATTTAAAATACAATTAATTGAAATGAAAAGTAGATATTGAGGGGTAAATTTAAAACTAATGTAGATTGTATTTTACGTTTCAGCCTTTATTCCAATTTAAATGTCAAATGGCACTCCTCCTTATAGTACTTAAAATTTAAAGTGGATTCAAATGTTGTTATTAGAGGGATATCCAGAACCTGCAAGCACTCCTCAACAGTCCATGGTGTATGCTTGACTGTAATCCACACCATTTACACAGCTCTTCGCTGGTAATAGATGAGAGTAGCCTTCATTGTAGCTTGAATAGTTTCGTATCGTTCCCTTGCAAACGGGATTAGTATTTTGGTTGTTTTAATTTGGACAGAATGAGAATTGAATGTAAAGTTGTGTTTTGGTAAAAAATTGTGCATATCCTACAAAAAAAAAAAAAACAGAACGTAAATGAATTACAGTTGCGTAAGAGGCTGTGTTATTGCAACATTAATAACTAAATATCACCTAAATGATCATCCTACTAATGACTAACTTGTCTTTATTTTCTTTAAATTTATTCTCATACTTACTTCACGCCCTTTTCTTTTTGCCACCAATAACATTTATAGCTATATCAATTTTGTGGGACAAGTGCTTTAGTTGTTTTACCATTAATTGTTATACCCAATAATGAGGTTAATGTATAGCTTTAACAATTTTTATTAAGAGGAAACATTATGATTAACGAATGAAAAATTCAGCATATCCAGTATATGCATATATTTAACCTAATATGCTTAATATAACACTTTCTGATAATGCTACCAAAATGTACCTTTTTACGAATCGTGTCGAGTGTCATTTTAATGAAGACTAGAAAGAAAATAACGCATGATAAAGAGTCTAATAATTAGCCTCGTAACCAGAACACTAGTGTGGTATGTAAATGAAAGATTAATATAGGCACCAAGAATACACCAACAGTAAGAAACAAAACTTTTACATGATAAATTATATCAAATATTTAGAGAATATATAATATTGTTGACTAAAACTAAAATTAAGGGTTCATATAGGAAACAGATTATAATTAGTTTTTTGAATGTTGGTAGTCAGATCAAAGAAAAACAAATACTTCAAAGAAAGTCAAAGCGAAACATCTAATGGAGAAAATAGTTTAATAAAATGTAGTCTTGAAAACTTAGACGTAGGTTAAATACGATAAAAATATTACCCCAACCCTAAAAAATTGATGAACTACATTTAAATTAAATTTAGTACTAAGAGCCCATTCAGAAGATACAAACTCTATAGTAGGAAAGAGAAACATTGTATGCCATTGTATGTAATAAGAAACCGAAATAAGAAAACTGAAGAGTCATGGCATATTGCTTAAAAAGGGAGCTTTCTGGGGTTTTCCTTACCCTGAAATGGTGATCTCTATGTAACGTTGTGCGACTTCGGGCTCATTTTTGTTATCATTTTATTTGTTTCATTCATTGGCTCTAAAGACCTTTCAAATGGTTGGACGTTAAATGGTTACAAAAGTAGAAGCAATTATGCACTCATGCATAAAATAAGTTAAAACAGCAATAGTTTTATAAAATATTCGTTTAAAAATCCATTATAATATACAAGAAAAAAATTAAACTTTTTGAAGTATGAGTCCAAAGAGGTACAGAATATAGATAACATAAGTGCCTAAAAAGGAAGCCGATAAAGCGAGAAAGAGCTATTACAAGAAAACTATATAACTCTGAGGACTTGGAATATATTGATATGGTATTAATAAAATTTTAACTCAGTGAAGAAAATAATTCACACATAAAGCAACCAGAGATGCACTTGAGAAAATACAAGAGAACAAACATAAAATGAAAATCTTGGGAAAATAATTAATAGCTATAGAGAACAAGAACGGGTCATATAATGAAACGAGTATAGTACAAAACGCAAGAAAATAAATGCTTGGGGTATAAAACATGAGAATAAAAGTGTAAAGTACGCTTTACAAAATGGAGGAACAAAAGTGTTGCAATAAAGTTATCTTCAGCCGTACACTCCTTTTAGGGTTTTCAGAAAAGGGAGATTAAAAAGAAAAAGAGTGTAACAGCATATTAAATTATCAAAACGGAACAAATTTGTAAAATAATTAAGAAATAGAAAAGTGAGCCGGTGGGTGTTTTATGTCAAATGAACTAATGAAGAAGATATAGAGCATTTTTTTTTTTTTTTTGAGTAGTGTTTAACGCCCGTTTTTACTACTGAGGCACCACAGGCGGTGAACACTGATGATACATGAGATGAAATGATATATTGTGAAAGGATATTTTTTTTTTAAGGAAGGAAATGTTCCAGGCCTAAGTTAGGTACCTCCCCGGCATTTGCCAGTTATGAAGACTGAGGAAAACCTGGAAAAAACCCCAGTCAGGAAGGACGGTCCTGGCGGGATTCGAACCGCAGACCTCCCGCTCACGAGTCCGTGCCTTAACGACCTCGGCCACCCGTGGCGGTCAAGATATGGAGCATAAGGGGCTAAACAACCTAAGGGAAAGAATGCGATAATGCTGTTAGATAATGCATACTAAATATCACAGAAAAAATGCAAACGGGACTACATGTGAGTATTATCAATATAGAAAGGGAAAATTATATCTGTAAAATTATGAAGCATGTGAAAGTAGCAGGATAAATTAGGAGTGTAAAACATGCGTAACAAATGAAATGAGAGAAGCAGAGGTAGAAACGTATTGGCATAAACATCTACGACAACAAAGGGCTTCAGAGAAGAATTTCACAACTCTTATGCTATTTAACAAATACAAGAATGGAGTAATAAAAAGGAAAAAAGAGAATTCAAGGCAGACGGTTCACGTTACACTATCTACAGTACAATATTAATGAATAAATGTTATACAATATTATTGAATAAATGTTATACAATATTAATGAATGAATGTTAATGACATAGACTGGAACTAAAATATGACATAAAAAGTTAAAGAGGAAAATGTAACGTCGAGAATAAAATAATATTTCTTAATTTAGAACAAGAAAACTATACATTAATCGTGTGAAAAATAATAAAATGAAAATAATTAAGTATTTTGGAGAGACATTAGGAGTTCAAAGCATGTACTGAAGAGAAGTAGATAAAACAGGGAAGGAGAGAAAATGCAAAAAAATATTACTACATAATAAATTGAGTATCATTCCGAAGTGTGGAAAAAAAGCGTGCTGGGGATTGTTAAATACAGTGAAAGTAGTAGGATAAATTAGGAGTGTAAAACGTGCGTAACAAATGAAATGAGAGAAGCAGAGGTAGAAACGTAATGGCATAAACATATGCGACAACAAAGGGTTTGTTGTGGGGATAAATAAGTGAGTATAAAATGTTCATAAATAAAGAGTGGAAGTGAAATGGTAAAGTAAAGAGAAGAAACGACTCAGGAACTTGCATTTAGGAGGTCTTGGCCTCCTGACTTTGGGTTTGGGTTTTTCGTGGTTTTCCAACCCCTAAGGCTCATTCCACGAATTATTCTCTCTCCCATTTCACCTCTTGTCATTTCGCTGGTTCTGTTGCAGGGTTGAACTTGTCAGGTAGTATAGGGTGCTCTATCTGGAAATAATGTTAGCGACCCGGGGGGGGGGGGGCTCCGACCCCTTTAAATGCTCTGGAGCGAGCTCCACGGACCCAGAGCACCCGTGGTACTTCTGACGTGCATCCAATGGAATTTCCTCCCTTCGGAGAATCGTCTGGATGCTTTGCATTGTGGGACAGTTTTATTTCCGCGACTCATGGGCAATTGAGTATGTTGCGACGTAGTCAAGAGTTACCTTTAAGTTCTCTGGCTACCCACTTGTAATGTTGAGGAGGCTGACGCTGTATTAGGCCGATCAACCAGTGTTACTGGTAGTCTAATCCGAGGCTGAAGGGGGCTGTCGGGATATGAAAATGTCATGCAAGGATAGATTTTTTTAGATTGATTTATTTATGGACGCTCTTTAACATCTCAGGTCATCAGCGTCCCATTCAACTCAGGGCGTGAAATGCCCGACAAATTTTGCTCAGAGGCCTCTCTTTCAGGCTTGAGGTTCTTTTTCGTGCCGCAAATGTACGATACGGGACCCACGGCTTTACTTCCCTTCCGAAGGAAGCCATACTTAGGATTTTTACGCCCGAAAAAATCCATCGGTCCTGGCCGGGTTCAAACCCGCGTTTTGGGTTTAGGAGGCAAGTATGGTAACCACTACACCACCATGCAAGGAGGGAATCCCCATTAAACATTGATTCCCTCAACTTATCGTATTCTCCCGGACATTGACAGCCAGTTCTTGAGCACGGCTAAAATGCTGAAAATTTCTCCTGTATCCCTACCAATCCAGTACTGACAGAAAATATAGAAACGAGGGCCGACACTTAGATGGAATGATGGAATAACAGTAAAATGCACATTATTTCATGAAGTGTAGAAGAACGAAAATTAGTGAAGAATGCACACTTAGTAGATACTAATGCAAAAAGACATTTCTTTTTTATAGAAATTTCCAAGTGCGACAAGTAAGAAAGTAAAACAAGAGAAATTAGATAAAAAAGTTTACATTGCATGTTTTTGTAAGTGTGACTATATATTGCTATAACAGTAACTCCCTTAAGTTCATTTATTTGAAATAAGGATGATAAAAGGCTTTGTCTTAAATACTCGAGGTACATTGTGAGCCTTGCTGAAGCTTATTGCCAACTCTAAGGGTCAGTTGTATAAAAGTTGCTAACTGGAGATCTATACATTTAATTTAAAACTAGCTAGTCATCATTTTTGTTGCATAAAAATAACCTCGGATTACGTAACCTCGCGTTTTCAGTAACCGTCAAACCTATGCCAACATTGCAAAATAATAGGGAAATTCGTGTTTAGAGTGAGTTGATTTCAACTGTTCAACCTAAGAAAAGTAATCATTCAGTTTTCCCATCCCTCTTCAATATGAATAAGGAAAAGTCAAAGCGAATGCGAGCGGCAAACTTAGCAAACGTGAGAAGGTTGTTATTATTGGCCTGGTGCTAAAATATAAGAGAAATACATTCCCTCTCAAATAAGAGTAAAGAACGTACATGGGGGAAAATTGCCAAACAGTATAATAATTCGATTCTGGAGACTTCTGCTTTATGATGTGTATATGTATGCAGTCTATAGCACGTTAAAACTGCACTAAAGTTGCGAATGTTATAGAAGCTTAGCAACACTTTTTTACATCAACCTCTTCCGTTCGCATTTTAAAGAACTTAGGTCTCAGAGTCGCAGTTGCCCTAGTAACTTTGTGGACGATTCTATTGCCCGTCCATATCTCCTATAACCATTTGAAGGTCCCAATCGCATCGCACCTTAAGTTAATAGTATCATGAACACCGAATACAAAGCATGGTTTCGCTTAGTTTGTGATTGTAATGGGGGACGTAACATCTGTTCAGTTTCTTCAAGATCTTTTGCTAAGCGAAGTTGCATTTTGAATTTTTTGTCATTCAGTTTTAGGAACGGATCATTTCTTTCATGAAATACAAGAGGAACAGGGCGAAAGTCATTTTCGGGTGAGATATCGGAAATCAGAAATCTGTATAATATACTGCTAGTAAGGTTAACACAACATAACCTACAATTGAACGCATCCCTGTGTGTTATTATTAGGCTAAAATAAAAAGTGAAATATTGAAGGAACGAAATTAAAATAAACATAACTAAGCATTTTATTTATAAATGGCGTTATGTTTCTACACTCTGAGAAATGTTTTATTTAACAATTACTAAACTATTTTTAGTGCTTTACTTGAGAAATTCCGCGAGTTAGATTTAATTCGAGTTTAAGGCAAAATAATTTTAGATTGGTGTTTATACAACCAAAATTTCCAAGTTAAGCATAATTGATGGTTGATTTTATGCCATAAACTTAAATTAACTCTTTATACAATTGATCCAAGAGAGTTTTAACCTCTTGAATAACGTTAACACAAACAACATAATAATAATGTGTATAACTTAAAGTATCTATAACAGAAATTTTGCTATTTTAGCAAGAAATGAATACATCTAAGTTAGCAGCTTCAATATCAACTCCCATTTTCCCTACGCACAAAGAAAGAGCCGAGATACAAGCAAATTTTAATGAAACTTCAGAAGGCCAAAGGTTCATAGATGTCTCGGGCAGGAGCCCTTAAAACAGCATCCGTGACAGAAGTGCGGCTCCATCCTCTCCGGAAAAGAGGCAGAGTGGGTAGAACTTTCCATAAATCTACTAACTTCTGCATTTCTCCTCTTGCAACACCCCCTTTCCTTCAGCGAGTCGCTTTGTCCAAAAAAATGAGGCCCGTTTGCTTATCTACATCGGGTTTCTTTCTCTCGATTCGATATTAAGTCTTCCTGCAGCACACTCTGCTCATAGGAAGGTGAACAATTGTAACATATCGATCCTCTCATGGGAGCAGAAGCAAAGTTCACTAGGTAACAAAAACTTATACTCAAGTAAAGCGAAAGATTAAAATGATAATGTTATGTCAACACAACTATGGAAACTGTGTAACTATAGTGAATATGCTTCAACTTCCTCTTTTACTTTTAACTTCAAGTTTCAATTGACTGATTACTCTCACTAGATATGTGGGACATGTTTTATAATTCTTTAGCTCGGTGCATGAGCCTCAAAATCGCCAAATTGTAAACGTTTGGGATAATGATGATATTTGTTAGTTTTATCTCTAATCTTTCAACTCAACTCACAATCACTTTCCTGGATGCAATCATTTCCACAATAGAAAAAGAAAGTATACATTTTTCCATAAGAGATATGCCGAATGCTATTGGCCATTTTCATCTCAATTCATTAATAGTATTTAATGCCCGTTTTTACTACTGAGGCACCACAGACGGTGAGCACTGATGATACATGAGATGAAATAATATATTGGGAAAGGACTTTTTAAGGAAGGAAACGTTCCAGGCCTAAATTGAGAATACCTTCCCGGCATTTGCCATTTATGAGGACTGAGGAAAAACTGGTAAACCCTCAGTCAGGGCGGACGGTTCTGACGGAATTCGAATCCCAGAGTCCGCGTCTTAACGACCTCGGCCACTCGTGGCGGTTGCATCGCCATTGCATTCACCTGTCAGTTATAGTAGAATTTCGCCTGAAGGCTCTAAAACGCTTTAGGATTGAAAAGCAACAGCAGCACAAACCTTCACTCATTGTTAAAAAAAAGTCATAGCGTTTATTAATTTTGCTGTTTCACGTGACAATTTAAATGAAATTACAGCTGATTGTATTGATACAATAGTTTATTAAACAGAGACTTAATTATTTATTTGATAGACCTAAGGCCATTAGGCCTTCTCTTCCGCAAAATGTAAACAAGCACTTTTGAGAGATATGTAGCCACAAATTCATTGAGCCCTTCAGTGTACCTAGTACCTGCTGTTTAGGCCCTGAAAGAAATTACAGAATAAGTGAATTGCTCGCAAAAGACCTGTGATCATTCTCGTCAGATATTCCAGTAAGGCTACGCAGTGATGTTTAAAGAAAAGCAGGCGATTTTCAAAAGAAAGTGAAGAAAATAAGAACAATTTAATATCTTTTGCATTTGCTATTGGAAGATCACGTGACTATGTGACGTTATGGTGGAACCACCTCTGGTTATACCAACAAAAAATAGGAAATTCTCAAGAGCAATACGGGAGTTGAATGAAAAATATATGCATGGTATTGCTCATGATTGCATAAACATATGTTTATAAATTAACTCTTGAAATGGTACACTTTAATTATCTGTATTTATACTAAGCACAGTCACCAGATAAACAAATACACTTCTGTTGACGAAGAACAGGTTTCGTGAAGCAATCACGGAACATGTAGTTAGTTGTAAGAACGAATAAGTAACTTTTCTTCACAGTTTTGGCAGGAGGGGAAAATGAATACACAATTATAATGAGAGAAGATGAGCCAGCCCTAGGCTTTTGCTGGAAAAACATGACAACAGTTTTCCCCGGACGCAGATGGTGTTGTTATACATTTTGCTTTCCTGGAACATGGAAAAGCAGCTTGAAATGTTACATTTTGACGCTTCAAAATTTAAAAGAGCCATTATGATAGATTAGAAGAGGCGAAAAAAGATTCCTTACAACCAGACAAAGTAAGCCATATTTTTATGTGCTACTACAACCGGTATTGAGAATATCATCACACTATGACATTCCACATAGCGATATGCAATTTTCATCTCTCCCCGGAACTTAAAAAATCTTTTCGTGGACATCGCTGTGCATTAATTGAATAAGTTAACAATTGTTTACTGAAACAGCAGATGGGCTTCTTTAGTGACGGCATCATGAAATTTGTTCATTCCTGGCAGAAATGTATTCCTTACGTTAACTTACTTCTAAAGTCAATGGTGATATTTGTTTTTATGTTAAACGCGCAGTTTCTCATTAGAGCACTCCGTTTAGCCATCCTTAGTTCGCCTTCTGTTGTATTGCAAATGGTTGTATCACAACCCTGTGTGCAGAATGGGACGAAAATGGCTCGTGGACTAGAATCGATCCAGTTACGAGTAATGTACCGACATTGGCTAAATAAAAAAATGGCATAAGGTGAACCATGAAGATGACATTGGTCCGGAAGATGAGCTATGCTCAATTTATAGAACACCTCACATGAACAGTTGCACACCCTGACAAGAGTTGTAGGTACATAGGCAACTATTTCCGTGCACATTTGCTCTTTAAGTTTCGAAGGGCACTTGTCTTCAGAGGTCACTACTAGACAACTGCGATGTTTTATAGAAAAATTAAATCAGAGAAGCGTTTTCTTTGCTCGAAATCGAGGATTTTCCTTACGAGAAAGAATATTGAAAGCAACATCGATGTTTCGTATTATCACATTTGTAAACTACTTCGAGGATTTTATAAAATTATTGGCAAGTTTCTTTGTACATAGTATATTTTAATATATAATATAAAATAATAAAGTTTTTTATCAGACAGTTTAAGAAACAATGAATATATCTGTACGTCCGAACGACTAATATTCACTCTTGCGGAAATAATTTGCGTGTTCACTATTTAAGAGCATTTTTTGTGTTATCTCTCATAATTAATAATTCTTAACGTGAAGCTGCGTTATCTGGAGAAATTATGAACCAAAAACATTTTCTGCTATGCATTTGCTCGACAGAATTGATGTAATTTATAAGAAGATTATGATTATAAAAAATAAAAATAAGGAATTTTAAGAACATACGAGGATATTCCGTTTAATCAGAAAGTTCTTCGAAAATTGAATACGAGGGTTAGTTAAGTCATTAAGTAAGTTAAAAATGGACATAAAACTTAAATAACGAGTGCTGATTGGATCCTTGAAATCTAACAGCATTAAATTCTATGGACTGCTGTCGTGACCAGCAGCCTTCTTTTTCTACAGCTTCATCGTTGGCAAAATGTTGAACCGAAAGATGTTTAAGAAAGCCGAACAAATGGAAGTCGCTTGGAACAAGGTCCGGCTGCTATACGGAGGATGCTTGAGGGCTTCCCACTTGAAATTTTGCAACGTCTCATTTGTCAGTATGAGTACGAGCTTTCACCGCCACGGGTGGCCGAGGTCGTTAAGGCGCGGACTCGTGAGCGGGAGATCTGGGGTTCGAATCCCACCAAGACCGTCGTCCCTGACTGAGGTTTTTTCCAGGTTTTCCTCAGTCCTCGTGACTGACAAATGCTGGGGAGGTACCCTAAACTTAGGCCTGGAACGTTTCCTACCTTAAAAAAAAAAAAAAAAAAACTTCCCAATTTATCATTTCATCTCATGTATCACCTGTGTTCTCCGCTTGTGGTGCCACAGTAGTAAAACGGGCGTTAAACACCATTAAAAAAAAGTACGCGTTTGGTCATGTAAGAGCAATACATCTTTGGTGAGGAGTCCTGGTTGCTTTCGTTCAATGGCCTTACGAAGTTTCCTGAGGATGTTATAGTAGAAGACGGCATTTAGTTTGTCCTTGAGGCTGGAATGCGGGGAGCATTATACCTTCGTGGTTCCAGAGGACTGTAGGCTTCACTTTCAGTTTTATTTATTTTGCGCTTTTTCCACTACATTGACGCACGTTTGTCTCGGACTGATAATGGTGTACTAAAGACACATTATCTGTGACAATTCGAACTAGCATATCGTATCCTTCATCCTGGTAGCGGCCGAGATACTGTACTGTCAGACACTTGCTTGCATTTTGTGTCAGCATGCGCAGCACCCATCGTGCACAAACTTTGTGACCCTACCTATCATTCATTATAAGACTGGCCTGTCGTGTAAACAACCAATAGCAGAAGCTATAGTATCTACAGTTTCCCTTCTATCTGCTCGGATTAAGTCTTCAACTTGTTATAAATTCGCCTCTGTGAAAAACTCCGTTAGCTGGTCCTGCCGATGTTCGTCTCCGATACGTGTCCGCTCTTCAGAGTACTGCACCAAATGGTAAACAGCTTGATGAACTCGCACTTCTCACCGTAGATGGGAACCATTTCTTTATGAATATTCTTTGATTCCGTTCCTTTTGAGCAAAAAAAGTGCACAACGGAGAACTGCTCGAAGGCTGTAGACTTACTCAGAGGCGCGTCCATCTTGCAACTGACGTTTCGCTATTGTGAACATCAATTATCACATACTGAATATCACAAATTGTCACCTGACTTAAACTAGCATCTAATGGCAATAGGGTTATGTGCCTCATTCAAACATATAGTACCCCACATCAATTTGTAACTTACTTAAAGACTTGCTGTCATATTTTCAATGGCGTGTCCTAACAAGTGAACAACAATGTTATAGTGATCATTAATAATATAGAAGTTTATATATAAAGTTATTTAAATCCACAAACAGATCATTTTGAGTTTATTGTAAACAAGTTTAATTATTTATAACATTTATGTAAACAGTAAATTCATCCCAAATATGTTTTGAACAACCAGTTTTAAAATAACTTAGAATTAATGCCACTCTTGTGTTACATGAATAAGAAACATGGAAGGTAGTAGAAGTTTAAAATTTAACGCATTATAAATAAAATATGAAAGAAAGATAAAGAATATACAGGGATAAATAGATGTTAAAGAACCGGAATAGATGTTTTCTCTCTGAATCGTAAAGTAAGTTTATGGTCTTCTGTGCAAAAAATGCAAGCGTGTTCTTAGTTATTAAATAACTAAATAAAAACCGTTCCTTGTCTCTCATAATAATTCCGATAACAAAAACAAGAGAGGGTGAAAAAGAACACCAGCAATAAGAAGAAGAAGAAGAAGAAGAAGAAGAAGAAGAAAGCGGAGAAGAATGCACGCAGTCACTCACAATTCTTTTAAGGCATCTACAACTTCAGGAAAAAATTAATTAGAGAAAATAAGCATCTGTAACTCATTTTTGTGGAGAAAAATTTAATGATATTCAGCTCTATTTCCAGGATTTTCTGTAAAAGCTTTCATCTCTAGCAGAAAAGTGTAGGTGCCTTAAATCGTATACCCAAGTAAAGAGAATCAGGTATCACCTCGTATTACAAGCAGGAAAGAAAGTTGAAGCTCGCTGAAATTTTGAGAATGTACAGTTGTATTAACATAAAGCTAAAATTGAATTTCCCCACGGCGAAGGTAACACTTCCGAGAAAATGTCTCCCGTGATACATCTTGGATAGGAGTAAAACAGTTTCCTCTTAAATGTCGTTACTTCTTTTCTCCTACTTTTTTAAAATTAACTTAATTATTTTTTTTAAAAAAAAGGCAAGAACCAAAATAAGCATTTGGATTATGGGCTGACTTTCGCTTCTTTAAAGTAATATTTTATTTCGCAATATATATTACGATTTATCGCTTCCATTTAGTGTAACACATGGCTCAAGTGTGAACGCGAATAAAAACATACTAATTTTGTAATATTATAACGATAATTCTTATAATAAATTGTGAAGTGGTTAATAGTAAGATTATAATCCGGCTATATTTTAAATGTCCCCATTTAATAACTTATAACTCCTATAATGTACTCAACTGTCTCTCGCTCTTTATGGTGATTTCTTGTACCAACTTCGTGCAGTTGTAATCTTCCATTATACAAGTAAGTCTCAGTAAATATATACTGCTGGCCATTAAATAGCAACGGATTATGCGTGTTCATAACAGTCATGCAGAAATGATGTCATCGTACGTTTGTTAGAAGAAAAAGATCACACGTTGTGATCCTTCATGACTGCGTGTTCGTACTACCTAGATCCATTTGTCTCATAGACTCGTTTCATTCCAATATAAGCACTAGTTTCTCGAAATGGCCTACACTCTCGTTATGCCACAATTCACCCGCGATCAAGTTTATAGTCGGTAATGTTGGTCTAGTGGTAACCATACTTGCCCTCTAAACCCAAGATCGCGGGTTCAATTACGGCCAAGTTCGATGGATTTTTGGGCGTAAAAATCGTGAATATGGCTTCCTTCGGAAGGGAAGTAAAGCTGTCGGTCTCGTGTCATACATTTACGGCATGTAAAAGAACCTCAAGTCTGAAAGAAGAGGCCTCTGAGTAAAATTTATCGAACGTTGCACGCCCTGAATAGAATGGGACGCTGATGACCTGAGTGTTAAAGAGCGTCCTATATATCAATATCAACAAGATCAAGTTTAGACATCTGCTGGTATTGCTGTCATATTTCCGACCAGAGTTATATTCGTTCCTTCTGAGAAAATCTGTTGTAGGTTTAACATGTCTCTCGTGGACTTTGCAACTTCATTCGCCAGAAGTAAATATAAAATTCCAGTACTTATTTTCAGTTCCTTCCGACATGCCTTACAGTTTATTATTAATCTTATTCCTATTTTTTCCGCAATATATAATCTTTGAATTCAAGTGAAGAAAAAAATCGTATTTGGTCTGAGCTGGAACCACGGATTTGAGCTTGCATTGTTAAGCTTTTACCATCTGAGCTACCGTGCCTGCTTGGCCACGGCATCGAATTGGCTCCATCCGAGTTTTATATTCTGGTGACCTCTAAGGATATTTGGTTGCAGAAATTGTTATCTCAAAGAGGCGATTCGAAACCTTTTGCGTATTTGTCATGCTTCATAGTTAACCACGCTATTAGGATTAATTTATATGAAATGGTATTTTTTTTCACACAAATCCCTTAGACTGAGGATTGGAATCAGAGTCAGATAGGATAAATTGGGTGCTATGATCAGGCATAGCACAATATAGCTCAGATGGTAAGAGCGTCTTCATGATGGGCAGTTCTGGATGTGACCTCAAATTCTTCCTGTTATAATCTGATAATAAAGAGTATTTCAAATAATAAATCTCATAGAATATGTCTTTGTTGAACATTTATAAAATATAAAGCAAGAGCATATAATTATAGCAACGTAATGCATGATTTGATGATCATGGACGTACGCTCTGTGGACATCAAGAATAGAGGAGCATAAGGTCGAACTTTCATTTATGATTCTATTTTCTCGTAACGTAAGCAGTATATGCTTGAGCTGTGCTTGAGTCTAAATCTATCCTAGAACTAGTCTTAAGTAAACTGGAAGTGGGACCAGATGACTTTGCGAGTGAAGTTAAGCTAGTTTTTTTTAAGGACTAATACTCTCGACAATGAGGTAGAAAAATATATGTAAATTTGATTTTTTGAGAAATGTACTGCGATTTAATTGTGGCAGTAACAACGATATATGACAGTAAAGTGTTGTGTTTTCTCTGTTTTATTGAATGATTGGGCGCTCAAGCCTGGTAGCTACACGCTAAAGCTCGTAGTAATATCCAGTTCGATTACAAGATTTAATAATCTCATGCAGTTCAAGTATTTTTGTGTAATATTAATATATAATTGGTGGTAAAAAGAATGTGCTATGAAAAAGTCGGAGTATTTTAGCTGTTATCGCTTTGATTTTAAATAATATTTTTGAGCGCTTAAGTTTCACTAATCTCAGTTGAGGTTCCTGTAACATCCCATCTTCACTTGCTCGGTTACACAAGTAAAATGGAATTTGTAAATTTACAAACAAAATATTCAAGGGTTGGGTAAAATGGATTGGCAACATTGCTGTCATGTGACGATCATGAATCAGGTAGACATAATATTTACTGAACTAGTGCAGCCATGATTTCAGTTGTAAGATTATTCAGTCAAATTTTGTGACAGGAGAATAGTAGCAGCGATCTAAGACATATTTACGAAAATGCAACAACGTCCGTGGTTGAAGTTGTTCGAAGCTTTGGTGAACAAGACTGTTATCAGGGTTTGCGTGCAGCATGTGTGATGCATCATTGCCATATTGTACAGTAGCATGATGGGTGAAAAGTGTTTCGTGAAGGCGGCGTTCAGAACGACCCCAAATTGACAACGTACAATTCAGCTCATTGTTTCCCTTATGGATCATGATTACGGCCTCTTCGCCAGAAAGAATCACTCGAAGCGAAGCATTACTACACAAGAGACGCCATTTTCCGTGCCATACGGTTGTTACTTCAAGGGATCAAAGAGATGGATGGTGAACGATCTCCCCTACAACGTGGCAGAAGTGGGTAGACATAGGGAAGATTATATTGAAGCAATGTATGTAGTTTTCCTTTGATAGCAGAACAATTTAAAATGTATAGCGCTGTTTACATCACTTTTTATCCAACCCTTGTCAATTTCAAACTCTTTTTAAAATTATAAAAATAGTTATTTGTGTAACGATTTAAAAATTAAGAGAATATTCTCTTTATTAACATGCACTGAACTATCATTTCTTAAAAGAATATATTGACTATAAGAATTGCATTTAGAACTCATCACTAAAACTTTTGATTTGGTTTATTTTAAGCTATCCGTACATAAATAGGGTAGCTCTCTAGCGAACTGGGGTGTTGAAACAATTATCACATAATAATATAACCCCACGAGAAATTTCGCTTGCCTCCTTTTGTGTTTACATCCTTTAAAAATTAATTTCAATATTTTAAAATCTGGTTTCTTTCCTTCGCCCTTTCTCTTCCCCACTTAGTCGTTTCAATATGCTTCAAGAAAGATGTATGATGCATAGGGAGTGGTTTTTATACAGTTTAAAATATTTAATTTTATGAAATTAAATCACAGATTTATTTTCAAAATGTTGGAAATATTCACCGTTAATGGACTCATTCATAGTACCTTATTTCTCTCCATGCAGAAAAACAATTATTTGCACACTGTTTTCCCGTACGGTTGGCAAAATAGTACTTTGCTATTTGTATTAAATGAGTCATTCCATGTGAAACGTTTTCGACTCAGATTTTTGTAAAAAGCTCTGTAATTGATAGGAAAAACGCACTATTGCAAAATTTTATCATGCTTGAATAAGTGAAGAGGCAGAATAGGACGTGCCTAAATTTCTGTTGCTATTTAATATTTTGTGTTGTTTCTCCTAAATCATACAACATAGATAATTGATTTTATATCATAATAAAATGTATAAAAATGTCTTCAAAATTCGTCATATTAACCAGATTACAGAGAAAACAATTAAATACTAAAGATGTGTTTATATTTTCCCCTAAAATAGCATCTTTGATTTTCCTGAAATTCAGTGAAATTATCACAAATATATTTTTCTTAATACATCAAAATTGACAGCAGCAGAAAGCAACAGTGAATTGTTTCGTGCTTATACCAAAAATCATTAGTTTGGGTACCGTATGTTTTAAAATGTTTAGAAATCAAAACTCTTAGCTAACCTTGAATACAGTGAATAACTATCAATTCTTCATTAAATACTATTGTTTTATTTTTGAGATTAAAGGTTATTTAACCCTCCAACGCTATGTGTGCTCGTATGAACAGGGATACCATTTAAATTTAGTTTATTTTCAATACTTGGTTTAATTCTGGAGATCGTTGTTCATTGTTTTGATCATTTAAAGAATGATACGGTAAGGCTGTTCACTCATAATATTACGCTTGTGCAATTGATCAGTTATTTGTGGCACAGATTCATTGCAGGGTGTACTAGTTCGCAATTAGTTATATTGTTCTAAAGAAGTCTGGCAACAATATTTCCATCTCGATTGCCAAACTTAATGAAAATTGACGAACATAGAAACTTGGAAACTTTTGTCCATATATTATCTGTGGACGTCATAACTTTATTGTATACTATTTGTACTTCAAATTCTATAATAGACTACAATGTATTGTATAGTCTACATAGTCGGTCCTGGTGGTGTAGTGGCTACCATACTTCCCTCCTAAACCCAAGATCGCGGGTTTTAACCCGACTAGGATGGATGGATTTTTTCTGGTGTAAAAATCCTATTTATGGCTTCCTTCAGAAGGGAAGTAAAGTCGTTCTTATAGTAAATATGTTCTTTTAAGAAGTAATAGTTCAGTGCACGCCCTGAATTGAATGGGACGCTGATGACCTGAGATGTTAAAAAGCGTCCGTAAATAAATAAATAACAGAAATAGTCTACGTTGATTGCTGTAATACCTTTTATACCATAAGTTCACCAGTAAATATATATATATATATATATATATATATATATATATATATGTGTGTGTGTGTGTGTGTGTGTGTGTGTGTGTGTATAACAGAACAAACATTCATAACTAATAGTGCAGTTAAAACATTTAGGTGCACAAGCTATTGAAAAGTATTACAACTCAGTTATTATTCGTGTAAATAGCAACATGCTTACTTAAAAAGATTTTGTTTGCTAAATTTCAGTCCCATAATTGTTCAGTTAATAGATTAGTCTCCTCCCTTGATATTTCGTAATATTGCCAACACATTCCTATAAATTTAAATGTATAAAACGATTATATTACATAATCTTTCTATATTAAGGCATCTATGACATGTAATGTAGACATTTACAGTTTAATAGTATTGATGAATGTGCACTTTACAAAGTATTTATACAATCATACTGGATGTCCCAGAAAAAAGTTTTTATATATTAATATAGGAATATCCGAGCAAAATTTACCCAAACTTTAAGAAAATTTGAGGTACTATATTTTAGAAAAGGAGATTGTAAATATTTCAAATACATTAGCACAGTACTGCAACATTGAGGATTTTTTCTGCTGTCTCAAAGGAAAGAGCATGTTTTGCATATATGCGATTCCTGTAACTTAAGTACATGTACAAATATTTCAATACCTACGTAAATTTTGCACTTAGAATTCTCAACTTTCTCATCCTGTAACATGTATATTAGGAACGAGAAAACATAATTAGGTGACTTGGTATTATCTAACAATGAGGAGGGGAGCATTTAAATTAAATATTTGAAAAATCCCAGATAATGGTAAAATTTGCGTCTTGAAAGTGTTGGTTTTTCATTAAATGACTCAAAATGCTTTTAAATACTACATCTATACCTTGCTGAAGACATGATATAAAATTTGATTTTACTTCTTTCATTTCTTCAGTATGCATATTTTAATCCAACACAATAAATAAATTAATAAGTGCGTATCAACACTGCACTGGAAAACACACACAAAAATAATGTGATAATTGGGGGAGGTCGCTGCTGTATCTGAATGCTTTACATAGTGCACCGTCAACTGGAATACTGCAGTAGATATTTCATATGTGTTGTTGTCACCAGAATATGATGCAATAGGCATTACGTTGTTCTATCCATGTATCTCCACTCCGTGCATTCACACATGCATGCATTACGTTGTTCTATCCATGTATCTCTACTCCATGCATTCACACATGTATGCACTATCAAAATACTACAATGAGAGTGTAGTTTATTCTAAAATATAAAAATTAGCTAAATGTAATAGAATAAATCACAAAAAATATAAGTCTACCCTGACTTATGTGCGCATAAGGATTTTATGAGAATTTATAACTATTTATATATATTTTATTGAAAATACGTGTTTTAAAGCGAAATAAGATTTTGTGATTGTCCATTTGAAGTTTTAAACTATATTGCGAACATTTATCTTCATGCAGAAAAATATTTATTTACATAAGAATACGTCCCCTGATAATTAATAATTCTAAGGACATTAAAGAATGCAATAAAATAACGAAAAAGAAGATTTGTTATATTCTTTAGGTAATGATGAAATAAACTTAATGGGTATAACAATTCGAGTGAACAACTTACTGAAATTCAAGATTTGCATTCTACGTTCCAATACATTTCTCTTTTCATTGACAAATATATATTTAAAGTTCAGTTCATAAATGTTAACAACTCTTTCTGTATTGTCTGCGTCTACAACAGTTCTTAAATTAAAATGGAGTGGGAAAGTATAACTGTATTTATTGAAATTCGTGCTTAGGAGCATCAAAAACCAAATAATTTTATTTGAAAATGTACACTGACAATAGAATTAAAGTAATGATTCATGCCCAATAAACAGGGCACATAATAAAATAGATATAAGGCAGCCATTTTCCTCTGCAATGAAGGGGAATAAAAATGTTTGAAACAAAATTTGAAGTCTCTTAGGGGGACATAAAGTTGGACCTTCTCGTACTTGAAATGAGACGAGTTAAGATCCACTATCTTATGTCCTCTGAATAACACTTCAAATTTTGTCTGAAGAATTTAATTTCTCCTTCTTTTCGGAGAAAAATGACCGCGACACCTTAAATGCTTCACTCTGTATATAATGATTGTAATATTAGGAAGTCCAAAACTACAATTTGGGCAAGACCGATTCGATATTGTTTAATTTCTACGTCGATATTTTGTTTGACATTTTAAGGTATATGATACATTAAACAAAACTTACGTTGCATTTCTAACTTAACGCAAAACAAGCGTGGTAAAAGCGCTTTTCGTTCCAAGTCAATAGCTCAGAAGCTTGTTTTGTTGTTGGAAGTATGAGACAAATATTGGAATGAAAGTGTTTATTCCACATGACAATGTTGAAACTGAAGTATATAACAATAACCTTAGAGTAATTTCACAGCCAATGACAACACCAGGGGTTTATACTTTTTAAATACTTTAAGATGTTCCCAAATGATATTGTTTTTTCTTTCAGGTTCAAAGATAGGTAGCTTTTCTGAAGGCTGCGTGTATGTTTAAAGCAACGGAAACTACTTTAATGACGCAGTCAAATGCTTCTTTGTAAAACTTATCCTAATACACAATTTTAGACGTCACTTAATGTTAATACTATTTCTCAGAATCGTAGTAAACTCAAAACGACAACCAAAGAGGAAAATAAAAATGACATTTGTTATAAATACCTTCCTGAAGTTCTTTTCGAAATAATCGTTCATACCATGGCTCACTGAATGTCACTGACGGTCCGAATCCAATTCCCGGGCGCCAAAGCTTTTATCCCATAACTTTAATCTGTGAATACAAGTTTAACATTAGGCGCTACTAACTGCGGGTCCATCTTATGCATTCCGTTCGTCTAGAAAGATCTTGGCAGTTGATGGGCCTTAAACGTTTACAACAATATATGAAATAATAATTAATAAAGCATTACTCCATTCAGTTGAGGTATCAAACAACATTGTGCTACTTTTTGCATATTAATAGCAGTGCTAAAAATTTGAAGTATATTTATATATTTTTGTGTAAATATTATGTTATCTGGATTATCAATTGCCATATTATCTGCAAATAAGGAATATGTTTTCAACGTTTCAAAAAAGAAATGGAAAAAAACTGAAAAGATTTCATATTATTGTTAACAATATTAATTTAATAAAATTTGTTATATACTTATTTTCATAACACTTCTAAGACTAAATTAAAAGTATCATCAAAATATATTAAACCCAAATTTCTTTTTAATAAAACAATTCTTCCTCAAAAATGAAAGCGAAACGGCGATAAGGACATAAATATTATTTATTTAATTCTTTAGTTTCTAAAATGAACTCATGATGCATTTAAATTAAATATAATACGAATTTCCCTTTTTAAAACAGTTAATTATTCAGTTTATTTTTTTCGAAGCCAAGATTGTACGTTGTCAGCCAGAATTTGAGCTAAATCTGCCAGAGCTAGTTTAAGTGAATCAACACTGGCGGCATTCTACAGCTTCTCAAAGTAACTTTCCTTAATTGAACACGCAGCCTTCAACTACATAAATACTTGGTGTTTTCTTTTTCAGAACACGAAATAAAATTTGAATTTCTACTAAAATAATTTATTATAATGAATGCTTTGTATTTTTCTCTGGAAATAACTTTGACCTCTATCTTTTGAACAGAAAATTTCATTTATTGCCGAGGTGATGGTCAATTTCATTTATATTTCAAAATATAAATAAAATTTAAATACAAATGGAGGTCGTACAGCCAATTTTATATCGTGTTCTGTCTACAAATGTATGGGTGTTTAATTTTAAAAGCGCAGATTTAAAAAAAAACATTTTAAACTTTAAATGGTTCATTATTTATAAAATACAGCATGTGTTTTTCATAAATACCCAGCAGAATGCCATTTGTACAAAACAGCTATCGAGTGTACTGCTGTGCATGTGTTTTCATGTGCAACTCTATAGCAAAAAGCAAGAAGGAAAAGTGTACATTGTAAGGACAGTTTCTTAATAATTTATAATACTAAGACATTTTAAGGGGTGGATGACATGCAAGGTTTTAAATTACTGCAATCCAAGTGCAGATAGACTTTCTGCTTCCAAAGCTGTTGTAGATTCGTACACTCGAGAGGTGTTTTGGCATATTTTGCGCTGTGGTCGATATCTCAGATTGCGATGAGGGGATATGTGTACTGACTTGTAGCAGAAATGACTAATAATAGTGATGATGATGTGGAGGAGGAAGACCCTGCTTGTTTATTGTGTGGGGCTGGTGTTATGTTTTGCAGGAACTCCGGTAGAGGTCGGCATCACCATGTACGTGCTGAGTATCAGCTCCCTCTCTGAAGTGAAAATGGTACTAGACTCCTTTACTGTTCCGCATCAACCATTTTCAAGTCATTAGAAAAAATCTTGTTATGTACATTTTAGCTCTTTTATTTTCTCATTCATAAAGTTTTATTATAACTTACATATTATATAAGAAAGGAGACTTTTTTTAATATTATTCGTTTAATGTTTGTTTCTCCTTCAACTTGCCTCGTTCCCATACTTCCTGTATTTTCCTTTCAGATTTTTTTTTTTTTAAGTTTCGAAACGAAGTTACGCATGTTACTTGTGGGCGTTCAGTTAAACGAGAATGAACAAAAAAAAATCGGGGCCATAGATGTATTATTTATTTCACAAGAAAAATGAGAACTTAACTTCACATGCTTTTGTGAAGACTAAAATATCTTTGAACATCTACTAAGAGACGAATGGTCCCCGATTTTTTTTTCCAGGAACAGGTGATATAACCTTAATTACTATGCATTATGATGGGATCCATCTAGCTAAGGTTCCAAAGATATCTTCCGCTACATTTAGACGCCTAGCTCCCTCCGCCGCATGTAAGGAGCCATGTTTATTTTAAGAGGAGAAAACAAAAACGCAGAGCTCAGCTTCATTGTAACATTTTTATTTTATGAATATAGCATTTAAACACTAAGCCTTCTTCCTGATTCCCTCGTGTATGTTCCTTTGTTAAATTGTTTGAGGGGCATAGAATATTAATAACAATTATTATGTATATTTTAACATGTCTTTCTGTTTCAGCAAGAGATGCAGCAGGATCGTTAGTATAGTTCCTTTTGTTTAACAGGGAGGTTGTGGGCTCCAATACAGTCATGTTAAAGACTTGGAGCCAACAGCCACACAGTGTGTCCTCAACATTATCTCGTCACTTCTCACTTGTGCTACTTTGCAGGTCCGCCAGTGGAGGTTGGAGTCACAATGTACGTCCTCAGCATCAGTTCCGTCTCTGAAGTGCTGATGGTACTTAAACCCATTTTTAAGTCAAAACCATAATGTGTTTTGAAATTGGATGTTTACATATAACCCATCCCCTTTTTTCTTCCATCCACAAAAAGGGTTTCGTAAGAGACATCATCAAAGTTTTTTTTATCACAACTAGAATAAGGAGCTACACACTTTTACTTTTAATTTCAAACGTTTTCGAATTTTCGTCAGCTTTCTTTTCAAGTCTTTCCGTAAGATAAAATCCGGTCAGCGAATTATTTTTTTGTTTCAAAAAATCAGAGGGCTTAGTTAAGTTGAAAAAAACAAATATCCCGCAATAGTTTTCGCGCACTTTTGGCATGATTGGCATGCTACACACTTCTAAAGTTAAAGCTAAAAACATTATCTAGTTCTACTCGGGGTATATCTAATTGAAATATCGCTGACCACCGTAATTTGACGACCCACTGCGACCAGATTGTCTCTGCCGGAAACATATTTATGATGAGTGAGAAATTATCAGACAGTGGGTGTTCATGAGATCGTGCCCCCTTCCTGCCCTTGAACCCGGGTTACAAGACCTCGGACATGTTACCTATTTGTTTACCTCGAGAGTCACCCTTGACTGCAATAAGCCTATTCAGCATTAGCACTTCGCAAGCCATGAGTCGAGAAGATATTCTGCAGGGCGCAGTGTATTTATCTGCGTAGTTTCAGTTTCCCTCACTAGAAAGTTTTACTTATCGTTTTTCATCTTCGTACAAGTAGTTTGTCCTTATCTTAACTATCTAGCAGGCCATGAGCAATGTTATCGATCGGTCTTGTGAGGCAGAAAAGCATAATCGATTCTCAGTTACCATTACCACGTTATGGTTTTTTTTTAATTGAAATACATTCATAGGAGTAAAACATAAAAAGATAATAGATTATGTACAGGTATATAAACTTAAATACTGACAAGAAAATTCTTTGGATGAATCAGATCAATTTCAATAAAACTTTATAGTATGATAAAATGAAATATTCTATTTTTAACAGTTATAATAACTTTCCGATAAATAAAATATTTTCATATATTACAGACTAGAACTAGAGTTACCGCGTGACAGCCTGATGTTCTGGAGGTCTCCGGTATCTACTTAGAAATAATCTAATTTAGAGAAGTTTGTAAAGGGATCCACCTTGTACCATGAGGATGATTGGGAAGCTACCTGATCGTTTATTCTAGTAAACGCATTATGGCGACCGACGGGTTATCCGATGATGTCGGAGGACGCTGTCGCTGTGGCCGGTCAAAGCCCGAGAGGGTATCGCTCCAAGAAGAGGAAAGGGAAATTATACGTAAGTTTGCAAACAACATGGAGCATCCGGGTATTGATGATCAACAGAATGCAATCATTCTTGAAAATCAAATATAAAAAAGAAGTACATACTCGCTGTCTTGTATACAAACATCCAGAAGAAATTAGATTTCACTTATGAAAATGCTTTCAGGAGAATTATGTAATCAAAAGTAAATAAAATGTCCGGCATAACAGATGGGGGTTTCAGAAGTTACATTTACTCTTCATCTACATGATGCACAAATTGAGGAATTGGGATCTCAGGGGGAAGGGCTGAAATTAAATGCTCATATTTTTAAAATATTACGATTTTAACACTTCTATATTGTTTATATATTGCACAAGATACGTACCATGCTATAAATACAACGAAACATTTTTGGTATCAAACAAGAAACCGCCTTCAATATACTTATCTTGTTGTGCCGTCATATTGTGAGTGAGTGAGGCGGCCGCTATTACAGTCCCGGATGTTCCTAGTAAAATTTCATTGAAATCGGCCGCAACCAAATTACAATTTTAGTAGTATTTGTTATTAACAGAAAACCTATCATAACAATTAAATTTACAAGAGCTTAGTTGATCATTCTACCAAGTTTCATTGAGATCTGTTCACTTCAACCGATCTGTTCCATTTTGAGACCTATTAAAGTTTACAATTGGGAAATGTGTTTAGGTATAATTGTGTCCGTTCCTTTGTTTTTGTTTATAATTCACGTCAATATTAATTTTGTAATTTTCCATTAATACATAGCTCAGGCAAAATATAAACAAGGCAGAAATATTGTTGCTTATTTATTAATCTATTAATTTTTATTAGAACCCAGGACTGAAATTTGAAAAATTCGTCTACTATAGCTAGTTCCAAACATATCATGGCACCTGATTTTAAATTTCTGCGTTTACATTAATTTTGTGATTTTTGCGGCAATAACTACACAAAAATGAGAAAAAAGTCGTAATATTACTTTAATTAAATTTTTCATATGCTCGAACAAGGCGGTTGAGGGCGGCTCTCAGGAATTGTTGTGTCAACCATTCTGATTCAAACAAACTAATGAATCTAATTTTTCCCCGACAGCTTGTTGTTTTTTCCAAGGGAACCGTACAGCGTTCCTGAATGATAAATCTTATCAATGACTGCATGGCACTGCAAAGCATCATACTACTGCGTCGTCGCAATCCCAACGCAGTCCGCTTTTCAACTTTTCAATTGTGCACATTATAATTAAATCGTATTATGTAAATGTAGCATTACCCAAATTTTGTACGACTGTTTATTTAGAAGAAAAGACAAGAAGATAACAAATACATATAAAATCTTACAGCATATAATTTTAACCTTGAATATGTTTGTTCTGGCTCTTTAGTCATATCGATTGCTTTGGGATCTGCGACCGCAATAAAAAGAACAAATTGTTCGAAATGTGTTTGTAGATGTTTGTACTGTTTTCTGTGTACATTCAGTTCCATTAAGCACAAATGGAACTCCTCTCATTACCCTCCTGGTTTACTCACGTTACAAGTATCAAAATTCAAAATCGACATTATAAAAAGTGTACATGTTAATGATTATGCTAAGTGCAGTATGTTATCGTTGAATATTTTTGGCTGGAAGTTTCCATTGGATGAAGAACTGAGTGTACACGTGTACAGTGAACCAGGTGAAGGGCCCTGAGCGGACGATAGCGAGCGCACCTCTACTACAACTAACTACTAACAACTATATTAACTCTAACTGCTCCGAATCATCCACCTATCCACGCATCTCCGCGACAGACAATTAGTTAAAATACTGACCATTTAACGTCAAGTCTGTCGATATCACACAGAACTATCCTATATTCTCCGAACATCATTTCCCCATCCTTTCCAAAATTACCTCTTCCTAAGATGCTGGAGTTATTAACTAATGGAATGCAGTCCATGGATTGATTTCAACAATATACAATTTGATTTCTATTTATAATTGTTGTCGCCATAATTGTTGATGTTGTTTTTGAATCAGCTGTATTGTATTTTTATATATATTTACAATAAGTAGAACCGTCATAGTTCAACCAAATGGCCTGGTCTAATGATTAGAAGATAATTTATTATGTAGACGAATGGCCTTACCTTGGAATGTGATGGTTCATGGTGAATGTTGTTGGTAACCTTCAGAATTCGTGTTGTATACATTAAAGGTATGTGAAAATATTCCAGAAGCTTTAAAGATCAATTAGTAAGCCACGTTTATAGGTTACCAATAACAACATCAGCTGTTTAATCGACAAGGCAAAAGAAAACATTAAGAAACATATCATTTTGCCATGTCAAGAGAAACTCAAAACATCTTGAACTATGGTGCAAAGCATAAGCTGCGTAATTTTGCAGTATCTTACGAAATATTTACCAAATGTTACAGCTGTTTTGAGTATCTCTTTTATGAAGAAAAAGTGTGTTCTACACCAATAAGCACTGTATATGAGAACGTGCATGCTGAAGCTTCCATGCCTTAATGCTAGGCTAGTGCTTTACATAATATGTGCTATTAAAATCACTCTAACCCAATTCCCATTCCTTTAATAGTAGTTCCTTGTTCATGACCTACCTCAGCTTACGCTCGCTCTGAGGAGGTCATGATCATCAGACGCCATCTTCCCTGTAAATAGTCCAGCCTGCATGAAGCTAGGTCATAAACAGTTGCAGTTCTTAAAGGAGTTTTGTTCTGACAGCATACCCAGTTAATAAAAATGTAATTAAACCTGGTAAATTGCTTGTAATTGACTATATTTTTGTATATCAGAATACAATTATTTTGGCTAATTTCGGCGTATTCTTTTAAGAATGCTGGCTTTAAAATTTTGTAGTGGAATATTAGTTATGCTTAATGGACGTTTCAACTTATCATTTTTCAAAAAATGGTTATTTATTGCAACTACTTTCGGATGCGGCAATATACTTCAGCATTGAAGCAAGGCGAATTTTCAAATATGAAATAATAGCATGATGCATTTCTAATGGTCTACTTTAATGCTAAAAGCCTATGATAAGTAACTGCTAATTATAAGTTCTCTGACTAAAAAATAAAATGCCAAGAGCGTTTGACAATACAAGCTACAAAATTGCTCGCTTGCTGTTCGTCAGTGCCTGGCTTATCCATCGAGTCTATCTATATCGCCAGAAGCTTATTAAACATGCTTGAATATGGTTGGGGGTAACCAAGTATTTAATAGCATAATGTACTGGATTATAAAAAAATGAATAAATTATATTGTTAACTTTTATGGTTATTTATAAAAATGTTTATTCAGTAAATTCCAAGAACTCTCGAATAAAATCTTAAGATGTTTATTTTATAATTAATAGTTTATATATTCAACTTTATAGATCATCAATCAAAATTTGTAAATAAAAAGATAACAAATTTGAACCGATTATTCTCATTACCAACAAAAGTCGAGGACATCAAAAAATAAGCCAGTAATTGCTGGAAAATGCGGAAAAAGTGAGCATTTTAAATAACGCTTTTTATTCCAGATTATAAAGAATATTTTCGAGGTTTAGAATTGACTGCAACACATAGGAGACCTAGAACAATAGCTTACATACATGCCTGCCCTAACACCATGGTCAAAACACAAGCTTTGCATCATTACAACGTGTCAACGTAACCTCTCCAATACACTGTAATCCCGCTAGTTGTGTCCATTCATATTCGTACTACATGTGGCACTTTCCTTTCGAAGAGTATATAGAATATGCAGTGACTCTAACCCCAAATTCTAATTGTAACCTTTTATGTGGTAATTCCTTAGTTGTTAATCACGCCTACTGGCAGTGATCTACCCTTTGCCTGTCTTAGTTATCAGTACGGTGTTCTCTTGAGAAATGGATTACTCTGGAGTGTACTTTGCTTCCAAAGCAAACAATATTGCAAGTACTCTTCGAACTAGTGATTTTAGAAATATGCAACAAGGCTCTTTCTTACTCATCCATCTCTTGGATACATCCCGTATCAAGTTCCAATGATAGAAGTGGATTTTCTTAAGACTGCCAGACTATAAATGACTAAGAGAATAAGCAGACAGGGGAATTTCAGGTTCTGAAAAGGGACATTTTGGACATCTTATACATTCTTAAACATTTCTATAAAAATTTACACTAAACAGCAATTATTTACAAAAGAATGAAAGTAATGCACATTAAAAAACTAACACAACTTTCACATTTTCAAGGTTTGCACATGTCTGTACACAAATTAAAAACATTATTTTACTTTTCAGAGTTTTTCATTTATGAATATTTTTTTTCGCGTTTGTTTTACAGATATTACAAGCATTTTCCCAAAATTTCCGCAGATTTATAACGTTTGGCATTCAAGTTAATTTAAAGTAAAAAAAAAAAAAAAAAAAAAAAAAGAGCGTTCTATATTGACTAAAAATAGGAACAACATTTTAGATTTGGAATAAGACGAACTAGTTGTTCTTTCCCAGGTCTCGCTCTGATAATGGCAGTTCCTTGCAATGCTTCGGCCGTGCAGCGAAATGACATCAATGGTTACCACAGCTAATGCCAATAGAAAAAGAGAATACGCAAACGGCGACCAATAAGAGCGTTATTATAATATCAATGTAATTGTCTTTCATATTTTAAAACACTATTACACAATATACGGGATAAATACTATTCAAGACGTCTCTGAGCATACTACGGATAAGCTAGCAAATCTTACCTGCTTTTGTTATCTTTACCTTGCGCAGTTGTACATCAAACAAGCCGGCTTCTTTGACGTGAGCCAATAATACGATTATATTGTTCATTGCTGGACTTGGGTATGGTTGTTATTTGCCTTTGAATGAAAGCAATATAGGCTATTAAAATAAATATTTTAATAATTAAATCTTAAAAATATTCTTTAAAGAATAAATAGACTATTTAGGCGCTATAAAAATGTCTATATGAACCCAATTGTCCAGAATAAACTTAAAAACTAAATTTCAAGGTGTATATGTCTAGGAAACAAATGGGTATTTTCCTAAATTCCGTCATCTACTTATAAGTATTAGTTCCATATAAATACTGCATCTGTCAATACTCTTGGTTGAAGACTTATCTGTTCACATATGCAATGCTTGATACATTTTACAGTACAAATTTTAAAATAAACGGATTATGTTTATGTTATATATGCAATTATATGAGACAAATGAATTAAAAGTATAATCAATAACATCTTGGAAATTTATAACTATTTCATATAGTTCTGTTTTTTTTTTTTTTTTTTTTTTTTTTTTAATCTTTCTCTGTTCAGTTGTTATACCAGCGTTGAAATTACCAATAGATTGCCGAACCCACGAAACATATTAATTAATGAATAGTGTTTAACACCCATTTTTGCTACAGAGGCACCACAGGCGATGGGCATTGATGATACATGAGTTGAAGTGATAAATTGGGAAAGGATTTTATTTTTAAGGAAGGAATACGAACCATATTGGTTTGAGCATTAAAGAGTAAAGTAAGATTCAAGCGTTCGTTAAATTAAGGAGGAGGGCACGATGATAAGCTAAAACAGAACACTAAGAACGACAGAAAGGAATGATTAGTGATAAAATAAATATAGAGAAAAGAAAAATGAAATGAGTTTACAATACAGGTTGGCAACAATTGATGAAGTACTCCATTTAGAATATGAACATGCTTTTCTTATCATTTAAATAGTATTTAAAGCCCATTTTCCCTGCTGGACACTCATGATACATAAGATGAAATGATAAACTGGGAAAGAATTTTTTAAGGAAAGAATCGTTCCAGGCCGTAGCTGAGGGTACCTCCTCGGTATTTGTCATTTATGAATATAGAGGAAAACCTAGAAAAATCTGTAAGGGAGGACGGTCCTGGTGTAAATCGAATTCTAGACCACCTGCTCATAAGTCTTGCTTTAACAATCTCGGCTACCAGCGTCGGTGTTGCTTCATAAGCTAATCTTTCCGCAGCAACTATACAGAGTTGCGAGTAGCTGTTGCTGGGTTGGCCATGGGAACATAAGTTGAAATGCGTCATTATATAAGCCTTGCCATAATAACACACAAGATCGTTCAAAGTGAAGTGTAACACATATTGAAAGATTAAGCTCGTGCACCCAAAGTCGGTCACAACTGGTTTTTGAACCCCATGTCCCATCTGCGTTTGTTTAGTCAACTAGGATAACTTAACTGTACAGAGATATAATGTATTCGTAGCTAAAACGATGAAATTTACGATAAAGACAAAAGAAACCAATATTTAGTTTCACAAATGTATTTTGAAATGCTTGCATAATATATATTAAATACGGTTAAATTTTACATTCAAAATTCATTTTAAGTCATAATCATTTAAGTATTTGTTACCAAATTTATAATTAAATGAATGAACCTCATTTAGAGTATCTTAAAACAGCAGAAAATGAGGAACTTTATTTAATCCATAGACAAAAACCAGAAACTTCTATCTATTATGGGTCTTTAAAATGCAAATTAGAAAACTAAACAGAATCAGAAGTTCCTTCTTGACATTTGCGACAGTTTACTGCATGTAGCGTTGCTTGTAGAAAGAAGGGTCAGGGCCAGATTTTGGGACATTAAGCAAAATGGTGCAGAAAGAAGAAAATGACTTTCAGTAACGGTAACAACATCTCTCCCCCTTCAGCTCTGTTTGCACAAGATAACGGAGAGAATGTGCGACGCTGTTTATTACTCGTTTGATGCTCGAATTTCGGGAGATATCTGCAGTACAGATCTTTCAACTAACTGTATGGAGCAGTTTCGCAACCTCTGAGATATAAGTGTGAAACAATCAATAGGTGTTTGATAAGAGCAATGAAATTATAGGAATACCATATATGTTTAAGCGAATGAAGTTCGTTTTTAAGTGATTCAATGTACCTCTAGACTCTTCGTTCGGAGAGCCAATAAATGAGTACTATGGGAAATAGTGCAGGTTAATTTAAGGGGCTGAAAAATTATGACAGTTTATGACTGTAAATTCCAAACTCTGGAACCATAAACATTGAATTTGCCTATAAGTTTGCACTTGCACTATAAAGTGTTGTTTGCGCAATAATTAGTTAATTTTTATCACGAGTATCAACAAATCTTCAATGCAAAGAGATTTAAGTTTATAATAGACAACACATTGACCAGAATAGCTGCTAATTTTCCTTAAGATTTTTCCGCTTGCAATGCCGTACAAACCTGTGCACAAATCATAACAATTACATATATACAAATGAATATAGATATACAATTAAACAAGATGAACAAGAAAAAGCACCAACCTGATTCGGGTTCCTCAGTAGCATATCAAAAGATTAAGGAGATTCAGTGAAATATACAATTATACAAAGAAATAAAAATCTAACAATAAAGCTGGTGATAGCAGAAGATCTGTAGGAAGACACTCAATCCTTGTAGATAGAATCAGCCTGTTACTAAGAGAGAAGAACACTACTTCAGGAACGTTTAGAAGTTGTGGAAGAAATTTCGTCCTAATATATTGGCTAATGCGGTTAGAAACTGCTTTGTTGCGAACAATTAATGGTGCGTCAAGTGCAATGAGAAATACAGGATGTCCACAAAAACACTCCTTGGTTATAAATATGTACAGTGTAGCTCTCGGTAGTCATATTTACATGAAACTAGCTGAATTAGAAAGGGAAACTCCTCATAAACACTTAATGTGACACGCTACAGACGTCAAGGTGACATTCCCACCGACACCACAAGCTCTACAACTAGAAGAATCCAACGCTAATGTTCTCATAAAGCAAGTGGGAAGTGAACAGGTTTCAACTTATGCAGTTTTTAAGGGTGAAACAGGCGAGTATGCAGGATCTTGAACACGATGTTTAGCTGCACAGACTTCTTAAGACTGCATACAAACATCTGCTCAAGTTCCACAATTTTTGTATTTACAGGTTGTTTTTCTGAACGGTCTTTTCTTTTTATTGAATTGTTTTATTTACGGACGCTCTTTAACATCTCAGGTCATCAGCGTCCCATTCTATTCAGGACGTGAAACGGCCGACGAATTTTGCTCAGAGGCCTCTTTTTTCAGGCTTGAGATTCTTTTTCGTGCCGTAAATGTGCGACACGGGAGCCACGGCTTTACTTTTCTTCCGAAGGATTTTTACGCCCGAAAAAATCCATCGATCCTGGCCGGGTTTGAACCCGCGATCTTGGGTTTAGTCTTTTCTTTGATTACTTATGCATCCCTGCTTCACAAAAGCTCCATATCATATCGCAATTGTCTTTCCGCTAGATGTCTGATGTTGAAACTGCTCTTTTTACTTTTTGTGATATTCCAAAAATCTTCAACTATGCCCTTGTGGAGTCAGTTAATTCATCAAGTTGCTGTGAATTCAAACAGAATTGAAATGTATAATTTCACACAATTTGCTCAATCTAATACTGCAACAAAAGATAATCGAAAGAGCGGTAACCAATACAAGCACTGCGTTTTGCTTATGGTACCATCTATTATTTCCGTCAGCAATTACATTTTCAACATTCAAAAACAACAATTTTTGGACTGTTATATCAAATGTTATTGTTATAAATTGTGTAACTTAATTGATTAAGAGAGTATAACTGTATTTTATTGAACAGACTGTATCTTATTCTGGAACGATTGCGAGATCTTGATTTACTTGCAGCTGCGCCTCTCCACAATAAGCAGTAGGTCAATATAGGACGTAGGAGAAATGACTATAATTCTCTTGACATTACCAGCTATGGAATTGAGTTCCGCCTTGGGCACTGGTGTGCACGTATAAGATAAGAACAAAGATGAGTTCAGATATGACAGCTGTAGCAGTATAGATGCAAGAGAAAAGAAAGAGGAAGCAGTGATGATGCAATCTAAGAACAATAGAAAGGGAAACTTGTTACACTTCATATTACATTTAGGATTTGAAACGTAATGTAAAACAAAGCACAAGAGATATCTTAATAAACTATGTATGATGTAACAAAAGTGTAGGTCAAAATTTCAGAGGTGTATTCCTCTCATGTACATATTATATGAACATGGGCCTTATAACTATGTTACAGGTCTTTTTCTACTACTCTGCTTACATTGTATGTCTTAAAGCAAGTGCTCCAAATGGTGCCGTTATCACGAAATACAGTTAACGTACACCCCAATCATGTGTTCAGCTACTAGCACCACGGTTATGAAGTATTGCCTGCTGCAGTTGTGCAATTCTCGTTCTTCCATGTCTCCTCGGTGGTGACTGACAGTGGTAGTTCCCAATATCTTAAATGAGCCTCTATCAAATCCGCATTTAAATACCCTTCCACTCTACCGTACCTGAAACCAATAGACCACAAGGATCTTTCTAGCAGATAAGAGAATAATATGTCAGATTATTTTGGAATTTTCTGCTGTAGATCATGATTATATAAAATGTAATTCCTTTTTCGAAGCACAAATCCTTTTAATGAAAGATCTAGCTATTGCAATTGGGTTACTGAACATTATATTTTACAGTTAAATATATGTTTGTTTTGTAGCTTATTGTGAAATATCAAATATATCCTGTATTAAAACAAACATATCTAGTGTATTATAAAAACACCTAAAGTCCATCAGCGCCTATTAAAGTTTTATTGTATTGGTGCCCTGAAATAAAAAAATCCCTGTTACATGAACAGATAAAATATATTTTTGTACCTGGACAGAACATTCTAAATAATTCTGAAAAATAATTGCAAACACAATATCAGAAAATACATAAATTGTATAATTGTACAAAAACATTAAATAGATTATATAATGCAAAGCATTAGTCCAATTGGATAAAATTAATGTTATTTATTAGTACATTTCTGAATCTTCTTACAGGGGTTTTGATAATGCTAATGAGGATTCTGTAGGAAATTGCAAGAAAAGTCCTGAATTAGAAGTAATTGCAAGGAAATTTTAAGCTCGTGACCGAGATGTCTGCGATTCGATTCTCGCCAGGATCGTTCTCCCTAACTCAGTTGTTCATCAACGGCAACTTCCGAAGAGGCGCCCTAAAATTAAGCCTCGAAAGCTCTCTTCCCAATTAAAAACGCCGTTTTCATCTGAGTTATCGTCAGTTTCCACCGTTTGTGATGCCAGAGTTGTAAAAACTGATGTTAAGCACTATTCAAGTGAACGCTATAAAAATAACTGGCCAAACGACTGCTTTAATGAGGGTGGAGTAGATTACAGAGACAAATAAGAATAAAAATTGAACAATTAAATTTTCAAAACTGGTGATGATGATTACTATTAAAAACGGTGCCAAGGAAAGGAACATGGGAATACCTAGAAAGCATTGAACGCACTTCAGATCACAAAGCTCGCTACAATCAAGAAGTTAGTATGAGTATAAGCTAAAAACATTTCCAATTATTTAAGCGCTTCATGTTTTAATACATATAATACAGTGTGTTCGGAAAGTCACTGTACAGTTAGAACATATGTTGGGAGTGTGGTCCAAGGGCGGATATACTAATCTTATCCCGCTTAATTTTATTGGAAAACACTTTCTGAAGATGTGTTAACATAACTAGAGAGCTGAAACCAGGCCTGGTCTGTATATAAGATGACATCAAGAATATTAATTATATTCTTTTCCATAAAAAATGTAAACCGTTCGCAGTAACGGGTTGGCTTTTCAGGATCCGCATATTTTAATTCCTTCACTGCTGTCGCTTTGTACGGAAATAATTTCAAATGCTTTCCTAACCGTTTAATACGCGGTTGGAAGTCCGATATCGTTTTCTTGTGCCATCTTGCGCAATGATTTTGATGTACTCCACCGCAAAGAGTCAAAAATGTCCAACAACTTCTCTTCGTTTAGTTTTGGTGGCCTCCCAGTTCGTTCGACATTTAACACTGAGCAGATACAGTTGTTTCTGGGAACTTTTCAGCAAATGCATTAAATCTGTGTGTTTGCCGCCTTGTCGAAAGACATGTTCAACAAGAAAAATACTTCCCTTAATTGAAAGCACCATAATTTAAAACTAAATTGAACAAGTACTACACATATCGCTTTCAATAGATTTTATTAACCGATAATTGAACTAAATAGTTAAATGTTATGCAACAACGGAACGAATTAAAAAAAACCGCGCATCTATGAAAAATCTTTGTGCCAACTTCTGTAGAAAAAACCTAACGTTGGTTTGAACTTTGTCATAATCTATATCCATAGTCAAAGTGCACAGTGACTTTCCGAACATCCTGTATAAACATTCAAATCTATTATTGCTAATTAAGAGCAGCATGCTTAATTTCCCTGCCAGTAGGTAACAATTTATTCGTCATTTTTCATAAAACATTGAGTTCGTGCTGGGCATGAGAGTTTCTGCTGATTTAGCATAAATGAAGAAGCAAACACAAGCCTGTGTTTTAAACACTAACTATTGATAGATTATGTATAAACGTAGGTGGAAGTGTTTTGCTTTAAAAGTAATGCTTTAGCACGCACAGTCTGAGAGAGCGCAAAAGTGTTTCCTTGAACTCGGGACTAGGGAACAACGTTTTTTGGTCAATTGTGGCTTATAAAGGGATGTTTTATTGCCGGGGTCAAGCTGGCCGCTGCGCTGCTGCTGCTACATAAAAATGTATGTATCTGCTTCACGTGTGCGGTTTGTTGCGGAGGCGCACTGCGTCGCTGGACCTACGCCAGACACTCCTCCTTCCCTTCTACGTTTACACTTCACCATTATATTATTGATCTTACATACGGTACGCTATGGAAGAAAAAAGGAGCAAAAGATGAAGGGTGAACTTTTGCGGGAAAAGACAAGACTTCATAAGTATGTCACGTGAGATGGAAGATGGCGCTGAGCTCTCTCACGGGTCCGCTCGGGTCTACACGGATTATTTGGATTTAAAGAGCGGGGAGATATATTTCATAATCTCAATATTTGCAGACGGCTAAAGATGTCAAACATGTCATCTGGAGGAAACATCGTAATATAATAGACTAGAAGCATTGCTCCATTCAGTCAGTACAGACAGGGGAACCTTCTTACAAACCTAGAGTGGCCTGCCTTCCATCAACCACACAGCACTAGCATTCTATGCAGCGGTCAAGTGTCCTGGTGGTGTAGTGGTAACCACACTTGCCTTTTAAACCCAAGATCGCGGGTTCAATCCCGGTCAGGATCAACGGGTATTTTTCGGGCGTAAAATCCTTATTATGACTTCCTTCGGAAGGGAAGTAAAGCAGTGGGTCGCGTGTCGTACATTTACGGCACGATAAAGAACCTCAAGCCTGAAAGAAGAGCAAAGAGAAACAACAAAATTTGTCAGCCGTTTCACGCCCTAAATTGAACGGGACGCTGATGATCTGCATTGTCAAAGCGCAGCCGTAAATAAACCAAATCAAAAGTCAAATCCACACTCTCAGCACCATCGAAGCTGGTGGCTTAAGATTTAGTCTGCAGCCTCGTCCTTGGAAATTACCCCTTAAACATTATAATAGAGGGAGTGCCCCCAGCTTAGAATTTGTGTCGCAAGTCCCGGGTTTGCACCCATCCTGCTCTTGGGTTTATTTGTCATTTCCTTTGGTCACTTAAACGAATTTTCAGTTTCTTGTAGTGTCTTCCATAGTTCGGGGTGGTCTCTGGAGATGGCCGCTGGTAATACTTTTGTGGGTCTGGCAAGACTGTCAGCATCTGCTACACAAGGCTTGGGACTTGCATTTAGGTCCTGGATTCAAATTCCTTGTAGTCGGCCATTCTGACCTTGGGGTTTTTCGTGGAGTTTTACTCTGGTCGCTTAGATGAATGTTGGGATGGATCTTTCCCTTCAAAGAAGTTCCGCTCTCCTATTCCGTTGGTCTATTACAGAGTCTATAGTACCAGAAGAAGCAACTGATGCAGTACGCTTTGGAAAGGTTTTGCCCAGGTGTTTGTTAATTCTTCTGAGAGGTTCGAAATCTTTGGAGGGGGGAGGGCTCCGTCAACTATCTGGCGACAATGTTAGACTCCTCTACGAGTCTCCCTCACATCACCCTTCCTCCCATATGGGGATCATAGGTACAAATGACCGTCTATATCCTTGAATCGCTACCGTTGGCTCCTGGCCATTCGGTGTCCATCACATTTCCTACTCATGAAGATGTGCTCCTTGGGAGGTGTAAATACGATAAGCCCATTAGAGTGGAGCGAATCTCCTCATCTGTCACTTGCCTATATTATCCTATCATAAAACGTCATTCACTTAAATACTAAATATTCTCGGTTCGATGTAAGGTGAATTAAAATTACCAGCCCATTCTGATGGTTCGAGATTTATGGTCTCTCATTCGCTTATTTGCTTTAGACTCCGATTTTTTCATATATAAAAAGATTGGAATTTAAATTTTGTGGGGAAAGAAACGACGATATTTCAAAATATTCAGACTTGCACTCCCTCGGATTTCTTCCTTGCGATCATAAGTAACAAAAAAATAAGCCAAGGACCGAGCTACATCTCTTCTCCAAACATATTCTTAAGTCTACGAAAGATATCATCCTCAACAGGAAGTTTCATAGCTGAAAAAACATTACAAGATAGCATTCCCTATACAGCTGCTATTTCCAGGCTCACAAGCTGAAATGCGAAAATCGAATAAAGATTCTAAAAAAAATAAAATAAATAGCAAATATATGAAAAACAGTATCTTTAATTTTATGCAACGACGAAAGTGTTATACACCATGAGGTATCAGATTTCGCTTTATTTTTAGTAACCAATGTAATCTGCATTCTCTCAAATTTGAAGTATAAATGTGCTTGCAAGAAATTTCTATACATGAAATTATCCACATCAGCTGATACTAGAGGAGTATATTTGAAAAGAGTAGGATCAGCTGATGAACAATTCTGAAAATGAGTGAAATTTTCGCAATGCTGAGTTTACCTTATTTTAGACATTGTCTGTACCACATGTTCTTTCACAGTATATATTTTCAGTTTTATTCTGACATGCAGAAGTAAACTTGAAGAGGCACGTTTCCAGAACTGAGGAATGTTCTCATATTTTACCTTGACTGTTTTGATGAATATTAAAATGATGGCAATAACAAGTACAGGCCAAGTGCTTGAACTGTAAAGATAACTTCCTTGGGCATGCAAATAATCATGTATATCTTCATGGGTATCCTATTTTCTTGGAGATAACTTCACAAACACTTTTTTAACGTTTGATAAAAATTTGTCAATCTGACAAGTTTACTTTATGAACAGCGTGGTCCAAACAAGAAAATCTTATACTATTGGCAAGATATGTGAGAAACCGTCTAATTTTGCCTTCAAGCTATGAGATTTATATTATTAAAAACAAATATTTTAAAAAGGTCTGAACGACTAAGAATGCAATGAAAAACACATTTCTTAAAAAAAAACTACCAGTACAGCAAAAACAGCAAAATATGCACAAATATAAAATTGACTATTTTAGCTCATATTGTTAAATTCTGCATTATTTATGATATCTCACGATCAGAAAAAGATGATTTATTAATCTGCCAGGCATTATAAAACAAGAAACTACAGTGCAGAAAGTTAAAGTTTGTTCAAATTTCACCGAACGTATGTTAATAATTGATATTTTAAAAACATTTTCTTCGGCGTAGGCTGAATTATATTGAGAAAGTATGGTTATTACACCAATAGTTGTTAATATTCGTTGATATAACTAACAAGCGTTGAACTAGAAATTGATAAAAAAAAAACTGAAATTTATAAATACAAACGCCTTGTATATCAACATGAAGAATCATGAGAAAAGTCTAGCATTCAAAGAATATAAAACAGAGTTTTAATATTTTCATGTTATAATAAGAGGTGTTTAAAATTAATTAGTTAATGTAATTGTTAATAATGACAAAAACCTCCTGTATAAAATACGCTAAAAGGTTCTTTCGCGTCTTCTCTAAAAAGTGATTTATTATTTTATGACTTCTATAAACTTAGCCCTCAGAAAATTAAAGATGAACAACAAATGGAAAAGTCAATACTATAATCTAAGCAGTGTCAATGTCCTGAACGATGGAGATTATAAATCAGAAAGGGGAAAATGCTGTGAGAAAGAGTATTTCATAGAATTTAACAAATAATGTTATGTAAGTATTTAAAATGAAGTCCAGGTCAGTTGAGGACTACCTTATGGATATTGACTTAGCCTAAATTACCGTGGAATGTGTTTAATTTTAATGAAAAATATAAATATAAACTCAACAGTGAAGTTTGCTAGAAACATCGTGATCTCCCCGAGTAATCGCTGACCTAAGCCTGAACTCTGGATTTTGAATAGCACTGAATGAACCGTTTTGAACTTTTAACAACCTGTTCAAAGTTACACGAATGACTGCTCGAAGAGGAATGAAGGAATGATCTCTCAACTCTCGGGCAATTCTCCATCATGGATAAGAAAAAAACATCAGCAAAGCAGCTAAAAAGAGAAGCCGAAAGCAGCAATCAAATGGACCAGTGGTTCGGAAGAACGCCCAAACGCTTTCTATTCTACCCGACCTGAACTTCCAATATAAAGACGATGGTCTGTAATCCTTCCGCACATAAACAGTGTATTATGAAGTTACACTGCTGGTTTCCGGCTTTGTGGTTTTAAAGCAAAAGAAATGTGTTTCACTTATTTCCTAAAGCAAATTAGAAGATGACAGTTGGTTCATTTAACAAGAATCTAGTTGGAATAAACAAAACCGCGGCAAAATTTAGTTGTAGGTCACTTACTTACCTATGAATACAATGGCCATATTACTTTTTTCTGTGAAACGTCGCAGTTGCTCACTAGAGGGAACCATTGGCTACCCTTCACTAACCTTCTGCTACCCCAGTTGAGACTGTTCAGGTAATTGTATTGCTTGCTTCAGAAGACATTGTCAACTACTACGGCAATTCACAGAAAAACGCGTGTCGCCATTGAATTCGGAGATAATTAAATGGCCTATAACGGAATTTTGGCGTAGTAGGTTACTAAATGGAATCCGGTAGTAAGCAACTCCAGCACTATACTAAAAACTAACATTGAAATCAGAGGTCTTTAAATTGCCTACAAATGAATTTGAACGCGGTTTTAGTGGCTCAAACAGGAGGAGTTTCCTAATAAGAAGCTCACGAATTTACTCATTGGTATGGAATGTCGTGTTGATTACAGCGTTTTCCTAAAACTATACATTCATATTGTATGTTATTTCATATTTTCATGTTATTAAGCACTGTGATAAAGGCTTAAAAGGAGATCCAGAATTAGAACGAAGCACAGATGCTTGACCTATCGCATCGCCAGTCCCGGCGGTCTAGTGATAATCATACTTTGCCATAGATTCAAGATCGGGGGTTCAATCCCGGTCAGGGTCGATGGATTTTTTCGTAAGTATGACTTCCTTCAGAACGGAAGGAATGCCATGGACTTCGTGTCGTACATTTACGATATGTAAAAGAACCTCAAGCCTGAAAGCAGAGACCTCTGAGCAAAATTTACGGACCCTTTCACGCCCTGGATTGAATGGGAAGCTCATGAGCTCAGATGTTAAAATGCGTCGGTAAATAAAACAAATCAACAACGTACAAAGTTTCTAAGAGATTATGCTGCATTATTTTCTCCTAGGATTACAGTAACTTCAATGTAGTGGTAAATTTATATTTGTATACCGTTTTCACGCTAAGGGATTTCGCCATCTGGGTGACAAATGACGGTCTGTTTTGTGTTGAGTTTTTGATAAGAAAGGCCCAGAGCTCTAGGGTTTGAATGAGGGAAAAAGGTGCAGTTACAAAGAATTGCATAAAGCGTCTGTAAGTAATTCAAGCTCTGTAATAAAATCAGAAATATCACTACTTGTATATCATTGAACAGTAATTATTTATCGTGTTGAGAGTATATATTTCAGAAATGCATACGAGTGCAACCATTAATAATACTAAGTAAAAAGGAATTGCCAAATTGTGGTTTTAACAATTTTGTTCTGCTTGATGGAATAATTATCTGTACAAACAGCTCTTAAAATAAGCGCTGAAAATATTCAGGATGTAAATAGCTTTCTACATATATCATGCCAAAGCATGTACTGTGATAATATTAAATTAAAACCTTGAAATTTAATAAGCTGCCTTGAAGTGACAGGCTTTCAGCTTACAGTAGAATTTATCGCTAGCATTGCAAGTATCAATCTAGTCCTAAATGATTAGATTTTTGCTCGTACAAGTGTTGTAAATATAATTAGGATAGAAACCATGTGATATTTTAAGTACATTTACAGACAGCATTGGAAAAGCTATTACGAGAATAGAAATGCTGGGAAGAGCCACGAATGTAATTACTCACTACATAAACAACCACTGTTATACTTACAAACATTCAATATTATAGGTACATGTTCCCAGAATTGTAAGCTTTCCTTTTCTATTTATGTGTCATATTCACTCGCTCTGCTTCACATTCAACCACTCCACCCACTGTGGCCCTATGTGTTGCCCAATATTCACACTTACCATAATACGTGTTTCTCACCCAGTGTCACCAAACATTCAAATATTAATTCCACTATCTTACTTTATCGCACCATTGCCATTACATTTACACTGTCAATTCATATTATAGGTATACTAAAATATAAACTATATTTTACAATTTCTATTGTAGGATTCAACACAACTTACTATAGCTTGCCTGCGCACCTGGTGGAAGGACATCCAGCGTCAACGACTATCAACTGTGTTTAACTAATTTATTATAATAAAATTACTTAACTGATAAGTAAATTATAAATTTATAGTTTTAGATGTTGTCTCCTGTACATAAGTCCATATATTTTACAAATATGTACGTTTATTAAAATTGTAAGTGTTAACACGAATCTGTAAATGTGGCACAAGTGAAACTGAAGCTAAAAGGCACCTACATAATTTTCCAAAAATTCTAAATGTATTTCCACATCGCTTGTAATCTGTGGATAAAATTCACTAAATTTATCATCCATATACAAATGCACACGCTAATGAAAATGCTTTGTTCGCTACGCAATTAACTTATATTAGGTACACATATTTGTGAAACTGCTTTATCTGGTGCGTGTACACTCACGAACTGGCTGCACCTGCCAGTTCGAATTATATTTAAAGCTATGCATGAGCGAATACAGTTGGAAGTATTTGCGCTTTCATAAATTTCATGTACGCATATCTGTCAAATGTCCAACAGTGCATAAGAGCAGGTAAGGAAATGTTGCATTATGACAAATGATTACTTTGTGTAATTCCATTAGTTTCTGTTATCTTTATGATTTGTTGGTATTCCAATTTGTACTCTGTTACTGTACGGAAGGAAAAATTCCGTTTATAAACTAGGATGCTTCTCTAGTTAGAAGCCACTCAAAATATTGCATATAAAATGTATGTTACTTAGATAATAACTTGCGCGCGCGCGCACACACACACACACACACACCTTCAACACTCCAAGTCAGCTGTGAAACCTCCATGATATAACGTACTTGTCCAGTTATCTTCACTGTTCCGCGTCACCGCATCTCGGCAGTTGTGATTCAAATTTTGCTGATTAGCAATGCACTCAATCGCAAAGTGCGTGTTTAAGGTATAAAAATATTAATTTTAATCATGTTAAACGGCCTTTTGGATTTAAGTTGGTGAAATGCATGTGTGTGATATGTTCACTTGAACTTGTTAATAAGGTAACAAGAAACCTTCTCACTCTATTTTCAGGAAGTCACAAATAGCCTGAGGAAACAATATACGATGGAAAAAAGAGATTACTGGACACCATTAAAATAATTTCAAAGATTTTCCAAAGGGTTAACTTTTCATATTTCACGTATCAAAGGGCAGCAAGAAACCAAAATTACGCGCTTACGGTGTCATTTGTTCAAAAAAATTTAATGTGACGGACCACGAAAACTTTGTTTGATCACCGAGATCTCCCGATCTAGCCCCTTCCAAAGTCTTTCATACGAACTTATTGAAATAAATAGTAGTCAAAAATAAACCCCGTACAAACGGAAAATCAAAAAAAAAAAAAAAAAAAAAATTAAAGCCTTGACGTCACCACTTTAGAATAAGTATTCTATATTTTGAAGAATCAAATACAATTGTGCTTGGGTTGTGAGGAGATGTTTAGCATAAATTATGGACAAGTCCTATTTGCATCATTGAACATATATAGAAATTTGCAAGCAATTATCTAAATAACATAACTTTTATATCGACAGTTTGAGATCTCTAGATAGAATCTATCTATATATATGCACTAATCCAGACATAGAAATGTGTGAACAAAGCTGGAACTGGTAATAAAACTGCCCTCCGCATCGTTAGGTTAAATACTGATGTACAAAGTAGGTAGTGCTTTAAGGAATATGAGTTTGTTGTTAGTTTTAGATCCCTAAATATGCAGTAGGTATCTTTCCGAGTCGTTTACTAAAAGAAAAAAAATGTTCATTATACTACCATAACACAATGTCACAATATAGAATTTCTATGAAAATGGACACCTTTTGAACTCTTTTCACCTTCAAGAATATATAGGTGTACCATTTATTTTGTTCATCCAAAATACTTTTTTCTGATGCGTCAAATGAAAAAAGTTCAAACAACAATTTTAACTGTTTTTGGATGACAGGATAAATGGAAACCCTGTATAATATTAAACCCCTTTTATTACTTTTTATATATATTCATTCTAAGAGGCACAGAAAGAGTAATTTAAGGTAAATTTAAGAGTTAAAATATTAATCTTGAAACACTACTACAATAGCCTAGAATACTTCATGAATGAGTAACAAAGTAAACAGGTTAAACAAAAAGTTCTTGGTATTAATTTACATATGTTAATATTGGAACACAGAGCGCAAGTACTTCCATTGGATTCGAATTTTGATAGTTCAGTTGTCTTGTTTCATAAAATATCGCTAGACATTGTTAATTGTATGCTAAAAGAATGCTGAGTACCACGTACTATCGTTTTGTGCTGTATTTATTACATAAAATAATATAATAATGAAAAAGCTTTGCAATAAACGGAAAATACTGCAGTATATCGAGATAATGCTTCCAAAGCTTCGCCCAGTACGCATTAGCTCTTAATGCATTGAGAAAAGAAATGTCCCTGTGGTGTGATTTATAAATTCCTAGAGATCATAAAGATTTGCCTTCCAAGCAATTTGGTTAAAATATTATTTTGCTAGGTACATGCATAATTCAAATAATTAAAATTTAACAACAAATCATGTTGAATTGCGTTCACAATATAACGTTAGAAGAACATGTACTTTATGAAACACGCTTAAAATGGCGAAACGGGGAATATAATATGGTTACCATCATGCCAATAGTTTTAAGTGTATGTAATTCAAAGTTTACCACTAACATAACATGTTAACATGCTTTAAAATAAAAGTTATTTCTTGATTTAATTCGCCTTGCGTAGATTTTAAAATTGTGCGAGTTTGTTAAAAGTGACACAATATTCCCTTGATGTATTCCTATAGTTTCATAATGCGTAAATCCATTTATTTAAAAATTTAAGACATGTTGTTCATGATTTCCAGCGTACATGCGTTCGCTTTTAGTTTTAGAAACTCTTCGAATATAATATTTACCAAAATGGCATCTTTTACGTGCATCATAACGTAAGAGAATTTGTTAAAAGTTTCAAGTGAGTCAATAATGCAAGCTAAGCTTATGCTCCGAATTAAATGTCTGAGTAATTAGAAATTCTTCATTCACTGCACCATTAGGACATTTTAATTTTATAAAAGTTTCAATAAATGAAGTTACCTTCTTCAATTTAATTGCAACTGAATTAATATAAACATTTCCGGGCTTGAACTAAACACTGCTAAAACTATTATAAATAAAGAAATAGAAAGTTATTTTTCCCAATGCAATACAAGAGGAATAAAATATACAATAAGACAGCCAATAAAACATCAGTTATGGTTTATGATTTGATATATGATCAATTAGTTAAAAACCGACCTATGTGGTTGTAGAAATATGTTGGTGATCCTGGTGGATTCTTCCCCATGGGGAGGAAGGCAGTGCACTTGACAACGTAGTCCACCTTCATGTGTTACGTCAAGCGTTACATGACAGTGCATGAGTCGAACACCACTGGAGGATTTCGTCCAATCAGCTGATCGAAAGATAATGGTATAGTTCTTTTTTGGTCAACAAGGTCCCCTCCTCATGGAGTTTCTGGAAAGAGAAGCAACTGTGAATGCTGTGCCAAAAAGCTCACGAAGTTAAGGCGCGAGGAGGATAAAGTCAAAACGCCAGGACTACTTTTGGGTGGTGTCATCTTTCATTGCTAATATTTTCCGCACCAAACTGCAGCAATTCAGGTGGAAAGTGCTGATGCACCCACCATACATCTCTGGCATATCTGTGTGTGTCCCTTTTCACTCAAAGGCAAACGATTCACATCGGATGAAGATGTGCAGAAAGCAGTTTAACAACAATGATTTCAGAATCACCCAGAGAGTACATCCACAAAGGCATTGGGAATTTTATTTCACAGTCTGAACATTATCGGCGACTACAACCAAATGAATCAAGATTATTGTGCTTTTTTTATAGGTATTCAGTTTGTAAATGACTGACCCACTTAAAGAACTTGGTTGAAGAAAGGGTACGTTTCGAGGGTGTTTGAACTCATGCTAAAATTGTTTACGCTATCAAAAGTTGTGTGGCTATGAACCTCATCGATAATGTGCAAACGTAATGTGGTAAGTATGTAAATGACGAGCTTAAATTATGCACAAACGAACTAGAGTGCAATAAAGCGTGTTTGATAATCCTGCGGCAAAGAAAGAGCAAGAGCTAGATAGAATTGAGAGGTTATGTGTGCAATACATACAGTCATGGTTTAATATAGAAATTCCCATAGAATCAGGAAATAACGCTGATAAACTAACTTCAAAATGAAACTCACATAAACGAATAATTATAGAAAATACAACTATCAATACAAAATTTGATAGCTTAAATAGCTTATAAAATGGACATAGATAGAAATAGGAAGGATCTCAAGAACATTTACGAGAAGAACTTACATTGCAATTCATAAAAGCAATTGACAATTTTATGTAAAGGCCCATCGAAAAGTCGCTCCGCAGACCTTAGTAGCCTAGATTTCACTATGGAAGCGAATTCGGGTTGCACCACTGACCTCGCGCCGAGCATATTGTTATTGTGTCCACTTAACCACCAAGGCAAGCACACACATTCTAGATTGTAGCAGCATTGGGCGGATTGTCTGATAAAAACCGGTTTCGAAGAAAGAAAGGATGTCAGAAATGTAGGGATACAGTTTTCCCCTGTAAAATAAATATTGTAACACAGCAGAAACACTCAACATTCCATCACTTCAGCCAAAGGTGTTATTTATAAGATTAAGAACACAAAAGCATACAAAATGTACAATGATCGCTCTTCAGCACAAACTGAAAGAGATACCGTATGTAGTAAAGAAGATTCAGAAAATGACCTAGAGTTAGGTGCTTCTAATATAGTTTTGGAGATAGGTAATGTATTTGGGGATAGAATTTTAAAAAATATATTGCACATCCGTAGAAAACAATGCATAAGTAACTTTCATGAGAAGCGTGCAGTCTAAGACTACTAAAAGAACGTAATGTTTGCAGAAGAGAACAAACATAACCTTTTTTTTTTTTTTTTAAGTCGGGTGAACGGGTAACAGTGTGGTACAAGAAGAACAAAGAACTGGATAAACAGACCATGAAGGAGGTTTGAGATGCAGCGGTTGAAATGAGCACTTGATAAAGTGCACAATGAAGCTCAAGATGTTATAAAATCATCTTTGTAAAAATGCGAAAGACATGGATCTATCTAGTGATTAGAATTTTACACATTATATGACCCAAGTTTTATAGCCCCTAGACACGAGGCTAAGGTTGTTATTTAATGGCAGTAAATACCAACACACCATATTAATTCCATTAAGAATCTATGACATTTATTAGAAGAATATACCAGGAAATATTCAATTACCAATAAAATTATGGTAAATAAGCACTTTCAAGATAAATTACAGAAAAACAATTTCAGAATATGAATGTTCAATATTTCTTTGAAATAACAGTACATGTTATTTTAGAACTTTTTGTTTAAACAAATGAGACTTTTCAATTTGCAATTCATCAATAATGATTAAAATAAATAATGACATCATCTGATTAATTGATTTTATGATTATTTGACCTCCCCAAACATAGGAATTATTTCAGTTACTGTACATGTAGAAACCCACAGCCCCTTATTCATGGTGTAATATGGAAACATTCTGAGATCCACTTAGGAACTGAAGCGAAGCTCTTTCCGCATCAAACGAAAAAGCTGTACAAGTATTCGGGGAGATAAAACGGGAGAAATTTCACGAAGATCTAACGTTGTTATAAAGACCTATTCTTCTAACCGTTGAAGGTGTTGTAACTTCACAGAAAGTGCCTCCTTCAAATAAAATCACTCGATAATAACTTCTTCTATATGAAGAACTAACTATCCCTGGAATGATGTGTTTATTCTTACCTGTTAAAGAATGTTAAATGAGAGATAAACGGTGCTCTAGTTGGGAGGTAGAACAGAATTTTGTCCAATATTATCGCCAGATATAGGTAACTTATTGTATCTAATTTGCAGTGGATTTCATTCATTAATAGTTTTCTTTATAAAAGTTCGTAAGCAGCGATCGACTTGCGTTGATTGTATTACTGCTTTTACCTCTTGCTGGTCTATTGCATAGCGTTCAATTCCCAATACCTATTCGGAAATTTCCTGGGTTAAGTACGTCTGAAACGAGATTCAACGTACCCATGAGGACAATTGGGGAGATGCCTTTAGAAAGAGAGCCCCGTGTGTTGGCGCCTAGTGAGATGCCTGTATGCTGATCACATGCCCCATCCCCCTGCAGTAATGCCCTCTACCAACAAAGCTGCGAGACGGCGGCAGAGGAAACAGCAGGCGCAGCTGCTGGCTTCATGGACTGAAGCTTCAGGCTGGATGCAATGCTTTTACCGAGTGTTGTTTAAATAATGTGTAACATCACGGAGAAAAGGAAAAAAGTTTTATTTTGACACACATGCAAATGTAAGAACAATGCAAGCATTTCTGGTGCAGCTATCTATAAATGTCATAGTACAAAAGGTTCAAAAACGAGATATCATTAGTAAATGTAGAAGAGGTTGCTGTAGATGGCCGATTGTAGTGTTGCGCGTTGTCGTAGTATCAATAAGATCTTTATGTATCAATATTTTAAACTTTAAATTAAAATATTCAATATAAACTGAAACCTAACTGAATGAATCATTTAACAGTCTAATTACTCTAAGCAGAAGTGTGTGTGCTTGCACATTCATTAGCACTTCCGCGACACAATCTAACATATTATTTTTCACTTCTCAACTTCTTAAATGTATATATAACTGGTTGTTAGTTTAAAATCATCACTCTAGACCAAAATGAAGAAAACTAATGTTCTTTGGACAATAACTGTTACAAAAAATATACAATGGTTTATCTCTGAAAATTTGTTTTACATATTGTTCGGCAGTTATTTTAAATAAATTGTCACTTTCTTGTTTAATTTTATTGCTTTATTTTTCCAACTTGAGAAGATAATTTCGAACATTTATTAATAGTCACTTCTAATGTGAAAAGTATTGAAGTATTTAGGGTGTTATTTGCAGGAACAAAGGGCATATTGTGTCACGCTAGTTAATAGCGACTACTAAATTACTAAACTCGTCCTGTGATAAGGCCTCTCGGGAAAATCTACAAATATTTTGTTAGTGTTAACAGATTTTAACAGTCTCGAATTTTATTCCACAATCTGACTATCCTTTACGAAAGTACTTGAAGATAAAGGGTGATTACTGGGAACTCTGGTCGAACAAGACTTTAAGAAACAAAACACTGCTGTTGCTGCTGCCGCCGCTGTCGCTACGGTAATGGCTTGTCACTATGTACATAACTGTGTGTGCTGGCTTGCATGTTGCTCTGCCGTGTGCTGTTGTTGTGCTTTGCCGTTGTTTTCATTGTAGATGTGTTTGTGTTAACATTGTTTTTGTGTTGCCTTAATGGTTTTTCCAGACAAGAGCGAGGGGCGAGGTCTGCAGTGCACCCAGCAAATTAAACAGACGCGTGATCTTGCTGATCTTTTTCATACAAGCATACTGCTTTTCTTAGATGCACTGTTCATCTCAAACAGCAGCCTCAGTAGAGAGCTCAGTTAATCGCTACTTGAACAAAACATGTTCTCAAATAACTGCATTTTGCTTGTCTTCCTTTTACTACTAGCTGTAGAATGAAACCGTTTTTTATTACAAAAACGATACCAATAAAAGAACGGAACAACTCTTCCCAGAGAACAAAGAGTTGGTTTTTTTATATGTGTTTTGTATGCAGAAAATCAGAAACGATCCCACGTCTGTAGTGTATATTCAGAAAACATTGCACTCCATCATTAACCGAACCTGTTTTTTACAACCTTCAAATTCAAGGAGCTGTGAAACCGAACCTCGTATCCATAGAGAAAGTTCACGCGTGAGTATACACACACGGGAATATTTCTATACTCGTAGCATAGTAGTGTTATCACAGCTGAACTGAAAAAATAAATGATTACCAATTTCATGGAAGTTTATTAAACATTACTGAACAAATTTATTACATAACAGATAAATGTGTAAACAAACCACAAATGTAAATTAACAGTGAGTAAAACAGAGAAAACTTTATAATACCCTTCCATTACGTTCCTTATCTCCTTCTTAGTGTGCAAAAAGATCCTGCTTTTGTTTTCACACACTTTAAACTAGTACAACCGTTTAAAAGTAAACATACAAGCTCCAGTTGCTATTGTTGAGGTGCAACATTAAGCTAATACTCATCAATAAACCCATAGTAATGAATCAATATCTAGTGGTGGCAGCACTGGTAATGTTTGCCACAATTAATGTATTGACTCATTACTTTTCTAAATTTTACTAGCATCTGGAATACAATTACCAGCTTTTGAAAGCAAAATCATTTAATATAGCTTTCTATATATTTTATTGTAGAAAGTAGTTTGAAATCTTAAGTTTTAATAAAACTAATGTGTCAGTCATTTCTTAGAAGTTTTAAAGGGTCTCGCAAATATTGATATATTTCAGACTTAGGAAATTCTAATGTAACTATATATATATATATTTTAATCCCCTGTAATGTTACTTTTGCTTTATTTAGAGAGCAGTTTTGGCGAGAAAGATTTACTGAATCTTTAATCCCCAAAACTAAAAAACTAACCTCAAGACTTATAAATGGATATTTTTTCAGACGATCTATACTTATTTAATGTTTTTATAGCTTTCCTTTCGTAGAAGTAGTGGGGATTAGTGTAAAATAGACATAGAAACTGACCAATAATAACTTCTTGTAAATCTATTCCTAACAGTATGGTGAAAGGGAAGGAATTTATAGTCTTTCAAGCTAAGGTTTATGTATGTTAGTAAAAGAGAAAAAAACAGGATGTGATGTAGACAATGTTTTCTGCTGGACAACGCCTGCTGACCTGCGCCCCTCCCGGAGCGGGGGAATCCAAACACGACTGACCCCCCGCCCCCGGACCTGTTCTTCTTCTACCCTCAGGACTTCACCCTCGACTTCTACTTCCGGCAATTCTGGACGGACCCGCGGCTGGCCTTCCGCAAGAGGCCGGGCGTCGAGACCCTGTCGGTAGGATCCGAGTTCATCAAGAACATCTGGGTGCCGGATACGTTCTTCGTCAACGAGAAGCAGTCCTACTTCCACATCGCCACCACCAGCAACGAGTTCATTCGTATCCACCACTCCGGAAGCATCACCCGCAGTATACGGTAAGCAGTCTCTTAGTATTGCACAAGAAAAGTTCATGTCTTGAGTCTATTTCACATATGTGTTAACAGGATTGGCTTCTACATTCAAGTACATACAAATCTTACTTTATGTTCGCGGTCATTGCCACAATTGACCGTCGCTGTCAGCCAGCGTGCATTTGCCTACACATTTTCTGATAGCTGAAGCACTTCAGTTAAACATACATGCTAGTAAAAATGTTTTTAAAATTGTAAAAGAGAAAATGTGCTTTTTAAAGATTTGTTTAGGATGAAACGATTCTGAAAGGGAGGAAAAAAAACTATATGAAAGTATTTTAAAGAACATTAATTGTTCTTTACTTTTCAAACCTCCCCCAGAAATATTTTAGTATACAACACATATTTAAAATTATTCGGCAGGTTCCTTGACTAGTCTTTGAGGCTCTTTTATATAAAATGAGGTATTAAATCAGAAATGTAACATTTGACAATTCTGTATTTTCTTTTTCTTTAAGTTTTGCATTCATTTGTCCATAAAGTTTGAAAATGATTGTATTATTGTTGGTTCATAGCTATAAGCACATAAACAAAGACCATTGTTTCTGTTTACTTTAAAAAAGTAACGGAAATTTAACAATTTTAAAAGTTTGTACCCTTTCCTCATTTATTGTCGCAATCACATCATCAGGGCCCGGGAGTTTAGGCATATTTTGGTTAAAATAAGCAGACAAAAGGACACTTAAAATACTGAAATTAGGCAATAATACAATTAAAATAGGCATTTATTACAAGTGAAAACAGAGAGCAAATATCACTCATTATTAAATGAAAAATATATTTAGGATATTTAATAATAATTATCATATAATTAAAGTATACTTAAGCTTACTTTTCTTGGTTAAAAGGAACAACAAGATGTTTTTCCAAGTAATAGTCAGTCGCTTGTCAGAGAGAACATTTTTCACCATGAAAAAAGTACGTTCTACTTTCACTGAAGTGATTGTAGCATATTTAAAACAAGCTATTTGGGAAGGCTCATTCTAGTTACAACAGAACATTTACTTTCTGGACATCATGGGAAATGTTGATCAAGACAAAGTAAAGTAGTTCTGAATAGGCCTAATGAATGAGCAAAAGTATGCGCAGTAGTTTCTGGTCGAATTCATTTTATGGTTACGCATTTATACGGGGACCAGGTTAGTATCTCTCTACTTTTGTACTGAACACATTGTAGAGACGGTTTATTGTATCCTATTACTCTCATATTTCTTGCTTGTAATTGTTGTTACATTGCAGCTGAGACGTTACCCCCGCCATAGATTTCTTAGAATGGTTTCGCGCAGATAGATATAAGGTCATTCGCCAGGACTATTCAAAACTACAGTACTTCCCTCATTCTTTCTACTTCCTGGTATTCGTATGCCCGAGGTAACCGTGCGTTTTTCCCCTAACGAAGGTTTTACTATTTAAAGAACTTGAGTGAACGGGTTAGGGAGAAAGTTTTTGACTGAGTGAAAAGAAATAGACTCTCAGTGGATACTTTTGCGAGATGAGATGCATTTAATTTTTATAACTTTTTTCACTTCAATTTATTGAAATTCTTCGTGTGTTTTTTAAATACGTAAATAATCGCAGAAAAAGCCATAAATATTCTAAACAGGCACACGCAAAATAAAAATTAAATTCAAAATAGGCAACAGAAGCCAAAATAACCGAAATAAAAATGGCCTTATCGACCCCAAACATATGGAAACATATTCATTTTCATCTTAATATATCTACCCAGATTGAATAGGCATTTTGCCTAACTTCCGGGCTCTGCACATCACCCAGCAAATCACATTGTGAATTTTAATCTGATGGAACTTACAAAGGCTGTCTTTGACAACTACTAGAAATGTATTTTGTGTTCTAATGAGGGAATATATATGCAAAGTCAAAAGAACTCAGTGCATAATTTTATGGGGCGATTTGGTGCTGTAAATATTACAAAGCTTTCTGAAATTATAACACCGTGGGTCTGCAACGCGTGATAAGCAATAGATAAGTTAGGTGTGTAAGCTTTAATATGTTGCGACAAGAGCATAAAAATTAAACATACTTCTGACGAGAGAGATTACACATACTCTTCTCTATATTTTTGACTCGACAATTGGTGTTGTGGCAAGCTTATGGATCATTAACCGTAAGTGTAAACAGTTGTGAGTACATACATTATATTATTCAAAACATTTAATTACCTTATATTAAAATTGAAATACAAAATGTACCTAATATTACATCAGCCTTCACTTTAGAGAGCCCTTGACCTTGGCATTATAAATATTGTCGCAACTCTCTTAACAGAGCTAACAAAACAAACCTTGGGGGCACTGTTTCCATCACTTTTCAAAACCAACTTTTTCCGGAGCAATGTAGGAGTTTCAGAGAGAAACCAGTAGGTTGTAGTTAGAGATAAACAAGAAAAGCATATGCATGGAATCTTCTAGAAGAACGGAATAATGTTCAGTTCCTACAAGTTCGAAATCTGTAACAGTTTCAAATATTTTTGAACTATGATTACAGGCAATAATGGTATAACATTAGAAATAAAGACTCGAATAACGGAAGGCAGCAGATGTCTGAATGAAATTGAGAGCGCTGTCTATATCTGTCTGTTTATAAAAGTATAATAAGAACCATAGTTTGATATGTCAATGAGGCTTGAGTGCTGACTAAAAGTATACAAGCAGTCTGGGAAAGGAAGATTCTTAGGAAGGCATATGCGCAACGGTTTGAAATCGAACAAATTAAATATAGAAGTAATATAGAGTTATAGGAATTGATTGGTAAACGACATGCAATATGCAAAGTACATTTCAGAAATGTACTTTGAGGGGGCTGAGACATGTAGAACGTGTTTCAGAAAACAATTAACTAAATGGGAATCTCTAAGAGAATCAAAAAGGAGGAAACCTAGACTGAGATGCAGAGGACGACTTAAGGAGTTGGATGTAAGAAGATGAGAGACAGTGAGCACAAGACAGAAATGAGTGATCTCTATTAATTAAAGATGCCCAGTCCTTCATTGGCTCCAGATCCAATGATAAAAGAATGAACGTAATTCTTCTAACATATTTAAGAGTGATGAGTTTGTTAGGCACGGATTTAATACTGTAATCAAAGCATATAGCACATCAGGTTTCTGCCAATATTATTCTCTTAATTTTTATCTTTATATAAAAATTTAACAAAATAAAATAATTAGAAAGAGTAAAAACAACAAATACAAATTGATTGACTATTTCGTGATCATGCTTATGTTTTCTCCTGTATTAAAACAAAAGTTTAATTCTTTTGTACTTGCTATCCAAAGCAAATTTAACAGATTCAAGCACTCTGCAGCGAAATTCCAATAGTCGTCATAATTAATATATGCAAGCATTTAAACTCTAGAAATAATTCATTGGAGAGGTCACAAATTAAAATTACACCTTGTAGTTTATAAACATTTCGTTTTATTAATTCTATTCCTATTTAATATAATTTTTTGCTCATGTACTGGCCAAAAGTGTTGCAATGCTTGATAGCAATAATAATGAAACTGTGATCCTTTAACGAACCTTTAAACCACTCGGCATTAATTTACAGACTGAGTACAAAGGAAGATTACATTTCAACTGAACACGGAAATTCCTTTGCTGCGAAGGCTGTTGGTCGCTTTGAACACGTTTACCGAAATAGTTTCCAGTTGCTCCTAGAAAGTGTAAAGTTTAATTTATCCTTTGCTATCGATATTCCTCCCCTCGCTTTCAAAGGTCACGGGTAACCCAATTTGCAAACATTCTCTCTCTCTCGTTCCACACTACCGCTCTTTGTCTGGGAATTGAATCAAAGGGCTGGAAAGGTTTCGAAGGGATCATGCAATTTTCTCCTAGGCAGTTCTTTCTCCCTAAGTCCCAAAATCCCAATGATTTTCTTTCCCCCCCCCTGTGTTTGCACAATACAACTCCATTTCCATGTATTCTTCGTGAGCAACGATGTAAATCCTTATTCTTGGTACTGATTATGCGTTTCCTTTTACCTTATCTGGCCCCGCCTTGTTTCAAAATCTCTCGAATATATTTACCTTGAAATGCTATACTTTAGATAAGCACAATCTTTGTTTTCCCAGGAATAGGGTAATAGGGTGCATTGGGGTATCGTGTTTTTTCAGAGGTTTCAGCCATGAAGTTGGAAAATACACATAAATAGGAAATCTTCGGATTTCGAATATCCATCAATCCATTAGCGTCATATCAGCATGCCATTTCTATGTAATAGACAGCTGATTTAAATGCCATCAAGTGCTATTTTTGCTTCACGTTTTCTTGCTATGTCTTCACAAATAACACTAAATACACTGAATTAGTAAATAAAATATTTATTTATCGTTTATGTTATGATAACTTAATTTAAATTTAGTTCAATTAATTCATTGTCACTCTCTCTTTCATCTTCTGAAATATCATTAACTTGAATCTTACTTTTTAAAAACTTTCTTCGTCATTCCAACTAAAGCTTTTAGAAAGCTGGAAAGTGAAATGTAAGGCATATAGAAAAATCACTTTCTAAACAATGACACAAAGCAAATCATGAGCAGTGGCTTTTACTATTCGTTAAAGTTAATGCAAATGACATTTCTGGAACATTACAGCCATATTAACTTACTTCTTTACTATTTTCTACTTGCTCAATTACTCATTAGACGATCTAATTAGTGTCATTTTTTGTCCTGGCGTTTTATAAATAAGAAAAAGCCTCTATTTGTGTTGTATAATGAAAATAAGGCATGCCTGAACGTTTGTGTCTCAAAAAGCGAATTAATATACATGCAAATGTGTATTTAAAAAGTCTATAATACAGTAGAATAGACAATAATAAATTAAAACGACTAACTTACTGTAAAATAATGAAAATTAATTTAAAATTCGTTTATATTATTCTTAGAGGTTAAATATATGCACGTTTCTTCATTTTTGTGTCTATCTTGAAGTGTGCGGTGGTAGACACTCCGGAAAATTTTCATTTCACATCTTTCTAATTTTCCCTTGTTTGTTCGATTTAGTAACCAGTTCTTGCACCCAAAAGTGTTTTGTAATATTTTAACTCTATTTCTTATTAATCTTTTATTTTTAATGTTCTTACGATCGTTCCCCACATATTTTGAAATGTATTTAACTTAATATCAACATCTTGATAGTTTAAATAGGTGGCATTGCAGCCTAAAATGAAGACATTTGATCTATGATTTATGTATTAATTACATTTTTATATCTGTTTTGATCTTGTGCTACAAATGCCATAGTTTTAGTTTTTTTTTCATGTTTTTTCACATATATCTGAAGTTTGTGAACTAAACACTGCAAGTGACTTGATCGTCAGCAAACATCATAGTGTTTAAAAACAATTTATTTATTCTAAGTGTATTTATATTACTCCTTCATTGTTCATTGATGGCCGTGTCAAATAATATATAAATAATAAAATTAGTAGGTTCCAACATATATGTGAGACAATAAAAATGCATTACTTCAAAAATTTAGGAAATAGACATTTTTTTTTTTTAGTTCCTATAGAGTGATTGCGGTCCCAATGCTCACATACAGTTCTGGGTTAGGTAATTACAAAAAATGATAATTAGAGAGTAGAAGCAGTTGAGACGAGTTTTAAGAGTAGTGGAAATTTGCAATCTAATATATAAGTAAAGCAATATACACAAAGAACAAAATATGAGGACAATGGCAACACAATCGCTGTTTGCTATTTGATAATTTATATTCAAAAGTTAGGGTATCAGGAAATCTACTATTTGGGTACTTATAATTACTTTTATTTTTTTCCGCGTGTTTATGGAAAATAAACATGTGTGAATTACATACATATGCAGTAAAGTTTTCTTAAAATCTTAAAAGAAAAAATAATAATATCCGTCTTGTAATTGTTAGTTTAGAAAACACGTAACAGTTCTCTAAAGTTATTTATATCCGTTTATAGAATCGAGTTATATTAGGAAAAACCTTTATCTACTTGTAAAAAATTGTATGTCGCTCAAATTAAAAGAAAGAAAGTATCAACCATTTTACTAAAAATGAATTACTGGATATGTGTCTTCAATCATGACTTTATTCACTTAAGAAATTAAAAAATAAATCTATAGTACCAAGACTTAAAATCAACGAAAAGAATTTGCATATAAACAAGATTACATTGACATTAGACCAATACATATTTGGTTAAAAAAAAAGGCGAGGTAACCAGAAAATCAAAGTTTTTTTATATATTTAGGTTGATAATTTCAAGTGATTTATAACATAAAATGTCTATAAAACAGAATGTCCCAAGTAAAACAATTTACACACAAATAAAACCAAGATTAATGAGAGTATTTTTCATTATGAAACAGAATTATAGGAAGTGACTGGAAAGGTAGCACAAACACTGAAGATTGTTGAAATGGATGACATAAAACTAAGAGTAGGAAGCCAAAATTGCAAAATATTTGAAACCAGTAAATCCAAAATTGAAGAAAGAGAAAAGTTATACTAGAAGAAATTAAAAAAGAATGAAGTTATGTACCCAATTAATAATAATATTAATAAATATTATGGGATATACATTTTATTTTTTATTTTGCAACATATTTCCCTCTGCTGCACGTCCCACTGTCTTCCCAAAACCATTTTCAATAGACATAACAGGTGGCCCACGTATGCCGTATTCCGCATTTTCCGCGTTTCCCGCATACGTGGGCGCATGGTTTGGTGTTGATAAGCGTCACTAATAATTTATTTGCGATCCGGAGTACGTATTTCAGTCGAATGGGTCGTAGCTGCAATGGTCACAACACTATAAATAATGCACGAGCAGTATCTAGATATGGGATTAATGTAATTATCATGTAACTTTAAAGAAATATGAAGGCAAACAAAAAAATTAAATGCGTTTGTTTTCAGACAATAGTGTTTCATTTAGAAGCATCCCTTTAGAGTTATGCTTAGGAAAAAGTTTGTCATTCCTGTTTTCCGGAACAAACTAACCGTAATAAAATAAGGCGTGGCTGGCCCATCCATGATTTGAATATTCAGTGAGTCAGAATTAATTTTCCTGATTGGATTATTCTGGTTTTCACTTGATTAAAATCCTGATGGATTTATCTTATGGTAAAGCACCTTGCACAAATCTAAAATAATTATTTGCAATCACCATTTAAATGACTGTGTTCTCGTCCATAGTTAAAGTTTTACTAATGTAGCAAACAGACTTAATCTAGTTTAAAAACTGTACAAAAATGTTGAAAATTATTATGAAATTCAAATACTATTAGGTGTGGGTTTACTCTTTTAAAAACTTTTAAAACTGGGTAACATATGAGTTTGGCTGGGTCATTTATGATGAGCGCAAAATCTGGAATAACTCGCACAGCTAAAGTTCTTGCTCTTCTACTGCTACATTGCAAAAGTTGATGCAATACCAATATGTTTAACAAGTCAATGCTCAAAAGACTGGTTGACCATTTCACACTTATATACGCATTTTTGCACCAAAAAGTATTTGTCAAAACTACTAATTTTTTTCATTTTTAGTAAGTAACCATTCATTTTTCATTTGCAGCACTTGTAAAACCCAAGATCGCGGGCTCGAACTCGGCTAGGACCGATGGATTTTTTTGGGGCGTAAAAATCCTAAGTATGACTTCCTTCGGAAGGGAAGTAAAGCCGTGGGTCCCGTGTCGTACATTTACGGCACGAAAAAGAACCTCAAGCCTGAAAGAGAGGCCTCTGAGCAAAATTAGTCGGCTGTTTCACGCCCTGAGTTGAATGGGACGCTGATGACCTGAGATATTAAAGAGCGTCCATAAATAAATCAAATCAATCAATCAGCATTTGTAACCTTAGATTTGCGTACTGCTCAGGGAAGTTAATTTTTGCAAGACTTTGGAAATGGTAAGCAATAATTAAGTTTCATTTTGTGGGAAAATATTAAATTTACTTTTTTAAAAAAATCAAAATCAGTAATATCCAACAACTCCTAAGCTTTTTCTTCACATAATCACCACTTTCTCCAAGCATTTTCGGTATCATAGCACCATTTGATATCTTATTGATATATATACACTATTGTAAATATGGTATATCGTATATACCATACTATACCATACCATTTGAGCTTCCTCAGTAAGTCCTGGGTTCTCTTCCGATGAATGTGGGCGAGCATTATCATGCAGTACAGATCTTTGCGAATCAAAGTGCGGGAGGCTTGTGTTTGGTCATGGCCCTAAAATGAGCCCAGTCCTTTGCCTCAAAGGATCTTTCGTCGCTATTGTGAATCTGTGAGGGAAGTAATGCACCAGCAAAACCTTCTGGCAGTGCCATAGCATCCCATACATCAACTTAGAACCACCTGATTGCTCAAACACCCTTCTCTATAAACGGAAGTTAATACATATGGATATTGGCAACATTTTCATTTTTTTGCTGTAGAAACGCACATAACTAAGCAATTCACAATCAAACATAATATAATTAGAACCAAAGTAATAAGCGCTATTTAATTAAACTGCTTCAGGATTAGCAAAACACGCTTATTAAAAATGCAAGTTGTTGATAGTTTTTCATAGATAAAAAATAAAGAAACTTATTGGACAACCTATATATTTAAAGTTTAAATTTTGGAATTTTTAACGACAATATAATGCAATTATATATCCGCTATCTTATTCTTCCGTTTTTATTAGAATATGTAATAGAAATCTGACTCATTCTTTCATTTTTTAATCACGTATTCATCTGAAATCTATTTTGTGAAATACCCAGATAACAAAGAGTTAGCTTTTAGATATATACGTATATATGGCACACCCATCGTTTGCCTGAATTCCCAGAAAACTAAAACTTTCACACAAATTTCCTCCGTCAAAGCCATCTCCACATGGAGTGCTGAGTCGGTTAGTGGTTTGTTTCCCACAAGAAACATAAAACTGTCACAAACACGCCACAGTCGCTCATCATCGCCTTCAAAGTTTCAAATTAAATAACCCTCTCCCTCAGCAGACGTTCTTCAGAAACCCTTGCTATTGGGGAATTCTTGCACGCTTTCCTCACTTTTTTGTTTATATGTCCCTCTTTATCACCTCACATGACGATTATCGAGATATTTGCTTTGGCACTGTTATTGGAAAGTTCTGGGGTCTCAAAGTTGTAAGCGTTTTTCTCCCATGAAACACTTGCAGTGTCCACAACATTCGAACTGATCGATTTAATTGATAATCTCAGGTCTAATTAAAGGTTTTCGATATAAAGTATCACTAATCTCAATTAAAATAAATAATATGATATAAGTTCCATAATGTTCTGCTTTTCTGTAAAAAACATATATTTGTAAAATCTAAAATTATGAGAGACGTTATTACATTTTACTGACAGTGCTTTCGGTGATGAAATGGATTATTTCATCCTGTGTGTAAAATAAAATTAAATTCTTTTTCTTTCCTGAATACTAATCTGCAACTTTACTTCAGTTATCGCTTAACAGATGCCGCTTCATGCAAGTCCTGAGAATGAAACTAAAAGTCATTTTACAAATTATTAAACATTTACAAGGAAACCTAAAACAGATCCTCACATAGCCATATGCATACCAAATGTCGGTTTACATCGATACAAACGAATAAAAACTCAAACTCTGTCCTAAGATACCAAATTCCTTCTTTAATCTCTATAAAAAACCTGTACTGCGAATGAGTTTGCTTTAGCTTAAAACACGGACAAGGAAGTGGTTTTTTTAGTTCCAAAAAGACGCGTTTCAAAATGTTCCCAAAATAGCGATTCTACAATCGAAAACCACTGGTTAAAAAACTTCATTCAAGCTAATCTACTAATATTACTTTCTTAAATGATCAAAACAATAATATTATTTTTCGTTTTAAAACTAAATAAAAAGCATAGTAAAGTATTAGCTTATAAATGCAATAAAGCAAAAGTCGTAAAAGAATAGTAATTTTAACACATTAATAGTTGCCGCAGAAATTAACATAATATTTACTATTAAGGAAAATACATATCCAGATAATTATTCTAAAACTTCGTGGATTAAGGAACTTCATTTAATGTAATTGTAAAAGTAACATTTAAATATCTAAAGGATACAATTTCAAAAATCCAATACTTTTCAATACATTTACATATTAAAACTAACAATGTATTGAATTATGTAGAAATGACACTACCAACAAATTACCGATTTTAAATTACTATTAATTATTAAAATATCTAAAGGGATAAATTCCATGTCATAAATTCCACAACTCTTCTAAAAAGTTTTGTTGGTTGTGGTAAAGCATATGGTGGGAAAATTTACATTACGCATGTTTAAATGACTTTTGTATGTATCATGACCTAGGAAACAAATATGAAACGTTATACAGGGGTTTTCGAGAATAAATGGTGGAATTTCTTAAAGTAATTCTGAAGTATGCATTATGGGTAATGGATTGAAAGTGATTTTTTAATTAATTCAAAAACTCAAATAGGTTAAATTTTATTAAAATGTCTGTCATTTTGTTAAATTAATAAATGTCTTGTTCTAAACAGAAATAAAACAATTTCCTTAAAAAAAATCAATCAGTCTGCTTATACACATCAATATAGAAATATTCTGTATGTTGCTTAAAATATATACTGTGTGTCTTATGGGAGTGATAAAAATAAGTGATTCTGGTTCAACGGCGATTCATACGAGAGTACAATAAGAATCCACTACATGAAAACAATTTCAGGAGACCGTAAATGTATAAAAAGGAAAAATAACAGAAAGGCCTTGAACATCAAGAGAAAATGGTGAAAATATTCAACATCTCTGTGTTTGGGGACCTCGCAAGTTCAAATATAAACTTAGGTCTTTCTAAGTCAACGTTGCATGACTCGTGCGGAAGAGATTTAAGTTGCATCAATGCGACAAAACCATGACAATGTACACAGGATTGGATTCTTGTTAGCGTATAACAAAGACTTGCTGATAAGCACGATTTCTTCTCCGATGTGGCTACATGTTGTAAACGGTTGTGTAAATCAGCACAATTGCCGAATTTGGGGTTCGGAAAAACCATGGGTGACACATGAATGTAGAAAGGTCAACTAATGGTAATGCCTGATGAAGAATAAGAGTTTTGGTTCATTTTTCCCTTGAAACCAATAGCAAGCCATTGCGTACACGAAAATGGTGTAGAATTTTCTTTTTCTTCAAATCGAACAAATGTAAATGGAAGGCATTGAGTTCTAAATCAACTTTCAACAAGACGGAGAGCCGTTATCAAGAAGAATTGAGTTAACAATTTCCAGATCGGTGGTTTGGCAGATGTGAACCTATCCTATGGCCCGCAAGAAGTTCTTACCTTACTCAATTATATTTTTTCTTGTGGGTTTACATTAAGAATGAGATTTACAGTGAAATAATTGAGAACCGTTATTACATTAAGCAAAGAATCCAAGAAACAATAATTGCAAGCCTTACTTTAGACGTGCTTTTCAGAGTGTGACTTAAACTGAATTTATTTTTTACATTTGTTCTGTTATTAAAGGTACATGAACTGAAAAGTATTAATATTATTGTGAGAGTGTTTGAGTTAGTAAATTAATTAATCCATTTCACATAATAGATATTTCACAATAACCTTATTAAAGTCAACCGTACATTCTCGCACTTTTGTGTATGACAGACAGAAAATGAAAACATTAATCTTAATTTAATTATTGTCTGTGTTACTATTATTATTATCATCATCATCATCGTTATTAAATGTTGTTAGAAGTTTAAGAGACCACACTTAAATTCATAGACTGGTCAGAAAAATGGGAAAAAGTTGAATGAATCTTCAGTAGAATAAAAGAACATTAAATGTGTTTTATATTTAATTACTCCACCTATCTTTCATATCCATTATCGTTTACTTAACTCACAAATTGAATGTATTTTAAAGCAATTTATTTTCTCAAATATTAGCATTAATGTATATCTAATATCTTACTTATTGATCGCCAAAACAGCGAATTTGGAAAAATAAAAATAGCATTATTTACTTTTAAGATCAGAGAACGGCCCTTCTTCGTTGGCATTAAAATCACAAACATTAAACGGAATATTTGCTCACGCAATGGCTTAGAGATGTTGACGTAAAGGTACATTCGGGTACTACAGTGAGGAAATGGTTAAGTTCAGCTATGACGTCACGAGCCTGTCGTCATCTGTTATTGACTGCATTCATAATGGATTAAGCTTCTGCTCACAGCATCAACAGCTTGCGTGGCTCAGAAGAATCTGTTTGTAGAGAGTCAGCGAAAAGTTTGCTGCTACCTTCTTCTAATGATGAATCAGAAAACTGGGTGCCATAATCATTTCCAGCAAACAATTGCACACGGTCTCGTTTGTGTGCAGTGCATTATGTGTAATTTATGGATACAGGAAAACATCCATACCTAATGATATGAAAATGGCAATATATTATATTGTCCTCTTCTGGCTTAGAAGGAGTGAAAACGAGGAAATAATTACAAAAAAAAATGTTTTCACATCAACATAAAACTCCTCTAGAAGACGACTACCGAAAATACGATCATCATTGTGTAACAGTAACAATGTGATTGTTATTTATTACTTCTATAGCAAATGACTATGTTTACAGCAAACTGGAAAAATGGACATATGAAAGAAAGGTAATTCAGACCATTAAACAATTTGACTACCATGGGGTAAGATATGACACGAGTAAAAAACAGAATAAGCACACAGTGTTTGCCAACCATAAGGGAGTTACCGAGACTGCTAGCTCGGATACCGGATATGCCAGTCAAACATAAAAACTATGTTTGTCCTAGTTATATTGAAGTGAGGTTTGAGGATAGGACTAAATAGGCAGTTTAAATAAATTACAATGTGATTTCTGGAAACGAATTCTAGAGATGAGGAAGAGATGGGATGCTGGGAAGATGCGGTGTGTAGCAAAATAAATATATTTAGACACTGATTAAGTATAATTAAAGGACAAACAAACAACCCTGAGAATAATATGCTACCGGCATCAATTAAACAACATACACTATCCAAAACGGTGGGTGGCCGATGTAAAGCGGAAATTGTCAAAAATCGGTTTAAATGACCATGACGCCTGTTTGCTACAACCAGGCAGGAAATAGAGGCACATGTCATCTCTGTATCTATAGAATGAAATTAAAATCAGATGAGGTAACGAGACTTATATCACGCAACTAGGCATGAATACTCTACTACTTCTATAGCTGTAAGTAGTTTCTTACAGTAGTCGAGTCATTCGGTCCCCCTTCCACTTAAACCCTAGAAAAGTCGATGCATATATCTAGCACATACTTCTGTTTGGGTGATAACTGGAACCAATTTAAGGCCACTAACTACACCACGAAACATAAGTGACGAAAACCTACCACATGGAGTTCAACCCAGCAGTATAAACAGATGTATTTCCTCTGGTAAGTAAACGTTCTCAGACAGTGTAAGCTTTAATAATGAGACAATGATTAGCAACAGATGATCAGGTATAATTACTAATCAATATTAATATATCATAACACCAACATAGAATGCATGCATAAAACTTAGCAATGCTCTTCTGTTGCTATGTAAATGAAAAATTAAATAATCAGACTTAATTTAATATAATATGAAATTTTATCAAAACGAATTCATTATCGTACCAATCACATTATATTATAAGCTTAACGACCTTCAAATCAACCGAACTTGTGAGAAATAGCTTATGGTTTAATTGTTTTAATTAATAAATTTTCTTTAGCATTATTCATAAAGTTCGGGGAATCTGGCATATTGTGACTGAATAATTATCTAGTTGTTTATTGGTTTATTGTTTCAGCACTATCAGTCTACATAAAGCTCATGGGGTAGTCCAGTTGTAATTATTTGGTTCAGGCTTCTGATCACTTTGTAGTCACTCACTGTGTAGGCTGCCCTTAAGGTTCCAATAACGTTACAATGCAATAATGCCGGAGTTTTGTGTAATATTAAGAGAGATAATGGTGAGATTTATGTCGTTTACAGAGATAGCTGTTACCTTCCAGAATGTGGCACTCGATGATTTAAAAGCGATCTTCAAACTTGTACTTATTATGCAATTTGAAAGGTCCGTAATTGTGTGTATAGCAGCACTAACTGATTAGCATATGATATGAAAATAACAATGAAACAGGAAGAAAAAGAACTTTGTGAACACCCCTAAGCCTGAAACGATATATCCATAACACATAAGTCTCAAAAAGTGAACTAAGTGACATTGAAATTCTTCTTCTTCTTCTAATCATGGTCTGGGTACTTACATTCCCCGTTCCGAAGCAGCAGCAAGTTACATGTTTTGATCAGTCCACTTTTTTTCTGGGTCTTCTTATAGGTCGTCTTCCACTGGAGTGTACTTTAGTGCCTCTGCCATTCTGTCAACATGTGTATTCGCCTTTATAAGCCTTCACTTTCTCTGCTACTAACGGCCTCTTTGAGAGCGGAAGAGTGGAGAGAAGCGGGTGGTGCCCCCAACCATAAGATTGAAATGACTTCTGAAGAGCGGACTTGTTGCCTTACAAGTTTTGGAGCTGGAACTCTAAAGGCAAGGAGAAAGCACTCCGAATTCAAACTCAGCAGCCCATCTAGGGGAAGGTACCCCTAACAAACACTGGTCCTTAGGCTTGGGGATTTTACGAGAGATTATGTAAAAATTCAATCACTCTTCGAAAAGCATACTTTTGGTCGTTGCTTCTGTTGTGCACTTCCGAGAGAACACAAGAAAATGAATAATAATTGCTTCTGTAAGATCACAGCAATGCTACAGGAGCTTCAGGCCAAAATCTTTTAGAGATAAAATATAGAGCTAATTTATAACATTGGCGTACAAAACAAAGTTACCCTTGTTGCAAAAAAAAAAAAAAATGTTCAAACAGAATATGACACTAGAATGTTGCTATTTAATTGTGGACAAGAACAGCTGTAATTGTCAAAGCGATCCAATGAATTATGAACCAAATTACCTTGTACATATAGATCAGAGGGGCACTCGCCGTTTTCGGGTATCGTAGAAAATGCTGCCACTACCAAAATATAGTTTCGTTAAAAGTTTTACTTATCATCCTTATGAAAGGAGGTGCTGAAACTGGACACCACTGTGTCATCCATACATTTTGGGTACCTCTTTAAAAAATAATATTAATCACTCCCTGTAGTTCGCGTTATGTAATGCTGGCTATTTCCTGGCGAATAGTTTGTCAAACATTGGACTTGTTTTGTATAAGACATTTTTTTTTTAATTTGCCACATGAGACAAAAGTCGCAATGTGTTAGAGAAGATGCCAGATCCTTACTAATAACTGTGTCATTGTGAAACACTGTTTCAATTATTTCTCTCGTCGAAATATTTGCTGTAACAGCTATGGCTGATTCTTATTGAAAAAAGAATCATATTTCCTTTAAAAAAAAGGTACAACATTGTATTCCCATGTTTCACATTATTTATATGGTTTTAATTTTAACAATTTCGTAGTTCTTTCATTGCATAGAGCTACAAGAAACGCTTGTTTGTCGTGAAAGTTATCTTAATTGATTTTGGATGGAATTCTCCAAACGATTACCGCTGTCATCTGATGTTTCTTCAGTGAGAACCCTGTGCTGCCTGTTAGATTTCTTAGACCTAACATTGCTCATGATCTGTAAGTTATTATAAAAGTGTGACTTATATGGCCTGGAACGTTTACATTGGGGTATCTTTCTTAAAATGTGAACCATAGTGAGCAGTACATTGAGCCATAATTCAATAGAGATTAAATACAGAACAAAGCACACTGAACTGCACTCAACCAGAAGCTGCTAGACTGGTGTTGTTCCAGTCAATGACGAGGAACACGGAAAAACACCGCAAGTTGGTACTATCAGCTCTACAATTGTTCAAGAAGTTGTGAATTAGACTTGAATTCTTCTACAGCTGTTTCTCGTTCCCTTGAAGAGCAGTGTCAAAGGTAACTCGAATTTGCAAAGAACGACAAGGAATCCCTCCTGTAATTTAGCATTACTCAGTAGCAATAAATTCCTCTATGTACTTAACGCCTCTCTTTTTGATTGGTAGAGTTGTGTACCAATCTAAATAACTTTGACAAAAATCCCCTAAGAAAAATGTTAATACATAAAATGTTATATAAAACTGTGTTTCATAAAAATGACAACTAAGTAGGTTATATTTTTTAAAATTTAAATTGCATTTTACTGTCTCAAAATTAATAAGCTGTAGTTATTTCAAATTTTAACATTTTTTACAATCAAATATTTTCAGAATATATTATTTTATTTTATGTGTATTTGTTTAGTTTAGAAAACATAGTGTTTGGTTTAAATTTTATTTTTAAACTTAATACTATGGAAAACTGTACAATACAATGAACATTGTGTAACATTTTACATACGTGTTAAAGAATAATTATGTCAAATTGGTTGCGACCGCACGTATGTCTAATTATGTATGCTGAATTATTATTCTGTGAGTAAAGATTCAATTTAATGTAATTATATGAAAATGGCAAATTTGTGCGTATAGATAAAAAAATCTGTAATTGAACAATAAACGTCAATTTTACTTTTTATTTTTAGTATAGGATATTAATAACCAATATGAATTCATAATTATTATTTACCTCTGTACTGCAGTTAATTTGAACCACTGCTAAAACATAAACCTAAAAATAGAATTACTTTTGACATATACAAACATTGTACTGTAGAGTTGTAAACTTATTTCTAGAACTCCAATGTAGAAATCAGCAATTTCATACGGGATTTACAGCGTATCTTTTTCGAATGATTGAATATAGAGAACCAATTTATTATAAGTTTTCTTAAATTTTCCCCTTCCCTTCAATCGCGTTACAGCAATTTGGACTCAATTTTATATTGTCAATCTAATTTCTGAATCATATAGCCACAGTTTCCATGGTATAGCTGCGTTTTCGCCTCATTTCATTCATTCAAGAGGTGCTGAAACTGCAAGAACTCACAGATGATGTGGCATAAAACTCTCATTACACTCTTGATGTATGAGGAGTCGGAAAAGAACCGTATGTAAAGTGCAGATTAGACATTTATAGGCCCTGCATTTCAAAAATAATTAAATCAATTATGTGGAAAAGACAAAAAGTTCAGTAATTCTACTCTTGTTATCATTTTAGCGATAGTAGAGCATATTGCCCGACATTAATGACGTTTTATTAGTTATATATTACTTTAATCACAATATTATTTCACAGTATGTATGTTTATTATTTTTCATTTACACTAATAAAAAAGGAAGCATGTCCTAATTCCTGCTTATAACTAAAGGCCCTATACCCAGACTTTAAAAATGGACAAAGACAGGCTAAAATGCACTTAAAATATGTAATATTGACAGTAAATAGACATTACATATATTCAAGCATTTAAAGGCAAAATAATAAAAGGTAAAACTTACTCTTAAAATATGTAATACAAGGGTATTGAGACAACAAATGATGAATACTCATAGAAATGTGTTGTTTATCCCAGTTTCTCAAAGCAGTCATGCCCTCAGTTTCCCGCACTGCTGATAGTTCCTTATCGTGTGCTGCAACCGCTTCTTCGGGGCTTTACAGTAGGGAACAGGAAGAAATCGCATGGTACCACGTCGGAACTATAGGATGGATGAGTCATTAGTGTTGCCTCAGTTCCTTGCAGAAACTCCATTGTTACATTAGCGATGTCAGCTGATGCATTGTCATGGTGCAAGAAAACACCCTTCAGTCCTGTCTTTTGAAGCCGTTCTTGGATTTTCTGAAAAACTATCTGAAGGCAAACTTCTGTATACCATTTTTCAGTAACAAAATGATTTTCGAGCTCAATGGTTGCCACGTGTCCACTTGTGGAGAAGAAAGAGGCAACCATTTTCTTTCCCACACTTCCTTACCTCCGGACTTTGACATGTGGTTGGTCATCAGGGAAAGCCCTAATGGAGGTCTGGCGTTTTGTTTCTGAATCAAACTCATACATCCAAGTTTCGTTACCCGTAGCAATATCTGAAACACAGATTTAACTTTCCACCGTTAAATCTTTGCAGCATTTCTTGGCACCACTCCACCCTGTGGCGCTTCTCTGCTTCAGACAAATTATGTGGCATCCATCTTGAAGATTTTTTTTTTTACACGAAGTTGCTGATGAAGGATGGTTCAAACACTCGACCTAATGGCTAATGCCAGCTCAATGTCCTTGTAGGTTAGACTTGGATTTTCCCTGATCATGGTTTCCACAGAAGTGATGTTCTTCCAGTCACTTACTGTTGCTAGTCTGCCACTCATCTCTATCTTTAAGAGAGTGCCGCCGCCTCTTTAATTCTGCAAACCAACGGAGTACAGCAGCACATAAAGGAAAAAGTCCTCGAAAGCCCCCCCCCCCTTTCAGACGCTGCGTGTCATTTAAGTCACATTTGAAATCTTATGAGATCATCGCTCGCAAATGCTCTCTCTCTGAACCTCTATTGCACTCACAAGAACGTTCACACTTTCCAGACTTAAAACATAAAATGCAGGAAAATGTATAATGTGCCAGAGCTCTGCCTGCTATCATAGCAACACCAATGACTCAATAATTTCGACCAAGCAACAATACTTTCCATAGTGGTCATTGTTTTTTAATAGTGTTTAACGCCCGTTTTCACTATTGAGGCACCAAAGGCGGTGGATACTGATGATATATGAGATGAAATGATATGTTGAGAAAGGATTCTTTTTAAGGAAGGAAACGTTCCAGGCCTAAGTTTAGGGTACCTTCCCGTCGTGGCCAGTGATGGCTAATGTTCCGTGTCTCAATATTTACCTGGTGACCCTAGTATATGCAGTAAAAATGCGTAGTATTACAGACAAGTAAAATTAATTTAAACGCAATGAGCATTAAATCCACAAAAATAACAATTTTTTAAATTTTTTATTTACGTGAAGTTTTGCATGTTTATTTTTATACTGAAAAAAATTAATTCAATGTAATTCTTGTGATTTTTAAACAGCAATATTATTTGCATAGAAAAATCACAACAGGCAACACGTGTTTTACTAAACAGGATTTTATCTTCAGTCATTATTTTTTAATTTTATTATTATTATTATTATTATTATTATTATTATTATTGTTGTTGTTGTTGTTGTTATTTCTTTTTATATACAATATGAAGATAAATAAAATAAATATATTTATTTTATAAATCTACATATCAATGAAAATTTGCGATGGCAAATGAAATATAGCAAACTAACAGAATCTAAAACATATTCTTTGTCGAGTTATTGTTGCTGTCTAAGTCTTTGTTATTGGAATCAGCTAAATATATTAAGATTGGTAATAATCTCCCACTTTATTTAAAATACTAATTCTTTATTTTAATGGTTAAATGAATTTTAATTATTCAAATTTAACAGTTTGTGCATTTAAAGAGAAATAATAAGTTTTTCGAAAGCGCTTAATAATTCAGTTGGAATTTAAAAATGTTGGAATATATAGCCGAATTCGAATCACCTTGGATTGTTTAAGATTTGTTTAATTCTTCTAAGTATGAAGTGAGTGTACACTTAAAGCCATGGAGCATTTTAAATTCTTTTATTTGCAAAGTTATTATATGAAAATATACGTTGATATTTAGAATGTCTTAATAAGCGATACAATTTTTCTAAACGCATCCCCTTTCTAAACAATTCTGTTAACGGAAGGTCGTATACATTTCGTATACTGTGATGATGTGAAACACATCTCTGAAACGGGATATTCTATTTCCAGCTGGCCTGTAAATACTACTCTGATATTTACTAATGTACTGCGGAGGGAGATGTTCTGTATTTATTGCAAATACAGTTACATGCGCCCCGATATTATCCACGGGGGAACAATGCCTGCATACACGAATCGGCAGGTGGCATTTCAATTACTGCTATTTTTTTGCTCTTCTGCGTGGAGACTAGTTAAACATATTCCAGCCATATCCATTTTAATCACATATTAAAAATAGAGAGAGAGAGAGAGATGTCTATACCAACCGTAGGTTTCGTTGCGAATCTCGCATTCGATTCTTGTTTTTATCGAAATAACCGACATGCAATCAATAGCATGTTAGAACATATTTCTATCACACAGAATAGTAGCTTCGTGTTTTATGTTACAGTACCAATACCTGTACATTGGAACTTTGCAAGTTAATTCAAGAGTTCTTTATAAATAAAATAATATTTACAAAACATAGGTTAAGTAAATCATTTTGATTAAATTTTGATATTTTTACATTTGTTTTTGCTATGTTGTTCTTCCATGTATTTCAAACGCTTAGTACAACGAATTCTGAAAATGAACTCCTCTTGCAACCGAAGTCTCTCTGGCTACTCACCTATAGCATCTCCATCGGGAAATACTGCACTGCTGACTATCAGAACACCCAAGACTTTCAATATTAAGTTCCTTTTTTGCAAATCATAACCTCAATCAATGATCATAGGGTGTGGAGCAGGGAGTCTTTATAATAATAAAATCTTAAGCAATTCGTTCAAGTTGATCCTCCCTTGTAGACTGGAATTGAATCTTGCTGTAAATTTCGATGTCTGTTCTTGAATAAAATCGTCTTCAGGTTCTTCACCACAGACTCCTGCAGTAATTTCTTACAATTTCTTTGTCGTCTTGAATCCTTTTGACAAATTTGGAACCTTGTGACACATCATAGCAGGATGGTCCATCAGAAACCTCTCTCGAGCTTCTCGAGAAGTCTTGGCTTACACTCTGGTTTTTCAATATTGAATGATTTTTCGTCAGTAAAAAGAAACTTCTATTGCTCATTGTTAGCATAACGCTGTAGAAAATGTTTACATCTCAACAAAATCTACTGCTTCAGTACTGCGATGAAAGTCTCCAGTCCAAGATCTTGTCTAGGAACTCTGGGAGTGAATATCTGGAATATGTTAATTTCAAGGCCATCAGTGCCTACTACCGAACATAGACAACACTGCTTTGATAACAAACTTATTTACAGACCTCCATTGTTGATTAGAAAGTATTGGTAGTTTGTTAGGGCAATAAATAGATATTAAGAATTTAGGTCTTCAAATTGATAACCGTTTTAATTGGAAAAATGCATTAATTTAATAATTCCTAATCTTAGTTTGCGGTTATATTCATTCTTTAACCAAAGGTAATTTAAGTAATTAAAGTTAGTGTGCTCGCATTTCATTTGCTTTAAATCTATAAAAAGCATGAACTGATACTACTAGTATAAGTAACTCCTATTACAAACAGTACACCGTCTGTGGCACTGGTCGCATCCATTCATGGTACACATTTGAAAGTTAGGAATATCAAATATTCCTTGTGAGCATATTCATTTTCTCTTTTAGAATTTCATGTAAATTATCAACAAGAATTCATATCAAACCAAGAATACATATTATACGTAATGTTTTGTTTAAAAATGTTTATCAACATTGAATAATAATATACAATGTTCTTTCCGGTAGTTCAAAATATTTCTCCAGTCTCTGAAAGGATTTAAAAGTTTCTCTTAGGAATATTTAAACTTTTATTTAATTTTATTGACTATATTAAAGTTTAATTGCAGTTATAAAACCTGATTACATATAAGTAACAAAGTGTTCTATTTTTGTTTTAGTAAATCAGTGTTTAAATTCGGCTTTTTCTATGCTCGATATGTTAATGATATTGCTAATTGAATAACGGTGCTTCTCTCTGAAGAAACCCATATTCAATGTTAGAGGAGAAAAGAACACTTTAACAGAAGTTTTTGTTTTTCCAAAACAAGTACCATTGTAAGAGGCGAAGTTCGCATAAATTACATTGGCCTACAAAAAGATTTTTCTTTGCTTTTTCTTGTATAATTGGCAGAATGCGGGTTGTTGATTTGGTTTATTTTCGGACGCTCTTTAACATCTCAGGTCATCAGCGTCCCATTCAATTCAGGGCGTGAAACGAACGATAAATTTTGCTCAGAGGCCTCATCCTTCAGGCTTGAGGTTCTTTTTCGTGCCGTAAATCTACGACAAGGGACCCCCGGATTTACTTCCCTTCCGAAGGAAGCCATACTTAGGATGGATTTTTGCGTATGAAAAAATCCATCGATCCTGGACAGGATTGAACCTGCGATCTTGGGCTCAGGAGGCAAGTGCAGGATGCAGGGAGGCAGAGTTTTAAGAAATGAGCATTTACCACCACAATTTCTGAATTCCAGGAGTAATTTAAGCGTCTGCCTGGAAGAGTTAGTACATGCACTAATAGGGAATATTGCTGTAAAAGACCCGACACAGAAGGCTAATGGCTACAGAGATCAGACAGAAATTTTTAAGGGAGGATGAGTAATGGGAATGCATACGGTACGTATATTTGAATACGAATGTAATCATAGCAAAAATTACGTTCTTGGCTCTGATAGTTTTTGTTTGTTAAACAAACGGCATTGGCATATACGATCGTAAAGCTCATGCGACAGTTATAATTATTTGTGTACTTGTGAATTTGTCACAATAATAATCCGTTGCTACCACCACTATTACTAACATTCACCAGTGTATACAGGTGGGAAAAATGTGTACAAAGAATTTACAAAGAAAGGAGGATTAACACTACGTAATTTTGAGAGTGGGAACTAAAGGTCTGAAATTCTTCAATATGGAGCTATAGCAACAATGCGATGTGACGTGTGTTCATAGCCAGCCAAATGTAAACCATTGTCATTGACAAAGGCGCATTCCTAAGCAGGATGCACCTCAATCAAGTCATCCACTATCACTGAGAGTATGGTTCTTCGTGGAAGAAGTGTGCGTTTTGAGAATTATAGTAATTATGTTTCATTAAATATGACTACAGTTAAACTTCAACCAATTACATTAAAGACATGTATTTGAGAAACTAAATTACGGTTCCTTCCGGTGTATTTTCAAAATTTTGAAAAAAAAAATGGAGATATGTACTCCAAATACAAAAACTATCTGCATAATTTTTATTTGAATATATTTATTATTTTATAAAAAAGTCTCCCTCTTACTTTCTGACATTTTTTGTATTTTAAATATGAATGAAATATTACGTGATCAAATATTTTCTTTATATATTTACATTGTCTTGTGACTACTCATGTCTCAAGAGACTCTTTTCAAAAGTTCAAGTTAATTAGTGAAATTTAGAACTGCAAGGATCAATTTTAATTGTCATGTGAGAAAGAAAAAGCAGTTTTGTGAGAAAAAGTATTAATATTTAAGACATAATTTTATTCATGTGTAGGGCTACATAAATAGTCACGTGACATGCCTTTATAGTGAAAGTAGGTCCAAATTATTTATGAACACAAACGAATTAATCTGAAAAAATTGGCTTATTTTTACATTTTTCACAGATCAGTCCCCGTGCGCTTTCACTCCTTTTGACCATCTAAGCTTTGGAATCAACAATTGCAGTACCACAACGAAGGGTTCGAGATGATATTTCTACTCGTAAAGTCTTTGTACGTATTTTTCCGAATCGGTATATGTGCAGAATGGTAGTGAGAAAAATCTGAATTTTATGCTAACCCAAAATTCACATACACATTACTTACGCTCTAGTATTTAAGCCTTATACTGCTTTCTCACTTCCACGACGTTTTCTGTCAATGAAAACACTTTTCAGGACAAAATGTCTCAATAACAGTAATATCTAAAAGGGAAATCAAGGGAGAATAATGATGTTTTATGTAGAAATCTACGAAACGCTAAAAAGAAATGAATGTCTATAAAATATTCGTAAATGAAACTGCTAGAATATGTGTGGAACAAATGAAACCTTGTGCCTCTGTATGACTTTTTAATTAATATTTTGGTAATTACTATAATTTTAATTATAATTAATGTAATTTTATTTTAATAAACGAATATTATTGTAGAACATTTTCCGTTAGAATACACAGTTTTACCATATCCTTAAATTGGCAATATTTACATTTCCTCTATTGTTACTGGTATGCTACCAGTTATTCCAATGTATGATTAACAAAATGGCGATAATTGTACGATAATAATGAGTGAGCAGATTATGCGGTTTATCGTGTGAGACAGCGGCACTGCATGGGTCATGCAGCCTATACTCACGGCCGTACAGGAACACGAATGTGCATTCAATACTAGAGGTACTGACTAATAATAATAATAACTTGAAAAGACATTCAAAGAGTCGTTGGAACTGCTTTACTTCATTTTCCAAATATTTCTGGCATTGACAAACAAATTGGTCAATCACACTTCTTAATTCTCTTGGGAAAATTGAATTTATTTCCTGAAGGATGGTCGTCTTCAGTGTCTCTAAGGTGTGCGGATTTTTCCCGCACATTTTATTTTATATTGAACCCCAAAGATAATAACCATTGAGCAGAACGGGCGGGCCAAATATTCTATTCTCAAGCACATCCTCAATTGTTTACATTGAAACGTTCATTGTGCTAGTTGTCGCAGAGTCTAATTTATGAATCGCAGCACGATTTGGAACTCGATCAAAGGTAATTTTGCTTCCAATAATCTCCCGACATAAAGTCATACGAATCGTAAATAAACACTCGTTGTGGAATAGAATACTTAGGCCTATAATTAGCCATAGCTTTCTTAGCACACTTCTGTTCACGTGAAGTTTCAATAGTCGTTTAGCCGAGACTTTATGACGCGTTTCCACGAAGCTCGCGACTCCCATCTGTGGCCTTGATCAACATTGGAACTAGATCGTCTAACTGAAGACCCGTGCGCGTACAGGAAACTCTTAATCTACTTACCCAGTAGAGTTCTCTCATTTTTATTAACAAACAATCAAAAGGACACTCACTGTTGACGTATAAAGTATTATTATTGTTATTATTATTATTATTATTATTATTATTATTATTATTATTATTTCACAAGGATAAAACTCAAGTTTAAAAGAACAGAAATATGCACGCTGGTTGTAGCGATATTGCTGTATGTTTAAATGTTGAATGTGCTGCACGAAATGCCTGACCTCTGCAAAGTTGCCTACAAGCAACGGAGGGAAAAACAACTCTGCGCACGTCTCTAAGCTATGTTGCTGTATTTTTCAGGTTGACAATAACCGCGTCCTGCCCCATGAATCTGCAGTATTTCCCCATGGATAGGCAACTCTGCCACATAGAAATCGAGAGCTGTAAGTACTAAATCATGCGCCTTCTTGTGTTGTCTGTGTGTAAAACCCACGTTTAGCTGATATCGTTTCAGAGCTCACTTGAAGCTTTTTTTTCTGGCTTAGGAGGGCACGAACCCAAGTGTGTACTGACAGATGGAGAAGTTTTCATAAAGCATCTTGTCACTAACTTATTAAACAGAAATATTTAAAATAATTAATTGCGTGTAATTCAAAAGTGAATCTCTAGTGTTAAAAGTCAAACTTTATAATAAAGTATAAAATCTGAAAAGACTCCAAATATTTTATTCTATTACGTTTTCTTTGTGTCATTGTTTGTAGTGTAATTTGTTGTTCAATGAGACACAGAGTTATTGCATATTAAAGAAATCGCATCGTTTCTTCACAATCAGAACACATTTGGATCATAATTGCTCCTCTTCTCTATCAAATAGCAATTGCGTCCTATTCTCAGTCTCTTTAAAAAGCAAACAATAGATTTTCAACTAGCTTTACACTCTTTTTTGTGATGAAATAAATTAAAATTAAAATATTCACAAATTTGCTATACAATTTTTAAAGGCTTCAATGATATAATCTTGTAAATTTAACTTAAATGTCAATAATTGCAATTTGTTATTTGTACTGATATATATATATACATATATACTTTTCCATAGACTTTTGTAATGTAAATAATGTAGCGTAATGTCTTTTATTTCTCTTGTTGTTGACACTGTACATTTTCTCCTGCCAATATTGTGTTTTATTATTTTGAATTAATTTCGGTCTCCTTCTCAAAAACAGCACTGAGCGTCGTGCCCGGGGAAGGAAGACAAAATGTTATGTAAAACAATATTATATTAATAAAAAAGAAACAAAAAGTACATTTTTCAAACTGCTGCACCAAAAATTTGTTGGAAGCACTTCGCACACAGCAAGGATCTACTTCTATCTAGAACAAACTAAATAAAAACTTAATCCGGGAAAACAAGCCGAAACTTGCCAAGGATCGTACTGACACCAACTACAGGCAGTACTCTTGCATTGTGCATCTAATCTTATCTCCTTCCTCAGTGGCGTCACGTCCGGGCTTTACTGAAATCAACAAGTTTGAGCTCTTTGCATCACAAAATCTATCACAAATTCCAGAAAATTTTGGGTAAGAAAATGTCTGGTTGGGACGCCACTACGCATTTCCTTTTCTATTTTGTTTTCTTACAGTTTTATTAAACTGCATGGATTTTTTTCTTTTGATTTTCAGTTTGTTTCCTAAGTTTCATGTTAACATTTTTCTTTTCTTTTTTTCAGAGCTTTTGTCCAAAAGTTTTCTTCTCTATAGTGTGTGCCTTATTCTTTTTTGCTTTCTGCTTTTGTGTGTAGTAACATAAAGATTTATAATACTTTCCCAAGTAATTATCCTTTCCTCATTAGTGACTGAGTACAAGCAAGTGCTTGCAGTTTATTCCAAATGCTTGAACTTGTCCATGCACTTGTGAATTAAGTAATAGTTTGTAATACATAACTTTCCCTTGCCTTCTCCAAAATCCTGCTCAACTTTTTCAAAATGACCTCTTTCATTACCTTACATTGTATTCATAAACCCGTTTCTACATATATTCCTTCCTTATCTTCTCATGTTTCCAGTTTGCACAACTATCCTAAACCTATCCACCTGCGAGCAATAGTATCTTTCTTGTTATTCTATGTATCTGTGATAAAGATTATGTCGGAAATGCTCGTAGATTTAAGAAGCATGTGTAATAATTTGTTTTTTCAAAGCAAGGATTTTAACCTTATCTTCCTTAACCATTCTCCCAGGCATGAAAAATGAGAATATCCTTTTCGATAACAATCGAATCTTCCTTCAGTTTCTTTCTCAGTTCCTGAATGAACCCTTACCTGCATCCATTTTTATCATTTTTTCCAAATCCTAATTACTGATTGTAATGTTTTTCAGTAGTGTTACGTAGGAAGTAAACCAAAACAATAGGACATAAGCTTTTGAATTTCATAAGTTTGTATTAAATTAGTTTATTTTTCTTTGAAATCTGAAGTTTGTAGTTACATGTTTATTTTATTAGCATTTTTATTTTATTCTTTATTTCATTTTGTTATTGTTTTAAATGTGAAGAACCCTTTATATTAAACTTTCATAGTCCCCGTCTTTTGTTTTTCTCTGTACCTGCAGTTGGATACACAATGCGCGATATTCGGTACAAATGGAACGACGGGAAAAAATCTGTAGGTATCTCCAGCGAGGTGCAGCTGCCTCAATTCCGTGTCCTCGGGCACAGACAAAGAGCGACCGAAATTAATCTATCCACAGGTACAGTCACTGATATCAAGCAACTTATAGCTTCGTTAATTGCTGTTTTTGAAACCGTGTGATGCTCTGTTGTTTAGTTATATCATTATGTTTTCCTTCCGTTGTATAATCATAGCAAAGTGTGTGTTATATTTTTTGTTTTGCCTTTTATCCTATAAATATACGTGGCTTTGTTTCATTTACTTTAATTTTCTTCTATTATGTTCTCTGCACTGCTGAGGAATTCAGGGAAATCCCCGCAGCAAATAAAGGAAGAGGCAGATATCAAAAAATATTCTTATTAAATAAAAGAAGGAAACTTGTGTGAAGGATGTTAAAAGTACATAATCGGGAAAAGTCAGAAGAAAACATCTGCGCTTGCGCGAAGTCCCTGAATTCCGAGACGGAAGCATAGAGCGCAACCAAAATCGAGAGAAAATAACTGAATGATCTTTCTTTCTCTCTCTTTCTCTTTGCCACTTTCCGTTGTGCCAATAGGCACCTTGTTCTAATTGCTCTTCCCGTTCCTCATCATTTTTCACATGATGGCGGTCCATTTTAAAAATAGTAAAAATGCACAGTGGACTCTAAATTTGTTATTTACAAGTTAGTCTAAAAGCGTTACAAGTAATGTGCAAACATTTAGAATTCAAAAGAATATATTTGTATAAGCTCGCCATCTGCAAAACTCTGAACTTTAGACCACTTGCTTCTTCTTTTCTTCTTGAAAGCGCAAAAAATTGCTGAAATTTCTTTCATCCACTCATAACTACCTCAGCCCCGCATCGAACCCACCATAAAATGTAGAAATCATTTAGCTAGTTTTCGCTAAATTCTTATAATTATTAAGGGCTAGAATTTTCACACGGTATGTTATAGCCGCTTTTTATAAGCATTACGTTCCGTTAACTTACAGTAGACTAGATCTGTATGCTTCATTAATAGATTTTTATGCTTTTTAGTGTTTTGTTTTAAATGAAGCAACGGCGGTGAGAGCTTTGTCTACGGGGGTTCCGAGAAGGAGACTGAATTATTATACCGCACGTTACCCTAAACCAGTGTGTGTTAAATGTCCCCTAGTGTCCGAAAGTATGCGTGCCCACTCTCCCCTAAACCATTTCCCCTATTTTGACAGACCACATCCATAAAAAGGTCTTAATAGTAGAGCATAGTGTTCTGAAAGGATGTCGCACCTCCTGAAAACTTTATGGGCAGTGAACCAATTTCTTGAGTCCCAACAAAGAGTGAGCATTTTGCTCCATGCACTTTAGTGCATTAAAGAAAAGTGTCAAATGCCCATCTTGAGATTGGGTTGTAGTTATACAAATGTAAACTCTGTGCTGGGAGTGAAAGCAACGGAATTGATTCATTTCCTGGTATCCAAAATAGCCTCAACTTTCATTTTCCTTAGATAAAAATTATTTTTGCAATTAGAGAACTAATTTTTATCAGTTAAAAGCCCAACCTGTAAAATACTTAGGATAGAGCCCGCAGTCCCTGTTTTAGTGAAATTTAAGTAAAAACATTTTGTTATTCTTTTGGAAATGTTGTTTACAGCAGCGATGATCGGATGCAGAATTATACTTTTGTCCCCCACATGTTTTTCCCTACACGTGGTTTTATTTTCATGACTGGAAGGCGAGATTCCAGAACTTCAAGGAAATGGGGCTCATCGCACATGTCGGTGAGACGGTAGTATGAGTCAATTGCAGGCCTCAAGAGTCACGGCTAGAGTAGAGAAAAGAAAGACTAAAAATGTTACTCACACAAGAACGATACACAGACTTTTTCTCTGGTCCTCAGCAGTTGCTATACACTACCATTTTCATTACACCTTAGTTTTGAAACTGTGTGTGGTCCGAGCGCGTCTTTGTGCGTGAGTGCGTGTGCGCATGTGTGTATGTAGCCCTTTCCTTGTTTTTGAATGAAAGCTTTAAGTGTGTTCCAAGTGCCAACGCGCGCGTGTGCGTGTGTGCCTGTTTCATTTCTGTGTGACGTGTTTTTTGGTGTTTTGCACCCTTCACCCATTCACGGGAGAATTCCCCACAGGCCCTGCAACACCTCCATCTTTATCGCTAATCTTAGATGTGAAGGCCCCTTTGTATATATATTTATAAGAAGGGGTTAACTCCCTCCCCCCAGCATCGCCAGAAGATGAGCCTACAACAAGCAGCAAATCATGACCCCTCTTTATGTGTCACTCGATCACACCCGTTAAGTTGCACATGGCCTTCCTTGTGTTTCTCTCCTAGTTGGTTATACTATGAGAGACATCCGCTATAAATGGAACGAGGGCCCGAACTCGGTCGGCGTGTCGAACGAGGTGTCGCTACCACAGTTCAAGGTGTTGGGCCATCGACAGCGGGCCATGGAGATTAGCCTCACAACAGGTATATCCTAGGGAGTCCACTATATTTGTTCACTACAGGTATATCCTAGGAAATACACTACCTCCTCTTTACAAAAAGAAAATTATTTGAAATTATTGCAAAGTCATGTACAGGGCTAGCATAACGGCCATGAGCTGAGCACGTTTGTCTGATTTGCTCACTGTCGAAGTATCCTCGACAGATTGGCGTTTCGTAGTTTTGATTCATCAGAACTCTGGAAAGCATCTGCTGCCAACCGCGTTCTATTGCTTTAAGCTACATCAAACAGCACTGCTAGCACCAATCCAGCAAGCGGTTTATGATCCGCTATTGTATGTTACGCTTGTAGAAATTCAGGGAGCTATCCTTCCAGATTTCTGACGAATCTTCTGCGAGTGTGTCAGTCCGTCGCGAACACTTCCAAAGCGACAAATCGTCTCTGTATGCTAACTCTTTACCAGAGCACGACTGAGGAGACGGAGGGAGATGTAGAGTTCCTCAGGCAAAAAGTCCTCATGGAGAAGGTTTCCACAAAGATTTCGAGTCCTTCTCCAGAACGGACTTGCACTAGAGACTCCTTGTCCCTTCACTCTCCTATGTATTATGGCTACGTCGTTACTTCATTCACTTCAGCATAATTAGCGCACGACTTCTTTATTTCTTCCCACTTTCTTTTATTTTTTTATAGTTTTGTTGATAAGCGGAACATCTGTTGTGCCTTCATCATTGGTAAACTTAAATGTGGTTATACAAGAAGGAGCCACTTCCCACTTTGTTGTGAGGTTCAGGTCAATAGTTTTGTATTTCACATTTTGGTGAAGAACCTTGCACCAGAGATGTTGTGGTTCCTTGGTGTATAGCGACGATCAAAAATATTTACCGCAAATATGGAACCTAAGCGCCGCAAATAGAATCTCGTTTTGTCATTGTCCAATAAAAATAAAAGAAAACGTCTGTAAAAGAAATAAATTTATCTAAAGCCATTCACTGTAACGGTCCTGTAGTACATAAAAAAATCCCCTAATTTAGTGCTGAAATTGTAGTTAGTATTCTTTCGTGTATATCAAACTGAGGAAACGATAGTTAGTGTCCATGTTTCGGTGAGAAGTAAATACACTCGATTGTGGCGCAAATAAAATTCGAATCGTCGCGCGGTCCACCGAGGTCCAATTTCATGGCCTGCTCTCGTTGTCAGCCTGACCTCACCACACCTTGCGACCACACTGTATGTTCTCAATTGGGGAGGCAACACAGGACCACTTCTGGAAGGCCATATCAAAACGTAAGTTTCTGCTTCTAACCAACTGAAAAAAAATACCAAACCTTTGATAAATTGACATAAGTAATCCTATCTTTCAGCATTTTCATCAGTCCCTAAAGCTTATTTATTAAGGCGTGTTATTGTAATGATAATAAACTAAAGAAAATATTTTACAGATATACATACTCTTGCAGAATTAACTCCTTTCACCGAAAACAATGCTTATGGTGCAATGTTGTTAATGATTTCTGAACATAAGTCTTTATTTCTTTTATTTTCATTTGCAAATGTATTTGTGAAAACATCATGTAAATGTTGCAAAACTCACTACAGTAAGCAATGCGAAAGAAAATAAGAGACATTGTTCGGTGTTCTCATTATCATCAAGGTAAAAGAATGAACGAATAAAAACAAAACAAAAAAATACGAACGATGTCTTCTTTTTTCTTTCTCTCGTTCTTTCTTTTTTCTCTACTTTCTTTCCACTTTTGGGTTGTATCACTCTTGCCACCATTCACGCGGATTCCGCTGCTGTTTTGTTTAATATTGACGTGCTTCTCATGATGAACACCGCGTAACTGCTTCTCTTTCCCCATTTTTCTCTATCTCTCTTTCTTTCTATTCTTTTTCTTCCTCTCTGTTACAAACACTGCTGAGAACATTGCATGCTTGAAAACGCCGATAAAAGAACACATTACACACCACTGCTTCCTGCTGATGCTAATCACCAAGTTAATAATTAAAAAAGTGTTATATGTCCTGTTTTATCCTACTTCAGGATTTTAGTGTGAACGTGGGTGTGCGTTTTGTGGGAAATGAAAGAATGGCAAGGATGCATGTTGGTAGAATGGTGTGAGCGCAAGGTCCTAGCGGCATCTCAAAACAATGACTACCTTCTTGAGATCGGGACATCACACAGGTGTCAGAGGTGATACGAGATGTGTTGCTGTGAAAAGGATTTGATCTGCTCTAACTATTATTTTTCTTACATTAAACACATCTCTGCGTGTTAGTTTTTACATTAAGGGGATTGCTGTTCTGTCCCTCATCCCTTTAAAAGCAAAAAAGAAAAACTCATTTTCATGTGTCTGTTGCCTCAGTGTGTGCGCGCTTGTTCGTGTGTGAGCGTGTATGTATGTGTGTGTGTGTGTGTGTGTGTGTGTCCGCGTGTTTTATTCCCCGTGTAGATTAAAAATATCGCGGTACCTCGCATTCTCCCCTTCCATGCCTGGGCTGGTTTGAAGTAACAATTTTGCGGGCATGTTTAACAAAAGGTCAAATGAACAAAGCCAAACCTGGAATGTTTTTGCTGTCCCTGTTCAGTTGTCTCTCTCTCTCTCTCTCTCTCTCTCTCTGGTACAACTGCTCATCTTAGTAATGGTGGGCCGGTAGGAATAAAGCCAAATACATGAAATGGGACACAGGGCAATTGAAAAGCCTTTGCCACTACATTATCTCCAGTTTTTAATCTAAAAGGGCTCATTCGTTCACTTGCCTTCTACAACTTTTAAAGACATTAATTTTATGTTCCCCCTAGAATCTGACAAACGATAGGATATTTATTACTGAAACCAATTTGTGTAGCGACCTGATATGTATATAAAGGATGCGGAAAAGCAATATGCAGAAAATTGTAGAATAAAGAGGTAGTAGCAAACCAAGTATTTTGAGTTTAGGAACATAGGGTCGCAGATTCAGAATAATAACATGAACTTTGCACGATCATAATTGAAATCTGACGTTGTAAAACACCATATTTGGCCAGTCAAAATGATATGTAACTCACTGTGTATCTAACGTCTCAACTAACGTGTACTGGTACAGAATGAGAAACTATATATTACATGCGATTACTTAATTGATGCACCGTGGAGGCCACCAAGTTGGTCCACAGCGCCCAATCCATTTGTCACCAAATATTCTGTTTAAGTTATTTCGAGCTGTAAGTAAAAAATGTGTAAGGAAACCGCCATATTGGAACCATAGGTTTCGCCTAATTTCAAGATCAGCGTTCTGTATTACTCGTGCCGTCCAGTAGGCTTCAAAACACAAATGCTGCATTGAACATCAGGCATACCTAGCAATAGTGAATAGCATCTGGCATGTTAAAACAAGTTTCACAATCTGAGGCTCTAACATGACGTATGTAACGCAGTAAAAAGTTTCTGCGACCCTTGTTCCTATTCCTAAAGAGCTTAGTTAGGTACTACCTTCTTACTCTACAATTTTCCGCATATGTTTTTCGCACCCAGTGTATATAATTATTTATTTGGTTTATTTAAGAATATTATTTAACATCTCAGGTCATCAGCATCCCATTCAATCCAGGATGTGAAAAGCCGATAAATTTTGCTTAGAGGCCTCTTCTTTCAGGCTTAAGGTTCTTTTATGTGCCGTAAATGTACGACACGGGACCTACGGCTTTACCTCCGAAGGAAGCAATACTTAGGAGTATTACCCTCGAAAAAATCCATCGACCCTGGCCGAGATTGAACCTGCAATCTGTACATATATACTGTGTGTTTCAAAAAGTAACAGAAAATTCATTTTAAATATACAATTTAATTATTAATACCTCATTTTTCGACCTAATCTTCCTACTTTTCCATACATTTTTACGTCATTGCACTAACCTTATTAGTCAATCAATCAATCAAAAAAAAAAAAAAAAAAAAACAATGTTTTCGGTCGTTACTTAAAATAAGAATTCACTACTTCTTTGACCTTATCTTCACTTCCAAATCTTTGCCCTTTCAAATCGTCCTTCAAGGTCCAAATATGTAGTAATGAGATTTCCTTCGTCATTATACTGCTCCAAAAAGGCTGTGGAAATTTGTACATGTATAATCATGAGTTCATTACTGAGCATTTTAGACACATACAGTGCACATAATTTGCCACCCAGAGGAACCTCTGAAACAACGGTAAGTGCAAATCCGATTCTAATATTAAATGCCCTGGACCAAATTTCTAAAGAAATGTGCTAATTTTCACAAAGCATGGCAACAGTACGTATCACATTCTCAGCAGTAATGGTCGTTGTTCATCAAAGAGTGACTTATGTTCACTTTTAAATTCTGTGTCCCCTTTAACATTCTTCTCTCGCCAATGCACTTTTCTCCATACTTTTCTAATATCCGTTTATGAATAGGTTCACGGCCTCTGACTACAAAAATCTGATATCTGTTTGTTGCTCTTTTATGGTGCACACAGTCAATGTCCCCGCCATATTGTTTAAACTGTCCTCATTCTGTAGACCATGCCATCTGTTAGAAAGTGTCAACACCTTTTCAAAGCATGTATTTCCCCTATGTTGCTGATTCAAATGTTTAGGGTATTTCCTGCAATTTTTCGTTATTTTTTAAAATGCTCATATATATTCTCGTATTAAAAACCATGAAATGTTCATCCGTTACAACTCATTTAAATTATTTACATCGTTGGAAACAATTTAGTGTAAAGTGTAACACTACTGTTGGATCTTGACCTAGCGTTTGCGAATTGTAGTTGAATGTAGCGATTTAAAAATACAAAATGTGAAATGATATATTTGGTAGACAATAATGTCTGTAAAATATGAAATTCTTGTTTCCATTACTTTTTGTTATAATAAATATTTGGTATTTTAAGAAAAGTCTGCCTTTGAAAATAAATATCTAGGGAACTATACACTACAGAAACTGCATTTTTAAGGTTATATATGTAGCTATTTAACCAAGGGGTTGTTATTTAATTATAATGTGTTTCAAAGATCTGAAAAACCTTAAAGTACTGAAATTTATGTTCAATAATTTACTTTAGAAATGGAACAATTATCGGTTTTTTAAAGTATAGTCCGGTAAACGGTTAACAAACATTGGGAACTTCTTATAAAAATATAGCGATCGGTCGAGAATTGTTGGCATACATCACGACCTTTCTTGCTAAACTAACCAGTAATCTGAAAAATGTTATCTTTTTCTATATAATTATAACTGAAGGAACCAATATTTAAACATATTTTAAAGTATCTGCAAGATGATAAAACAAATTCATCGAAAAGTTAACCCTTAAAACGAAATGATATTTAATATAGCGTTATTTACAGCAAACAGCTTATCGGAGATTTCATTTAATATTAATTTGGTTTATAAGTTCAAAAACATTTCAGAGTTATTTATTTCGAAAGTTCAAATATACTGTTTACTTAATACCTTACTAGCACAGAAATGAATCTTACTCTCTTCTCTCTTTGTAAAGTTAACAAAGCTTCGGTTAAATATAAACTTAGGAGTTTTTCTGTCCAATTTTACATGGGCTAGTCCACAAGTTTAATAGTAATACAGTCTGGTACTTTTTATTCCGATTTTCACAGTCAGATTCTGGATTCCTTGTCTAACGAATTCCTATAATTCATGTAGCTTTTGATCTTGGTTAATTTTCTTGAAAATACCCATTTTAATTGTTATTGGGAGAATTGGTTTCATGTATTCTTTTAGCATATCCACTAAACCCCAGTTGTAACATAATTTAAAAGAGAGATGCATATTAATTTTGCATCTTATAATATTGTTTCTAGTTTTATCTATTTCGACTATATTGTAAATAGATGCCAAAAGTCATTATTGTTTGTCTTCAGTTAAGCCTAAACACATAGTTTCACTCTTCACCATTGATTTATAAACATAACTTGTATCTTTAATTATGGAATTCGCTCCGTCAGTATTTTGTATGTGAGATATATTTTATGATTTTTCAATATTATTGCAAATACTCCAATAGTGTTATTCGCTATGTTTCATATGTTCCTCTCAGTAAATATTGGGTTCTTTTTATATTATTTCATTTGTCTTTTGCAAATTTTTCGAAAGTTCCATTTATCAGAGTAATGATAATTATTAGTTTCTATTGGTAGTTTATTCATTTGCAAGTAAAATAGATTATATCCCCGGCTTATGTTGAGTATTTCTTTTTCTTTCCAATTATCACTTTCTGGTGAGTAAATGTTGAACATTACAAATCATACGCTCACTCTTGACAATTTTGTTACTAATTAATATTTTTGACAGCTTTATTCGCTTTATGTCACACTTTTGTTGTTACTACTCTTAATTGGTTGAGTGTATATCTTGAGAAAATGAATCTTATTCACTTTCTTACTTTTATGCCACAAAACCTAAACCTAAAAACATTTATGGGAAATGTTTTGCGGCTGTTTGGAGTATATCATCAAACAAAACATCGCATTACTAAAGCGGTTATTTAGATCAGAGATAGATTTTAGTTACAAGACCATACGTAGGTGTAAAAAAATGTTGGTATTAAAACATTTATTGGATAATTTTATCCTTTAAAATATTTTTGAGCTTTTTGGAGTAAACCTTTCATAATATACATTTTTAAATATACTTTAATTGATATGTCACCATCATAAATATCATTTACTTTACTGTAAATAGTTATTTCTTTCCAGCAGGGTAAGCTCATAAGAAATACTTTGTATTTAATTCAACGCATTTTTCTTTTATATTCATGCACACGCTAACAGATTAATTTTGCCAGTCGCATTTCAACTATATTTTACTAAAATGAAACCAAATTGGTCAACATTTTTCTTTATGAAAAGGGTTCAAGGCTAGATTTTCTTCCATATTAGAGATGTTGTATGAACACTATGAAAATTTTGTAAGTTCTGACATGGCACATAAGCTTTTCACACACACACAATTATATATTGCTAATTTTATATCAGTTAATTGTAGGAAAATTAAATTAAATGAGTTGAAAATGTGCGTTGTTTAAAATGCAGGTGAAATTCTAAAATTAATAAAAATGTTGTCTGAGGTCACATCTGTTCAAGCTCTGTAAAGCTTCAATATTTTAAACTACTGCATTGGTTGGTAAGGATGGAAGAGAACATTTCCAGAAGTCTGGCCGTTTGTGCGTAAGCCTCCAACAGGGAGGAAGGCATGGAGTGAGGGAATCCCGGGTAGCCAGGATCTATAGGAGGATATAGGAACGTAGACAGGGCCCCAATGTTTTCAGACATAGCACCTGAATGCCGGGGAACTTTCCTTCCTCCAAGAAGTAGCAGCCCATCAGAAGGACCTCTTCCATACCAGGAACCTCTTTGCCGGAGTAAACAATTTACAAAGAACATGCCAACATCAAAGTGATACAGCACCAGCCCAGCTGGCCTGGAATTTTTGACTCTGTAACGGAATCAACGGAATAAAAGCGATGAAATGGAAGAGTTGAAATTTTGTGGAAGTATTCACAAGCGATCAGGAAATGTACGAAGAAACCCATGGTTAGGATGGCCAGCCCCAAAAGGTTTGAACCCGGGCATTTTAAATCATACCAAAATCAGCCCGGGCTTTACAATAAAGCAAATTATTTCAACACGAGTAAATACTTTTAGTTGTTGGTTTTGACACAGACAAGCAATTATTGACTCTTAAAGATGTTAGTTGCTTCTTCACCTCTCGCACGTAAGACGATTTCTAAATCCTTTGAGATGTTTTCTTCATTATTCTCTAACCGCAACTCATTTTCGGTTTGGGTAGTTAGCATGCCAATGACTTTTAACTCAGCATATTTTCGCGTCTCACAATGCTCTTGGTTACAACTTTCGCACAATAATTTTATCCATAATTAAATTGTGGACTTTCATTAGAGCTCTATATATCAAGTCTTCATTCTATTGCCTTTTGCTCAATATTTTTACCTTCAAAACCGCTCCTACTTTACTACGCATTATTCTTGTAGCAATATTAATAATATTATGGCTCATATTTCTCTACATGCACTTACTTTATATACGAGTACCTCCATGTGATGACATGTTCTATCCACGAGTCTATCCCTTTCTTAATGAAGTTTTAGACAGCACTCTCATTAACGAAATTCTTTATTGGTCATGTTCATTTTTGTCACACAGTGTTGTAATTATTTACTGTTCCCAAACTGTTTAATATTTCAATAATTTTTATCTATAGCTCATTCCAGATTTCTCTCATCTCGAAGAGTGCATTCCTTACTATTGGACTTTCACATTAATGCATTTCTTCTTCTTCTTCTTTGACGGTTTAGGTATCCTGTTCCAGTTTCACACTTTCTTGACCTATAGTTTATTTTACGCTATTTGTTTTGGTATTCTATTTTCTGTCATCCTTCCAAGATGGGATGTCCACTTTTCTCAATGTTTTTTGTCCATTATTGCCTTCTCCTATAATTCATTCTTGATGTCTTCATTTCTGTATCAGTCTTGTTTGTTGCAGCCTTATGCCGCACGTAACAACCGCATTTGTGATAAATGTACAGAGGTTGCCCAAATAAAACTAAGACTTAGTGTTTGCTCTGGTAGGTGGCGTTGTATGTAAGAAAGCAGATTGGTATGGTCTAACGGTGCAGTGTTATGTTTACATGTACACAAGCACATTGATTTGAATACCTTCACAACAAGAATTCATCCAAACTTGCCTAGCTATCAGTAATTTAAATTTTGAACGCAGAAGATGTTAGGGAAGACAAAAGGTATCGTCATATGAACAGTGTGTGTCTGTCACGCAGCACTGTGTTCAGGTGCTGTGGTGAATTTCGTGACGGACGTGTGTGCACTGAGAACATTCCTAGACATGGTCAAGCTCGCTCACTTCACAGGAATAAACTGCAGCCTTGGACAACCTTGTAAGAGAGAATCGCCGAATCACCACCGAGAGATTGCAGAAACATTGTCATTGAGCAAGAGAACTGTTCATACAATTTTCCACGACGTTTGGGATACTTCAAGATTTGCCCGCAGTGATGCTGAAGCATTTTTCTGAGGAGCAGAAGGCTGGGAATGGGTGCTTGCATAGAACATCTAAGCAGAGAGAAGTCCGTTTCTTGGAAGATTGGTTTCTCTTTAAGTATTCTTTGTCACGGTGTCATTTGTAGCTTGGAAATTTGTATCTTTATATATCCTGCTCTATTTCATATGTCCCAACAACTCCTAAGTATTTAAAATGCTAAATATTCTAATATTATGTTATTTATTACAATTTTCGTCCCAGTGGAATATTTTTCTGGAATGTCATTATTTTCGTGCTTGATTTTGATATTTTCATTCCATATTCGATACAAAGTTTATTTAATTGAAATGGTCCTTTCTGTAATATCTCTTTCTTGTCAAATATTAGAACAATGTCATCAGCAAAAACCAATAAATTTAAATCTCTCTTTCCTATATTGATTCCTTTATGCACTTTTGTCATATATTCTCGAATAATTTAACCTGTACATAAATTAAAGAATATCTGGAAGAAGCTATATCCTTGTTTCACTTCTTTGTTCATTTCAATTTCTTGTGATAATTTATTATTTGATTCAATTACAAATTATTTCGGTGCATAGATTTTATATTAGTTTGAATAGGTGTTGTACAAAGCCTTTCTTATACAGTATATTTCACAGTTTTTATTATATCTGTCGTTCCTATATTTTTAGAACTCATAAATTCGTTTTACTCTGCTACTTATAATAATTTAATAAATGTTGTAAATGACATTATGCCTCTGTAATTCTTACATTGATTTCTTTTAAACAATGCGATCATGTTTGCACGTTCTACTCTACCGATATGCTTTTATATTTCCAACAACTGTTTAAAGGCAGTGTTTTTTTAATATTTCCTCATATTTAATTAATTGTGTTGTTAATTCGTCAATACCAAATACTCTCTGTTATCTTACCTTTGAAAGGTTCTTCTAATGTTAACAAATTTATCATTTTTTCCTCTTTTTCTAATTTTAATGTTAAAATATTTTCATCATACTAAAGATCTCTATAGTAATTTACCCATTGTTTCTCTGATATGCAATTAATAACAGTTTTTATCTCTTTCTGCTGTGTCTAGATGTTTCACTGATTTCCACGCTAATCTCTTTCTTCCATAAATATCGTATTCAATTGTAGATTTAATATTTTCCACGATTTTTACATAACAAATACTTAAAAATAAGAATGAATACATTTTAAAGGTGCGTTTCTTTTTCTTCCAGGTTGGCACAGATTCAACAACTTTCAAGTTAATAATGTACAAAATTGTTCGATTTATTTGGTGAAATACTTAAATTTAATACTATTTCTCGCACTAATGGCTATTAAAACTATAAAATTTTCAACCCTTTTAACTATTAAAACCACAACGTTAAGCGTAAAGTTTTAGTCATTCAAAAGTGGAATCAAAGTCTCGAAAGGGAAACTAATTTAAGGTATATGCTTGAGCGCTTTCAATGAAAAATTGTGTCTTTCTGAAAGGAGTACCAAGCATATCATTTCAAAAATAAGGAAAAAGAAAGTATAACTCTCTCTTCTTGTCTTGTTTTCTTTTTAGTAGCAGAGCGTATTCGTTCAGCGTCGCTCTTTTGTCTCGAAGCGAAAGGGAATAATAATTGTGAGAGAAAGATTCATTAATACAACATCCTCATCAGCCTCTGCGAAAACGACATGTCTGGGAACCTAATCAGCAAGGACATGCATATTAGAGACTCCCCCCCTCCCTCTACCCATCCTCTCCCTACACAGTTCCCAGCCCTTTAGAACGGCCGAAGGGAACAACTGCAAAACGCGGTTGCGAAAAAAAAAAAAAAAAAAATGTGGGGAGAGACACGCGGACAATGTGAACATGCTGAAGCGAGAGAGGGAGAAAGTGTGTGTGAGCATGCGAGAGTGAATGTTCGTTCGTCTGTTTGTTAGATATGAGTGTCTGAAACGGACCTTCGCCGATGACCTAAAGGGTGATTATATTCGCTGTACTCTTCTCTAATTCGATGGTTTGGAGGCAAAATAAAATACAATCTATTCCTTTTCTATTCTTTACTAAGTTTTAAAAGGTTCCGACAAGCCAAACTGTATCACCATGGAGACACAGGACAACACCTCCATGCACAAAATTTGGGTGTACAGTTTCCATTATGTTTGGCTTAGATAACAGGATGTACAAAACTATAGTTAAGGGGTTACTGAATGCCATTTTATTTTACCTTTGATTTGCTTTGCACCTGTTTTATCATTGGAAAAGCAAAGAGGAAGGAAGTTTTGTTTTGAAGATTTGTGAAACTTTCTTTTCATGTAATTGATCTGTGGAGAAATGCAATAATTATCAGAATTCTGTAGGAACATGGGTAGCCCTACGTTGAAAACATTACTTAATTTGCATGTAAAAATATATAATTTCGTCAACATTACTAAGGAGAAAAGAATCATCAACAGCATTTTGAAACTTTCTTTCCGTAATACAATAATTTACAGGTAAGGAATTATAAATGTATTTTCTTTGATAAGAAAATTATCAACCATTTTTCTGAAAACTGAATAAAAGTTTGTTCATGTGCATTCATAATAAGTTCTTCACTTATTAATGGCGCTATACATTATTTTTCCGCAACACATTTGTTATAAATTATTGAATAAATGGAATTAAATGAAAAATTAGAAAGCTGATTGTTCCCATATTTTAGCATTATTTAAGAAATATTAATTTGCCTGCAATAGACACCAACAGGAATTTTATGAGAATTTATAAATGATATTTCTTATTGTCATAAGTAATTTTAGTAACAAATATTATTGAATGCCCCCTTATCTAAAAGTATGTAAATCTTTTGTAAAGTAGAGCTTAATATTTTTTTCAGATTAGTAATAAAATTCTAATAATACTTTTCATTAAGAGATAATCGGGCCATTTTATTTCAAGTGGTTTAACCAGCACATTAGCGCTATACAAAACTAAGACTTCAAGCATTTCTCAATCCAAAACTAGTGTCTTTGAGGACTGGAGGTAAAAATACTGGCTTCGGGAAATATGAAGAGAAAATTCATGGATGATGTTTTATATTTGAGTTTCCTAGAGCTAAACTGAAAAAAGCGGGCATTGTAGGCTACACTGCCTTATTTGAGAAACTTAAAGAAAAGTAAGAAGCGATCTTACTTTAAAATGCGTAATTACTTCATTCATGATAACTTTTATAGTTTATATTATGTTACACTTAATAATTTCATAGCATTGCAAAATTAAAAATATTACAGCCTTTGTGAGTTAATTAATATTTTAAGTTAAGCCCAAACGAAGTTTATGGAGCCTAAGTAATTCTGAATTCTTTAAAATTATGCTTTCTCTGAGCTCACCTCTGAAAGCGTATCTATCATCTATCTATAAGGTTTAGGCCTAAGGCCTGCTCCAGGTCCTGATGGACAATGTTAACCATTCGCATTTAATTATGCTAGCATCTACAAAAGTCAGAAGGATAGTTTATCAACCCATCGCTTCAAGTAACATCTAGTGTAATGCTAAGGTATTACTTGGACGTGAAATAGCCGGTATCTTTGTTCAGGGACTTCTTTTTCAAGTATGGAGTTCTTTAACTTGCCTTAAAATATCTACTATAATAAAATGAAATACACTTGTCATATAACACAATAAAATACAAATCAATATTCGTTGTAATGTTTTAGATATTATCTGAAAATGAATTAAATATTTAATGATGAAGGTTATAAGTATGGTGATACAAATAATGATATTTCTGTGCCAGGAACGTAAATTCATTAAAGGAAAAGAGCTCAATTAAATTGTAAAGTAGCATCTAATGTAAAATACTAGAGTTGTTTCTAGCAGAGTATATGCCTCAAAATGTATTAACATTATTTAGAACCTCATCTATGAACTTAATTTAGATTTTACTCGTTCCAAGGTATTTGGAAATGTATAGTCAAGAGATAAATATGAGAAGAGGATGTTGAAGGTCCTAGTTTATCTCCCAAAGTCTATAAAGATTGTTCCATTTCAATAATAATGGCATAAAAGTAAGTTACGTCAGTAGTATCGTTTAACTTGCTATACTACCATTTTATTAGTTATGTTTTCAACGTAAGGGTGTGGCAAGATTCCTGCAGCGTTCGCAATTTGTCTCGCAGACTTTTATTTTCCACTGCACAACTCACAGGCGTTTTATTTTTTGTGATATGTATTGTATAAGCATTTTATCCACAATTTTCTTTATCTTACTACAATTTCTCTTTCAATTTATGATTTCAGGGACGGCACGAGACCCAGTCTCTCTCTATCTCTCACTTTCTTCACTTTTCTCTCTCTATCTCCCTCTTTATCTTTGTTCTTCTTGTGGGTTAATTTTCTACCCTTATTCCTTGTGAGACAGCGTTCCAGAATCAGGTGATCGTGTGTGGGGGAACAAATGCGCCAGTATGGAAGAATGAAGTCCGGGGTGCCCACATGGGATATATACCTAGCAACGCATTGTTGTTTTTATTGCTTTAAAACTTGCTATGCTGCAATATTAAAACACTTGTGTTATCCAAAGCAGTATCAGGTATTTGATATAATAATAAGTAGTATTTTGCCTTGGGCTGTTGGTGAAGATGAAATGATTCCATAGAAACTGCTATTACCCTCTAACCCACTTTGTAGCTTTTTGTCGTTGTTTGTTACTTAGAATAGCATACAAAATTTACACAACCTGAACCATTACTTCAAGTCTATAAGCAACATTCTATAGTTAAATATGTTAGCATTGTGGAGTATTAGATGGATATATTTCTGTTAGCTTTATCTCAACCCCTCGCTTCTTTTTTAAAGTAAATCTACATCTTCTTTGTGATAATTCTAAAGCAAACCATATAGCTATAAAAACAAAGGAACACAAGTTGCTAGGAATACCCCGAAAACTCTCCAAAAGATGTAGTGGTAATCGGTAGTACTAACGCTTGTCACCCCACGGCAGTAGTGAGAACATTACAGTGGATATCTCAAAGGCCATAACAATACAGAGTAGAGGGCATTTAATACATTTTTCAATATACTGAAATAAAAGTATAGAATTTCCAATATTATCAGCTCACTAAATCTCAACTTGTCCAAATCATTAAAATATGGAAATATCTACTAAAAGGTATTCCTATCTTAAGCACTTCTGAACAAAAAACAGAGGAACATGAAATTATTATATGCCAAATTTTACAGAAAACACCCATAACACATTTTACTTTGTTCGAAAAAAGCCCTTTAAAAGCCATTGTTGTGTTTAATAACGCTCGTTTATTTTGCCGATATGGTGTTTGAGATCATCCGCCTAGCCAGTAGTTTAAACTAGTCACTGATTACTATGCATTGAGATGCACTTTGAGTAAATTGCCATAATGCTTTAAAATTCTGCCTCAGTTACATATAACGAACAAGGTAAGAAAATGCATGAAAAGCATGATAGGGGGCCTACGGCTTCTGGAACAACGATACCTCTACCACTACTCTGGAGGAGAAAGGGCACTCTGGATGCCAGCTCCAGATACTGGGCGACACCGGCCCCGAAAAGTCATACCAAGTAACTATGAGTGAAGCATTTGGTTGGTGAACTGAGTAAATGATGCAAAAGTATTCACCAAACTGTACATCTGAACGAAAGGCATATTCAGGGATTATGAAAAAAGAATGAAATGTTTAGATAATTTTAGATTTAATATGGCTATGGACTTCCTTCGAATAGTTAACAGAATATATACGTATTAGTCAATTCTAAACTAATATTAAAGTGAAAGCAAATTAGGAAATAATCTATTGAAAGTAGAAAGTTAAGAAATTAACTACATTATTTTAAAATAACACTTAAAATCATATTTTAAGTATCAATTATGAGAAGTGTGAACATGTCCATTTAGTAGATTTATATTGCTTATACTTTAAAGGATAATAAATAGGCTTAGACATGTTTTAATTGAACTCATTATAAGAAAAATACAGCATTCCATTCACTGCTCACTATTAACAATTTTATTATTCATCTGGAATGTGCATGAACTATGGCCAAACTTTACTACAGAGACTATAATACACTTACACTAAAAATTAATGAATGGTGTTTAAAGCCCGTTTTTACTCCTGAGGCATCACATGTGGTGGACACTGATGATACATAAAATGAAATGATATATTGGAAAAGGATTTTTAAGAAAGGAAACGTTCCAGGCCTAAGTTTAGGGTATCTCTCCGGCATTTGCCATTTATGAGCACCGAGGAAAATCTGGAAAAAAAAAACTCTGTCAGAGAGGACTGTCCTGGCGGGATTCGAACCACAGAACTCCCGCTCACGAGTCCGCGCCTTACGCCTTAACGACCTCGACCACTCATGGCGGACACTTACACTAAAATAATTGTATAGAACCACACTTTTAAAGGGAATTTACAACAGTGGAAAAATTAAAACGGAAAGTAAAAATGTGGGTAGCAGCAGGGGTACTATAGCAGGGCCAACCGATGGGCACCAAAAATAAAAAAGCAGCCGAAGTAAGACATAAAAATAATTTAGATGAAAAACCCGGACCAACTCGTATATAAATATTTAGCAATTACATTAAATATCGGGTGTTCAATACTTCAAATTTCTAGGAATGACAGAAAAGAACAATTAAAATAGATTATACAATAATAAAATAACGTTATTTAAATCCAGTTCAAAGAAAGAAAACGTAATACGTCCAATTTCGAAAGAAACAGTTTGGAAATTTATCCTAAACATACAAAAGAATTATTAATATAGATAAAAATACACTGATGCTAACACATGCCTATAGTAAAAAGAGTTTCCCTTCTTTTTGCTCACAACTCCGTCTGTTGAATTTGGTTTATTTATGGATGCTCATTAACATCTCAGGTCATCAGCGTCCGTCTGTTGTTGAAGTTCACGTGCGGTTTTTATAACCTAAGATATCCATCGCATTGGCCTTTATATGAAAATGTAATACTTGTGGTTCAAAGTTACACTTATTCAATATAAAATAAACCTAAATCAGTATATAAGTCCATCAACGTGGTTAAAACGCAAAGCATTACTTGAATCATACCAATACTAAGTTAATTTTACACTGTTATAAAACAAAGGTTTCTTTCATTCATTTCTTTCATTTAATCAGCATGTAATTTCCAAACACCAAGACACATATATCATTATATCTTAAGGGGAAGAAAGATATCGATAAAGATACAAAAGATGCATTACTTTAATGAAAGGAAGCAAAAAATATGCAGAAAGAAATTGTTTTATTTATTTTTGCACTATTTTTAATCTGAAATCTAATATAATATAGGAGTTATCTAACATTAGTTGTAGAATAATTGAACAATTAATTTCATGTCTTCCTTTTTAATGAAAATTCCCCGTTTCTACTATTAATTACAATTAATGTATCTAGTACAATTTCAAATAAAATGAACATATTTACTCCTATTTTGACGATTTATTTATAAATAAAGAGGGAAAAAACGTTTATTTATGTGAATAGTACGATATTAAATTTCAAGACAATTTTATCTGTGCAAGATCTGTTTTAAACAACTTACTTTACTTCTCTTCCACTTAGATCATTGCCTCCTTTCCTTTCAAAAGCTACTTAAGATTATTTTTAGGAAGTCGACACAATAACCTTCTTCACGCCTCGTTGAACAGAAATTTGAATACCATGAGCTGTATAGTATTTAAAAGTTGTATGTCTTATCAGATCTCATTAAAACTTGTGTAATTAAACGGATCGAAGAAGGCACTGCACAACGCCAGAAGGGGAGAAAATGTATAACTCCTCAGTTTGTATTGCAATATCGAAATGTTGGTGAATACTTTTGCTACTTGAGTGAGTGGTAGGTTTGAACGCTTTTAATAAACTTTCCCGCTTTCCTGAGGCTGTCAACTGAAATAATCCTAGAAGTGGAATGCTAGAAACCTGTTTAGGTTCAGAATGTTTCAATTCTAAATCAGGTGACAGTCTCTTAACTCTACATAATCTTGAACTGAAATTTCAACTTCACCTTTGACCTATTCTTTGATGAATCGATTTTACTGGTGTGGTAAATTGTAACATGGAGGTATGTGAATTGTTAACTTTGATATAGATTAAATAAATTAATCACAATATTTTGTAATAATCTAAATTTAATTATAATTAGATTCAAATTATGTAAACAATGGAAGGATTTTTGTGCAAAAATAACACGATGAAAACATTAATAGCTAAGAATATTATTATAGCAGTACAAATGAAATTTGAAATAATTTGTCAGTGTATGTGGTTGCTTTAAATTCAATTTCTTGCTATTGTTTACATAAAATTTAGTTTCTTCTTATTTACATAAATTAAGTACGCTGCAACATGACTCGATGGGTAATTTCATACCATCAAAGTTCTTATATTATTAAGGTGATTAAAACATGCACTCTGGGAGGTAATGATTCAGAAAGTTGATGTAATATTGAACACATCTTTACAGTTGATATTGTAATGCTCAAAATAGTTACTTCTCCCAGGGTTGATGGACTGCATTACAAACCCAACTCTTTCGTAATAATTTATCAGAAATTTTGGCCTCCGGATCAACACATTAATACACACCGGTGATTTTTCTGATCTACATGCGCTTAAAAATTTAAAAAATGCCAAAGAGTGCACTTTCTGGACAGCTTTAAGTAATATTCATAAAAAGAATGTAATGAATTTGTAATGGTTCCCTAAATGGTATAAATATCTTATTCAACAATCAAACAACTATTAATTAGAGTAAACATAATAAAAGGTTTAAAAACCATTAAGCGTGGTAATATCCTACAATCAAAATTATTGAAAATAAAATTGTTATTCAGTACAATGCATAAATTGAAAGATCCAAATTTATAGCTCTTTTGTTCCAACAAAATGTTTACTTCTCCACTTTATAGGGACCAGAACGACTAAGGTATTCAATATACTATCCAAATGCGCGTCTTGGACGTTTTTTGCCTAGCTTGGCCGGAGAGTAGCAATTAATCTTGATCAAGTCATGAAGTTGAGGAGGAAGAAAATTCTTTAAAGAAATTAGGTTAGAAAATGCTTAAATTACATATTGTGTATGTAAGGCATGTATTAAACCCATGCTATTAATGACAATTATACAAATAAACGAAAAATAAAATAATGTTAACATTTTAAAATTATATTCACTTAATTATAAAGTTTTGTTATTTATTTTGTTAGAATGCAAATTTGAAAACATGGCCGTTGTAAAATAAAGTTGTGCTTAAAAATGTGCAGAAAGAGTTTGAAGTATATGAAAACCATTCTTGTAAGTAATACCCAAAATTAAACCACTCCAAAACCCTTAGAATCTGCACTTATGAAATCGAAAAATGTATTTTGAAATAAAAATAAATTTTTACTCTCAGGATTTTGATATTTTTATTCAATTACGAATATTTTTTCAACTACACCCCAGAAAAAATAACTTATCTTTAAGTTTGTACTGAAATAAAATGGAACGTTTTAAAAATCTTGAAATCTTGAAATTGGATAAAATGAGACGATATTGTTAATTTGCTTAAATGTGTCTTGGGCTAAAAACCGATAGATTTCTTTCATCATTTACTAAAGCCAACTATATAATCTTAAAAGTGTTTCAATGACTAAAGATGCGAGTCACGTTGCAGTTTCATTGACTCAATAATAGTAGTAAATTGTGCAATTTTTCTAAAATGCATTTATTTTGCTTTTCTTATTACCAAATTTGTATTCAAGTGAAGTTTTGGTGCTCAAGTGCTAAAGAATAAGGTTAAATTTTTTACAAAGTAAATAGTTCTGATAAACCACTTTTCTGACAAAGTATTATTATAAGATTAATATCTTTTAATTTTCCACTGGTTTTAAGAAATTGGAGAATTTTACAAAAACGTATACGCCCTATAAGATTGTGTATGAATATCTTGAATGCCATACTTCACAATTACTCATGTTCCTTGGTGCAAGACCGGGTAAAATATTTATTGAAAAAAAAAATCCTGATTTATGAGCAAAATGGCAACAAGGTGTACTTGAATTATCATATTATTGGTCATTTACCCTGTCTTTGCCAAATGGACTTATTCAGTTACATACAAACGTTTCTTCAGTATCAAGGGTGTCACCACAATATAACCTAGAATTTATTACGCAGAACTTAAATTTAGGATGTAAAATTGATTTACTTTAATTATTGTACTAGTATATTGGCAATACTTTTATCGAAACTCCAGTTTTATAATCAGAAATATCTTCTTCAATCTGTCGTTATAGCCCTAATCGTCAGTTAGACACCCTTAGTACTAAGCCAATAGGGAGTCATTTAACTTTGTAGCAGCTAATAAAGCAGGAGAGCAGGACTTTGATTATGATATATGTTCCCACAGGAAACTACTCGCGACTCGCCTGCGAGATACAGTTCGTGCGATCCATGGGTTACTACCTCATTCAGATTTACATCCCTTCAAGTCTCATAGTAATCATCTCCTGGGTCAGCTTCTGGCTCAACAGGAACGCGACTCCTGCCCGAGTGGCTCTCGGAGTCACCACCGTGCTCACCATGACCACCCTAATGTCGTCCACCAATGCGGCGCTCCCCAAAATTTCTTACGTCAAATCCATCGACGTCTACCTGGGAACATGCTTCGTGATGGTGTTCGCGTCGCTTCTCGGTGAGTGGGATGTTATGTAAGCAACTGTATAAGTATAGTTGAACTAAAGTTGTACGAAAATCGAAACACATGTAATAAATTTAGAGAACTGTTCTCTTTCAGGGAAGCTATTTTTGTTCGACTAATAATTCGTTGAAGAACATAATGTCAGATTGCAGTACTGGGCTTTGCTGGCAGATAGGAAGGAGGAGGAGGGAGTGTGTAAAACAAAGTGAGACAACTCAAATCAGAAGAGGCAGACAACCAGGAACATGAGTCATAATTTTTTTTAATTATAAACTAATCAACACTACACAGATTGGCTGTTTTAGTGGATAATGTTTGTTGGAGAATCTTCTTTCAGACATAATGAACGAATCTACAGCTAAAATATACATTGCAACCAAATTAAATAATACTTCTGCCTATGAGACTGTTGGGAAATCAAAATTGACTTGAAATTATTTCTAGGAGTATTTTTTTTTTTTTTTTGATAGCGAGGATAAATATTCTTCTGAGAATATGATGTTTATACTTTATTTTTTTTAAAAAAATCACATCGTAGACTGGAAAAGAAATTATATCAAGAGTCGTAATTAGGCTTTCATTTCTCAGATAATGTATAGTCATTTTCTTAATAATGTCCAATGCATTGGGCTGTAAGGAGTTCGGAATGATGTGACAGCGATATCCTTCTGATATTTTCCATTGTATTGTACAAGGCCGAGTCAAAAAATTAATTTTCTAATGTTGTAGTAGATGAATAGATAAAGATAGGTTAAGATATACAACAATGTTTTCTTTGAACACCATTCCTTTAATTTTCCACATTATCTCCATTGTTGTTCAAAATTTGCCATTGAGTAAAATGAGTTTTTCCCTACCCATACGTTATAAAGTGGCGTCCTGCACGTTGAATCATTTCCACGCTTCATTTTTTAAGGAGTCAAAACCATATATTACTGCCTCGCTTTGAAGGACAAGTCTCCTATCTTTGTACATTTTTCACCTGACACGCGTTGTGAGTATTTGGCACAGACTGACCTTCCACCAAATACGATCTAGCACAAGCGCGTGACAGCAAACGAACTCGTAATATCACCAATGGCAGTATTTGGGATTCTGGATGGCAGACTCTAAACGGTGTTAGAGGCTGATTTGTAATGTGAGAGTAAACAATCTCAGGAAAGGGTTCTTTGCTGAAACAACATGGGCACTTAAATTATCTAGGCAGTTATTAAAAAGTCAATAGGGGGTCCAAAGGATTAAAAGTCTTTAAAAAAGCATGCAACAAAAATTGACAATTTTATCCATGATTTTGCACTTACAGAAAACCACATTTTATCAAATGGGTTAATGACTAACAGCTTAACAACTTCAATACTTGTCAGTTTCCTTACAAGAAAATTATTTTCCCTTTCTCCTGAAGGGCAAATAATGTTTTTAAAAATTTAAAAACTAGGGTTCAGGTTCCGCAATATAAGTAAACACAATTATGGAGATACTGTTACTTAAGTAGTCTTACTCAATTGAAAGCACCTGGTAAAAAATACATATGGTTTCGATACCTATGATATAGTTAAAATGATTGTTGCTCTTATAGGGCAGCTGCGTCTCACAGTAAAATAATTATGATTCTCATGGAGGTAGTAATGAGGACTGGACGCTGAGAGTATCTCTCTTAAACAATATTAAAAACAGTAAAGTTGACTTTCTTCATCAAATTAACGGAAAAATGTTTGAAAATGAAAGATATTTTCCCCTATAATAAAGCTAGCTATCATTCATGACTAAAGATTAAAGATTCCAACATATCCAAAAAAAAAAGACAAGACCCTTAACGTTTATGCATGATAATAATTTGCAAGCACCCATAATATTTGTTTTAACACAAATTATAAACGAGGCTAATATAAAACCAGAATATGTTATTGAAGTTGTAGCAAATAATAACGTTCATGAAGTGTTGCATTTACTGCCATACCATTGTTAAACAGCTCTGTAGAAGCTGGTCCAAGTTAAGAACGTTTAGGAAATGAAATGTCGTTCCATCACTGAGCGAAAATGTGTGCACTGCAATTTTCAATAGATCCAAAGTTATGATTTAAATATGTTCAGCATGTGAAAAAGACAGAAGAAACTTACAAAACGCGGTACACGAAATGAGATCCCATTCATCATGCTTGGCAACAATGAAAGCGAAGATTCAAGTGAAGTTGAAAGGTAATGTATATTAATTTTCAGGAAATTATAAACCCAAGGATATTGAACTGGGTGAAAAAATATTTTAAATTTTAATATACTATACATGAATCATAATCAAATTGTTGCTTATTTTATTGCAATTAATACTTATTACTACTTATTCAATCCTTTAATTATTCAATCCCTGTGTATTTTACATTCTAATAGAGGTGTTAGTCCTAACCATTTGCATATTCCCTTTTTCCGTTGACACGAACACACACTGACAGCTAAGCATGTTACTCACCACCACAACGATAAGTTGCACAGTATCCCACTTTGATATACACACCCGGTGTCAGATGCAGAATATACAAAGAAGAGACTCTCGCTCAACAGAGTAATGCAATAATATCTTGCAAATGTGTTTTTTTTTTATTTGATTTATTTACGAACGCTCTTTAACATCCCAGGTAATCAGCGTCCCATTTAATTCAGGGCGTGAAATGGCCAACAAATTTTGCTGAGAGGCCTATTTTTTTCAGTTGTAAGGTTCTTTTTCGTGCCGTAAACGTACGACATGGGACCAATGGCTTTACTTCCCTTCCGAAGGAAGCTCATACTTGGAATTTTTACGCCCGAAAAAATCCATCGGTCCTGGCCGGGAACGAACCCGCGATCTTGGGTTTAGGAGGCAAGTATGGTAACCACTACACCACCAGGATGCAAATGTGTGTACGTAACGTGTTTATAAAAGCATATTACGCAACAGCTCTGGTGCAATGAAGAACTAGAAAATGTAATTAAAAAAAAGAAAATATTTCATAATAAATGATTGGAACATAAAAAGGTAAATGCATCGTTTATAAAGAAAGTCACGGAACAAAAAAATAATAAAATATGGATGAAGAAATGACAAGAAACTGAAAGTTTTATTGAGGGAGAAAAGATAATCAGAAAGTATGGTGTTTTTAAAAACTTTAAAATCAAACAAGTTTAATTTTATTACGATAACAGAATTTGAGAATCATTAGTACTAGAAAGCAGACGCTATAGAACCCGAGCCACATTAATAACATTCACTTGAAATAATTGAGATTGATATGAAAATTGCAATGACCCCTTTAAAAAATAGAAAATCAGCAGGACCTGGCACTATCACAGTTAATCGAGAAACGCAGTACAGTTGAAGAAACTTATTTGGCATTAATTGACCTTGAAAAGCATATGACACAATTCGGAGATGTAAACTTTGGGAAGTTTAAAAAGAGACATCAATAATAAATTGTCATTATAAGAGAACGATATAATGATAACAAATCTTATATACAGATGGGAAAATACTTTTTTTCAACCAATAGAAAATCAAAAGGATTGAGGCAAGGCTGTAGTTTATCACAAATACTTTTTTATTTTATATACAGAACGTGTGTTAGACCCAAAGAAATGTATCTGTCAAGGAATGGGTAAAGACATAGCAAATAAATGTTTATCTAACACACAATTTGCCGATGATAAAGTAATTATTTCACAAGGTATTTAAGGTTAAAATATTAAGAAATGTCTTTGAATCATGGGGTCTTACAGTAAATTATAGGAAAATTGATTAAATGTCCATTAAATCAAATACAAATGAGAGCTCAGTTATTTATGAAGAAACAGAAATATTACAAGTTGACCAATCCAAATACTTAGGAACAATAAAAAATAATGCAGATGATATTAGGGAAGGGGAAATAGAAACAATAAAATGAAATTGAGTAAAATAACTGTAAATTAAATTCAATATGGTGGTACAAAAACCTTTGGAAAAATAAAAAAATATAGAAAAAATATTGCTGGAATCAGTTTTGAGTTACAGCAGTTAGATATAGCTTCTGAATGAGCATTATAGAAAAAGAATATTAGCAGTTGAAATGGGTTATTTCAGAAGGAACGCTAGAATTTTGAGATGTTTCATATTAAAAATCTGTAAATAGAAACATCAATGGATGCAAAGAAACCAGTGCTCCAAAGAAATGAAAACAAGAGCCCTAAATTATTTAGCCATCTGATGAGAACGGGAAAGGACAGGGGGCCTAACGCAGTGTATGAATGGCAACAACCAGAAAGACAAGGAAGAGGAAATCCAAGAAGAACTTGGAACAGTGAGAAATTTGGAGGCAATGACAAGAAGAAGCTTTATAAAGAAGACACACAGAGTATAAGGATGTGGATGACTGACACAAAAACTGTGGTAATCTGACATAGATAGATAAAAATATATGAGCATTTGTTTCCCAAACAAATGAAATTAAATGACGATTGAGGAACATAGTTGTCCATTGAACTTGGTGCAATTTTCGCGCCTACTGGATGGATATCACCTTCATTTCATGCACAAAACAATCCATCGACAGATTCCGTCATTTCTGTCCACAGAAATCGAAAACTGCTCGCACTTCCGCCTTGACCATTCATTTAGCACCCTCGCAGTTTTGTAACTGCTGCTGTTCTATATTCCGTTGCACAAGCCAGTGTTGCTTTACAACAGCTGGCATTGTGACTACATATGTTGCAGTGAGCAGTGTGCGTTTATTTTGGAGTACTCGTAATAAAAAAGAAAACTTACTTTTTGATTATCCTTCGCATTTCAAAGTTAGTCAACATTTATAAAAAAAAAGTATATTCCGACTTATTTACCTTCCAGAGCTTCAATAAAGCATTTTCATGAAGTTGTGAATATTTTATTGTGGAATCTATTGACCTGCCTTTTGTGTAAACAAAACGGAAAATTTCTACGAATGGATTAGAAGCAATAAAATGGTAAAGCTAGAGATTATACGAGGGCTCTATGAAAAGCTCTTGGGTTAACAACGAAGGAACTAGATTTTAACTTAAAAATTTTAACACAACTCCCTTAAGGTTAGTATATTTATTCCAGAGGTAATGTTCCATTATCCTGTCTCTGAAGTGGTTTTCAGGAGGTGTGCAAAATACTCCTCTACACCTGCAGTTGCTTTTTGATCTGATGGAAAATACTGACCATCTATTAAGAGTTTGAGCTTTGGGAACAGATATGATTAAATTTGGAGTGTAAAGGGTGTGATTCAATAATATATGCTTTAATTATTTCAATTTCCCATTATTGAAACACTTTTTTGTCAGATACGTTGTCTTGATAAAAAAATATTTTCTTCTGCTTAGCTATCGCCTTTTTCTTATTGGTCTATCCAATTTATCAATGTGAGATTTTTGAGGGAGTTTTTTTTTATATGGCAGGTTTCCAGCCCAGCGCAAAAACCTCCAAACTAGGGGACCAGGGGTTTTCTAAGTGTAGGAGACCCCAACCTACCTACCATGGCTAACGAGATTACTCCTCCCGGGATTTTCGAAGAACTGGCAGATCATCTATGGATATTGTTTTACCATAAAAAATACAGAAAAACGAAGAGAACTTAAAAAAGCATATTACATTTGTTGATCTAGAAAAATATTTTGATAGAATACACCACTTGTTATATGCAATGTATTATATAAAACTTGATACATCTAATAAAATACATAAACTACTTTATACTTGAATACAAAAATGATAATAAGTGTAAATGGGAAGTCAACAGAAGAAATAAAAACAAAGTGTGGTATAAAAAAGAATGTAGCCCCTGATCAATAATTACTATATATACATTTATAGGCGACATTCTTAAAGAATAGACAAATATTATACATAAATGAATAGATTTAAAACAAAATATATCAGTATATATTTTGATATTTACAGATGACATAGCACTAATTTTGACAAGGAAAATACACTATAAAAATCAATATACCAATTAAATAAAATTAACAAAGAATGCAATATGATAATTTCAAAGGTTAAAAGAAAAGTAATGGCGTGTCGATGTAAATCCCAGTAAGAACCAAAATTGTGATAGAAGAAAAAATAACAGAGCAGGTATCATATTTTCAATGTTTAGGCTGTGATGTCATATACGAAGAAGATTGAGATGTTAATATAAAAATTCAAAGGTTGCAAGCTGTGTGCGCAACAATTGAAAATACTTTGAAAAACAAAGTGAGAATAGGCACAATTAAAATTCTATACAGCCATGGCCTTACCAGCTATTATTTTTTTATGGAAGTGGGGCTTGACTTTAAAAAAAAGATAGTAGAATAGAATTCAAGTAGCAGAAATGTGTTTTTTACATCTGTCAAAGGTGCACAAAGAAAATCGTATAAGAAAATAATTAGAAGTGCAACCCATATTACAACAATTAGAGAATTATAAGCAAGAATGGGTAAAACAATTAAAAAGAATAGCAGAAGACAGAATATAAAAAAATATGCTGACACATTACCCGATAGGAAGAAGATCAAGTAGAAGACTAAAAAAATGGGTAGGAAACAAAATGTAAGATCAGAATAGGCAGGACGTATTTCACCTTGTTGGTTTAAAAGATTCGAACGCTTATGGTTTATTTGATGAAGATAATCAATTAGTAAAAGTACTTTAGTGCCTCAAAAAGACTCGTAACTGAACAACCGACTTTTGTCAATTGTTTTGACTGCTGTTTTGATCCTGGTGTGTGATTATGGATCCAAGTGCCATCACAGCTATAAAATCAGGTCTACTGTTAAAACTCTCTAAACATTACTGCGATATTTTCATGCGAGTTTTTGATCTGCTGTTAGCAAGTGTAGCATCCATTTTTATATCCTGTAGTTTATATATAACATAACATACACCTTTCTTGAAACACCTATAGCCTCAGCAAATCTACGCACTATATACTTGATGATCATCTAATTTCATAATCTACTTGTTCAATGATTTCTGCTGTTGTTGCACTTTTTGGTTCGCTTTCGTGCGGATTAACTTCAAAGATTGTACAACTATGTTTATATTCAGCAGCCCATTTTAATATTTGAATATTAAAGAGAGGATTCTTTATGCCATTATAAATTTAGTAGAAATTTTCCTTGGTGTTAAATCAGTTTTACAAGCAACTTTAGTATTATATAAGTGATTTGAAACAACGACTTCTATTTCAAATTAATACTTAATATGGATGACTATTCGAAGCGTGCAAAAACAAAGAAGGCAGAACTCTTTTGGAAAAAAAAAATCCTTTTATATCTCAACTTAATATTCTTTCAAATTTATATGCTTATTCCAGCAATTTTCTAATTCCTTCATCCCATCCATAAAATGCAATTTCTTCAGATCTGCAAAGTACGCATTGGTTTAGGCGGCAACCTTTTCCATTGATGCACATTTCTTTCCTATTAGATGTTTATTCATATTCAGGAACAGGAAGTATTCCGAGGGAGTGAAATCCAGAGTTGGGGGGAGGGATAATGAATAATTTCAAACCTTTAACTTCAATCATTTTGATGTCACAGTCGCAAACTTGTATGATACCGCGATATCGTAATGTAAGAGGACCTTTCTTCGCCAAATGAGAGCGGCACTTCTTGATCGCATCGTTTAATTGCTCTAGTAATAATCATCGATTATAGTTTTGCCCTTTTCAAAAGTAAATTAGACCTACGTGCGGCAATCCCACCACATTTCCTACTTGCCTTCTTCGGAGCGCTTTTTCCGGTTGATACCCATTGTTCACTGTCGCCTACGCCTCCAGATGCGCTTGAATTCTACGCGAAAGTGATAACACTTTTCTGGTCAATCGTTAGCAAATACGGTACTCACTTCTCCGAGAGATTTTTCATTTGCAAACGATTTTTCAATTGCACAAAATATTATGCATCTGATCTCTAGAAATATATACAGCTTCAGCGATTTCCCAAACCTGCAGACTCCGATATCTCAGCAACATGTCGAGGATTTTTTCGATCATTTCGGGAATCGTTACCTCGACAGGACGTCCTGAAAGATCTGCATCGCTTGTGCTAGTTTGGCACATCTAAACACACCAAACCATTTAAATGCGAAGACGCAATTTCGGTGTATTATTTGTTGAGCTTCGCCTTAGTTTATGCGGATTTGCCCTATCAAAAAGTAATATTTTGTTAATGCATTTTATTATAATTCTTTTTGGACGCTTTTTATACATTTAAGCAGGTAAACAGTTCCTCAACACAGACTAAGCTTCGTAACTGTTTATAACCTAAACAGTCACAACATTATCGAGGTAATGCCGAAAAATGTCGAATTCTTCCACTTTTAGAGTTTGCACAAACTTATCAAACAGCCATCGTAAAAGACAATTATCTTCAAAGTTTTTATACAGCCATGTACTCTTTCAGTAATGAACAGATCTTGCTCAGTATCATAAGGGTATGATACAACGGTCGACACAATGATGATTGGAAACCATGTGCAACAGGTCCAAACATCAATCAATGGTACATGTGATAATGGTACTGCTAATTGCTAAAATAACTGAGATTTATGTTACCGCTGCAATAGTAAGATAGACGGTCAACAAGAAAATAACGGCTCACAATCTTTAAATGTTCACTTTAAAAAAATCTTACATGTTCTTTCTTTCTCACAGAATACGCTACCGTCGGCTACATGGCAAAGAGAATCCAAATGCGCAAGAATCGCTTCATGGCCATCCAGAAGATAGCAGAGTCCAAGAAGCCTTTGGACGTTCCCCATCCCCCTCCCCCGGGTCCTCCAGGGGAGGGTGACCATGCGCCCAAGCAAACAGTGAGTGTCGGAAGCCAAAACTGCAGCACCCTCCCGCGAAGTGGGCCTCGCGGTGCACCTCCACAGTCGCATGGGGTAACTACATGCACCAGAACCTTAGCCCACTGTGCTCCATGGTCCTCTGTTCCCTTTGAGATTGTTCTACCCTTCCTGCATCATTACTTCTAACCTCTTTAACGTTAAGATTTAACTGTTCAACGCTAAAGGACTTCTTGCTAGGGAAAAGATCCTCACATTCCCTGACAGTAAGGCTTAGAAGTCCTACAAAATTCCGCGTGGAACTTAGAACCAGTTTATTGAAGCATAACTTTTCACATTTTGGGTTATATTAGTAGCCAAACAATTTTCCATCCTAATAGTGCTGCAGCGTTGTAAAGCTTGGCTGATTTCTGAAGTATTAACTCTTGCTTTGAGATAGGAAATAGGCAAAAGTTAAACATGTCTATGGCGTTAAACAATTACAAAATATGTTAGCCAGTCCTTAGCTCTTAAAGATACTCTTGAGCACAACACGTTGGAATGGCGGTGTTGCAGAAAACAAAGAAGGGAAAATATTTGCTTTATCAATGTAACTCAACTTTTTCCCTAGTGCTCGCCTTACTGTCACCAAATTTACTATGAATATTATACGTAATACGAGCGAGGGATACTTAATAATTTATCTACCTCAGCATGAAAGTAAATATTACAAAAATTATTTTTGTGTTAGTTCCCTGACAGTTCAATCACTTTTTCTACAATGAGTTTAAGCCCTTAGGAAAAAAATTGTTCTTGTTAATCAAAAAATCAGGAGCCAGTCATCTTGACTTCATCATCACTTAAAAACAGGTGTCTATGAAGAAATGTCTTCAAAAATCGGAAGTTAGGACTAATTCAGCGCCTGAAATTCACATTCCACATTCTTGAATCCCAGTCTGCCTGGCATTGCACTGGCGCATTGTCGTGGAGAAGCAGCATCTTGCACCAACCTTAGTTTGTTCAAATTTTCCTGAAATATTTCCAAACTGTGTCTACCAAAATGTATATTATTTCTACTGTTAGATACATCTGTTTATGAAAATGAAATTCTCAACTTTGCTGCACACTTCTCTGAGGGTACTTCCACAGGCCACCCAGTATGAAGGTAATCTTTGATAGATTCTACCCTATCTAAAATTTGAGTTGGTAGTATCATGAGGAAGACCTACCATAAACTCCAAATAATACAGCTCTTTACAAGGTTCACGAGAGGTTCTCCAAGTATCCTGTCTCTTCCAAAGTTTGACTTACACTGAACTAAGAAGGCATATGCGTAATCAAGAATCATTTCACAGGCCTTTGACTTTGTTTCATACCGGGTAGATAAATTATTGAACATCCCTCCTAGGCTAAAACTAAGTTCAGTATATTCACAAAGTTTTGCCATAAATTTGTTACAAACAGTTTTATTGCCACACATTATCATTCCTCTTTGTTGAGTTCGAATGTAGGAGAAAGAGTAAAATTTCTGTAGATTTAACTATGGAATGGAGATAATAAAAAAAAATTTGTTGCTGTGATAGCCCTTGGAAAATCATCAAAAGAAACTTTCCAGATTCTCTAAACGTTAAAAATCAGCAACAGCACCAAGCAATCCTGCACTGAGGCCAATACTATTGAAGACCGGATGCCTGCGCTCTATGAGGACTAGCCATTGTCAAAGCAATGGAGCGTTCTCGTATTCAATTCGGAAACAGCGATAGCCCATGAGATGAAGACCCATGTCTAGAGTGCTTGGACAAAACCCGAAACTGAGAGCTTTTCGTCACAGAACTGCAGCAGCAGAGAATTTTTGAAAAGCAAACGACTGCTACAGCATTATAGTAACAATGACCACTGGAAATGTCATTTTACTGACGGGTATAACGCTACAATCAGCGTATATGTCTCAACTTCAGATGATAATGGTCCAGAGAAGCCATCATTCCCTCTGTAATGTTTTCTGAGGAAGTGAGTTATGATGGTGTCACCAAGCTTCATTTCTGCCAAAAGGAGTTTAAGACAGCAATGAAAATGCTGAAACCTGTGGTGAAGAACCTAAATCTTCAAGAACAGTATTGAAGCTTCCAACTAGATTCAGCTCCAGCCCACAAGGATAAATCCACTCAGACTTGGCTTGAAAGAAATGCTTCAGAGTTTATAAGTGTTCAAGATTGGACTTCCAGCAGTCCCGTCCTGACTTCCTGAACTACCAACTGTGGTCATTTATGTGATTTCCAAGAAAGGGCATCTAATATTGAGAGTCTCAAGAGGTCTTTGGGGTCTACAGTGGCAGATTTCCCAATGTGTGCTGCTATAGATGAATGACAGAAAGACTTCGTTCATAATATGTGAGGGTCAAATGGGATCACTTTAATTGATGTTAAATATTTGAAATAAGAGAACAATTTAAATGAAAAAATATTAAATTGTAGCTACTTAACTACAACCTTGTAACAGTATTTATGGAAAGATTAGGTACATTACAAAGACTAATCCGAATCCGTGTTAATCAAGCTAAACTTCAGCAAAATGTGGTTGTATCTCAGGTTTATTATACATACAGATATAACATAACTTGGGGCAGTTATTTGAAAACTAATAAAATTTTCGCTGTTTTTCAGTCCTCAGCCATATCATGACACGCGGAGACCATATTCCTTATTGGTTTTATCAATGTTGTTTGCTATTTGTAACAGCTGAGCATCGACTAAGAAGTTTGTTTTTAGTAATTACATTTGCTCCCGTATCTTTGATGCGGTGATTAAGGGTTCCATATCTATTACAACATAAAACTTGGGTGGAGTGCCCAGATCAAATAAGCTTAAATAATTTTAGGCGCTAGTTCCTAAAAGGTTCTATTGAATGAATAACAGGAGCATATACCTTCCAGCTTTCATTTTGCAGAGCAAGGAACTTGCGGCGTACCTAGTGGTTCTATGCTAAATTACTTTGGGTTCAATCCACTAAATGCAATTATCATTTTAGCTATAGCTCACAAGTCAAAAGCACGTAATATATTTACCTAAAAGATAATCAACAAAGTCTATTGACAAATTTAGAGGATCTGTACTTCAGAGTCCAAGCTTCAACAGAAAAATAAAAGAAACTTAAACGCAACTTTTACCACAGTGCTAAAATTTTAACGTCCTTGATAAATATATAGTATATTTTTCAACTACTTCTAAGCCATATTAAGAAATTAAATAATATGTTAAATGCATTTGATTATGTTATCAAAAAGAGTTTTGTCCTGACTTCAAAACATTTTCAAAAAACACGCACAGATGACGCTAGGTGCTGCACACTAACAAGAAAGTCCTTAAAGCAATAATGTTTTATATTAGCACTGCACGTATGTGACACATACAAAGTTTGTTATTTTAATGATTCAATGTTCTTCAATTATTTATTTGTATTGCACTCTATTTCTGTTCACTATAAAGGTTTCGCACAAAAACACAAATCACATTAGTAAATGCACATTACATATGTAAAGTATTTACTGAGATTATGAAAAAATGCACTATTAATTTATTTTTCTTTTAAACTAATTATAACCTTATTGTAAATAATTTTACTTGCGCCGCAGTTCAATATGTTTTCCTTGCATTTAATATGTATGCATGCGACGGAATCCATATGTTTTGCGTATGTATATAGTATAACTCAACAATAATGTTCTATACATTACTAAAGTCCTATAATTTTTTTTCGTTTGGAGGTTGATATTTTGGAAACATTTTTTGAAGAAAATAAAACGTTTACCCCTATTAAAATGCATTGAAACAATCTCGTAAACAAAATCCTTGATATTTCCAGCAACCTTGAACAGCATCTATACCTAAAGAAAAGAGCAAATTGCTATTAACGTTGTTTCAATTAAATACACGAACTTCTGATTTAAAAATGTATATATGTATTTTTTTCAAACCAATGCTATATACTAAACATATCCACTTTGATATCCAAATAGCGAACATTTTCCCTAGTTTCAAAATAGATGGGCACTGGAGGACCGTGGAAAGCACAAAGTAGATATTAGTCCTGTATAGATTTGAAAAAACTAATAAAGCATAATATACTTGCATCTGCAACTTATTGAACTAACTTTAAAATAAATCACTTCCAAAATAATATTAATCAAAAATTAAGCTTACAAATGTTTTTGACTTCTTTTAAATTTCACAACAATGTTTTCCAAAGTCTCAATATTGCATTTCACTATATGTATGTACGTCTTTTATTTTACTTTGATTTACTTTACTACTGCATATGATTTGAATTTTGCTAACAAATCGAACAAGTAATATAAATAACATTTCGCATGAATAAAATGTTAAATTTTAATTCAGAAATGCATGGAAATAAAATTCAGAAATGTTTAATGTTATTCATTATTAATGTTAACCATTATCTGGTATCAAAATTTTGTCCCAAAATTGCAAAGTATGCAAGCAAATTTCTTATTTTATTTTGAAATGTCATTTAGTAAGATAACTTTGTCATCCACTTGGATGTTGGTGATGGAATTTTATGTTTGTTGGTTTGTTTGTTTATATGTGCAGGATTATTAAAAAGCTACGAACTTTTTAATACAATCACTATAATTATCGTTAACTATTTTTTTTGAAAAAATACACAAACGTTATTTTTTTTAAATATGCTTGAAATTGTCTATTTGTTAACAATCCTGTACATTAAGTGTTCTAATGCTTTATTTTTTTACAATAATTGTGTGAGTGGCAGTTAGTCAAAATTATTTTAATATACCATTAAAATATTTTGATGGACAAATTAAAAATTGAATAGGTTTATTATAATGCATTTACATTTAGTGGTAAAGAGTTAAATTTAATGAAAAAAATTAAGAACATCTATAATGTAGTTTATCCCAGCAATAAGTATTCACATACAAAAAAATAATAAAAAAGGGTGCTTGAGCATTGGAATGCAAATTGGAAGGGAATTACTATGTACTCTACTTTATTTTCAGATATATAGGTAATTGAACTGGAGTATATTATAAGCAAAGGAGTGGAAATATATAGAAATGAAAATTGAAAGTAGCAAATAACAATAAGGGAACTTGCAAATATTTAGTTTTAGAAGACAGAAAAGGGCGATTGAACATTGTAATTAGAAAAAATGTTAAGTATTGGCACATATAGATGTTTAAATAATGAAATATAAAATTTAAATAATTAAGAAAAGAAAAATTCATGATTACAGCGGTAAATTGGATTTAATTTTTGTTAAAGCTACAAATTGTGAAGACTACTCATATAATTACTTGTCACGCTGAATCATGGCATTTGAAATAAAAAGCAAAGTATGCACTGTTAGCAATTTAAAAAATCATGACCATCAAGGTATTCAAATGCTTATGGAAGTATAAATGAAGTTACAGCAGTTATAAAAAATTGATTTGTCAAATTTCTCTGTTTATTGTGCTAAATTTAACCAAATGGAATTTTTGCATCTAATAAATCAATGAGAAAAAACTAGAAAAAAATCCTGTGTTAGGAGGGGATGCTAGAGTATTACTGCACCCTATAGCAGCACAAATTGACGCAGGGGATGCACTGAAGAAAGTTCTTGCTATTTCTATTTCCCCATGTAAGGCAATTTGTAGTAGCTGTTTTCTCATGAAACATCATGCTTTAATCATAACCTGTTGCATGGTTATAACATATTGAGTTTCCCCACAGAAAGTTCAGTGAAGAACTTTATAACAACAGAAACATGTTCATCTATTGTGGATGGGACTGTCTTTTGGGAAAGACTGAATGGCATTGAAGGCGAAATAAATGGCTCTGATATCTGAGCTGCTTAGGGGCTGACAATACAGATGTACGATGAAGACTAATCTTTGTTGCAGTAGCCCAGGATCAATGTACAGTTTTACATTATTCTGCTTTCTAGTTTCTCAGTCAGTATTCTTATGTATACGGTCTGTGACAATTTTTCTCTAGGCCTGTTTTGCTACTCATTTTTGCTGGTTCTTGGTACTCTCTTGGTACTCGAATACGGATGGAAGAATTTAAGTTTTAACATCAAAATACCAATTGTGTATTGCACCAAAAAGGGGGGCATGACGCTGCGGCTAAAAATATCACTTTTCCAATAAATATTTTGCTTTAACAAGTTCGGAGTAGATGAGGTTCTTCTACTGGTAGGTTAAACGAGCATGCCAGCTTGTTATACTAGATTTCTAGATGAAACAAACTATTTGAGGAAGCACGACTATTATTGTATTTTTCTTCAGGCGTCTAACAGCAATAGAGCGCACCTTATCACAGGAGGCTAATTTTCCAGTCTTCTCAAATCACATATTCAACATGCACTCTAAAATGTATTGCTTTCTTTCCAGACGCATGTGCTTTTGTTAAATACTTTAAAAAATGACTGAAGAACTGAAACTCCTGAAATGCCTCTCAGAAAAAATTAGCAGAAGTTCTTGAATTCCCGCTGCTTCATTGAAGAACCACCTAACTCCTTTTCCGTGAGAGCATTATGCTTTTAAATGTTTATGAAAGTTTGGATTTTCAGTTGCAAGTAACTGAAAGAATCATTTATGGGACTCATGTGTCAATAAAAATCGGCTTCACTATATGCGCATTCTTTACACAAGTCCACATCATTGTGAATATCGGAATTTGAGGCTCAAAAAGTATAAAACTTATATAATCGTAATGGAGCTACTTTGGAATGCATATTCTCGATCATCTCAATGTTTTTAATGTATAAAACACATTTATTTATTGTTAAATTAATTTTTCCTCCCCCTCATTCCTTGACGCTTAAGTGAAAGTTCTCAAGAACATTAAAATAGCTTTTAAAATTGGATTAGATTTTAATATATTTTTGAATGATTTTTAATGTTCAATACTCGTTCTTATAATTTTGAAAAACGTTCTCTTGTAGTCTTCATTATCTAATGCCTGTTCCAGCGTTTCTGCTAGTCTTCAAAGACATGCTGAAAACCATTTTTATGTGTTTTTCAAAATTGCCTCTGCAATCAGCACCACTACTTCCGATGGCGGTGTTTATTTGGGAAAAGAAAAAAGTCACACGGAACTTAATATGGACTATAGGGAGGGCGAGGGACACGTTTCACATATATTTTTGTTAACTTATTCAGCAACAACATTTTCGACGTGTGGCCATTTTTCGTAGTGCAGCATCCTGCTTTTTACAAGGAATTGTGGTCTTTATCGTGAGGTTATAGCCTTGCTAAGTTTTCAGGATGTTTCTGTAGTATATCCTAGCTACAGATGTGATATGCTTGTAAACATTGAATATCGAAAAATGAGATGATCATACCTTTCCCAATAGAAGTAACCACTTTTGCTTTCCTTGCTGTTGGTTACCACAGAGTTTTGCTGTTCTCTCTCAGGATCGAAATGATGTAGCTAAATTTCATCAGCAATTATTATTTTTTAAATAAACTCCGCATCTTCCAGTAACATCATCTTCAATTGTAAGAAAACCTATATGCCAACGTCTTTTTTTTCGGGAATCAGCGGTCTTGGAACTTTTTAGTTACTAATCATGTGGTTGGCGAACAGTTAACATCATTCGTGATTCTCTCTCACAATGACAGCAGGTGTTAGTGTTTTCTTCCGTTAGAGCACGAACTGGAGTACCGGGTCTAACTTTCTTTGAAACTGATTGCCTCCCCCTTGTAAACACACGTCTTCTAGGTATGATATAGGGACATTGCATAGGCTTCAGCTGAACATTTGTTAAGGCGAAAGCAGAATTTCAGAACAGCAAATGGTTTGTAGTGTGTCACCTCCATTTTGTTATAGGCGGAAGTGAACATGTCTTAACTTGCAAACTTTTCATGGGCGGTAACCGAAAGTGACAACAATGAAACGAGTACCACATGTATGTTACACATTGAGCTAACAAAATATAGTAAAGTTACATTCTACAGCAAGAAATTGTGGCTATAATTAAACATTATTTTCCAATACCCTTTTTCAATAGACCATAATCTTCGCCCGTATAGGTTCTCGGAATCTATTGATACATATCTTTTCTGCAATAGGGACTGGTATTTTGGCATTAAAGGTTTTATTTGATAGACTATGTGATTATTTATGGTGCTTCTAAATGTGCCTATGAATGAATGGTCTACGAACTTGTTTGTGAGGTATTTTGAATTTCTTGCTGGTTCTTGTTCTTCGCAATTGTATTTAAATAAAAATCAAGTGTTCCGCTTTTCGCGCTATTAAGTAAGAATTAACGGTATGTAATTTAAGGAGCAGCTTGTATTTGCAGAAGCAGGAATATCTAAATTTATTTTCTGCCAGATGACTGCAAAACGAAAGCATAAGAAAGAAAGAGCATTTTAATAGGAGGTTCATTTAATAATAGAACTTTTATTACATATAGTTTGCAAATAAGAGGTGATTGCCAGTTTATTTTAATAAACCATAAGATGGTAACAAATAAACTACTTATATGGAATGTTTGCTACAAACATTAACTGGTAATAATCTGAGACACATTAGCTGCCACTCACATTGATTGCATGCTTTTGAGATTTATGCTCTAAGATGAAATGTTCTGGCCGAGTAGTACTTGGAATGAGTTTTTATGTAGTTTATTAAATGTAGATCTTCATTCACAGATAATACAAGAGCTGATCTAATTGTTCGCTCATATAAAATACCACACATTATGCAGAATTCAAATGTGCCCACATTTCCGAATATTATCGAGTCACACGCTGTCTGAACTGAACAGAAATAAAGAAGAATAAAATTTCTGTAAAATTTGCCTTTGTTGTCATTCCACGCTTTATTAGCTGCAAATTAGCCATTATACACTGAGGTTATTTTGGTTACAGGCCGCCTGAGAATGGCTTCTTACTTGGGAAAATGCCAGTAGAGTCCCTCCGCGCAAAAATATTTTTAGCGGTTTTAAGTTCTATAGGTGAATGCCACAAAGTCTCCTGAAATCATTCGACCAAATTATCGTCCATTTAGTGCAAGAGATATTAAGATCCGGTGCCAATACCAATGAAAAAAAAAACTGTTGTTCTAGTATGTACATTTTTGCTGAGAGCATAAAATTATGCTGTATTTAAAACTGATGATCATAAGTATTAACTTATATAAGATAATTGAAAATAATGCCCTCGCAATACCATTTCTCTATTAGAATCTGTTTCCACATTATGTATCGACACAAAAATCCGTTCTTCAACACTATATTTTTGTATTGTCATAACTACCAAAGAACAATCAGTACACATTGTACCAGAATATTTTCTTGCGAATCATTTTACCACTTCACTTCTTTGCTGGAATCCGTATTCAAATATGAGGGATATGGGGGAAACTCGTTCAAAAATCGTAATTTTACAGGAGAAAAAAAAATAAAATTTCAAATGCTTAAACTCGGATACCTCTGTATCCTTACCAAGTGACAATATTTGTTAAAAATTTAGTAGTGCACTAATTGTTGTTTCAACCTGGAACAACAGATGCATTACTTTATTTTATTTGCCCAATTAATTATTTAATAAACCTGTGGTTGAACCCCGTTGGTTTTTCCCCTGGATTTTGTAAAACAAAGATACACTTAGGTCTATTACATTCCTTCTTATTGTAATACGTAATTACAAAAACAAAACATGGACTTGTGTTGATGAACATTACTCTCTAAGTCTAAAGAGAGGCCTATATGGTTCTCAGTGTCAAGTTTTTTTAATGTATCTCTAAAAGTCACTATCGTCGTCAGAGATATCATCTTGGTGTTCGGATGGCATTAATTTTGACTGATGGGCAGCAAGTGGTCGGCTGTAGTACTTCTTGGCTTGCTCGTCTTCACAGAACTTCACCAAGACCTTACACTGCTCTTCAGACAGAGGAATAGGCGAGTGATAGCTCCGGCTTGGTTCCTGAATATCTTGTGGCTGTGGGTGTTTCACCCTTTTCTTCCTTTGTTTCCTTATCAACGATGAGAAGAATGCTCATTGTAAATGTTCCTATGCTCTACGGTTTTTGATTTTGACTGAAGGGCTCCTAGCTGTTTCAGGGGCCTGACAGCAAAGGTATCTTCTTCTTGAAGACTTGGAAGAAAGAATTATAAACATTGCTTGCTCACACTAGATCACAAAAAATGAATTAGGCTTGACTCAGGCCCCTGCGTTCACTTCTCTCCAGCCATCACGAATTTCAGCCTTTGCAGTCTTTGGGATCAATGTTATATTTGTCACTTTTACAAAGTTACAGCTAATCAAATAAATTAATTCACCATGAAACACGCTTTTAAACGATCTGAAAGAATGCAATAACTTCAGTACATTCAGTGATTAAATAATTATAGCATTTCAACTACTACATGGACTGTGTACATCAAGAAGGTGATATCCTTGTTGGTTTTTCCATTGCACGCAGTTTCTTCAACTGGCTATAGCGTGGACCATATTGGTTTTTCCCTTGTAATGATTTAACATGATGAAACAGCTGACCGAGAAGCAAGTAGTACTACCAATATCCCATTTAAGTTTTTTTCCCCTGTACCCTTTAAATGCGTCGTATACAACAATTCATTCTTCAACACTATATTTATGTACTGGCATAACTGTCGTAGAACAATTAGCACACAGTGAACGCACCGAGTAAGTACGAACGCACAACCATTCACTGACAAAGCCTCCTCAAACTACAAGCTGCTACCTGCACATGCTTTGTTGACTGACTCTGCCGGTTCTAACTCAAATAATCTCACTGTAATTCATTCTTGTTACACTCTTAAGATGTCTTTGACAGTGTAGCAGAGTCTGAACAAGGCTAATTTCATTGTTCAGTTACTTACAGACCTGCATGATCAGCTCTTGTACAGTGATCCAATGGAATATGACGGTTTTCAGAACCTTCTTGTGGGACACTAGTATAGAATTAAATAAAAAGAATTTTTCAAGGAACATGTAGTACAATGCAATTTATCAATCTAAGTTCACTTTTTAAAAATCGCGTTTGTTAAGTGCGCTCCATGGATGAATACATTCGTGAGATCGGCTCTGGATGTTCACTATAACTCGCTACAATAAAATATGATTAATGTCCCTAATTTCACGAGTTAAGTTTTCTTTTAGCTGCATGATGATCCGTAGCCTGTCATAGTACAATTTACTTATCAGGTATTCCTATTAAAAATAGTCTGCTTCCATCAGACAACATCAGCAAATCGATAAATTACAGTGTGCAGGAAACAGAATCGCAGTATGTTAATTGTTTTACAAGAGGTCTGAGCTGTGGCGCCATTCTGCTGGAACCAAAACCCAGTTTCATTATTATTATTATCATCATCATCATCATCATCATCATCATCATCATCATCTGAAAGTCCAACGCTGCCAACATTAAATTCTGCCGTAAATCTTCTCTGGACGTAGGAGATTAACTTATATTCAATAAATCTTGAAACAGCGAATTCAAATTTTTCAACCGTCCAATTATCCTTACTGTTGTTTACAAAACGGACAGAATAAGTTGCTTGTTTGTAAGGTTACATAACAACAAACGTCACAACTGTAACTCAAAATTGCTAAAACCGCAGAGTTCTGAAAACTGTCATACTCCATTGGGTCACTTTGTACTTGCCATGTGTGTAATTTCTAATTTAAATCGTTACACACACTCTCAATGCTGTGTACCTTGTAAGTGGTCTGGGGGTTTTTGGGCTATGCCCTTTTCTTTCCAGGAGGTGCGGTTCAAAGTCCACGATCCTAAGGCTCACTCTAAGGGAGGCACGCTGGAGAACACCATCAACGGGCGAGCCGATGAAGAAGCAGCAGCTCCACCAGCTCCTCAGCATCTCATTCACCCAGGCAAGGACATCAACAAGTTGTACGGCATCACTCCGAGCGACATCGACAAGTATTCTCGAATCGTATTCCCCGTGTGCTTCATCTGCTTCAACCTTATGTACTGGATCATCTACCTGCACATCAGCGACGTTGTTGCCGACGACCTCGTGCTTCTCGACGAAGACAAGTAAACACCCCAGGGGAAGCAGAGAGGAGGAGCAGGATCACGTTATTGGCGGTTCTACTTCCATTTCTTCCTGTCAGGAAGACTAACAAACAATGGAGATGTGCTAGCAGTTCATCAGCGGCAAGTGAAAAGAGACCGTTCACAACATCTACATGTCCTTCCCTATTCCCAAACACCTGGATACTCGCCCGATATAATCTGCATGCTTGCTGAGTCCGCGCGCACCACATGTAAAGTCAAGAGCCTGAACACGCAACATTTGGAATAGAAGTTTGGACACACACCAGTGCTCAAGGTGGCTGAAGTTTACATAGCAACATGCAGAACTATACAAATGGTGCAGATTGATATGTTCCACATGACAAGATACGCTAAATATTCAGGAGAAGGATGCGATACGCCTAACGATGCTTATAAGAGTTAAAATGTGAAGCACAGACTTCTATGGACTGTATCAGTCATACATTAGAGAACTTCAGAAATTCAGTGAAAGTGATAGCAATGTGGTCAAAGTTTCGAAAAGAGTAAAAAGTCATTCATATTCGCACAATTTGCTACATTTAATAAAAAGAACCTGCTCTCTACAAAGAGATTCTCGAATTACGTTTGTAATTGCTAACTAGGTGCTGCTGGAGAGCGTTAGATGGTTAAGAAAAGTGCTGCAATTCTAAAGAAAATATTAACTATTACACTGTAATTTCCTAATACCCCTCCCTCTACCCTGTTGGCGGTTATTGGCGCATGCTCACAATGAGGATGCGGTTAACATGGAGCTGGTGGACTCGACGGAAATGGCAGAAACTCTAATGGTTTGTGTATTCTTCTATTCGATTTAGGATACAAAATGTAGGTGGACATTTAATTCCAAAACAAAGTAGTAGTGTGAAAACAGTGTTGGCTTGCATAGTCTAGCAACCATCCTTATACACCTGTTTCAAAAACGTTATTTTGAAGTAACAGGTAATATAAGTAATGTTAATTATAGAACCAATTACGGAAGTTTGAGAAAGCTCATTAATGCCATGGTGATTACGTTAACCGCACGAGATATATATATATTATATATGATTATTTATTTTGTAATGAGCCAACATCAAGATTTACTGTAATGTAGATATAAATACTAGATTGTTCGCCTTTCTATCCAAGAAATTCCTTTTAATTCACACATGGAGTAGTATATTTACATCCACAGCCCCCATAAAATACATCTTCGGTAATTAATCACACAAACAAATACTCTTTTTGCACGAATCCAAAACTAATTACTTATAATAGTAAAGGACTGCATGTAAAACCAAACACGAGGCTTTGTTTAACAATATGCCTATAGCAATTATAAAGGACTGGAATAAACTGTGAGGAAATTGACTGTAAAGCTGGTTGGCTCTTTAACTATATATTATATTGATATATATTGGCTCAAAATAATAATTAAAAGAAAATTATAGATACTAAAGATATAAATTACGAGCAATGAACATATATTTCTTAATATGTTATGATTATATAGTTATGTTTAAAAATTATAACGTTGCATTATAAACATATATTATTTGTTTATAGAACTATTGTTTAAAATTATCGAAGTCTATTAATGTTGTTATGTTTGGAATGGAGGTAGGAAACGTATTGAATTGTGTGGTAGGGCTATGAATTCGTATAAGTGGTCCTTTTATACATCAGAGAGTGTTATCGACGTCCTTATTATAGCATTTCCTGGTAAAGAATACTCCATGTGATGTAGCTTCCCACAATTCCCTCCCCCAAACACTATGTACAGATATTTTATACAGAAAAACTAAAGAATCTATTTAAAAAACTAACAGATTCATATAAAGAGAATGACATATATATCTAATATATTACACAATAGCCTATAAGTAAATCAAACACTATTACTAACCACTAGTTCTAAAATTCTTGCCTGACTCATGTATAAATAAAACCATGGAACAGGATTTTTTTCTCATTGAGTGTGTCTGAGTGCGCGAATGCTAAGTCGTGTGTTACGCGGAGTTAACAATTAAAAACATAACAATTACGTAAAATTTTGTTTAAGTAAAACATGAAAAGTTCGGGCATACGTGGTGGTTTCTCGTTCATTATTTTACCTAATTAGCAAACACACATACTACACACTGTTTTTCTCTAGTAATTTCACCATTTATTGCAATTCCCAGACATTTTTAAGCAACCACAATATTAATGTTTTAAATTGTTTCGAAATAACTTCTGAATACAATTTTAAATTTCATTCTACTTTATCGTATAATGAGTATCCTTTGCCACTCGTGCTTCTATCTTCATTGCAACACCTTACAAATCGAAAGTTTCAAGAAAATATTTCACTTATACAAGCACAACAGTTTATGTACCTAAAGAAGTTTGGAGAGTTAAAATGTAAACATCTAGAAACTTGAAAAGAAGGTCATAAGCAGTAAAAAAAAAATCGTCGATAAAAGAGGAAAATATATTCAAAATTAAGATTAATGTCCTTTGAAGAACAATGACATTTTTATAAAATATAATGTAAACATTTATGAAATATTTTTCACTCGTGTTATTTTCCCTAAATCTACATCGTGACTGTAATAAATGATCAATATAACACCTTTTTGTCTCTAAATAATACTTTTCTTCAAAATGGGCTACCATAATATTCATTATGTTTGTAACTTAAAACCACCCTAAATGTTACCGAACACTTCTTTAATTTTTATCACGTTATTTATTGTTAAAAATAATTTCCAGTCCAATATTAATAATAGTTGAACTTTTTTGGTATTCAGAAGCACTTAAAGAGGTCCATTCCACCAAGATACAAAATATATAACAAAATTAAATCAAGTACACTTAAAAAAATCAGTGACAAATATTTTTAAAATATATTGACTGTAGTTTTAAATCACATGTAGCTTGGGTTTGAACAGCAAAAGATTTGAAGGTGTGCGTCTGGTAAAGCAAAAAGCAAAACATAATTTAGCTCTGTCCCCTACATAGGCAGGTGACCAACACGACCCTTTCAGATCTTTTGTAAAGTCACTCACTTATACTCCACGAACACACACATTACACAAATAAAGCCTCATCTCTGTATGTAAATACACATTATTGATAAGTCACCATTTACGTACTGTACCCAAATGAAAAAAAAAATAAAAAATATATTATATATAAGAGAGAGACTTTTGAAAAACTCTTTTTTTTTTCTTTATTCAGATTAGTGTATCACAGATTTGTAGCATCAATGCTAAATACTCTATTGTTTAGGGGATGTAATATCTACTAGCAGCCACCATTAAGAGTAACGGCGAGAACGACTTTAACCTTGTAGTTAAGTATTGTACTGTACTTAGAAAATTACTCAGTAACATTTTGAACTAAGGTATTGCAAAATAGTGAAAAAAGGAAAAAATAATAAAGCAAGATTAAGGTCCTTCTCCCTCATGTACGTTATATGTGACAAAGTAATGGTGTTCCATTTGTACATAGCTCGGAACGAATATACGGTCTTCTCTTTTGACTGTTTAACATCTTTTGTATGTCCTGTCTCCAATGGACGCAGTTTAAGAATGAGGATGTCCATTCGTCACAGCGTCATACATCACAACGAGACTGTTTGTTAAATAAAAAATAAGATATTTTCCTCGGTGAAAAGTCACAGTCATATTGCTCAATCATTCCACTACAAACAAACCAAAAAGTTTAAAAGTATAAGTATATATTCAAATACACCCAAAGTACATAGCAGGAGTGATTAAATCATTCCTGTTCGTAGGTATATGAGTGGTTGTTTGTGGCTCTAAGCAATATCTGGGCTGTCTGGTCCATACTTACCCGCCACTACCCTACCCCTACTTCCCCTAAAAGCCTCATCACCCGCACCGCAACACATTCAATGCAAACTATAGCAGTGTTATGTAGCTCACTCGTAAAACACACCATACACACACAAACACAGTACCCGCCAAACACATACAAACATCTACACACAACACACACACACACACTATCCTTCCGCTTCTCCCCCACCTGCCAGCCCCAGAAAGATATTAAAATGATAATGTCAATATTTGCAGAAGTATAGACTACATATAATTCTAAAGGACTAAGAAAATAAACAAACTCTCAGATTTACGATATGAGAGAGATATTGTTATACATTGAAAAAAAAAAGCTTTTAGATCTAATTTCTTGTAGATATCAGTGCTTCTATGTGGAGATTAAAAACAAAGTGTTGTGTTTATAAAAAATAAATAAAAATGTAAAGTAAGTAAACTTTTGAAAAAAAAACTGCATCGTATTTTGTGGGGGACGAGCATATAGACTGCTCACTTACCGAATATTCTAAAGAAATAAACAGGATTCAAGGTGACGATAGTAGAGAACAAAACTTCATATAAATATTTGTTTGTCGTTTTTATTTCAATAAAAGCTAATAAGAGTAAAATGTTTCCTTTTTCTATATATTTCTTGCATGCTTCTCAATCCTCCTAAACTTTCCTGAAATCGTTCCAGTTATCTTATTTATTCTTCTACAGTGCACTTCATTCAACAGATACATGTGAGTGCGATCCACAAGTTTACGGCTTGACATAAATGGCCATGATTAATTGTTGCGATATTTATGCTAATCTCATACACATTTCCGACTATGATATTCATTTGTTTGAAGAAGTAATTTAAGACAGAAGTGTTGCATAATACGCGTGATGATCAAAATTGAATATAGAGCAATGATTATGTTTTAACTACAAAAGAACTGTCACTCAGTGATATTAAACGCCTTAATGGTGTATATGCGGAAGCTTCCTCTTCATATAACGAGTTGTCGAAATTATTTCTTTTGAGCAGAGAGAGCCTTAAAGCTGACTAACGTGAGGGTCGATGGATGTTTTGACACAAGAAAACATTCTCTCGCGTTGCTTAACGACGAGGAATGACAAGCGTGCGAACACAAAAGAAGTGCCTGCAAGATTGGGTCTTTCTAAAAAAATGTTCCTTTGTACCCTTTATCAGCATTTGCATATGCATTAGGATAGTGCAAAATGAGTGCCCCGAATTGTTTCAGGGGTTCAATGCAAGTGCACGTGGAATGTTGTCAGAAACATTTGAACTTTTGCCATGGTAATGAGAGAGAAAGAATCCGTCACCATAGGGGCGAAACTATGGTTCTATACATGACCCTCTTTCAAAAAAGTGGCGAAGTAAAGACTCTCTAGAAATCCCAAGATCATATCGTCCACGAAAATGATAATGGTGACAATTTTTGGGATTGCAGATCTGATGACACTTCACAGAAAGGAACAAAATGATGACTGGTAAGTACTAAGCTGAGTTATGAATCAATTGCGCAGTGCCGTCAAGAAAAAGTGGCATGAAATGCTGATTGGAGCAATGCACCCCATTCCATGTGGCTGATATTACCAAGACATTTGTAAACAGATTGATTTCCAGGAGTTGGCACATCCACCGTAAGACCCAGATCTTGTCCCAGATTATTAACTATTTTAAAAACTGCAATTTGACCTTCGAGGGTGAAGATTCGTTAACGATAATTAGTTGAAAGATGCTGTTTTACAGAATTTTTCAGATAAAGTTTCAGTTTACTTTTAGGAGGATTAAAACGTTAATACAGAGATTTTAGAAATGATTTCAAGTAAAGGGAGATAACATTGAAAAATGTGTTTTATTCTATCATTTATCTATCGTGGTCAGGCCAGAAACTTATGAACCGCACCTAAGTGTTTTACAAGCAGATGTCGGGAAAATCCACCAAGCCAGAATATCTGTTTTCTATTCAATCGCCGAATGAAAGATATTTTGGAATGCTGAGGATCTTCAAACTTGCATTTTCATCTACTGGAGTCCAAATTATATCGATTGTAAAATTTACACGCACTTACAATGAAAAGAGTATATGAAAACGATACCTACTGATTAATTGCTAAACTGAAAATGAAGCGGTTATTCTTCCGTGGAGTTAATGCAATGTTTTGCCTACCCTCTTCTGAAACAGGAGTTGTTTCAGTAGTATCGAATTCAAAGCTACATTAGTCTTCCTACACTTGCTGAGTAGTATTCCTGCTTCCAAAGCTGTAACTCTAAGTTTCAAGATCTTCAATCCCTCCTTGACATCGTATTAACCTTCGAAGTTAGCTGTTGTCCTATTTGGATAGAATGGTTGAAAGCCTTTGGAAGGATAGCGCATTTTTGTCACTTCACTGGGAGAACCAGAAGCGTGGAATTGTAATTCAAAGTGAATTTGCGCAGATCATTAACTTACTTGTAAGAAATACAAAATAGACTACGCTTACAGATAGCCCTGCTCTGAGAGGAAGAGGAAGAAATTGCAGGAGTCAATCTGGCCAGTGGGTCGGCTGAGAAAGGCTGTCGATGATGTTACTGCTGAGAAACTTAAGCTAGTGAGTAGGTGCACTGTCGTGAATTCTTCTCGCACCACATTTCAGGTATGACACATTTGCGATGTGTCCTGGGTCCTGTTCCACAAAAATATGTTCCAATACATTCCAAGTGTATTCACTTGTAACTTGCAGTTATTAGTAAAAATTGTGTTTCTACTACGCTTTACAACTGCATACTCACAAATGCACAAGTAATTTGTCCACAAAAGTATTTGTATTAGTCGGGCACAAGTAATTTATATATAGTTTCTCTATAAGTGTAGAAATATTGGTAACTTTAAATACTAGCACAAAGTGCATTATCTATTTCATGATTTCTACCTAAACGTGTTAAGTGTTAGAGAAAGTGATGATAATGATGAGTAGGAATATGTATAAAGAAATAATAATGTTTCTGTGAAATTATAAAAACAGTTTAAGTGTAATTAAAATACTGTTTATGATTGATAATTGATTTTCCTATTTCAAATACATATTTCAGTCCAACATCTTAGTTACTTACCACAAGCCACGGAAATAATTTCTTTACATTCTTCTTTCTCTTTTAAAATAATCTCTTTTGAACCAATTTTCTCAGTTTTTTTGCTTATGAGAACAAAATTGTCAAGCAATATAAACAAATAAATAAATAAATATAAATGATCAAATGTAATGATAAATAAACGACCGAGAAGAATGGGGAAACTCGATTCTTCTGCCAGCTCTTGACGACTGTAATTAGTGCTCCTAAACGTAGTGATAAGGGACCGTCGTCTCAAAGTGGATTGTTACGCTTCAGTATCGATAAATGCATAATAAAGTATTTAAATAAACATTATATCCCAGGAAAAGTACAATACCCACTTAGCAGGAATGAAAATAATCCGCTCTATACAATAAAAATTCCTAAGGAGTGGACATAACCTAATTCAAAGTATAGAGAGTATGACATGTCACTTGTAACTTTTTACTAATACTTTACAAGTGTTGCACTTCTTTCGGGGAACAGAAAGCTACAAGACCTTACTTTGTACTAATACACTTATATGCATTAGACCACACTTTTGTAGAACAAGTCACTGGAGTGTTCTCCAACGATCTTAATACACAGATCGTCTAATCTTTTTCCACATTTTTAAGATTTGTGCTCGTGAACGGTCGCTTTCATCGTATTCTAGTGCTGCTCTGCAACTTTTTGGGATTGTGAATATATTCAAAAAAATATCACACGCCACATTACTTCATTGCCAAAAGCGTATGGAATTATTTCACAGATCTTCGCTCCATGTTTATTAAGTGTAATTTGATGTTATATCTCTGTTTTAGTTTACAATTTATAGCTAAATTTTCTCCAGAGGTACTTTCACTTCCCGCGCAGTTTGCTTAATTTTATTAGCAAGTTGATGTAGTTGATTATATAAGTTCTGTCTCTTAGGATGTATAAAACATGATGACTACTAAAATAACTCTGTAATCCCTTGCGTGATTTGAAAAGTGTGGACATTCAAATAAGACGTGCTCGGGTATATCTTGTTTATTATATAGATCACATATATCATGTGTTTATTTGTTTATTATATAGATCACATATATCATGTGTTTATTTATTTTTTTCCTATATATTTTGTGTCAGCCGTGTCCATTTAGGTAAAGTATCATTCCTTTCTTCGGTTGAACATGTTTAATCCTCAATCTTTCATAAATATTATTAAATAACTGATAGATTCTCCTATCTACCTATACAGTGTCCCATTCCCTTGCCACTGATGTTTTAGTATATTTTTGTTTCCTGTACACTATTACATTGCCTGCCAGTTATTTCAGTCACTTAGTCTAGATTTATTTTCTTAAACCAAACAATTGTTCCCCTCAATTTAATTGTGAGATCAACAGGTCACATTTCTGTCGATACTAATAGGGCTATGGTGAGGGAGGTGCTGAGCGCTCCTTGAATCTTAATAAGATTTATCTTTGCGAGCATCTTAGAAAAGTTTTAATAGCGACGTCATTCATCCTTGTCGCCCATACACTTGTGCCCTCAGTTATTATAGAGGTAAATACCTTATGATAAGATGTAATTGCATTGAATTGGATTTTAAATTCCATTTGCATTATTCCTGCCAATTTCATTATAATATTTTCGGATTTTTTTTCTAAAAAATTCTGTAAGTTTTCTAAAATTTAATTTATCGGCTAAATATATGTCTAACTATTTTCCTTCTTTTGGTTTCGTGTTTTGATTATTGTACTTTATAGTGGATCTCGTTTTAGGTTACCTTTCAGTACCACATATGCAGATTTGGATGGGGTGATTTGTAATTTATTTCTTCGACACCAATCATTTAATTTGTTCGTTAAGTGGTTAACGCGACTTTCAATTTTATTTCTTTTTACGCCTTCTACTATAAACAAAACAACATCAGCATAAGCAGTGATTTGATTAAATTATTCATCGTTTATCAATTCCTCTAATCCAGTTTCTAGGACAATATCTCAAAATAAAAACGGACGTTAAACACTACTCAAAAAAAAAGTATCCCAAAAGGTCGAACCTAGGATCAAACCATGGGAACATCCCTTTGTAATTTCTCTGTATATAGTTTAATACTTTAATATATACTCTTCTGTTTTTACAGTAATCTTTTAACGTTGCATATAAATACTTCAGGAAATCTTTCCTCCGTAATCGTTCAAACAATGCAGGCCACCATAGATTGTCAAAGGCGCCGCAAATATCAACTAAAATATCAATAACATATTTTGAATTTGTAAAATTAACCGTATTTATTAGCTGACTAATTTCATCTATCGTTGATCTCCCTTTTCTAAAACCACACTGGTTGTTGTTTATACCTAAAATAATTCTAAATTCTTTCCGTCTCTTACTTACTAATTCCTCCAGGATGTTGCCTAAGGTGTTTAGCAGACAGATTTATCTATATTATTTATGCTCTTTTGGATCCTTGTCAGCACTATATTTAAGAATTATGACTTTGACTTCTTTCCAACAGTGAAGAAAACGTCCCTTCCAAATACAATCATTAAAAAGTCTAAATAAAAATAGAGTAATACTATCCTCGATATTTACTATTACTTCATTTATAATCCCTTCTGGGCCCGAAACTGTTCTCTTTTTTAGATTTTTTATACTTAATCTGAATTCATAAATGTAAAATGGAAACAATCTATTGTTGTTATAAGTAATATTCATTTTAATCCTATTTTGAATATGAGTTTGGGTATGAGCACTTTTATCATCAAGTAATAATTTATCATAAAGAACGTTTATCAAGTTTGCCAATTTCTGGTCATACTGCCGTTGTCCTTTTTAAAGCAGTTAAAACTTCCAACTTTTTCACTTTTTCCATAATTATTCTACAGGATATTTCCCATATATTGGTCTTGAGTTCGCTCTCGACGAAGTTTTGCCATAAAATATTCCTGGTATGCTCTAATAGTTTGTTATACCTATTTTTGACATCTCCATCCTTAAGTAAGTTTCTTTCTCTTTCCGCATCAATTATTAATATTTAATAAATTCTTCTAAATTTCCTCATTTTGCTTCTAGCTATTTGTAGTGTATCAGGCCAGGTTTTATCATAGGATTTCCTAGGCATTAAGGTCGGGACAGATTTTGTATTGTGAAGACTAAAGTTATAGGCATCCCTGTCAACAGATTCCCCTCCATATTCCAATTTTAAATTCTCAAATTCGGATCTTAGTAAGTTCTAATTGGCATGTTTAAAGTTGTAGATTTTCCCCCTTCTTACGTCGTCACTAGGTAGATCAATGCAGTAATTAAAGCAGACTAGGCGATAATCACTCGAGGACATATTCTGTCCTACTTTCCAATTTAATACTTTATTGTTAGACTTTAAGTTACACAAGGTTACAACCAGGTTGGCAGTTGCACCTGCTCTATTCTCAAAGGTTGGGGGTTGTTGGTTTCGTTTTTAACAATTAAATTTAATTGGGAAATTATTCCTTTAATTTTTCGCCCCTTTCATCTTTAATTATGTTAAACCACCAATTTCATATCCCCAATTTATATTTGCTCAAAGGTATTAAAAGTTGCATTTATCGTTCTAATTTTATCAAGATGAGGATCAATCAAATGGCCGAATTGAAAGTATTGATTTGTTAAAATACATTTTCCTTGTTCGTACGTAACTTCAATGCAATTGGTGTGTGTGTGAGTCGCCTAGTTGTGCAATGTTGTCGATTTCAAAGTTAGGATTATTGATTACTATTGATGCCATTCAGCTATCGCCTTGATATATCATTCTAGCTGTCATTAGAATATGTGCATTTTTTCCGTTACAGGCATACAGCTCTTATATACATAAAACATCCAACTTTAATTCCTCAGCTGTATTTCTTCAATTCTGACACCACACGTTTGCTACTTTGTGCATTAATTTGTCCATTTTTTTAATAATTTAAATCCTCCATAGCTAGCCATCCTATAAAATATGACATATTAAATATGTTCATCCTATAGGTATTATTTGGGGAATATAAAAGTATTAATTTAATAATTATTTAAGTATGACTTACTTATAGGTTAACTAATGAGTTCGCATTGGAGTGATGTTTTATCCCTATTTTAAACTCTTGTTCTCTCGCTTCCCTGGACAGTTTGTGTACTCTAATTAACCTTATTCTAGGGGTTGTTTGTATTTTTGAAATATAATTTGCTTTATGCAGTGTAAAAATATGCTCTACACCATTACGGTACAATTTTAATTTATAACAATACATGAAAATTTGTACCGTAAAGTTTCACCTCCTATTAGAATTTTGAGAAAGTTGTTTAGTGCTGAACGAAAATATCCTGACTGGGAGGCACCTTAACCTTTAATGCGGTGATCCAGTGTGGTCTTTTATCTTTTTAATTACGTATTAGTCCATAAAAAGGTTAACTGCCTTAGCAGTTATTCCCGGATTTTCTCAGGATGCTACTAAAGAAGAGCCTAAATTATCTCAGGCAAGATACAATTCCTATTACCTACATTTGTTCCAACCTTTTGGTGTACATCTATGTTTTATAATAATTAAATATTTCATAATTCATATGTTAAGATTATGCTTTCGTAATTATGTTATGTAATTTAGATATGGTTAATATATACAAAATGATGAATATAGAGCATCAAAAGCCTAAAATGACAAATAAATGCACAAAGTAACCAACAGCTTTTCCCAAATACTCAGAAATAGATGCCAAGTTCTCGTGTTCCATTGCAATTATATTCCTGAACTAAAGCAGCATTTTCACTAAATACTTCCAACAGTAAATAGATTTTCTTCCCGTTTAAGTCTCCAGTAATTTAAAATGAAATCTACAAATGTTAAGAGTTTTGTCATTTATATGACGATATTAGTTTATATTCCATAGCTTTACAAATACGTTTTATACGATAATTTTGTGTATCAGACTCATAAAAGAATATTAATAAAATAAAAGTAATATTAATGTTAATTTTCTTATTAATTACTCTGAAATAAATACGTTCTTTTATTATACTTACGACCTCATTATATCGATGGAGATTATTTATTTCGTTTTTCTATTGTTATTGTTGTTAATGAAGATAAATTAGCCGCAACCCAAACTAAAAATAAACTGAATTACTACGAATACCAAGAAAATATTACGGTTTTCTTTGTTAGAAGGAAATGATACATTCTTTAATTGGATGAAAAAATAAAAATTTTAAGAATGCTTCAGTAATTTTAGCTTTGGCATATATTTCACAACAGTTTAGTGTTATAAAATTTTACTAATTCATGCGATAGTTAATATTCACCTATTAATGTTACATTTATTCTGTAACTACGCATTCTGTATGGAAGAATGATTGATACTGTTTTCAGTAATATATAAGTTGTTTTCTTCATGTTATCGTAACATAATATTCATTTGATGTAAGCATTTTAGTAATAAAACATTTAATTAATGATTTTGGCCAACAATAAAGGATGTTTATAACTATGGTATAACAAAATATTTTTACTTTCATTTATGAGTTTACAATAACAAATTAAATTAAACACACAATAATGATAATAACAAATTAAATTAGACACACAATAATGCAATGACCTTTTTACCGTTGTGTGCTGCCAACGCAAAATCTTGGAAACACTAAGCCAGTGCTTCTAGTTAGCAGATTTACCATCAGCAGCAGCACCGGTTTTGCGCAGTGCCTAGTCCGACATCTGACGGAGAGTTTCAAACCGCTTACTGGTTTATTGTCACGTAAAAGCATCAAAGATTGTCAACAAAAATAACATAATTTAATAAAACAGCAAAGTAATTACGAAATAAATTGATTGTCTGAAAAATAAAATTCTATATTTTGTAGCTATTAACTTATCTTTTTTAACAAATATAAAATAAAATATTTTAAACATATTTTTCATACAAGTAACTATAGTAACAATATATATATATATCAATATATATATATATATACATTAAGTAGTATGTTTATAAATACAGTGCAATGTTCAGGCGTTTTAAACTCCATAAGATAAACTTCGCATATGCTGTACTTCTTAGTGCTTACTAATAACCGCATTAGTTATCAATATATTTTATACCATATAGAACTGTTTCCGTCATTTATAGATTTCTCTAAATTAATCTCATCATAATTATGTTGTCTTCTCTCTATAGTGTGATAGTCTAGCATCTTCCTTGGTAATTATTTAAAAATATTAATTTCGCATGTTTTGATTATTAAAGTTTGTGGATTTAGGGTGAAGCGAGTATTTCGGAGCTCAAAATATTTATTATATTTTAATAAAGATTAAGTTCAGCGTGGATGAGGATTCTTAAAGAGGTTCCGAGTATTCCTGCTCAAGCCCCGATCTACTATTTCTGATATTTTTCTATTTTCTTCAGTAGGTTGTTAATTCCTAACTATTTTTCGTGCGTAAAAAATCGGAAGGGAAAAGCCGTGGGCCCCATAACGTAGAGTTATAGCAAGTAAAACAATCCCAAGCCTGAAACAACAGACATCTGAGCAAAATTTATCGGTGCGGAATTGAATGGGACCCTAACCTCAGATGTTAAAGAACATTCGTAAATAAACCAAATAAAATAAATTATTAACTATATTTCTTAAGTTATTCTTGAATTTATAATACAGTAATCTATACCCTACCAGTGTTCTTATACGAGGGCCATCCAGAAAGTAAGTCCCAATCGCGCCTGGAGATGGAACCACTTGTCAGACAGGACTGCGCATGCGCAGGAGTAGAGAGGAAGTATGTGGGAATAATGCAGTAAAGTTTCAGCCTTGTGATGGCCGTGGTTACCGCGCTGTGCTAGGAGAAAATGGCTGCTCTGATATTGTCTCCCGCCAACTGCGAGGTTCGTGCAGTCATTCGAGGTTTGCTCGCTCAAAAGCAAAGTCCAGCAGAGATCCATCGCCAATTGTGTCAAGTGTATGGACACGACATTGTGGTAAGACGATGGTACAGGCAGTTCACTGAAGGACGAACCAATATTCACGACGACAACCGTAGTGGCCGACCGTCCCTGGTGACGGCAGAAGTGTTGGAAAGTGTGCGGCAAGCAATTGAGCAGAACCGGCGCTTCACAATTTCAGAATTCTCTTGTCAATTCCCCAGATGTCTCGCTCCCTTGTGCACGAAATTGTCTCCCGGAAGCTTGACACAATTGGCGATGGATCTCTGCTGGACTTTGCTTTTGAGCGTGCAAACCTCGGATGACTGCACGAACTTCGCAGTTGGCGGGAGACAATATCAAAGCACCCATTTTTTCCTAGCACAGCGCGGTAACCACGGCCGTCACAAGGCTGAAATTTTACTGCATTATTACCACATACTTCCTCTCTATTCCTGCGCATTCCTATCCGACTAGCGGTGCCATCTCTAGGCGCGATTGGGACTTACTTTCTGGATGCCGTAATACAATATTATTTCAGTTATTTTTTTTTCTCCTTATAAAATTATTGTAATTGTCCCAAGTACTTATAACAAATTCCTATTTTGTATGTAATCGTACATCTAAAAGTTTACCTTGTCGTATAGCATTCTAAATAATTAAAATGTCTTACTTATTAAAATATAGTTCCATCTTATGATATTTTCCTTCTTACAAGTTGTTCCCCAAATCTGAGCCATGTGAGAACACTACTTTCTTCTCTCTTACAGACATGTAGATAATGCACCTCCGTCACGCCTGCAGGTTAAGCGATGTCATTTTTCTTGCCTATTGCATCTCAATATTTTGCCTATCTATATCCCACAAACATCTGTTAACTATTTTCCAGCTATTGCGCGTAATGTCTTCTCCCCTTAACCAAATATACCCTATTCCTATTTTGTCTAAGCCTTTCCTTATTTTTTAAGCCCAATCCATATGCCACTCTTCCCTGATTAAGTATCTCCCCCAAATTTCGGCCCTGTTCGACATAGTTGACCAAATAACCGCCCTGTGCACCATCTACATTATTTTCAGTGGCGTTCCAGGTATTTTTATCAAAATGAACATTTTTAATATGCACTTGTGTTTTGTTATTACTATATGTTTTACCCAGCTCCTGTTCATAGCTAAAATGACCCCCTAGTATGTGAATTTCTTCACAATTTTCTAATGCCTGACCTGCATACTCCCGCTTCTCTTTCTTGCTGTACACCGCAGGTTCCAATTGAACGTAATTGTTGTAGTCTTGTCCTCACTGACAATATGCCTCTAAGCAGTCTAGTTCCCTTTGCAGACCGTCAATTGTTGTGGATATCAATATCAGATCATGTGCATAAAGGAGAGCTGGTATGCATATGCCTCCTATATTCCGGATAGCAGTGTCTGTAACACGCATTTTCTCCTGTACGTCATGTACAAACAGATTGAGAAGGACGGGTGATAAGATACAGCCTTGCCTCACCCTCTACGTGTTATTACACTTTCTGAAACTTTATCGCGGTCATATTTTACTCTGTGACATACTAAATACTGATTCTAACGCCTTCATCGTTTTATCTGGCACACCTTTCGTCCATAATTTATTCCATAATGCTTATCTTTGCACGGAATCAAACGCTTTCCGAAAATCTATGCAGGCACACTGCGATTTCCCTCTATTTTTCTGTGTTTGTTTCATTTTAAGTGTATCTAAATCAAAAATATAGTTTACCGTGCTGTATCATCCCCTAATTTCGAATTTGAGAACCTATTTGTATTCTACTACCCATTGCCTAATTTTTCTTATAAAATTTTTGCAATACGTTTTCCTCATTGTTGGGGGAAGTGCCACCTCCTATAATTATCCGGTTCTTTTGGGCTTTCTGGGCACATAACTGCAGTTGTCCATTCCCCTGGATATATTTCCCCATTTAAAACGCCATTCATTATCTTCGTCATCATATCTTGAACCCTCCTTGAATAGTTCTGATGGCAGTCCGTCGAGCCCAGAGACTTTGTTGTTCTTTGAGCTGTTTATTCATAATTTTCAATTTTTTGTTCTAATAGTTGCATCCCATTTAGTGCTGTCCCATGCCAGTTCCTTTCTCTGTGCCCTATCAACCAAGCTAGTACATCCCAAACGTACCTCTTCGTAGACTCAAGGTCCTGGCCAGGGTATATGGATTTTTTCGTGCATAAAAATCGGAAGTATTGTTTCCTTCGGATGAGAAGTTTGACAGTTGGAATGTTCTAATGATTGTCGATACAAATACTGCTAATGTTTAAACTGTGTAGATATATCAACAGTTTTAACTTCTGAATAGGACAGGATACTACTATATGGAACATAGTATGGATCAATCATGAGTAATGGCGAATTTGAATACATTATAATGGCAAAAATGCACTTAAAATTAGGATATGTACACTAAAAATAACATAGGCCGATAGCTAAAATTTATAAAAATGTTTATTTTATTTCAAGTAATTTACTATTATAATATCATGACTATTTCACTTATGTGACATATTTTATATTAATGAAATGTAAAGAAAATGTTAATTTCAACCAATCACAGGGCTTATCACTGTAAATTTACCGTAATTTTACCGCATAAACTATATTGGAATGCCAGAAAGATAATGAGATGAAGTCTCAACCATTTGTCATAAGAACCACTCAATCAACTATTTTATCATAAGGACGTGCATTCACCTGCTTATGTCGCCAATTTTGTTTTCCCACAAACCGAGAGCAAGAATCGATTAATTGCAATAGCCAACAATCATACTACAAGGGTATAAAAGGACAAAAAATAACTAACTACTCTATCCGTTCGACTCTCGTTATCACCTATGACAGAAGTTAATATTATGAAAATGTGCTCATAATAATAAAAGAAATGGAAATAGATCCAATTAGCATTACTAAAACTCTTATTTTGTTTTTCTCAGTTGGCAAAAGTGAATAAATTGAATTTAGTAATCGGCCTTTACCTATTCCAGACCCAGTATTTCTGAATAGATAAGCAATCACAAATGTCAGTTTACAGATGTTATATAATTATGAATATTTTGTGAGGGAAGTTTAATAATATATTATTTTAATCCAATTTTATTCGTGAAATAATCCTAATAAATATCTGTCGATATTCTGAGATTCCTTGATAAATTCACTAGCTGGTGGCGAATTTATTATTAATCTCAGAATGTATAGTTATACCTCTTGTGATAATTTAATTTCTTACATATTTAATATAGATATGAGAATAATTAAATGCCTTACAGTTTGTTAGCTTGCATTAAAGTGAGGCTTAATAAACAATATAGGCTATATATTTTCAATGCAACAATTTTATCTGTTATACATAATATTGAGACATGGTTTTATTAGTTTTTGCAAGAGTTACAATAAACTACTGGGTATTCTAATTTCTTAAGTTTTCTATTTCCATAAAAAATGTTCTAAATGACGAAAAGCGCCTTAACTGATGTTTTAACTGATAATAGAAGTATAAAAATTGAAATATCTGATGTCAGATAATCTAACATAATAATATCGGTTTCTCCATCTCTCCTTTAAGAACGTAACAAAGAAAATTTAACCCTGGATTTATACAGATTGTAAATAAACACTTGTGTATTTAAAATTAAATTGTGATTTAATTACTTAAATAAATAAATGAAATACTACTACATATTATTGTACTTTTGAAAAATAAGAACCTTCTCTTCAATTGATAAGGTTGTATTCACTGCTTATGTAATGCACTTCTGATAGGTTTTTCTTTAAACATTGTTAAAAAAAAGAAAATAAATTTTCTTGAGTTTAAGCTTTTCTAAAACGCATTGTACGTTGTCATTAAAATGTAATGAAATATATCTGAAAGTAGATGAATATCCCTGTATTGTATTGGCGAACTTCAAGTTTAGCCCGCTTAAGTTTATCTTCTATAACGTTGCAGCGTACTTGTGCCAACCGTCAAAGTAGTAGTGTTTAACGCCCGTTTTCACTACTGAGGCACCACAGGCGATGGACACTGATGATACATGAAATGAAATGATAAATTGGGAAAGGATATTTTTTTTTTTTTAAGGAAGGAAGCGTTCCAGGCCTAAGTTTAGGTACCTCCCCGGCATTTGCCAGTTGTGAAGACTGAGGAAAACCTGGAAAAAACCCCAATCAGGGAGGACGGTCCTGGCGGGATTCGAACCGCAGACCTCCCGCTCACGAGTCCGTGCCTTAACGACCTCGGCCACCCGTGGCGGTCCCAACCGTCAAAAGTCAATGCATTCGTGTAAATTACGATAAGGTCGCTCATTGCCTTTATTGTTTATTCTTTTAATCCCAATTTTCGTCCTTTTGATTAACCTTTGTTGAGAGCCAAAAATGTTTTTATTATGAGTGCTTTGTTGACTGCTGCGAAACTGTTTATATCATTAACGTGTAATTCTGCATTGTGCCAAGATTACAGAAATATATGTTTTGTGTTTCTTGTGTTATTCTGTATTGCATTATTCCCATTTTCTTTATTTTTAAATTGAGATTACTTTCCATTAAACAAATAATAACATGTGCTTTCGTATGCGCCAAATGCTTAAATATGATTATGTGCTGTTCTTTGTTTGCAAATAACTTGAAACGTCTTTATACAGTGGTAGCATGAAATTTGGAACTAAGGAATTAACCATACACATATACTAAAATACGCCCCTCTTCATGGCAATAGCAGAAAATCTAATTAACAAGATTTCAGAGGACATGAAGTGGTTTAAAGTGAGGAGAGGAGCTAAACAATTTGTATTTTGTCTCCTTTTCATTGAAGATTGTACACTGAAAGATCGTGCTAGAAGACAGTAATAAATAATTAAGATATGCAGGTGATACGAGTATAACAAATGAAGATGAGCAACACGAGAGGAAAATATTACTGATGCCTAAAGAAGAAAGTGCAAAAGCGGGATTGATGCTAAACAACAATAAGACCAAAATTATGACAACATAGTGTTTTAGAAAGTTTACAATTGAGAGAACTGAAATATAAATTATACACCATGGCCATTTGTTGGGCTCCATAATTACCAAAGATGACTCCACGAAAAGAAAAAATAGCCGATGACAAGGTTGGAGAAAGTATAAAATCACTGAGAAGTGACAACGAGAACGAAAGTGAGTACTGCAAAATCATCGCAATAGTCACATATTATATCAGCGAGTAAACAATAACACATAAACATGGACACATTAAAACGCTGGATTCTACGTGTTTCCTGGACAGAGAGAGAAATAACTCAATTCTGGAAGAAGTGACGCCCATCACTGAGGGATGTTGCTTTCAGAGACTGAAGCTGTCATTTGCGTGCCACGCCTAGATTGGTCTTGTTGGAGCATCTAGAAAACAGAGAAATCGCGATAAAATTAAAATGTACATTGTACTGAGTTGGCTATCAATGAAGAAGAACCGCAAGACAACATAAAATTGTGGTCAAGTATAAACGAAAATATTATAAAAAGAAACAACAAATATGTATCGACTTCAGGGAAAAACAATTGTAAACCATCCCTAAAAAAGAGAGACTGTAAAGTGATATCTATCTATTAGTCCAAACATTTTATCGTGTGGACTAAAAACAATGTCCACTGTTTAAAAACATCGATCAACTAAACCAAATTAATTTCAAACAATATTGCAATATTTTACACTATAGTATAAATTATCACTTTAAATACAATTTAGATAATAAAACAAAGTTCCAAATACTCATATATTTGAACTCAGAGCAATTATAACCAACTACGCTAGCTTACAGAGTGATGAAAACTCCATTAAAGACTCTCTTTATCTTTATTTAACAATGACTTGAAATATCACTTCTACGCTTGAGCATAACAGGCTATTATTATTGGTGATCGGCTGTGTTACAGACAACGCACATATATATTTAATTCGTCATTAAAAATGAACATTCATTAACTTTGGGAGCCTTACAGCCTTGATGGACACTACACTCTTGCCTACAAGTATTTTCTCTTCCTCTAGTATGGCAAAACTTCCTTTCATAAGCTATCCATCATTTTAACTGAACGCCAGAAAGAGTGCTATAATTTTCAACCTGGGTTCTATAGGTTTCACAAATATAAAAATTTATAAATAAATGGGTGTGAATTTGAGTTGTGCGCTTCACATGAAAGTAAGAGGTGTTAAGGCAGTGTCTTTATATAATAATAATAATAATAATAATAATAATAATAATAATAATAATAATAATCTGCAACATCCTATTCAAATAAAGCATACATGAATTTTATTGTAATGAAGTTCAATAAAACAATTTTCAATTTACTGTAATAGAGTATGAAACTAATTTACAGATACATTCATTCTAAACATGATAATTCTGAGTAAATGGACAAAGACAAAGAATAAAGTTCATAAAATAAAGAATAGATATAGAAATATTTGAGTAAATAAATATATTAAATAACAAACTTCCCTGAATACTGAAACGTATAAAAACTTAACTGGGTGTACTGTAACATATTTTGATAAAATACTGTGTTAAAATTATATAGGGCGTTTCAAAAGGTCATTAACCATGCTTGACACATGGTATACGAGGTCAAGAGTATTTTTATACACCAAAAATGTTGTAGTTCCGCCGATTCTTCTCTAGGGGCTCTGATAAGATGAACCGTGTATGGAAAGGCTCATTTTCTTGACATCACTTCCATGTGCCGTATGTTGTGATCAGCTTGCTTCACTCCGAAGACAATTGTACTTGATGCAACAGTGCGTGACTCTAATGCAAAGAAAATAAGCCTTCGAATTGTTCTGTTTAATGTAATTAATGTGCATGCCTCGTTGATTGTGTCATTCTAGTTACTCTGGATAGTCAGTTAATGTTTACCTCACAGTATGTGTACTACGATTTTCATTTGTGATAGCTACTAATGGCAGACTTCGCTTTAATGAGCCAGCGGACATGATCTCATTTATAGGGAGATACTATGCAACATCCTTGCTGCAAGGTGCCTTTATCAGAATGCTTCCCGAATAGGAGGTTACCGTCTCGTCTCACCTCTTCAAACAGGTTGATATGTTTTTCGGGAACGTAAAAATCTCGAACGTAAGTCCTCCGGATGGAATTTAAAGCCGCGAGCTCCTTGTCGTAAATTTACGGCACGCTAAACAAATCCGTAGCTGAAAAAAGAGGTCCCTGGAAAAAAAAATTACTAGCAATTTCACGCCCAATTAATAACTTAGTATAGCACTTGAAGCGATTGGCCGACCTCTTATTCTTCTAACATCTAATGGTGCTAGGTGTATCTAAATTTGGATGATTTTTATTCAGGTTCGCCTTAATGCCGAACGCTACCGGAATAGAAGGTTGCCCTCTCATTCTTTTTTAAACGACTTGATGAACGATTTTGTGAGAAAGGATGCCTAAGAACATCTCAGTTCAATGGAAGACAATTTCAACAGCGTGTGAAAATGAGGTCGTTCCTGATAGTTTGATGGTAACCATTCTTTCCTCGTAGACCCAAGGTCATGGTATTCAGTCCTGGCCAGGATCGTTGGAATTTTTCGGGCGTAAAAATCCTAAGTATGGTTTACTTCAGAAGGGAAGTAAAACCAAGGGTCCCGTGTCGTAGATTTACGACACGTAAAAAAAAAAAAAAGAAAGAAAGAAAGAAAGAAACCTTAAGCCTCACAGAAGAGGCCTCTAAGCAAAATGTATCTACCTTTTGACACCCTGAATTGAATGAGACTATGATGACCTGAGCTGTTAAACAGCGTTCATAAATAAACCAAAGCGTGCCTATAAACTCACTTTTCGTGGCAATGAAATAGTGCTAAATGAGTAGAGCGGGTTTTGAGTGCATATCCTAGTGGAAAAACGGTAGAGGTACAATAGTTTGCATCTAAGATAACCGTTCCCCTAACCACGTCTATCATACCTTAAACGTTGTAAACGATCTTTTGAAACATCCTGTAAATGAAACTACTTACTAAAGACTAATCAAGGTTTCCAGCTGTACAAATGTTTCGAGATTTGTAGTCATTTTACAACAGGAAAACGACAAAATTACAGTTTAGACATATTAAAACACACAACTGAAAGCCGCGCAGCTCAGCAAATCCTCAGATATGAAAATGATACATCCTAAATACAATTTTCTGGTGTTCCTACTGCAAATCGACCTCCTTTCCTTTTTCAAAAGAAGCTAAAAAAACCGATCCTTTGTATACCAGCTGCCAGCTTTAACAAATGTGAATAATAAATGTGAATAACAATGTGAATGTGATAGTTACGTTTGCTTTAAATATAGGGATTAATAAAATTTAAATGAAAGTTGCACTGTTATGGAAAATAACGGAATAAAATTTATATTTATTGGAATATCTTTGGCTGGTCCGAGTTCGTCTACAGAGCATGTAATTAAAACTTACAGTCACAAGTTTCTAAAATTCTCCACAAGACTGCTACTGAAAGCAGAAATTTAAAATAAAATTTTAGCACGGGAATATTTTAATCATTCTGCCTTTATCTTTGATTGGTGTGCGGCTTCTACATGGACCGAGTTACGCAGAGTCATTAGCTAATTATCATTAGTAGGATTCCTTGCCCGATGATCACAGGACCCCACTTCCCACTTTCTCTCTTTCCCCTTTATCATATCGAGTTTCACAGAATTTTATTCCTGCCGTTTGAGTAAACCGTCAGTATATTATTTTGAATACAAAGCTAAGTAAAAAAATTAGGCAACTTTCCCTTACACTTTTATCCAAACTTGAGAACGGCGATTAAAAAATGTCTAAATGTTGCAGAAAAAATTTTTGTCCTTTTGCAATGTTCATGTTTAGTACATTTATTTAATATTTTCGTTTTAGTTTAATTCTTATAAGTAGTATTTTAAAAACAAATTATCGTTAATTATTCTGTTCAATGTGAAAGCAAATTATTTCCTTTACAATGTGGTTTTAGTTTGGCAGTATTTATCCATGTAATTTTTTTAAAATTAAGACATTCGTTTTATATGATCAAACTGACTAATTTCACCGTTTTTTTGTGTGTTAGCACAGATTTCTAGAATGGCTTATGTATTTCCAAGAAACGGCTACGGAAAATCGTTCTAGATGCATCGCTGCTTCTCATCTTAATGTAGACATCTATTTTATCTATTGCATGGCTTCCACAAATGCAAAAATATTAAGGTGAGGACTGTTGAAACTTATCCCAAAGCTGACATGCATTTACAGTGCGATCTGATGTCAAGGAATCTGAAATGTGCAAGTAATTGTCAGTTAAGTAACCATTGCAGTTTTCCACCGCACTCCTTCCACGGTATATACAGTCGGAAAATTTGTCGGTCCTTTTTGATGTTTTTGCTCCTAAAATCCGGTTCTGAGTTGAACAGCTAAATTGTGTTAGGAATCAGTTGTAAGTTCTTTTAAATATATATATATATATGAAATTCTCGTATTTAATATTGAAATAAAAGGCAATTATGTAGAACACCACATTAATCAAGATGCCTAAATTTTGTTTTTTCTTCTTTCTTTTTAACCTGCTGTTCTTGTGATTACTTGTTGATGGTTTCTGAATGACAGTCAAGTGTTTTAAGTATTACTATTATTTATTTTTCTCCTAAATTCCAGCTTTATGTTTAGCTGAAATAGGATAGCACGTTTTTTTAATGATAAAAGTTCATAGTTTTAAAAATTAGGTTAGGGAGCTGGCGAGCTTAGCTTAATTTTATAATTACCGTGAATGACAGATTTTTCAAAAACGTATATTGTATTCTCCTTTACAATATGATACCCATTACTGGATAATCAAGTAGGTGAAAGAAAGAAGGAAAGAGATCTGAGTAGCGTTTTGTTAAATTACTATATAAAATTACAGTTTATTCAAGAATAAATTTCATTGCACAAACACCTCCTCGATTTGCTAATTTTTTGCATCTGAACAGCCTAACATAATCTGAAATAATAATAATAATAATAATAATAATAATAATAATAATAATAATAATAATAATAATAATAATAATAATAATAATAATAATAATAATAATAATAATAATAGTGCGGAAGATAAGACAGTTTTTTGTTTTAGTGTTAGTACTAATTATTCGGCACAACAGTTTTGAAAAGTACAAATTGTGAATTTCTAGGGTCATTTGGTTAGAATTATTTACTGGAACTCAACTCAACATCAAAATTTGCATTACTAAATTAATTGACAATCTCCACCTACCCGGCGACTTAAACTTTAGCGTCAACAGGAAATATTTCGGAAGGCTTACACACGATATGTTATTATTATTTCCATGGTATGCACATATCTGATAGCTGTTTAATTTATTTAAAAAATAGCAATAAAAGTTCTCTACTTTTATTCAATTATGTCATCCCTTTACTTATGCAGAGTCATATGTAGGAGAATATAGACAGTAGAGTCAATTTCTTGAGTGCGCTCTGAATTCGATCTCACGAAATACCCAAGCAGTCCCTACTGAATTACTGTGGTATAGACATCAGGGCTGCGAAAGCAAAGGAAGAGCTTTTAGTATCTACCTGTCCAGCTAATGAACATGGAACTGGACAATTTATACTAAGGATCTGTGGAACTCGACATCTCCGCATCTGATGTTTACATTATAAGTTTGTAACAACTGAATCTTGTATGTTTCGTTACGCCGCAACCCTACTGACTTTTTTTATTCAGCTACATTGACAAGAGAATAAGAGAAATAAAAGGTAACCAGTGATTATCTCATTCCAAGATATCGCAAGAGGAGAACGGGTACCAGAAATTCTTGTTAGAGCAACAGGAGGAAATAGAAGACGAAGAAGAAGCTGTAAGTACCAAACATCACTAGATATGGTGTTTCAGCTTTCTTTCAAAACATTGCTGTTGGAGAACACCACAAAGACTGGAGTTAGAAAAACGGAGCTAATATAAACCGTGAGCAAGCTCACGTAGACACGACCTTGACGCACGCCAACATCTACGTTCCAATAATATCGTGGGAGTTTTTATGCTGTCCGAAATCCTTGAGGATTAACAATTCTGTGACATATTTACACTATCTTTCATAGATCAAACATCATTTAGTTATCTAATGACCGTACATTGAGTTTTATTTGTCCTTCTTTTCCTCTGAGGGCTTAGCCGTTAACTTCCTTCTGCCAGGCTAGTTACAGCTTTAGAACTCTCGGAGCGTCAAGCTGTCTGTTAAGTTTGCCTTTTAACACTCACGCGATAGTAATATATTTCAGCATAAATCCTTATTTTTTTCCCCTCAGATAAACATGGAGATGATTCATGACTACTGCCCAGTGAAAATATATAACAAAAAATAATAAATAACGTAAAATATTGAAAGTCTGTTACCACATATGTTTATAACCTCATATTATTTTATGTGCATTAAAATTAAAGATTCCTCATATCTGTAAGTTTAAATAAAGTAAATAACTCTTTAAAAGACTATGCTAGGTCCTGGATGTTTATGACCTAAAAATATTAGAAATATGCAAGCATTAATGATTTGAAAATAAATCTTTCTGACACATATTTTGAATTTTACCTTTGTTTATATTAAAATTGAACTGAATACTTTTAAATTCGTTGACAATATTGATATTTATCATTATTTTAGTTTATTAAGGATAACACATCAACTACACATAATAATGAAATAATACATGATGGACGGTCACAGAGATCAACAGTAACAAGTAAAAATTGTCACTCAACATTGACTTGAATTTGGAAAAACTTCGCCCATCATCGTAGAATGTCATTGGGACATGTGTGAAATAAGTCAAATCATAAAACTATTGAATTCAGGCACTCTCATTATGATATCGTCTGTTACCATTCAGAATATTACCAGTCTTGTACAATATCCTTTGCTAGGGACCAATACATATTGTGGTTTTGCATTAATACATTTACTAATCATTTTTCACAAGTTTAAGAACATCATACATTTTGCCGATTTCTTCTAATTGTGATTGCATTTGATATTGTGCTAAAATTTGACTTCATGTGAGGTCCTCTGTCAGTAATAATTCAGGTGGTCGAGTCAGTTAAGGCGCGGACTCGTGAGCGGAGATCTGGGATGTGATTGTCCACCAGACTGAGGTTTTTTCCAGGTTTTCCTCAGTCCTCATAAATGGTAAGTGCCCAGGAAGTACCCTAAACTTAGGCATGGAACGCTTCCTTCTTAAAAAAAAAAATCCTTTTCCAACTTATGATTTCATCTCATGAGTGTCCACCACCTGTGTGCAAAATCCATCTCTGAGACGAGTATATGCAAATGGATGAAAAGGAAATAAAATATAACCGATTATAAAAAATGACAGGAAAATAACAAGCCAAAATATGACATACGCATAGATGAAAATATGCTCATTTGAAGTTTGTGATGGAAATAAAACCGAAGAAATATGAGAGCTCGGTCCTAGTTATTAAACTGAATATATCTCCTAATACTGGAAGGCCTTCGATTCTCATTAGAAACATTCTTTGAATTTTCAACAACAAATGTGCACATATAAATTGTCAGTTAAACCTGAATACCTTTTAAAAGAGCATAAACTACCGGCAATAACAAGATTAAAAGCATGAGGCAAAACAGTTTAGAAAAAAAAAACTGCATAGACAACTAAAGCACCTTTAACACAGGTGACTGGGGGGGGGGGTAAGATAGGTAAGTTGTTTTTGGCAGGTGGAAACTGTAGATGGGCAATTAAAGGCATCCAAGCTGTGTAATTTCCATAATGCGATTTCTTAGACGGCTTTCAGTTCAACATTTTCCAATTTGATTGACTACCTATTTAAAAGAATTTAATTAAAATAAATACACTTAGATAATGAGGGAAAGGTTTAAAACTAATAATTTGATTTTTGGTTTCAACCCTCAACTCCAGTCACCCCCATTTCAAATGACGCCTCTTCGTTTGGTGCTTAACTTTTAAACTTTGTTACCACATTTTTTTAATCGTTGCTTGGATATTTAGGCTGATCTTGTTGTTGTTTAAATTTTGACAGAATAATATTATAAACTACTGAAAAGTTAATGTAATAGCCCAGTTTTTATAATAAATAGTTTCTAAATTGTTTATCCCTACAAGAAAGAATAGAATGTAAGCCGATTAGTCAGGAGTTTCAAAAGAGGCAATATTACTGTAATAGTTTTTCACCCTACGACTGATTGACTTATTTTATACAATTTCATCTCTTTATGCAAGGAGGGAACTGAGGTAAGAGAATGAAACCTAATATTTAATAAAATTTGATTTCAAATTCCCTTCATTAATTAAATTGACAAATATTTTTAAATTTAAATTAAATTTATGTTAAGTATGTTTTGGAATAACAACCCTAGGAAGTTTTGAAATAATAACTCTTAATAACTTAAATATTATAAGTTAGGTTTTAATGTATCATGCAGTAAAAATGAAGATCTGCATATAAAATTACATAAATGAGACAAATGAATGGAACAATAAAAAGAGCATTAAAGAACAAGATATTAAAAGCAACACCAATGAAACTCAATAAAGTAATGACAGGGCCAATGGCAACACATGGACATAAAAACTGGACTATGAATAGAACAGACAGGAAAACAATAGAAACCTAAGAGATGAGATTTTTATGAGCAGTACCTAGTTTTACACTCTTAGACAAACAAAAAAGTACATTTTGAATGGATATCTTATATACAGGAAATGCATTATTGTTAAAAAATGCTATACCAAATAAACGCATTTACATTAAAAATATGCCTTAATATCGTGATAATTAAATAAATCATTTTCATTTATATAAATACTCTTTTCGTTTAGGCTTCTTACCAGTGGCACTAGCTGTATTGATAAATATCTTTGTTCAATAAAGTTTAGATCTAATATTTGGCATCTACTGGGGGCATAAGAAAGAGTAAGAATTTATCAGGTCTTAAATTAAGTAAATTTGGTGAATACAATGCCTCCGACGAGTCCAAGGATATTTTTCTTTTTAAAATTTCGTATATTTGTATTAACAAAATAATAAATTCTATATTCTTGTTCCCAAAAGAAAAAATATTAAACTTTTGAAGAGCTCGAGAAGGTTCTGTGAGGTAGATGATAACACCAACTGTGATCTCTCTTGTCTTTGTTAAAATAGTTTTCTAATGCAAGGGTGTAATTGGTTGGGCAGACTATAGTTTGTTTATTAGAAGCTCACCACACAACCAACATTAAAGAAAATCTAAATATAATGTGTATCGCCCAAATTATTTATTTTTTATAAATTAGTTAAAATATTGATGGATATTATTATTGTCAGTTAGTTAAAATATTGTGTTCCTACAAATGAAATTTATTTTAAAGTAAATATGCCAATGTCATTGTTTGCGATAGAAGTATTTTTTCTTCGGAGGGGGGTAGAGACTTTACACCTTCATTAATATTAAAGTGATTCTTGAATGTCAATGTTCTTCGGTAAAATGCAGACTAAAAGCTAATAATGATTTTTAGATGCTGTAGGAAATCAACGGCATCAAATTGCTATTTTATTTTACAGAAAGACTAAGAACAATAATAAGAGAAAGAAATTTAAGTAAACAAGCAAATTGTTCCTATTTTGTTCTTTATCCTAGCTTTGTTTATCATTTGTAACCTTCACAAAATATAGTAAACTTATTCGCACTACAAAGCTTTTTATATCATCCTTGATTTTGTTTTTTCCCTACAGCCTTTACCTTTCTTGTCTAGTCGCTCTTAACATCGACCCGATGTACTCCTATGTTATTAAAAAAGGCTAAACCCATTTTTTAATAAAGTTTATTTTTAAATGCTTTCCTGCGTCAAAAAAGGTTTCCTTTCAACAAATGTGCTCATTCATTTATTTGAAATAGCATCCTTTAAATTTGCATTATAATGTGCTAACAAATGACCACATCTCGGACGTGGCAACTGTAACCAACATCAAGATGTTTTCAGGAAGAGAAAAGCCAGCCGAGACAGTAAACTTCTCATACTAACCAGGCAAGAACAACGGCTCAAAAATGCTAACAACAGGTTGGCCTTGTAGTTCCAATGGAACCATTTCATTAGATGATCTAGCTTCGAGTTTTGCTGTAATTATTCAAATGGATACTAGTACTATGTGACGGGTCCTGTAACGCATTTTCAAGGTCGCCCTCACGGAAGTTTTCCTAGCCGTACCTGTTCAGTAACTGGATTCATGATTTTACATTCTGCATTTTATCATAGCGGCATTGAAGAAGCTTTTTAAACAACTTTCAAGGCGTCATGCTGGCCACGAGTAAACAGAATATTGAATGACTGATAGACTAAGGATTTTAGAAGTGAAGTGTTTCATAACCAAGAGAAAAAGCATGAAAAATAATGAAAATGTCATACATTGGCAACTTACTCTTAAGAAATGTTCTGTTTTCACAAAAATCAACAAATATTTTACAACGTTAATGCAGAAGCAATGAAAAAAGTTTCGCCTAATTCATTTGATTCTTAGATTCTTTCTGAACATTTGAGAACACCAAACGTTCAAATAAATACAGTATATTGAATCTTCGCTGTGCTTTGCTTTTATACTTTAAAACATCTAAATACATAATTATTTCACCCTAATGTCTAATGATTACATTTAAGGTGGGATTGTTAAATAAATCATGCATATTTTCAGTTATTGGCACAAAGAGAGCTAAGAACCAAGTTTATTTTCATTAAATTTTTATGTGATCTATTTTATTGCTGTTATTTAAATTAGTGTTGAACTTAACAATGATTTACTTCTCAACCAAAACCATTTTTCCTCCAGAAATACCTACCACTTGTGTACCCTTTCAGTACTATAGAAACCATTTTATGCTATTACTTTTGATACATTTCTTTAAACATTTTCTTCGTTTTTCTTCTATGTATTAATTCATAAAAAAGTTTGTGTTCTAAAATATCCGCTTGAGACGTGTACATAGCTGTAATCTTCTTATTTATATTACATTTAAATTAATGATTTCTTCTTTTTATATATATTTACTTTTACTTCTATTATTGAATTATGAACTTTGTCTTTTCTAGAGTCGCATACTGCCTTTCGAATGTACTGAGAGTTTAAAGCAAACAACCTCAAATTCTTCTCTATCCATTTTAGTTTTTCATAATAAAATTATGCAACGGTATGTTTTCCAGATAGAATATAAACTACATGCAGCATAAAATTGAGAAAACTCTTGAAATAATCTGTCCTCTGATTTTGCAGTATCTTGAAAAGCAATCAAGTACCTAATTAAAATGAGAAACAACAATTGTACACTATAATACGTAAATTCCCCCTCAATGTGCCCTTCCGCGTGATAATGATGATAGTAAAGGGCAAAATCTTAACTAGATATCGGAATTTCTAAGCCCTAAATGCAGAATGATACGGAATGAAATTATGTTGATAGTGGACTGTAGACAACAGGTGCGAAGAGGATACAATAGGTGAAGAGCTACAAATCATCATCTCCCTTATGCCTGTCACTCAGTTCTGATCTACCTGCAGGGCGGTGGCTCATAGCCTTGGTTTGAATGTACCTAATTTGATGTTAAGTACTTAAGAATACCGATGCATAGTCATAAATACAACGGACTGTGCATTTTAATTACTCAGCGCTTAGCAAGAACGTGTGGTTAAGTTTATCAATTAGAAACAGATTTACAAAAGCGTATTCGTATTTGCGTTTTTTTTAAGTGTCACATTAGTTTAAATGAACTTTAATGCTTATTACAAGTTAATCTAAGTTTAAATAACACTGGTACATTACTAATTTTATATTACATAATTGCTATTTTATATTATTTTTAACAAATTATAACAATTTTATTCCAAAACGGCCAATGATATTCGAGTACTATGAATCTGGTGATAAATTAAACTACCAGATTAATTTTAAACGCACTTGTAAATGTTCCATTATAGTGGTTTATATACCTCTGCAGATAAAAAAGATTAATCCAACTTCTGGTAACGTCAGTGGCACTCTCTCGAAACATCTGGGTTCAAAGAAGGTAGAATTTGCTATCGTTTACGTCACATGCACGTGCGCGAACACACACACCTATACTAGTATCCTTCAAATCTTTTTTTATCATACTACAGCAAATTAGTCGTGCGTTAACGAGGACAGTTCAATGAACAACGTCCTGTACAAAATGGATTTAACATAATTCAGGTTTCAAAATCGGATCATATAAATATATGATCCTTAGATCGGTTGCTCCAATCGCTGGCATTCCCCATGCGGCGCCGTTTTCTCTTCCAGTCAGTTGCGAGCGGGATTTCAACAGAACAGGACAGGAGTATTGTGAAATAATGAGATATTCGCTGCATTTCCCATACATTTATCTTCATGGCATACACCAGATACAGAAAGTCGTGTGGTATAACGAGACAGGCATTTAAGCATAAACTATCTGGAAGCCCGGTTCCAACATGAAAAAATATTAAAAGCTATTACTGAAGATTAATGAAACAAGTTCTGTGATCGACCGGAAAAAAATCGGAAACTGTTCATCAATTCGTGACAAATTGCGCCTCATATTTAATAGCAGAATTATTGGCCCTGTTTTACAACCTCATTTCCCAGATCTTGTGGTTCGTAATTTTTATATTTGGAAAACAATGAAAAATAAAGTATTTCTACTATCTTTCACGCAATGGAGGAACTTAAATATTAAAAACGAAGTTATTTCCATAGTGATGGGGAATTGATGAGTGTTAGTGACAATTCTATATTGTGCATTAAGAAAATTACCAAATTCTGTTATTTATTATATTGTAGTTAAGTTTTAAAATGATAAAGCAGTTGAGCACCGTGAGTCTACGCAAGAAAATACCGGCGTTAGCGCGAGGTCTAACCACCCTCTAACTATACATCGAGACATACAGCACTCTCTGTATGTATGTATAAATGTTTTACTTAAGGGTACATATGCTAAGAACTTCAGAAAAGAGATTTAACAATTATCTTCAAAATTCTGTGAACCAGCTTATTGAAACAAAATATAACTATCGTAAGTTGAAACCTAAATAGATATCTATTGAAAGAAGATAGACCCTATTCGTCCTGCTCGCTTTACGTATGGTATGGCTGAGCATTAAATTAATGTAAGGTAATGAAAATTTCTCAGCATCATAGCTTTTTCTCAAGTAATGCACAGGTCTTTCAAAAGATATACTTTCAATATAATTTAAAAGTGAGATATTTACTTCATTTGAACGCGTGGGATTTTCCTGAGCTGTTTCTAACCGGTTCTGTTTCCCCTTCCACTTTCCCGCCTCTCCGTATGCTGACGCGAAGTCTTTGTGCTGTTCAGGAGTTGAACATTGTGAAACCACATGTTTCAGTGTTATAGTGTGTTAGTGCCGTTACAATGTCAAATGATCCGTATACTTTAGCACACAGAAGCCTCATATATGATTCCTATGTGACAAACTCTTGTAGAGAAGCGAAACTGTGATTTATAGACAGATTCCCTGCTGTTCGTGAGCCTCACAGAGAAACAGTTCGTAATCTTGTGAATAGATTTAGGGAAACAGAATCTGCTCTTGATAAGAAATAAAAGTAAAACGCCGTGTTCTTACAGAGGAAAAACTGGATCATGTCGGAGAAAAGTTAGAATGAAGTCTAAAGAAATCTCTGAGAAAGATGGCGAAGGAAAAAAAAATTTCGCAAATCTCGGCTTGGAATGCTACTAAACTTTTAAAATAAAACCCTATAACATAACTGTAGTTCAATAGGAATCGCAACTACGCGATATGAGTCGAGTTAATTTCTGAAATTTGGTGTTGGATAATGTTAGTGATCGGTTTATTGGTCCACGTTTAATTATTTTACGAAGCATGGTTTTATTTGCACGACCATGTAGCGGCACAAAACAATAGATACTGGAGTGCAGAAAACCACGATTTTGTACACTAAATGCCACTGTACGATATAGTTTAGTGTTTAGTTTTGGCGTTTAGTGTGCTGTAGAAATCCGTGCCCTTGAATTTAAGGAACTATGAATATTCGACTCCAAGCAGGACCAAGCGTCCAAACGAGGGTTTTGTACAATCATCACTCTCCACATTGTAAGCAAAATGTTTCTGAAACGAAAAAATAGATGCAAACTGGCATCTTAAAAAGCGTTTTACATAATATTTTTACTTAGCTTTTTATTTGGATATAGTGGTTTTTGCATCTAAGTAGAGGAAAAATTAAGGTTTCTATGAATCAATATTTCACAAATTTGACATTTTAAAGACTTGCTGTTGCCAAGTATGACTGAGGGCGCAATCCTTAAGCTGTGTCCTTAGAATTCATCACCGACAACCCTCTACAACTTCAGTTAGACCAATCACTTCAACTGAAATATGAGTAACTACCACTTCTCAAGTTTTTAGTATTAATAGACTACCCAATAATAGCAGGGAAAGCAGTTAATACATTGTTGAAATTTTCAAATACTCGTTTGTGAAATCTGGTCTTTTCGACACTAATAAATATAAAAGAACAGGAGAGAGACTTATCTCAATTTAACAAGAAATGCCTGTATGTTTGTCTTCAATTTCGCCACGAAATGAGAAACGAGAAGCTCAAGTTTCTCTTAACTCAAATATTTTGTTGTTATGCCTACTGGTAAGCAAACAACCCCATGTAAAATGATCAAATTCTTAAATGCTTTTATATTGTTCCATTTGCCAAATTTCTTATACCAGCAATGTAACAAAGTAGAGGAGTTTGTGCCACATCCAGCGAATCTCGCGGTCTGTTGAGAATCACTTATCTTGTGAGCAATTCTAATGATGTGTTTTTATGCTCTTTTAATTAAACAAATAATTCCAATATGATGCTTCTTAGACTTTCACGGCCGATGTTGTAATCAAAATAGTTCAAATCTTCCAAGCTGTTTTACCATGATCATGGTTTAATATACTACCATCGCTTTCACCAACATCTGCGGTTAGCATCAACAGTAGACAATAAACAACATTCAGAATTCAAATACTAACGACATTAACTCAAAATGCACGTAATCGATCCGTTTTTTATACCAACATGGATTCATGTATACGTTGAAGATATGCTAGAATATATGCAATTAAGCATAAATGGATTTGTGACATACAACTATACAACTCAAAAAGGCAATAACTGAGTTGTCCACAATTTCGTTTAATAAAGCAAAACAAATGTCATAGTGTAATGATAAGCTTTTAAACAAATTTCCTAATTATATGTATGCAAATAATTCCATTAAATATATTTTAAAGAGAGATGTGTATTTGATTAAAAGAGTCCATTTAATTTATTACATGAGTTCTTTGAAGTATGTGTTATTGATAAGAATTTTCTTGTGATGAAACATGTTCCTGTACAAGTTTAATGATGGACGTAAAAATAAATACTTATTTATATATTGGCTGCTTGATAAAAGATTAAGTTAAATACTAATATTTTCATTTGCATATTATTGAAATACCTATTTTACATACAAGGCATCCCTTTTCAGATTATTCAGTTAATTGTTAGAAAGTTTTAAAAAGTGATAGCAAGTATTTGGCTCATTTATTCTGCATTTGTACTTAATTAGTTAATAATTCTTCAGTTATAATGACCACATTTACATCCTTATACTGATACGCCATTATTAAAGCATGTGGAACGTGATCTGAAAAAGATGGATGTTTGCTTTAGTGAAACGTTTTATGGTTACCTGGAGAAAGCAGGCGCCATTTTGTGGACAAACTTCTTAAAGTAAGCTTACAAATGTAATGTTGAAAGTCTGTGTGGCAAGAACAGTGATTATGCAGGTATTTGAGTTAAACATAATTAATTTTCCAGGCTCTTGTTTTTGTAACATATATCTAATGGAAAAAACCTAAAGTGATAATTTTCTTTTCTTTTCTTCTTTTGTACCGCTGGTAGTGAAAATAAAATAAAATCGCATCAAATAAGCTACACATGTTTCTAGCATTTGCATGAAGACCCACCCCATTTACATATGCACGTGTTCTGATACGCCCTATACACATGAGCTACTGGTCCTGGAAGCCGTCCAGCATGCGTACCTGCTACACATAATGTCAAGGCTACCTGGACGATCCGCTTAGTTATTTTATTGTTATTTCCTGCTGAAGAGTGGGTGTAGCCTTAGCCTTGATCTAGAATAAACAGAATAGCGCCTTAGCTTGATATCCTAATCCTACAGGTACTTGTGTGTGTCTCTTAGAATTAGTGCAACTAATCCAACCTTTTCTGTATGCATTTCTTCCATCTGTTCTCCTTGATATGGTTTCAGCAGCCTTTTGAGTAGGAATATAAAAAGCCAAAGTTTTGTATAGCACCATAATCATTATGTGCTAAATATAAATTGATCCTGAAAATATTACAGACCTTAAATTTCATTACTGATTTTTATAAATTAAAAGCGTATTATGCGGAACTTAAAATCTATATAAACATGTAACTGTTATTACAAAATCGGAACCGTGCGCAATGATTTATACAGGATGAACGAAAAATCCCTTTCCTTAATAATTTCTTACATTAATTCACATTTGATTACGCATTCCTTTATAGATAAAAGTTCAAAATGGAGGTCCTGTTTATGATACACGTGGTTGTCAATACACCATTTATCAGAGCTATTCGTTTGTTCCAGTTGATGCCATCTGTATATGTGTACAAGTGTGAAGCCCAAGAACAAATATTGGGGGAAGCGATTTTTCGCCCAAACTGTATATGTAAATTTATAAAACACTACTAAAATTTGCATTAAGTATAATATTAACTTTTGTTCAGCAATCCCTAATAATATTATCAATTTAATGTTCAATATATAATCATTTATATCATAAAATGCATAAATTATATACAATACCGATATAAAATTACAAATTGCATCTCTACATTTTATGCTTAAATTTGAAAGAGTATGAAAGCATTATTTTTTCTTTGCAGGAACCTGGACTGTTTCACATTGTTTGAATTTAGACACAATAATATAATAAATTCTACTGAATATTTAAATAATAGCTGTGTTTTGGCAATAAATTATTTCAAAATAGTGAATACTCTATAGGACAGAATATAATATATTTTAGTCAGGAGCCCAAAATGGATGTATTATTGTAGGAACGTAATTTTTTAAGACATCTTAGAACCCGAATTTACATTTACAATATTTTAAGTAATTGTAGTGGGTGATTGTTCCTTCGTGGGACTGCTCCACTTCCAGTTAGCAATTGACCGAGCTCTGTTGTTCTCATCTCATTCCCATGCTTGAAATTTAGCCAGTGAGCCGGAGGGGAGGTCAGTACGAGTTTAACTCTAGGAACTTACGGACGTGATCTTTTGTGTAAGTATTCATTATGCGGCGTAATAGTTACAGTGTATTAATTACGTTAATATGGCTTAATTTAGGTATTCTATTCCTAGTGTATTTGTTTACGATTCGTACGTGCGTAAATAATTGGCTGATAAATTATAGGTTGTATCAAGAGATATTCCCTGATATTCCACTGTCGAAGTCGAAGTTCGATTCACAGATTTATAAATAAATTTAGTGAAACGAGAAGTATTCCTGATAAAAAGACTGCAAAACCACGTACAAAAGAAAAATTAGACAATATTGGACATACTCTGTAACGTTCCCCTAAAATATCACTCGATATTTTTTTCAGAAAACAGGAATTTCCTGTTTCTATATTCGAAAGGCTACAAAACTACTGAAGTTAAAACCCTTATAAAATTACTGTAGTGCAATAGCTTAAACCGAATGACCCTGCGTCCAGGAGAAGACTTTGGGAATGGATTTTGAGTAGTATGCACGATTGAGAGATTGACCCTGATCTAATTTTCCCCACAGACGAATCTCGAGTGCACATAAGTAGTAGGTTAATTAATAAAACAATCGATTCTGAAGATCAGAAAAGCGCAACATATATATTATATTATAATTTAATTAATTATGCTTATTTCATTTAATTAATACATACCTATTTTCTTAAAGATGAACCCTTATATGATCTAAAGATAAGAGTGCAGTGCGCCATTAGCGGAGAGAGAATAATATGCCCTTTATAATACCGATGGGTATATACAAAATATTTTGCAACCTTTTCTCTGTGAATTAACTGTGAAGGGACTTCGGTTCACGATTTTCCAACAGGACGCTTCTGGTCTCCAAGCATGCAATTCATGAAATATTTGACGATAGTCATCATTAATAACACATAGCCCTCTTGGTCCATCGACTTACTCCCTGCGAATTTATCTTTGGGGAGCATTAAAGGAAATCATTTACAAGACCACACATTAGGCGAACTGAAATATAACATTTGAAGAAATATCTTCCATTCCCCAGAATGAACTGCAGAGGGCAATAGTTAATTTCTTAGGCTGATGCAAGAAGTGCATGGAAAATGAAGGGAGGCAGTTCCAGTTTCTTCTTCCTTAATAATGCTGAGTAAATAAAGTTTTTAAGTGTTTAAGTGTTAGTCATAACTTAAGTGACAATCATAGCTGCGGACTTGGATTCACGTTCACCGCGGTAGCAGCTTGAACCGACCGACCGGCCGGCCACGGTCCCGCGAGAGAAAGATCACCATTATAATAAACGTATTTAGAGTAGGGAGAAGATATTTTAGTATTAAACTTTACATGTAAGAAGACAGAGGAAAAATGCAGATATCATTTTCTATTAACATTTACAAAAGTATTTTAATTCCATGAATAAATCATACTTCGCTTTCTATTTGGATATTGAATAGGAAACATCTTAGGTATATATAGCAAGAAAATCTTGAATATGAATGGAAAATATTTTTTAAAGTTCATAGTAACAAATTAATTGCGAAATACAAATATTCTGCAAACTTGCCTAAGCGACAAGAGAGTGCAAATCATCATTGATTAAAGTCAAAATTATCAACTCCAAGATTAGCTATCACTACTTATTAAAATGCGATACATACACTGGTCGCTTTTTAGTCAAGTCAAATAGTAGCTTACCAACGAAATGAATATATTAAATATAGGGAAAATTGTATTTAAAAACAAATCTCTCACAAGACAGAAAGTATGACGTGATAGAGCTCCAGAAAAAAACAACTTTGATAATACCAATAAGCTTAAATATATATAAAGAATGAAAAGATAAAAGATGTATTTTTCACAACTGAAGGAGAAGCTACAGGAAAACTATTCAGGCAGAAATAGAAAAGGAATAATTGATAGATGACCAAAAACAATTAAGTATAACAAGAGTAAAGGAAACTCTTTCCCGCTTGGGGGAAAGAGTTGTATTTATGTTGTATATACAACATGAATACTTTCACTTCTCTCTCTTTTATTTTGTTATTACTTTGAAGGAAACTAATTTGTTTACACACAGAAATCCGTTTGTTGACATCGGTACACAAAGGAGTGCTCATCATTGTCAATTCAAACCTCAAAGGACATTATTCTCAGTTAGTTTCACTTCGTTTTCAATCATGGATGTTCGATACACGATCAATGAGAGGATCGATAAGATGTACATTTATGGCGAAGCTCATAAGAACGCAGAGCAACTTGCAACATGTACGGAGATCGATATCCTGAAAGAAGGCAGCCATCAGTTAGAAATGTTCAAGGACTTGCAAACTTAGGGGAGGGGAGGTGTTGCATCAAGTAAACACCATTGAATAAATGCTACTAGGGAAAATTCGGAAGTCACTGTTATTAGCTGCAGTTGCCGCTAATCAGGAATCTCTCAAAGGAGACGGATTAATCATCACAAATATTATCCATATTATATTAACCTACATCAAGCCCTTCATGGGGATTTTCAGGAGTGTGTTGAATTTAACAACGGCTGTACTCCAAATTCAAAACGGTAACTTTTCCTACATAACGTAAATTAATGCCCGTAAAGTGAAAGTGAGTGAAAAACATTTGCTGTCTTCTTTGTCCAGTATCACATCACCTATTACCCCTAGCTGATAGATGTACTAGAACTTTTATACTGAAAATTGAACTCTTTCCATTCCCGAAAAATAAAATACACCATTCCATTTGAAAAAATCAATTTGACCTTGAAGCGACATTGAATTAAGGTCGCTATGTTATGTCCCCCTAAGATAACTTCAAATTTTGTCTGAAGCATTTTTTGATTTTCCCCTTCGTTCCGGAGGAAAATGGTGCGAAACTCTGTCTCTGCCTCTCTTTATATATATAATATTTTTCATAGAGAAAATGTGATGTAAGTATATCGGTGTTTTGTATATATGTATGTAGGTCTTATGTATGTGTGTATTTATGTATGTGTATACACGTACAAAGTTTATTCAAAGCATTAATGTTACCGTTTCTTTTTTTATGTATTATATATTTTAATTGTTAAAAGGGCCGGTATTAGCATATACGATCTTAAGATTCATGCGACATTGTTGTACTTAACATTTTTATACTTTAAAACTGTTATAATATACGTCCATCAATACTACTACTAAAAATAGTCACATATATAAAATTTATTCAAAAAGGTATATAAAAAGAATATAAAATACAAAACACTGAGAATTCACTTTAAAAGAAAACATAGAAAAATAAACAGGGAAATATGAGTCATTAAATAAGGTACATATGAAACACAAACAGTAGCGTATAAGAAACAGGGTTAATATAATTTTTTAAATGCCATATAGTTATTTATTAAAAGGATGGATCACTATGATAGATTCAAAATTTAGAGTAATTATTCCTACAATTCTGCAAACCGAATTACATAATAACTAAATCCAATATGAAATTATTTAAAAATAGGAAAAAATACACTAATAAACTGTGCAAACGCGAATGAAAGAAAGAAATAGTTACCATATTTAAAGGATTGAAATAGAAATGATTGCCCGAACTATGGAAATATAAGTCCTTTAAATAACATATTTAAAATGAGTTGTAGATAATTGCTAGTTTATTGGTGCATTTAGAGCACAGTGTATTTTAGGAAAGTCATTTCGGTTCATACTGTTTTTCAATCGAAGAGAAGGGAGCTTTTTTTAATTTTCAGACCCGCAGAGATTATGAAAAAACCTTCGACTGAGTGTCACGAAGGAAATTGTGGAATATAATGAGCGATATATAATTTTCTGATCATTTAATCAATTTAGTACGTAATTTATGTATACAATACCTATAAATGATACAGAAGTAAATATTGATACAATTAATGTCATTGATAAAAAGAACTTAACAAAAATCAAGGAGTCAAACAAGGAAAGCCTGTATTATTCAACATTTTGATGCCTCTTGTAAAACAAATAGGAGTATTCTTATTTTAAACATAACCAAAGTATTTTTAAAACTCTTCCATTTGTCTGTGATTAAATCATCAATCACGTATGAGGCAATAAAAGAACTAACAAAAATATCAATGAAAAGATATCTAAACGTGAGTAATGACTTTTACTGACATAGAACTTTGTAGCTAATGTAAAACGTTAATGGTAAATTAATAGGATATTATTTAAATTATTGAATATTTCGACTGCAGTATCTCTTCAATGCAAAAAGGATAATTATTAAAATGGTCTAAGAGCTGCAAAAGACCTCACAGTATAATAAAAAGACATAGGTGGAAATGAACAATCGAACTTGATAAATTCGGGGACATGACCGGAATTGCCATGGAACGGGCTGTAGCCATGCTGCTTCGCAAACGTAAGATCGTGGGTTCAAACCCGGCCAGGATCGATGGATTTTTTCGGGCGTAAAAATCTTAAGTATGGCTTCCTTCGGAAGGGAAGTAAATCCATAGGTACCGTGTCGTACATTTACAGCGCGAAAAAGGACCTCAAGCTAAAAAGAAGAGGTCTCTGAGCAAAAATTACCGGTCGTTTCACACTCTGAATTGAATGGAACGCTGATGATCTGATATGTTAGAGAACGTTAATAAATAAAAAAATAAATAAAAAAATAAATAAATAAATAACTGAACGGCTAACGCTCTACCGACTGAGTTACCGTGTCCTCCTCCAGAACAAAACCAAGAACCTCTCTGGCCTGATTCTACTTTTCAAGTCTGATTCTTCATCTCCAAATTATGTCCTACATACGACTGGTCTGAAAGAAGATTTTTCGTCAGAAAAGGGAAATTCCTCTGAACCGATGGTCCACGTCCTTACAGTACAAAAAGAAGAAAGGTAGAAACTAAGAATGAATGAATGAGTGGTGTTTAACGCCCTTTTTTGCTACGGAAGCACCATAGGCGATGGACACTGATGATACATGCGATGAATTGATATATTGGGAAAGGATTTATTTTTAAGGAAGGAATCGTTCCAGGCCTAAATTTAGGGTACTTCCCCGGCATTAGCGACCTCGGCCACCCGTGGCGGTATGGAAACTAAGGGGTAAACATCTAAACAGAAACGAAGAAATTAAAGGGGTAAATTGGAAACCAAGTACAGATCTAAAATAAAGTAAAGGCGGGAGAAAGAGATGAGGAAAATAGTCATCAAGTTGCTAAATCTACGGATAATTAGGTATGGACGTAGACGAGGTGCCTAATATTGTTTCCAGATAGAATACCCCGACGCCATTAAAGTTCCACAGAAACATTTCGAAAGCGCAAGCGACCGTCACACCAACCAGCCCACCTAACACTTTTGACCCTGTAACAGAACCCACATGATGAAATGATATGAAATGGGAGAGCGGAAAATCCATGGCAGGATAAGGTCCATCTTAGCATTCGCCTAAGCGACCCCCACGATAAAACCCAAGGTCAAGGCTCCAAGGGATTGTAACCGGGACCTCCCGAATGTGAGCCGCAAGCATTACTGTTTTAAGCTTAAGCAGAAAGACAAGAGAAAAAAACTAAATGGAAAATGTTCATTGGTCAGTCAAAACTCAAGTGAAAAACGAATGACACATTTTTCACGTTGAACTGCAGTGCTACAAGTAAAAATAAAAAGGAGATAGGGAAAAGAAGTGACACGAAAAGAGGACAGTAAGAAAAAGAACAAATGAGCCTATAAACAATGTAAAATTAATCATGTATGAAAAAACGAAGGTATAAAGTAAATGAAAAAACGCCAACAACGAAGAAATACTACTATTCTAGTTAGAAAGATATGAGACAAAAATAAAAGATAAAATGAGTTTCAATGTTCTCCTGGTAACCGATAAGTTCCTAATTAGCATTGCATTTATAAACAGTTGACTGACGTGTGTCATCAAGTTGTGCTAACGAGTTGCCATGTGCACGCACCTTCCCAGTTTGCCATGATCGAAGTAGTTTTTCCTTTCTCTTCATAACCTTACCGTTCCATACAAAATTTGACTCTCTAAAGCAGATTAGGTTTGCTTACCGCCTTACGTGCTGACCTACACCTAGTTTAATCTAGGTTATGGCCTTCAGGCCAATCGCCTGAAAGTTACTATGCTGCAAAAACACCATGAACAGCATTGAATAAAACAGACCTTCTTCCTGTTTATTACTATATGCTTATTTTGAGTCTTATATCCTACTGCCTTTCTTCAGAGTCTGCATTCTATAGTTGACCCCCTGCTGCATAGTCCCTTTCCAGTATTTAATAACAGTAAAATTCGTTGTTTATATACACTTAAATTTGACATTATCAGTACGCTTAAAATTGTTCCTAGTTTTATTTTTTATTGCAACAATTCTTCATGAAGTAAATATTGACCAGTTGCTCACATACCACCGTCTAAAGCGTCAAATTAAAGTTCAGTTTTTCTCCTTTTTTGTCATATATTTGTTATTTATTTGTACACTTTAATGAGCAAATGGGTAGATGATTCCTTCTGTTCTTTTCGATTTTTTTTCTTTATACTCTAGCTTCCTTTAAAAATATATCGATAAAGCTATATCTCCTTTTGTAACATTTTTCCATGGATTAGTTTTAAAATTTAAACTTATATACATAACAGATTGCTCCATTAGTCCTCACTTGCAGTTGGAATCGGAAATAATATTCCCGAAATCATATTTCTAAGATTAATAATTAAGATGAATAATTTATCAAAATAAAGAAAGGCACTTACTTAGTCACCTACGAAAGAACATCAGTTGAATCATACCTGCAAAAATAAACAAAAATATTTCATATTATCCACTCATTGAAGCAAATAAAGTATTTTCTTCCAGATAAATTAAAAGTAACCCAAGTTTCGAGTACTATAATGTTATCTAGAAACGTAAAACTGGTCAACAGACTACACGTGTCGTGTGTTCATTATGTGTATAATATTCGTAAATATGAACATGTTTCCCAGTCCTAGTGAAGACCAAACGATCGCCGAGTTTTGTATTCTCGTTATTTTCTTTTCCAAATTCTGTATATTGCTATCCCAGCCTAATTACCTTTGCTTTTGCACATCATTAATTAGGAACCAGGTCTCTCAGCGATGACCTGCTCCATATATAGGGCCTTCATTTTGTTTTTCCCCGCGCGCTGACTGAGTACGAAGTTGGCAAGTCACAGGAGCACTCATCAACAGTCAAGGACGCGTATTGCCACTGATAATACTGATTAGTGCATTTTTAGGTTCTGAACAGCGAGGAGTTACGGTGTTATTGCATTTCGTTTCTCTATTTGCTGTGGTACAAAAGATACGATACAGAACAAAGCATTTTCGTTTGCTGCAACTTTTTAAGAATCAAACAGCTGCTCCGTGTCGCGCATAATTTCAAGATCATTTTCTGGAATTTATTCGCTTGACGGATCTACAGTTCATAAAACAATGCTCAAATTATCAAAAATAGAATGAATATTAGATAAGAAAAGAAGCCGATCACTGCTCGCTTAGAACAATCACCGTGAAAAATCTCTTGCAAGTTCTTCTTCCCCTTCAGCCCATTAATGGACTTGTGTTGATTACTGTGAGCTACCCAATGATGTATGTTGTGCAAGTTCACAATGCTGTCAAGTGACACCTGTAACATCAGCAGAAGACATCGTACCACGCAAACAGCTACAAATCTTTGACCGTGTGCGCCAATCTCTGCACCGCCAATGTAGCACTGTAATCATTTTGGAGGTTGGCAGTTCGAACCTGTTTTATAGTAAAATGCATGATGTAATGCACTTGTTTGTTGGTGCAGTTTTCTTGACAAAATGAGGAACGGACGCCCATCACCATATCCAAAGCGTTGTCATACTTTGATGCCCCACAGCGCCCAATCCATGCATTTCCGGACATAGGTTTCCTCTTAAAAAATATTAATTTGTAGGTCGGCATTTTTAAACGCCCTGTAGGATAGCCACATTTTGGAGACCGTCTTTTGGAGATGGCCTCGAACTATTGTTAAATTTCTATCTACCCATCACACTAACAATAAAATACATTTTAGTAAACCATCTCAAAAGGAAACACAATTGTTGTTGCATATAGACAGGTGTATCTAATGGTCAAGGACAGCTGTGTTTACTTTACGCTATTATCCGTGCTTAGCTTCTTATAAATTCTTTGATTTGTTTAGGCATCGTTGCATACATCAAATTGGTTACACCATGACAAATTTAAGACATATGATAGAGCGTACGAGGCCAGGTACAACATTTAAATTGTTCAATTAACCATGTAAAAAAGTTTCTTGTAGTATACTAACCTTAATCATTGCTAACAGCTATGAGCGTTTATTAGAATGTTTGAGAAGCAAACACGAACCTTACAGTGGTGTAGATTGCGGAAAGGTTTGCAAAAGACAAGTTATTTTTTTTTTTTAATCATAGTGTGGTGGTTGACAGAGGTAGTTAGTTTACTAAATCAGTAATGCAACACTGCCTGATGCTTCAAACATTATAACTAGCTCTCTAACCTTTATAGAGTGTCTAAATAACAATTTTAGAGCAGCCCATTGTCCGCGAGTGATAATACTCAAATGCTGAAACATGTTGCATTATAGCATGCATACTTCCTCAAATGCTATAATGCAAAATATAATTGGTTTTGAGAAACATGCTGTTTAGGTTTGAGCTCGTATTTACTCAGTCAAGTAGGAAGTTTTCTCATAGTATAAGTCAGTAGAAAATTATATACATATCTTACAAAACTTCTTCTCAAGAAAAATATTATCTTATGAGATAAAAGTGTGTCTTATAGATTAAAATAGTGAGAGTTATTAAGATTTGTTAGTTTAGTTTCGCGTATAATTCTTTTTATGTTTAAATAAATCAATTCTCGTACTTAAAGGCTATTTAAGTTAGGTCACCAAGTTAGATTTTCATATGAACCTCCATTAGGGTCTGCTTGGAAAATTAAAATAATTGCCATAGAAAGTGTTTATCTAGAATGGCTATGGTTCAAAAATATTTTTAAATTTAGAGAAAAGAAATTAAAAACAAGTTTTTTTTTCAAAATTCACATATGGTGTCTATCACTTGTAATTTGAGAATTAGACAAATGTTGGTCTAATATTGAACAAAGTACAATAAATGAGATTAATTGTTGCACATTTTCTAAAATATTTTGTAACAATGAGGTGGCTAAGTGTGTACGAGAATACAGAATGAGGATTATTGGAATGCAAAAAGTGGAAAGTGATAAGCTGCTGAGTTAAAAGTTTTTAAAACATATGTACAGCAGGCTGTGATAATTTTTTTCACGGTAGGACAAGCCTAAAGGTGGATTCTCATCGGGAAATATTTGTATAGAACTGTATTTGATATTTTGTATCATTCAAATTTGTTCCATACAATCAAATAAAGAGTGTCTACATTTGGAATATTTGTATAGGACATTATTGCAGATCAATTTCAACATGGGGGAACTTTCTTACTCTGTACACCTGCTGTTGCTTGTGCTGATAATATTGTAAAACAAAATGAGAGGAAAAAGTAAAACGCAAATGGTGGACAGGAAGGTTGAAAAGGAATTCACATGTCTCTTTCCTGTCTGATTTGGAAATTTTTGACTCATTTATTTTCGCCAAACCAAAAAAAAAAAAAAAAAAAAAAAGCGAATGTCGTTGAGTCAATGTGCGCGTGATCAGGTTGCGGAACAAGAATCTTGCGATATACGGAACTTTGTCCTGTGTATGTGTAGAATTCCTTCATTTGTATAAAACATGAAGGAACTTATTCCATGCCGACCAGGGTGTGTTCACAATACAAGTTCTAAACAAAAAGCTCCCGATGTGAACCCACCTTAAAAGTGGCCGTCCTTGCAAGACATTGCCCAGGAAGAACAGAAAGCTTATGAAGTTTAGCAAAAAATCCAGAAAGGCAAATTTAGCGATCTTCTGGATGAATTCAAGGAATCAGACCGCATAACAGATATCAATGTGGTAATTGTTTCAAGGTGAATGAATGAAACTGGAATGACATCATGTGTTGCTCTTGGAAAACCTTCAGCGAAACCGACAGAAAGTTACTCCTGAAATGGTGCAGAGAGAAACGTGAATGGGATGCATAAGCTTGGCACAGAATTGTACTTGGTAATTTTATTTTATTTATTTGGTTTATTTACGGATGCTCTTTAACATCTCAGATTATCAGCGTCCTATTCAATTCAGAGCGTGAAACAGCCGACAAATTTTGCTCAGAGGCCTCTTCTTTCAATCTTGAGATTCTTTATCGTGGCGTAAATCTACAGCACGGGACCCACGGCTTCACTTCCCTTCTAAAGAAAGTCATATTTTAAGTCTGAAAAAACTCATCGACTCAGGCAGGGATTGAACAAGCGATCTTGGGTCTACGAGGCAAGTATTCAGATACAGAATAATGGGAAAAGACTTCCACACATAAATAACTTCTGAAACAAAAAAGCTTGCAATGGATGGCAGGTGCCTGTTGTGGAGAAAATATTCTGTTCGATCTGGAACATGTCGATGACCAATGCATGTTTTCCACTACATCCTTGACATAGCTTTACAAATTATTTTCAAGGCAAGCAGGATTAGTTGCAAATCTGAAACTCACCGAAGACCCGCGCACAAACTGGATGGAAACGAAAAATCAAATAAGGACGATAGAGGAAGAAGAACAAGAACAAGAAGAACAAGTTTTGGAGCAACTAAAAAGAGCCTAATTAGAGACAACAGTGCCAAATGAATAAATATAAAAACAACACAAATACAGAGTGCAATAAATGCAGATAGTACGTTTGCATACCCAACACAAAAGAAGCGATAAGTAATTTGTATTGAATGTAAATAGAACATTGTAATCATATTACCATATTAAATTATTGCATTTTTGTTATTGTTAACCTTATCTAGATTGTGTAAAATAGCCTCGGACCATACAAATATACCGATAAAGATTTTCCATTGGTATGTTGTGTATTATTGCCCTACATTCCTATATATACTTAGTAAAGAGCTAATAATAACTAGACACATGACACTAAAATAGTTTTACGCCTAAATTAAGCACTAAGAAGTAAGAAAATACACATTAGAAAATTATTTTAACTCTCACAACCGCTTAATTATTGAGTTAGATAATCAAATTTTACATGTATAATTTCTAATTTATCAACCGGAAATTCCAGTTGTTGTAGTGCACTTTAAAAATACATTGTTTAACATAACGAATATACAATGTGAAAATTTACTTAAATTTGGTAGCTGAAATTGGAAGATGTTCATTTGACTTTTATTCATCAAAAGTAAAGTCACAAGCTCACTGTCTGACACATTTTATAGTTCTATTAATTTATCCAAGTGAACTACAAAAATTTGTTTTCAGTACATAGTATAGTTTAGATAACTAGGATAAATAATGAACACACTGTTTAAAATTAGTCACTTATTTCATGTAATTTTACAAATGCCCTTTCGCTATTTCCCACCAAAAGAATGTCTTTTGTTTATAAGTATAATTTTGAAGGTAAAAAAGGTTCTTGCCGTACCTAAAGATGTCTCTGAAGCTCATATTAACTCATATTATATTTGACACATGTATAGAATCAACATCGAAGTCAAATTCAGTTTTTTTTTCTGTTTTTTCTGGTCAAATTATTTTCCACTGCACATAAGTATGAAAACGCTTTGCCTTGACTTAATTCTCACTTTCAGCCAGATGATCAACATAGCATTATGAACAAATATATATTTATATGAATTGGTTACGTTTGCAGTTTTATAAGTAAATTGTGCATCTTTTAAGCTTGAAACTAAGGAACAAGTACTCAGTCAAAATTAGGCATTTGTGTGCATTATAAAACTACACGTTTTCAATATTAAATGCTGCAAAACATAAATATTCTGATTTTTCTCATCATATCTATCAATAAAAAATTAGCATTTACCTGAAGGTTCGCTATGTGGTAATAACTGTATTTATTATGTTTTGCGCACTTTTCATGGCCTTATAGTTCAAAGGATAAGGCATATTGAAAAACATGATAAAGTACGGCTGTCAGAAAATTTTGGTTCTCTTAAGTTTCTTCCTTAAGCTCTCCGTCTCGCCACAATTTAGCATTTTATTTTTTATAAATCGTAATTTTAAACCGAATTTCAATGATGTTATAGTGCCTAAGAGTGCAGTTATAACTTCGCTTTTGTATATGACATCGTTCGCTTAATGTTTTATTAAACGCAAATGTTTTATTTTTATTGTATGCTGTAAATTATTAAACAAAATATTTGACTTTTATTTCCTTTTATTGAATGGTTAAGTAAAACCATTTCTGTTTTATTTTTTCACTGATAGTTCAAGAAATAATTATTGCACCTATTTGAGTTAGTTAAGTACCTATATATAAATGTTAAAGAGTAAAATTAGCTCTTTCATTCAAAGCTAAAAGAAATATTGAAACTTTCGCTACAGACACGAAAGAACTCTCTTAGGGAGAATCAAACATTACATTCTCGTCATACAAATTGGTGTAACGTAATCGCGGCCGCTTTCCGATATTCAGGCGCAACAGGCAGGGGTCACATTTTCTCTCCAAACGCGCACTTCAGCTGCACAGTAGCGTCCTCCAGTATAAGAGGAAGACGCGGTTGCCAAACGTGTCGTTTTTCAAACAATTTTGTGAAAGAGCGAAGTAAAGTGTTCATAATCTTTTCCATTGTCCTCATATAGATCTCTTTGTGGTTGGAAGGATGGGTGCTGCAAATAATTTTTCGTAAAACAGTAGAAATTAACTTTTGGGTAGTCCATCCAAATATTCTATTAATAACCTCTTGAAGGTTTTTTTTTCTGTTTTAATATTATATAAAATAGAAATGATTTCATGACCGTCATATACGTGTAAAAATATTCAATAATAAATATTCAATATTACGAAAAGAAAATAAGTTTAAAAATTTGCGAAAGACTTTTATGAAAACCGATATATACTTACTAATAACCAGCTGTTTTCAAAAAAGATTAAGTAGAGCTAAATTCCTTCGTGGGATTAGGTTTAACCCGAGATCAATTACAATAAAATCAAGGACATAAGAAATAACTGACATAAGTAAGAAGGAAAAGTTTAGATAGACGAGATATCGAAAATATAACATGAAACAAAGCAGAATAGGAATTATAATATGCAAAACTTCTTTCAGAAACAAATAGAAAAATATTCTTGAAAGATGCAAAAATGTAAGTGCTTGAGCAACACGTAGAAAAATGTTTCATGTTTTATCTTACTTCCCTTCTGATCAATCAAAACTTAACCAAATTATTTTCAGTTCAGTGAACAAAATCAATAAGCAGTCCTTGAAATACTAGCCCAGGGCAACGGAACTCTTTACTCTGGCCCTCACTTAGCTTAAAGGACATGCTATATGTAGTGTACACTCTAAAAAGCGTATAACTGGAGGCTGAGTGGCTAACATTTTGTGCATTAAAAACACTTGCCTGGAAACGATGCAAATGTGTTCGCACGTTCTCCAAACCTTGTCTGACAAAGCAATTCAGGAAATCAAGGTATTTATTTGCACAGGTGTCTTTTGAAACTATATGATAGAAGACTGCCATTTTTCATTTGTTCTGGATAAAGAACTTGAAAATCCAATGTATTGTGAAATGATTTGAAATCCTAACACCAGAGAACTTAAAGTGTCATTCAACTTCATATGGCTAACAATCATAAATAAAAAACCTGCAAAATGGATTACTTAAGCCGAATTATCTGCTTTCTCTATAACAAATAAAAGAACGAGAGTTATGAAATTAAAATAAATAATTTAAATGGCCCAAGATGAAAATACTGAAGAAAGAAAAAAATGGAAGCCTTCAAAATCACAGTTCTCATAAAAAAAAAACTTCACTTAGTGCATACATGTTTACTTATATTTTACTTTTTCTCTCTCCGAGAACTTGTTCACTACATTGAATGTTGTAAACTATAAAGATCAAATATATAGTGCGTCTAGCAAATATTCGTACTCAATTGAATATCTATCTTAAGACACTACCCAGACAAAATTAGGCTTATTTTATCACGAAGGTGGACAATTTCAACATGTACTTTTAGTTGGGTGACAATTATTCTGTCCAATTTTTATTGGGGAATTAATTTATAGAGTTTATATGAAGAAACGAGAAATAAGAATATCTAAAGAACACATTTTATGGGCTACCAAGAAACTTATAAAAGTACCAAAAGAAAAGGACGGTAGAAACAAGACCCTACTACTAAAATAAAAAATGTCACGTTAAAATTGGAAGGTTGTATATACAGCGCTTATGCCATACATATAAAATATTTATTGCTTTATTGAAGTACCTCTATGAAAGTATGTCAGAAAATATATTAATTGAATATTTGTATTAATATCCATTACCAATAGCACTAACTACATTTAAACTATACAGGGAAAAAAAATACGCGCAAAGAATTTAAGAGAATAAATTGGCTTGGCGCTGAACATTTTAAGAGTGTAAACGAATAGTTTCAATTGCCTAGAAGAGAAATTAGAAATTCCACTTTAAGGAACTTAAAAATAATAGTGTGATTTAAGAGCAAATAGAAGATGTGAACAGAATGGAAAATAATGTTGGAACAAAATGCTGCAGAGAGCAGAGGAAAGTTTTAGGAATAGTGGAGGCATATATTGTAATGCCAGATGATGTGAGAGACATAGTAGATAGCGAACGTCCGTTATTGTTTTAAGAAGAAAGAAATAAAAGTATTACACCGATTTATTGCTATCGTTATTATTAATATTATAAATATATTCAACCTTGCAATATCTAATTGCATGGTTACGTTTTAAATAGGCTTTCATTTCAGAACTTTCCAATCTGAACAACTACCTATTTAACAAAAATTTAATTTAAACAATTAAAATTTCAATTTAGAATTAAGGTGATAGTTTAGAGCCAACGTGGATTTAAACTTTAAATTCTATCCTCTCACTCCAGTCACCCCCATTTTAATTGTCAAAAAATCACGTAAAATTTCAAGAGTATTAAACTGTTGCCACATTTTGTTTTCTATTCTTTGAATTTGGACAGAATAAAAGATGGGACACTAGTAGGATGAAAAAGATCATTATTGGCAAAATTATAATTAGTAATGTTAGAGTAATACAGCCTATTTCGGAAATCCTCAATAATCTGCTTACATTTTATTCGTCCTTGAAGAGTATGCACGATTTTGGAACACTTTATTACCAAAACATAGCTTTAAATTAATGTTGGGTAATTTTTATTGTATTATTCTGTTCAAATTCAAACAACAGTACAATCAGTACAGAATGCAATGATAAAAGCAAAATAAATATTAACAGTTGCATTCCCCTTAAAATTTAAACATCAAAATATAGGGAGGGGTTCCATTTGAAATTTCAAGGAGTGTGTGGCTAGGGCTAAGAGGTGAAAACTAAATTTTAGTCAATATTGGTTTTAATTTTTCCTCATAGCATCTAAATTGATATATTAATTTATTTAAATTAAATTTATGTTAAACAAGTAGATATTCACTCTTTTCCTATACATACATATTTTGTAATATTGTGCCAAAACTCGCTAAAAGTTCATACCCGGCACCATTACCGCAATTTGTGCTATTTCGCAATCATATTAGTACTTCAACCGAACTGAATTAAATAACTATATATCAGTTTCAACAGCAATAATTAATTTACTTTTCCCTCGTTTACGAACACAACTATTCATCTTATTGATGGCTGCTCTTTTTTTTTTTTTTTTTTTGTATTATATCTCCACCTATGGCATAAAGTTTTTCTTATTTGTCTGTGGGTTTTCCTCAAAATGTATTCCGCATTGATTCGAGATTTTTCATATATAAGATTGTTTGATTGCACAATATCGCAATGAAAAACAGCAAAGATCATAAAGTCCATTCTAATAGAAAACAATATTCTCTAATGATATAATTACTTTTTGACAATTGTCTTAGAAAATGTGCAATTTTTCCCCTTCCAATAAAATAATAAATTTCACATTATGAGGTGACATATGATATTTCCGAAAGATGCTAGTTCACAGTCAAAATGCCGAGTTTATTTTCTATCGAAACCAAATTCAATGAAAGAATTTTTATAATTATGAATGTAAAGCCGTAAAAGGTGTCAAAGTCATTGGAAGAAAGATAACGGGTTATGCACAGAATGTTCAAGATCATCAGAAATTTGAAACTATGAATTGCTTCTGTGTTTCCCTTTTCGGAAAATTAACACTTAATGTTTGAGAATCTCATTTTTCAATATAAATGGCCCAATTTCTTAATTGCTATAGAATATTTCCCGATTAAATTTTTACATATTGATCACCATTACATTCTACATATATGATAGTACAATTATTAAGAATATTCTCATTGCATTTACTTTAATAGAAAATATATTTCATATTTTTATTCCAAATTTGTGTTTAAAAAAGTACAATTAAATCATGGTATGACATTTATTATTTTTTTAGTATAGTATGCTTGTAAAACACAAAAAATGAAAGGAGATTGCTTATATATTTTCTGAGACAATGAATCCCAAATATTAATACATTTAATATACATTTGTAACATAAGGCATACATTCTTCTCTTAAATAGTACGCTTCTATAGTAATCCTAGAATTTGAGATAATTTTAATTTTGTCTTTTCCATTTTACTTTCGTATTTTTAAACTTAATTTTCGCTTAGGGATTTTTGACAAACTTATAGTAAAACATGAATAAGAACCTTTATGCTTTTCATGTCTTATTATCAAAATATGTGCACGATTTAAACATTTTCCATCTTCGATAATGTTCAGCAACCCGTATTTTTAAATATTAGTGAACAATGTTACCTACAGCTGCACCTGTTGCACTAGCTCCTAAACTGCTGATGTTGAACTGTTGTTAAATATAATTTAAGTATATATACACCAAGATATTCCGCATCTTCACAGAGGTTCCGTGATTAAATTGATCAACTTTCTCTGAGTATTTAAATATTCCACGTAAAATGAAATTTGACTAGTTAATTTAAGTCTAAATTTAAAAACGGTATTATCGTTGCATTCTAGTTTGTATTAACGATGACATAACTGCAACAAATGCCGAAGTTATCTTTAAGTGCCATGATAATACCAGGCGTCCTGCGCAGTCTTTTAAGTGAAGGTAGAATTCTCTGCAGCAAATTCATGTAAACCAACGTTTCCCTTCTGTGCTCTCTTGAAAAGCCTTGTACTGCACCGAGTCTACCTGCATTTAAAAGACGGCGCAGGACGTCCACCTAATATATTACTTTGTGTTGCAAAAACTTCAAATTTCCAATAAACTTTTTCACACTCTCCAACAGATAACGCTCTCCTCTGGACAAAAAGTTCGTGAGTTCAGGCCGAGATCGGGACGTAAAACCCTTGAGCGCAAATCCTCCGGGAGAGACTTGTGGCCTTGGGCCCCATGTTGTAATGATTTGTGGCATGTTAAAGAAATTTATACTTGAAAAAGGAGATTCCTGGGCAAAAGTACCAGCCAATTCACGTCCAAGTAATTCTTAAGCATCGCACTAGATGGCAATTAAAGTCACGGGCTAAACACCTATCCTTTTGACATCTGAGGGTGCTAAGTGTAACTAAATTCAAATATTCAAATATTCAAATATTCCGCCTTACAAGTATATGATATCTTCTATAATCTCTTTTTACCTTTAGCTACTGTTCTAGGATGCAGACAGTTTGGCACCTATATCCCCAAAATACAATATCTGGGCTAACGCTACACTGTATTCACATGACTTGCAATAATGAGGTGACAGCAATAAAATCTTATTCATTTGACTCTTTCCATCAAACTTAAAACGAAACCCAAACAAAATCCTTGTATTCTGCTTCTCCATTATATTGCAACTGTAAACTAAAAACCCTCCAAGCGGCGAAGTGTCCCTTAACAGAGCGATTGTTTTGTTTATTTAAGGACGCTCTTTAACATCTCAGGTCATGAGCGTGTTAACAGAGAGATTCTTAGATTCTTTAATTGTTGTTAATGAGTGCACGATTTACAAGCAAAGAAAAAAAAATACAATTAAACCTTCCCCATGTATTGTAGCAAATGTAACATGACAAAAATAGCCTATGTTATCTATTTATGCATATTAAATAAAATCTAAGCAGGAGCAATTGCGAGTTCCCCTGACACGAACATACTCAGAACACTGCTAACCAAACTTTCTGGATATCACTAGAAGCTATCAGTAAAATAAATATAAACATGTTTTATTTTAAATCCTTTAACTGCTGAATATCGGCAAAGAAGAAACAAAAATATTAGAATCTAGTTGCGAAACTTATTCTGCAATAGCAACAGCACCAGTACAAGCTCACCAGTCACCACAAGTATTTTGCTATGAAATGGATTATCAATTCAAATTACCAGCACTGTGTTGACCTTGCATCTTTCACTTTGTTGCACTGGGAAAAGCAAGGTCTGTGTTATGCAAGGTTGCCTCTACTTCTTAAGTTTACGCACTGGATCACAAGGTTAAATTAAAAGGAAAAATGCTCTTGACTCATCAAAACACACAAGATGGACTTTCCAGATAACGGAGATCAGGGAGTGTCGTGTCGTAGTTTTGCTCTACGTGGAAAAAACAAACGATCAGACGAGGAAACTGAACCAGACGACACTAGAAATCTAACTGTGAAGTTAGCAAATAAATGTTGAGGAAGTTCTGATAATTGTGACGAAATACTGCGGAAAAATACATCGCTTGCTACATCCAGAAAAAAAACACATTCATTTATTTCCACCGTTTTTAGAAATACGCCTAATTTTCCATTATTTTATTAAAAGCACACATTTGCATTAAATATACATAATTAATTCATAAACATGTTAACAGACACATATTTCTCATAAAGATAACAACGGTAAGTAAAATATCTGCAATTATATTCTAAACCAATAAGATATTTTAAACATTGAGATATTTTAAACATTGAACACTGGGGAGTATTTTAATTATCTCAACAGGAAATTTTGGAAGCTTTAGTCCAAAAATTCACTGGATTGTTACCAACATCTTCTGGAATTACAGCAACAAATGAGGTATATTTATGTTTAAGAAAGAAAACATCAAATTGTATATGAGGTATAATGTAAATTCATATAAACTTAGAAAAAACAACACTCTAGACTTATATATTCAATTTTTAACCAATCATTACCCAGATCTCACATATAGGATTTAATACATGATAATTTATTGACTTTTGTTAAAGTCAAGTCTATATTCACTTTTCTTCATCGCAGTTTTAAAAGTTGCCATTTTATGAAAACGTTTGATTGCTATTTAAAAGAACAACGGGTTGTTATACCATGGAAATTTCAAATTTTTCCTGAATAACAATAAAATAAGGTTCACATAACCGTTAATGCTCAAAGATTAGCGTTCTAGCGAGCTACAAATGCTTCGTACAACAAATACGGGAGAATCAATATTAAAGGGATAGTAGAAAAGTGTGGTTCTTTTATCTGTATAGTTTGACGGATAGAGGGAAAGGAAGGTAATAGTAAAATGTCTAAACGTTTATAAAAGGTGTTATATGTGTAGATATGCGAAAGAAATCATAAATATAGAATTCAAGGGTAATGAAATAAGATGTTAAAAAGAGCCAGGTACGAGTATATGCCCGTAATAACCAAACCTAGATTAGGAAATAATATATAGGTTAAAATAAAATTAAATGAAAATTTAAAAAACAACAGACAGGTGCATTAATTGGGCACACAAAAAGCTCATCCGCAAATACAGATACAACAGGGAGAAGCGTGAAAAAAGTTAAAAATAAAAAATCTCAAACTAGGCACTTAATTACGACACGCAATAAATCCAAACTATGGTATATTTATTCTAACAAGCTGTGTTAGGCACATTATGCAGGTATGGAAAAATACCTGCATAATGTGCCATTTTTCCATAAATTTATGGAAAATATGCAAAGTTAAACGAAAAAAATAAAAAATGAAAAAATATGTTGTACTATAACCGTAAAAAAGTGTAAAATTAATTCGTCTTATGTAGAATTTAACAAAAACATTACTAATCTCGAAAAATAATGTATCCAAAAGAAACTTAGTGATTTTATGATTCAGAATGTAAAAAGTTGCAGAAATGAAAGTACGTGATTATGCATCTGATATCAAAACCTCTATTAATGCACACGCCACGCGACACATATTTATCAGATAGGCAAACTCACCACACGAGTCCATCTTCTGAAGAACATAGTTTTGTTTAATTTTGTTATTTAGACAGCAAAATAAATTATGTGCGACATAACGGGGCTTGGAGGAACTTTCTGGTGAAAATAACGAAATTGCATCTGTAAAATCGTTCTTGTTGTTGCTGTTTGAAGTGCAATTATACTTTTTTTAATAATTCTATATCTTGACAACTTCCAATAATGCAGTTAACTAAACTCTTAAAGCAAGCGTTATATTTATTCTTAAAATGGTCGCTTACAAAGTATAAAGTGTGTCAATTTAAGTAGGCAGGTAAACAGGTCATTTAAACGCGGAAAATAGTCATAAAAGTAAAAAAAAAAAAAAAGTTTGCAAAACAAAGAACGTACGAAAGTGATGCGAATTAGAGATGGTATCAAAAAGTTATTGGACTGATACTGTAGCATGCCAATTGAGGCAGTATAAGGTTACGCGCGCAGCTCGAGGGAGTGTTTTGAACTAGCAATGTGCAAAGCGACATCCCTATATTTACATTGGAAGTAGTGCAATCGGTATTTTTGTCATTACGTGCGTGTACTGGCCTACGATTCTGTCATGAACAGCAAGTTGGGAAAAGAGTTAACGTGAAATTTGCGTTAAACTTGGGAAATCGGCCACAGATGCACTAAACATGCTTTGGCAAGCTTACGCCAATGATTCAACGTTTCAACGTTTCGAGTAGTATGAACGCTTTAAAAGTGGAAGGACGTCCCTAGAAGTTAAAAACGTACGGAAAATTGTTCATAAGGATCATAGGAGAACAATCAACTCCTGCGGACCTTTTCCTTTCCCAGAAGATAGAGGCTCATACCAAAGGTCGACGTTCCAACACCATTGACGAGATACAGCAAGGTTTTATACTCACAAACAATGAAGATGGTGTTAAAAAGCAGGCATATTAAGCAGTTTCTTTATAAAGAACCAGTCCAGAATTTTGTGATAGCACCTCGTATGTAGCATACATTAACAGCTAGTCCCGTAATACATATACTTCAATACTTTTAAATTTAATTTTTTTTTTAATTTTTATGTTTGATATGCTAAATTTAAAGTAAATTGAATGATGAATTGTCATGTTCTGTTAAACGTTTAGAAATTTAAAACCACCGATAATTTTGGGTTCATATCAAATTAAGGCACTTCAAAAAGCATAATACTGACGATATGTAGCCTTATTTTATGTATTTAATGTATATATAATTTGAATTCCATACATAACGCATTCAATCATGCTAATTTGTAAATAAATATCAGCGAATAGAGTTAAAAGTGAAAAAGGCGTGATCATATGAAATAAGAATTATCACAAAAAGGTTTGAGATTGCCGATATATTCATGAACATAGTGGGTGAGTAAGAATTTAAACATAATTCCCGTAAACTTGACTTATAATAGTGTATTAATTGTATATTTGTATTATGAATAATTAATATTTTCAAGCCACCCAGCAACATACGAACGTCGATTGTCAGCAATGATAACAGAGAAGAGTGAAATACGGATTTGAGACTATTTCATGTATAGAATGAGAATAAAAATAATATATATTGAAATTCGCGCACAGATTATTAACAATTGTATGAAATATTATACTTATTACAGTCGCTATCGTTCGATTTACTAATACCAGCACAGAAAAACAAAACAGAGAAAACATTTTAGCATTCTGAACGTGTTTATAAGATTTGCGGTTTCTTAGGCAGATATTGTTACATAATTTATAAAATGATTTCAAACTGCTTGGTCGAATACTCATAAACAATTGCTTGACTAACATTAACTAGTTAGTTAAATTTACAATCATACTGAAAACACAGTAAAGTGATCAGTGCTCAGGAATTATATAGTGGAGGTATAGAGTTGGCTACACTGACCACAAGACAAATGTACGTTGCGTGATAATGATAAAACGGATTTTTTCCGATATTTATTTCACTGGGACATCCGGCTGTGATAAGTCAAAATTCATTTTTTCATTCCATTCGTCGATTTAAAGATATATATATATATATATATATATATATATATATATATTAATGAAAAATAAAAATAAAGAAACACTATTAACAATGTAACAAATTAACACTAATAATAAAAGTAGATAAAAATAAAACACAAAGAAAGAGTCACACTTGAAATTGCTATATTTCGAATTACTGCGAGTTTGAAATATAGCAATTTCAAGTGTGACTCTTTCTCTGTGTTTTATCTTTATCTACTTTTATTATTAGTGTTAATTATATATATATAATTTACTTAATGTTTGTATTTAGGTGATTACTGTAAATATGTTTGATTTTGAAATACAAATTATTTTTCTATAAGTGTCTGTGTAATTAATAGCATAAACGATGTTGCACAAATATGTTTGCAAAGAATGAGTAATATATATATATATATATATATATATATATATATATCACTACAACTATACTTTTTATATAAATTAAACTAAATAAGCTAAAACCTCAACGGCTGTAGCGGCTGAAAGAATCAAGCATCTAAATGGCAACTCAGGCGAAAGAGGCAATCCAGCTTGTACGGAAGAGGACACAAGCAAGTCGGTGATAATATGTAACGAATTACTTGCAAGACTGGACAGGTCAATTAAGCCTAATTCTTATTAGGAAGAAGAAGATAAATTTAAAACTCTACAGCATAATATATAATGAATAGTTGTCCATTTACTGGAATTTGGCATGTAATTTTAAAAATGCACAGTAATTTTTTTAAAGAAAATAATAAATTCATTCCTGAGCATCTATAGATCCAGTATTTAGCTAATTTAAGAGTAAATTCAAACAAGTACAGCAACCTTCCTAATAACAGCTTTTATTATTTAGCAACATTTTTCACAAGATATCAATGAACCTCTTGCGGTGTTAAATTCTGTTTTTGCTATATTTACCCTCTTCCGTTTGTAGAACTTACACTCCTCTTACACACCAACGCACGGTCAGTCGCTTGTCGGGAAGCTATTTACTCTGGACGCACAGTACACGTACACACTGAGGGGTACCTGAATGGATGGTCAATCGCATGTCAGAGCCGCTTAGATGACGTTACAAACACAGGAGACGTAGACACACTCACAGATGGAAAGGGGAATGAAAAATACTAATCCGGAATTTTTCATTTCTTAAAAGTAAGAAAAACCTCGGGAAACGTCAGTAAGTTAGTCGACCCCTTAGGATTATACCTAGGACCTCCCGAATAATAGTTCCAGTCAAAGTTAACCTGCTCGGCGCACTTAAACTCGGTGTAATAAATGCGTAAAAGCAATGTATGTCTTAAGAAGGGAAAACAATTATCACAAATGCTTAGTGTTTTGTTATTACTAGAGTTTGAACATCCTAAACGTCCTCAAACCCATATTCGAAATCTAAAAGATTCTCGAACACCTCAAATCTCCCAAATCTTGAATCATTGACTCAAATGGTAATTCAATTCTGACAAAGAGCTTAAAAGGTAAAACTGGTGTCTGGTGAAACTGGTTTCAATAGTAAACTAACGATCATCGACAAGTTCCTCCACACTCGAGTGATGTACACCGCTCAGGAAAAAGTTGGTACTCCTACATATCTGACATACCTTCCTTTGTGCTGATCCTGGCGGTGTAGTGGTAACCATATTTGCCTTCTAAACCCATAATCGCGGGTTCAAACCCTGCCAGGACCTTAGGATTTTTTCGGGCGTAAAAATCCTAAGTATGACTTTCTTCGGAACGGAAGTAAAGCCGTGGGTCCCGTGTCGTACATTTACGGCACGATAAAGAACCTCAAGCCTGAAAGAAGAGGCCTCTGAGCAAAATTTGTCGGTCGTTTCACGACCTGAAATGAATGGGACGTTGATGACCTGAGACGTTGAAGAGCGTCCGTAAATAAAACAAATCAACAACAATCAACCTTCCTTCAAAATCGGTTTTAGCAGATAATCGGTAACCGTTGCTAATGTTTGGGCTTTGGAGCGTATGCTTGCCTTGTTGGTTAAGTGCGCACAATAACTATATGCTCGGCGCGCGGAGAGTGCTGGCACCCGCTTCCCAAATGAAATCTCGGCTACACAATGACTGCGGAGCGACTTCTCGATGACCCTTTATTTTCGGTTCTTGAAATCTGCATAAAAGTTCGGCTTTCATATATTTCTAAATTGCCGCAGTATCAAGTGACTCATTTCCTCTCGATATTTTTGCAGAACTCGGATTGCCAAATTTTTCATTACCCAAAATTTGGAAATAGTCCCATATTTGAAAGTTGTTTGACTTGGTATCATCTCATCGTTAGTTGTAGGTTATAGGAGATAATTGTATGAGAGGCATAAAATAAATTATTCCTAACAATGAGCAAATATTGTGATTAGTTATAGAAACTACATTGGAATAAAGCGTGAGAAACGTTGAGAGAGAAAAAATGCAATTCGCATAACGTCAAACGTAGAATGATCGCGTATTCAAGCGAGATGCTGCGTAAGATTGAGTAGAACTAGAAACGCTGAGCAGTTCTTTGTTAAGACAATTTGAATCATGTTCACAACACAGTATGAGTTTCTAGAAATTCCAGAACTATTGAGAGTTAATTTCCAGAATTTTCGAAAAAGCGCAAGGCAGTCTCCTTACTTGATAATTCCGGAATATTCGGCAAAACGGCATACTGAAATCTGTATGACACTAAGGACAACAAGGTGCTGCTGGTGATCGTGAAATTGCAACAGTAGCCTTTTATTTGTTGGTTAACGAACTCTTCTAATGATATTAATGAAGTTAAACTAATCTTTATATATATATATATATATATATATATATATCGTAAAAAGAGTTTCCCAATCTTGATTCTTCATCAAGATTCTCGTGTTCAAGAACTTGAATGTCCCATGCCTGATTTTACACAGTTAAAAGGGGATAATTTAGTGCATAAATGACACATCCTTATTTAGTACTTTATCTGGAGATGTAAGGTATAAAATAAAGTACTGCAATAATGAACTATTCTAAACTTGTACAAAAATACATGATCAAGACGGAACTACTATAAATAGATTTAATTACATAAAATTGTTATTTATAAAAGGCTACAGCAAATTGGAAACTATTTCTTCTAATACTGTACAAGAAGTCCAGTTTTATGAGAAAACGTTTCCAAATTTCAGCAAGTAATGAATTTATGTATTTTAAAAGTTATGTAATTTCTTCAAATAAGTCAACTATTCTCAATGTTACTATAATAATTAAAAATAACCGGTCAAAAGTATTTAAAAACTGACTACGTTAACTTACTTTTTACACCAACAATCAAGAAAATTTGGTTTTATTTACTGGTCTCTTGCGTTTGCAATTACTGGTAAATAAAACTTGAGCAATCACAATAATGTGGTTTTTAGCAGCATGGTTCTTCTTTTCATGGCGTATGAACGACTAAGAAATGTTTAATTTTTTAAAGTTCTCCCATAGCATGAATTTCTTTAGACGGAAGTCTAAATTTGACCATTATACCTTCCGGTGAAAAACAACACAGTACTGAAAAGAATTAAGAAGAAAGTGAAATCGCGGAAACAAGAGTCAGCAGAGAGGAACGGAAACTGCGCCAAGGAGGCCAAGGTTGGTATCACTGCCAAGGACTTCATTTACTCCCTTTACAATGTGCAGTCTTGTGACAAATCTTTGATATATCGTCCGAAAATATATATTTTAGTTTTTGTTTTTTGTACCTATAGTTTTTATAATAAAACTCTAATTAAGTTACCTAGGAATCTTTTTTCTGGGCGATAATTCATACCTTAAGAAGTTCCCTTTAAGGGTGTTTAATAATTTTTGTATCTTAAATTCTTTATTTAAACGTAGAATTTCTTATTTGCTAAATTTGATCTTCACACGTTACTTTTGCATTATGCATTGTTATAATACAATAATTTTTCTTGGGTATTTCATCTTAAAGGAAATCGTAAAGGAACCAATAAAATGTAAATAAGAAACGTATCGATTAAATTACGAATTTTAAATATTTAGGAGTGAATGCAACAAAACATTGTAAAAAAGCATTACGAATATCTGGATACTCAATTTCGAAGAATAAATAAAATATCTTTTTGTATAGCGAAGATGTTTGAATTGTGGGCCTGCAGAGCGCGGCTGCGCACTGGGAGAAGCAAGGCTTTACAATGCGTGTGCAGGTAGTAACTTGTAGTAAGTTTGGGGGTGATTTTGTGAGTTCGTGTGCACCTGATGTGTGTAAATTGTGTGGTATCATTCTTCGTTAGTTATGCTACTACATAACATGATCTTGAACATGGGGTTTTACGTACGATACATTTGTGAAAACGGATTCTTGCAAAGAAGGGGCCTGGTAATCATCTTCTGGGTAGAGAAACTGTTCGCCAATTTTTTAAAAAAAACAGGATTTTCAATGACAAGAAGCGTGTTCCCAATGCCATTTTCTTACGGAAGAAAAGTTGCACAAATATCATAAAATGCTTTAAGTAAAATATAAATACTAAATTTAAAATATTAACTTTACCCGCTACAGTTCTATTTCCTGCAATAAGATGCCGCATTATGGGCCCCCTAGCCTATAACTCAAAAAAAAAAACACCTCACTGTAGAAAGTAAAATAAAAAACTAAAAAACGCGGTTAGACCCTTAATTTATATATGGAGCAGAAACTAGAGGAGAGAATAGTAAAACAGAAAGCAACAGAGATGAACACTTTAAGAACCATAAAGAGAAAAAACGAGAACAACCTAAATAAATAATTAGACAAGAATATAATGTAGTTTAGTGAAAACCATAATAGAAAGAAAAATAAACGAAACTTTGCTGTAGATCGAATACATGATACACGATTAATTAAAAAACTGTAAATAGTAGTAAATGTATGTTTATTGTTATAAATTTCTATATACACATTACAAATATATTTTATGCATGGGTCGTAGACCGTACATGTTTAAGTATGATACACAATTAGAAAGAGGAACAAATAATATTACAAATAAAATAATATTAATAATATACAAATAAACATTAAAATGGGGAAAACGAAATTACAGATATATAAATGGAAGTTCATTATTTATAATTATACTAGTTATTGCGTTCTAACCAGAAATTAATTGCTTCTAGCTTCCAGCACTTTCGGTAGGAAAATGTCCATATTCAACCAATTAGTATGGTTCGCAAATAGATCCCAGAATGCAAATCGTTCTCTGATTGTCTTAAAAAGTTTTCAGGAAACTATTTTTCCCAACGGACACATGCCCGAATACGTACCCATTCCTCACCTCTTCCACCAAATGGGCAAATTCTCCTACCAGAACTATCAGTTATTTTTTTAGCCTTCCAGCTTCCCAGCCTAAAACAGGCCATTCCTGAACTCGCCTTTCCCCCTAAAATGAGTAAAATTCGACCCAAAAAACGATGGATAAAAGGGTGTCATCCCCTTCAAAATCTGCGAGAAGACAAACAGGTTAAGTTGATACAAAGAAGATCTTGTACATAAAAATCTTTCCAAATCTGTGTTTTTTATTTTGTGATGTTACTTATATGAAAATTAAAATTAGTATTGTGGTTATGGTGATTTTTATTATCATTATTAGATTACGCAATGTCTGTCGCTTTAAAATGCAGCCAAAATTCTTGAGACTTCTAGTTTGATCTCTATTTGGAAAATATAAGCTAAGTCAAAACATAAAGTGATAGACTCCTATCTAATTTAATCTGCTTGTTGGATCCTCTCAAGGCCTTAAATATCAACGTTTTGGGGACACGTTTGTTTTTAGTTCTTTTATCATACATTGAGACTTATCACAAAGTATACAGATTGATTACAAGACGCCCCAGCCTGCAGTGTTTAGTACGTTCACGCTTGTTTGGAGGCCATGAAATGTGTCCAGTGGTTTTCCCTCTCATTAATGGTGTTTTCCGTCTCTGCTCTCTGGCTACTGGCACGGGAAAGAACCTCAACAGTGATTCTTACGGTACATTCAAACACCCACGCGGTCATCAACTCACGCAAAAGCCGACAAAGAGTGGGAAATACCTCAATCTGGAGCAACAACCCAAGGTTATCAACATGTGCTGCGCTACCCTGCGGTTTTGCTGTAATCTATCTAAACATTGTGTTCTTTTCCAACGGAAATGCCAGTGACTATTCATGCTTAAAAGTGTATTTCTAGCTGCTCCTCTTAGGTACAAATTCAACCAAAATTACTGTAAACCACTAAAAAACTGTAATATTTGTATTTTTAAAATCGCTTATATCCAGGGTAAATTTGCCACTTGTAAAAAAATGAGGTACGGAGTATGTACATAAAATAGTGGCACATTTTGTCCTTGTAGTAATAGCAGCAGGTAGGTAATTATTTTTATTGGTGTAAAACTCTACAATATTATGAAAATGCATTGCACAAGTCGTTGGCTGCACATGCTTAATTGCGACATAAATGCAAAATCTATTTTCTACAGAAGACAATTCTTATCAAATATGATATACCTTACTTATGTCAAGAAATCGCGGCACTAATAAATCTGTATAACAACAACACTAGCCTAAAATCCAAAATTATTTTTTTTTCTTGTTATAAGAATCAAAGAAATAAATGGTATATTATGGCATTAGTTTATAATGTTATACTTTATTGCACTAGTAAATGTTTAAGAAGCCAGCGATGGGAGTTTCGTAATTTTTATGAATACAATAATTATTTACATTATAAACTAATTTCATACGCCATTTTTGTTGCCAGAATTATACATGGGTAATAATAAAATTAAGTTAATATTTAATGTCGACTTTATAATGAGTAATTCTGAAGTCAATGTCTTTGTTTATCATACTTATAAGACTTCATTGTAACGCTGAACAGTATATATTACTGCTGTTCGCGAAGATGGATTTTTCGCAAGAAGCTTTAGGCCAAAAGGCTGAATACTGAGAAAATATTATGACATTTAGTAGAAGGAAGAAATATATTTATTACCTGGATTATTTATTTGGTTTATTTAAGACTTTCTTTAACATCTTAGGTAATCAATGTGCCCGAAAAAACCTATCAAACCTGGTCGGTTTTGCACCCGTGATCTTATTAAATAGATGAAATGTATTTAAAAAATAAGTTATTTCAGAACGATTGGTGTTTTCAAATTCTACTAATTCACTTGGTAGATAATATTCTTATTACTTTTATTAATGCTGCAATTATGTATTCTGCAATGAAATCAATGAATTCTGTTTTCAGTAATACATAAATTGTTTCCTTAATTTCATCGTAAAATTGTATCCAGTTGAAGAGCAATTTAACTGTAAAAACAATAATTTAATACTAATTGTTACAATGATAGTTTTATGCAACTATGTAATGTAGCATTTTATTAACGTTATTGACAAACAATAAAAACTGTTTACAATTCTAATATACAAAATATAAAAAGAATTTCACGCTAAAACCGACATTTTTCTTGCCCTCTATATCAGAAAAGATTTTGTATTGATTTTAGCTGTAAGCTTATGGTATTAAAATATGAGTGGTTACATAATATTAGTCATGTAATACCATACCTAAAAGTTATACAAGGATAACTGGCTTATTTTTTCTGTAAGATATACCTTTTAGTGAACTTAAGTTTCAAGAAGGGAATATTCAAATTTACAAGTGTATGCAGCTAGGACCAATATGTCCGAGGGATTCCGGTCTTTTAATGTGCCAGGAAATGACTACCAACTTTCTTGAATGAACACCAAGCTCCTTTCTTATGAATATAACCGTTGCTTACATGTTTCGTTATGCATTATGATTAAATTATAAACATGTCATGTTTAATTTTTCTTATTAGTTTGAGAAAGAGCTTTCAAAATCCGTATAGTTAAATCTATTTCTTCAACAAAAATATTCACACCCCTATTTTTATATATAACCTTTTTCAGAATTTAATAATGGAATGTCTAACACATTTTTATATCTATAAATTTAGTCACGCTTTCGTTCTATTTTTCTAATGCAGTAAAGTTTTTTCTCCCTCCCGTGTAATTCGCACAACAAATAACGTGAAATTAAGTGCGAATTTTTGCAAACTAAATATTAAAACATTTACGTTTAGATCTTTACCGATGTTTCAGTGATTGTTGTACTGGAATTTTTCTTAAAGCGAACTATATGTGTGCACATATTTCTTTCGTGCCATTAGCATAAGCTACAGATATATTAACGTTATGCAGAAGCACAGCCTTCAAATTCAATTTTGATGAGCCTATAAATGATTGTGTCCATATAGGGAATACTAATGCTCTAACTTCCATAAAATAACCAACATTGAAAACAGTAAATCATCTAGTATGTTTCGATATACAGTTTGCTTGAAAAATTAAATTATCAGTTTCTTGTTCAGTATCTTGAGTTGCCACCGCTTAAGATAGCAAATTCTGGACTCTTTAGTGTAGATACTATTCATTATGTGAGATAACCTTTAACTTTTAATTGCAATAATTTTATCTTATATTTTATTTTATGACAATCATATTTTAGGTGTTATTTTAGACTGTATTATTATCCTGAAAGACTCATATCGATATAGGAATTGTTGTACTACTACTTGCAGTAGTATGTATTAAAATATCCACCATCTCGATAACTGAAAATAGCAAAAGCTATACATATATTTACAATAAGGTAATGTAAATAGTACAGAAAATCACACACCATATTTCTTTTGTACTTAAATTTGGGAAAGTATGAAGGCATTATACTGTCACAAATATCATTCTTCTTCGTTCACAGTTAGGGTTTTTTACTGGCAAAAGTACTCAGGACTCAGGAAACGTCATTCTAAAACTAATGTATAATGCTTATAAAGAAAAGGAATATGCTTTGATTACATTGATTTAAGCAAAAACCTTGCATTCTATACCACATGTTTTACTATTTAAAAACTTAGGTTACTACGAAATAAGAATATACAGTTTTGAGTCACATTTAACGGGACTTACTCATATAATTCAGGTACATTGTAAAAGCAGTAAAGAAATACCCATTATCATGGAGTTCCCAAAGGGCCCATTTTGGGGCCTTTCTCATATCTTGTAAAGTAAACAATTTATTTTGTAATATATCTATAAAGTCAGCATCAAATACAGGTGATTAAACATTCAATTATGACACATTAAAATATATAAATCCTTAATGATGCCTCTAACTATTTAATTAATTGTGTAAAATGATTTTCACGTAATAGGTTTTCAGAAAACCTAGATAAGGTACAAAAATAATTACTTTCAGTGTTTAACAAATTCCAGAATATACTAACATTAACGTCAAAATGTTAGTTGGGTTCAGAGATTCTGAATTGAATTCGCATGCTCATGCAGAAAATGCATTTAATGGGTTATCAAGAATAGTGGATTTGTTAAGGAGAATTTATAATCCTTACATTATATGATTCAAATGTACTAGCATAGCTAATCTCTTTTAAAAGAGAAAAGCGTTTTGATTGTACACATTATTTTATACCGTATTTTTACTAAGTATATATAAAAAGGAAAATGAATCAATATTAACAAATGATATATAAAATATGCACTGGAAATAATGGTAAATTACTGGTGTCATATTCAAGATTAGGAAATGAACAATTTAGTCACCTTATTAGGAATATTTTTCTGTATAACAAATTACCAAACCAAATCAAGTGTTCAAATAAGTTTTAAATCACAGATTAAACCTATAATTATTTCTATGATCTACTGTGAATTTGAACAGTAAACATAAACCTTTAGTATTACATTACCTGTTATACATTGTTTTAAGAGCTATAACAAATTAATAATAATAATAATAATAATAATAATAATAATAATAATTGCTGGGCTTCAACTGTAACACCACTGCAGAGAGCCACTTAATATCTGCCCACAATGAGTTTTGTTAAAGGTTGCGTGGTGTGATTGCCCTACATCACACCAATAAAGTCGCATATGTATAGTCAATACCTTTGTCAATGCCATACATATGTATTACTACAAACTTTCATGCACGATAATCCATCTCATTGTATTTGTTTCTATATAATATTTTGGGACGGCGAGAATCATGAATGTTAAAGACAGGATCCTCTGTCGAGTTTCACTTTTTTTGTCCCCATAATTAAAATTGCTAATGTCGATATCTAGTTCAGTATACATACACCCACTCAAACTTAAGCACTGCTTGAATATGCAAACTCTCTTAGCAAGTGTAGAGCGTGCAATTAGGATGATTTATGTTATTGACAGTAACATATATAAACTACTATGAGGTTTGCTTGTAATTCTACACTCGATAACTCTTTAATTATAAAAATGGCAGCAGCGAGTAAATGCAATGCGTGGGTTCGGGGTTACTAATAACTTAAAACAGCCGCTTCATATCATTCAAGCTTTGGTTTGGTTTTTGCAAGAACAGAGAAACCCTATCAGATTATCAAGTAGTTTAAGAAGTTATCACTAACCAGAGTTTACAGAAACTGAATGACGCGACAGATACAGTTGGAATTTAAAAGATTGTAACTCCGATGTGGGAATCGTCAGCGATGCCTACCATCGAATGTAGATCTGAAGAGCAAACTAAGCATTTCATTACATAGCATAATATAAAATTTGAACATATCATTGAATGATAATATACCATAGATAACCTAGATAGAAATATGGAATGAAACTATGGCAAAAGCATTAATTTCCATTAAAATACGAGTATATATACTTAGTGCAAATATCCATTTCCGCATCAACTGAAAGGACTTTTACAGCTTGTTGGTAAGGTCAAAATTTCTTCTTCTTCTTTTAGGTTCATAACTTCTATGTATTTGGTAGTTTATCTGTTTTGTATATATGTTCGTTGCCCTACCTTTCCCATATTTTATCAATTTCTTATAAACATATAATATATAATGAATGTTTCTGTCTATTTCAACTGTCCCAGTGACTAAATGTTATCATTTTATAACAAATTTGAAGTGTGGTTTTAAAGTTTAATTTTTTGTGTCCTTACTATTCACACAAGACATAAAATGTTATAGTTTCTTCTTAAAATTGTTTTATAACCAAAAATCGCGTTTAAATGATGCATATAATTTATTTCTTTTATTGATAACCAATCTTTTTCATCTTACATGGTTTTATTTTCATAAAAGTCATTTCTAGAAAATCATGTTATATATATTTAATTTATTTGTATTGTATATCTTAAGTATTTCCTGATTTTCTAAATATAGAATTAACATACAAATGCTATATATTAAGAATCTTATGACTAATTTTAAAATTGACTTTTTAACTATCACAAATGTTCAATCTTATTTTCCTTTATTTTAAATACCTTAACGTTTTTGACTATTCTAAATTCTTTCCACACATAATCTAATGCAGTATTTGTCAATAATTCTTTGAGTTCCATATTTTTGGATTACTGAATGCTTATGCAGGTGCGGTCCAGTGCAATACTCAAATATGCAAGATGCCAATTTTATGAAGCAGTTAAAAATCGAACTATTACTTATGAATGAATTAAAATGGTCTGAATATAAAAAATATTAATGAATATTTTCTTTTTCTTTTTTTGTATATATAACCAGAGCAATTGAAGATGATAAAGCTTGACCCTAGTACTAGATGACTAAAAATCTCAAGTTAAAGTTAATTCTATTGTACGCCGTTATGTGGTAATTATAAAAAATAAGCCTCTTCTTAAAGTTAGTAATAAATATTTTGTATTGACAAAACACAAATTTAAGTTACAAAAGTAAAATAGCTCTTAAGATCTAAAGTCATAATAGATTCTATTAACTGAAGAATTGAAAAAATATTATAGCAACACAACTATCTCATATAATGAAGAAATTCAAAATTAAATAATTAAATGCAGCAATGTTAATGATGTAGTCAGAAAGCGCACTGTTTAAAGGAATATCAAAAACATACTTCTTAAAATACTCTAAGTGTTATTCGAAACATGTATTTGAAAGAAGATAAGAAATTTATAATATTGAATTCTCTATACATTAAATTGGAGTCATAATCAGTTAAAACATTATCTTGGAAGTGGGTGCACTAAACCTAATGAAGCAAGTAAAATAATCTTAGAATCATTAAATGAAATCAGAATAATAGGTACTCGGTGACAAACCCAGAGATTGAAGGCCTAATAAAAGCCAAATATAAGATTAAATCTAATTTTCGAATCAACTCTGAAGATCTATCCATTTTAATTAATTTTTTTCTGCTTTTTTCATTTTTTACGAGGAGAAGAAAAATATTTAGATCTTGGAAACAGATCAAGATTATAATTAACAAACACATCACCGTCCTACAGTTTAGTAGACTCTTCAAACTACAGGAATACATGCAAATCATTTAGAGCAATGTCGCTTCTGCAAATAAGAGCTATAGGGTACTGCTGTTAGTCAAAAAATATATTTAATGTATAAATAACACACTTAGACGCATATGTGTATTTATTAGCTCAATTGGTTCTGACATCAAAGGCTTTCAATCTTTTTGTGACTCGTTCACAATTTGAATACAGCATTTAGTCTTAGAGCACATGATTGCATCAGATGTTTTCTAGTACTCATCATTACAAAACTTCATGAATTAAGATTGGGAACAGATGTGGAAATGCTTGACAAAGACAATTATGGAGCATATTTGCACCGTTATGCGTATATCCATTAATCGCTAGTGGCGTCGTGAATTCTTTCTTATACGAGTATATAAGGAAATGAAAAATCTGTCGTTCTCGTTAAAGAAACGGCTTTAAAAGGCCTGAACCTGGCTGTCACTCGTCAAATGTTGTTACACGAAAAGAAAAAAATTACCAGCAACTGGCTCAGTAATGCAAACAGCAAAGTGCTGCAGTAATTGGATAGTTTCCTCTACTTACAAAGCTAAAAGATTATAAACAAATAGCCTGAAATTACATACAAAAGTCCCATATCAGTTCTCCTATCCAACAACCATAATCGGAATACCAGCATACCTTGATTACTACGTCATCACAGAATGCTCAAAATACAAAAACTGAGACTTAGTACTATAGTAGCCGCTGTTTCAACAGCTCTGAAACAGTCCATAAAGAAGTTTATTAATTTTAGAAAGTTCTGCAACGTCTATTGCATATAGATCTGTAAATCATAATTGATAGTGTGATCACTTTGTGACATTCCATCTGTAAAACACATTGTAAGTGACAATAACTCATTTTAAAAATAATGATAATGCTTTTGCTCATTCATAATACATTTTGATCGCAATGTAACAAAATTATGTGGAATGTAACAGTCATTTTCGTATTATTGAATATTTAAATATTGCTGATAGAAAAGTCTTGAGTATTGCGAAATACATCAGAACAAGCGTCACTTCGGAGGATCAAAATGCTTGGTCATACCAAGAGAATGTTACATAGATTCCTCCTTCAACAACAGGCCCACAACCATTTTCATCTTGCACAAAATTCTTTTATATCTTAATTATGCTTAAAGTAGTATTTGTTGTGCTAAAAAAGTATTCAAGTAATTAATATTCTCCAATGTACCGGGTGTTAATGAGCTATAACCGCAATACTTCAGGGATTTTAAAGGGGTGTTAGAGGTGCGGAATCTATGGGTCAAGAAGAAAAATAACGGATAAATATGGTAATAAAGGAGTTAATATCAGATGCACATAAATTAAGTAAAAAGTTGCTTTAGAACGTCCTTAATCCTGCTTCGCGATCGGTAAAGTCTCGACTTTTAATAGTTCATCATCAACGTTTTCAAATTTCAGTCATATGACCAGTACATTGAACAACAGTCAATTGATATATCACATGATGTAGCTTCCATGTGACAGATAAAGCGACCTGCCACGCTTTCGAAGATCGTACGTTTAGTTCAGAACAGGTCACTTGTTATTTCATTATTTTCATTTTTATGATAAATATGCTTATTAACTTGTAAAAGTAAATAAAAAGTAATCAACAAGACTCGAACTCGGCATCAATGATCAGATTTTACTTGACGTCAGATGCGTGTACCGACTAAGCCAAAGAAGCATGTCTCACAATTGTGTGATTCTGTATCGAATAAAAGTTTCCATAAATGTCGTATTACGGTCCTTTAGAAACTTAATGCCATACATTTGAAATCTGAACAGGCAAAACATGAGATTCTCTGTCCCAAATTATTTAAGATTTCTCTAAAACCTCTGAAATTATTCCATATAGTTCATTAACACTCTGTATGTATCTGAACTATCTGATTCACGGCCTGTAAAAGAACCTCAAGCCAGAAAGAAGAGGCCTTTGAGCAAAATTTATCGGTCGTTTCACGTCCTGAATTGAATAGGACGCTGATGACCTGAGCTCCCGTAAATAAACCAACTCAACGAAATTACATCACTCCTTAGACATGAGCAAAAATTACGAAACATATTACTAGCACATGGAAAGTAAAAATAATTCAGGAAATTAGACAAGAGATTCAGAGAAAATATAAATCCTATAGTATTTTATAATAAATAATAATAATAAAGAAATGAGAAAACAAATTAAATAAAAAGCATTATTATAAAGAATAAACTTAATAAGCGTAAAATTATTAATTAAAACTTTAAAAGTTCGCTGCAATTGAAATAATTTGATAGAATATTATTTTAAAACACTGAAATGTGTTTAAAATTCATCCTGATTTATACTTGTAATTATAATTATTATAATTATTATTATTATTATTATTATTACCCAACGAATATTCTGAGCTAACACAGCTGAAGATATATTAAACTATAATAAATATACTTGCCTTACTTTAGGGATAATTTAAAAGCTGATATTTCTCACATTAAAGATTATTGTTGTTCATATTTAATATTATTATGAATAATACATTCTGTAAAAATTGTAATTCTTTTTAAATAATAATATAGATTTTAATTAAAAATATGGTGATCTAATTTTTTAAAAAATATATTAAAATAGTTCAATAAATAATAATTAAAAAATACTGTGAATTAAGATGTTATATGCTATTTTATACTTGGATTCTCTTTAACATACAGCTTACTTCTTTCTGCATATAGATTGCAATGAAACAATGGATGAAATATTTAAAAAATGAAATAAAAATAACAAAAATTTTCTTTCTCTCCTTTGTTTCTTATTAATGTAATATGACGTGTTTTGTTTATGTAGGAGTTCCAATTTGAGCTGACAGCACAGGATGCATTGCCTCAGGTGAACCCAGTTGGAAATGCAGTTTGCACACCCAGTTGCACTCGACCTTGAGATGGAAACGGTTTTGCGGTTAATGTGTGCAGGAAACTGATACCGTCGACTTTTTTTTTTCTTTTTTTTTCAAGTTACAAGTAATGAGTCACGACTTATTATTTCCGCCATTTAGTCACAACCATAAACAGTTTACAAGTTCATGTACTTCTAATTTAGTCTAAACTCAATTATTGTATCTTTTCCATAACTTTTAAATTCTTGTCTCGTATGGATAAATTAAAATTTGTTGTTAGTGAATGTAAAGAGGTATACTGGGAAATATAATGTTTGAGCAAAGAGGGACTAAAGATACCATTTATCATTTTCCTTTGTCTCTCTTATTATTTCAAAATAAAGCATGATCTATCAATCCATGTTTATCATTTAGAAACTATGAATGCTAATTCAGTTTCTTAATTTGCATTAGTTTCTAAAGTTCGCCTTTTGACGATCTATAACACTTTTCATACTATCAGCGGTCATTTTATTAGCTACTTTCCAAACTTGTAATTCGTTTTATAGTGCTTTATTTTCAAAATTTAGAAAACAGTTTGGATTATAGGTATATCCTCACGCTTGGCATTAACCTGTTCCAATGCAACACAATGTACTGACACTACATTAAGCAGGTGCAAAAATACTTTTTATTAAGAAATAACATAGTGTTATATGGGAATTTTAATTTGCTGAACTTACTTTTTATTGCTGGTGTTTAGGCATTGGAATTCTTAAACATGGAGTTAACACACTCAAAATACTGGTCAATACCAAAAAGCAAGAAATCACCGCCCAACAGGTAAATAACCGCCGAGTGACAGGAGTAAAGGTAGATGGTGGTTTGTAGCTCGTGACCTATTACACCTATCCCACGTGTAATTTACACTCCAGTACCAACATAAATTTATTCTGATTTTAATTCTTATAAATTTTGATTTATACAATAATGCAATGATTATCAAGTAATGTTTTAGAAATTAAACCATTTTATCAGATACGTGTTATAGATCACAATCTACAGCGTGTTATATACTTTTAGAATTAACACCTTTTCAGTATCCTAGTATTGATAGTTAACATTTCAGGAATAACATTACATAAGTATAATGTATTGTCTTCAAAGAGAGTCGGAATTCAATGAGACACTCTGTACTAAAATCCCAGGAAAATATTTTGGAATCAATGAGTTAAGTTTTTCAGGGAATCACACTTTTTGTTTGAAAATTGTAACACTGGCAGTGTAGAGGTTTTTACTAACTTCAATTTTATTTATCTTAATTGATCTTTTGAGTAGCTGTTAAAATTCTTCATTAAAATATTGTTTGTACCCCTTTTTCTCATCCTGACACGTAAATGAACAACTTCAATGACTGTTGGGTCCACTTTTCCTTCTTAGATGAATCATCTCATAGTGCTAGAAAATCTTAATGATGCTATCTGAAAATGGGAAGACACATGGCATCACAAGGAAAAGGAAATTTTCCCCCCTCTCACAGTCACTTGGGAGATAAATATCCGTGTTATTCAATGGAAGTGCGAACATTGCTACATACCATTTAGCTTTCCCCTTTTATAAAATATTTATGAATTATCTCTATCTCCATTATGGTACACGTACCCATTACTATAAAGAGTGAATCAATACCACCGCGAATATTTCTGAAATGAAAGGTGCAATTGATCTGCTGTTCAGACAAGGGCTCATCAATGTAACCCATCCAAAGATTCTGAAAATTGTTAGAGACTGTAATTTTAGCATAAAATTTTTCTAAACGTAACAATGTCCATTCACTTCAATAAATTAAAACTAAATGACATTAGAATGTCAATGGGCTTTCTGCACAATTCTAGGTCAAGTGGTTTACGAAATATTGTCAAATGCAGGGCTCGGACTTTCAGAACCATTTTAGAAAATGTTAAGCATTAAGCATTCCCGATTTTAATTCAAGCTTATGCATGTATGTTCGTATTTTACCCACAATTAAGGGAAATTATCTACAATATCCTGGATGACTGTCTGTACAAGAATGCACAACATTCTTCCTAAATTCTACATACAATAAGATCATGTAGACTTTTTCAGCGTCAGTAAAATTAGCAGATAAAACACGTCCTATTCTATGACATATCCTTGTGTATTGACAGGAACGTCTTACTGTACTCGTGTAAAGGAAATAAAATGCAAACACAAACGTATACATACGGTCGCGGTAGGCAGTAATATGCGGTATATTTCCAATCTAGTAGCTAAGCAGTGAAATGAGTCAGTTAATAGTTTCACATTAATAGATATTGTAATTTTAGATCAATTCAGCACAAACTGCTATACACTATAATATGCAAAACATGTAGACAAAATGCGAATCACACATACTATTTTTGCTTAACAATCGGGGAAATGTTTTGCTTTTTGTCTTGTTTGTCTTTTGATCTTGGAAATTCTCTAAAAAGAGTCTGAAAATCCAAGCTCTAATTATGACCATATCTCGTAAACTATATGGCTTAGTAAAGTGCAAAAAACATATACTTTTGTTTTCTTGAAGCTAGTAAGTATTGTTCCATTTGAAAAACATACAAATTTGTGCTAGAAATGCACTTTCAAATAATTGTTGGAATTTTTGTGTGAGGTACTATGATGAACTCTTGTCTGAATTTCAATTCAGTGAAAACAGTGCATCAATAGCGCCTTTTGTTTTAGAGATATCTGTGGTGGTTATTTTAAATGAGTCACTCTGTATATCACAATCGAAGTATGGGATACAATTTTTTCGCAAGTAGTCCGCACGACATGATACGAAGACATATGCTACAAGGTCTTATTGGCCATTGGGGGCCTAATATTCTTATATATGGTGAAATTATAGCATCGCAGCTTAGTATTACAGTATAATGTCCCAGGTTGAACGAAAGGATATGTCTTTACACAGTGTAAATATATATTGATATCAAGTATTATTGTTTATTTAAACAATCAATTTTATATTTTCCTAGAGTAGATTTTTTTTTTCGTTTTCGTTTGTCTTCCAATGTTCCATGATATTTCCAAACCTGAACTGACTGCAAGTGTGACATCGCTTTCTGGGCTGGGAAAGATTATGTACCTTGAAAACATTTTTCTCCCATATAGAGGTCGTAAATTGTTTTGGAGATAAAAAAATTATTTACATAAAGCTTACTGATGCATTTCCTACAGTAATGAGAAAGAATTCTGTTTCGAGAATTTCTTAGAAAAGTTTCTGCTTTTTCTATTCCTTTTCCCCTTACTTTATACCTCTTTTGTGTTGCTGCTGTCACTCTTTTTCTTTATCATGGAATTGGTTAAGTACTTGTGAATGACACTTCGTTATATCCAATTATGAGCCATCCATTCACGAATGCTATCATATTAGAAAAGAGCCTTTGTGGCATCTCAAATAATAAGAGAATATACGTATGTAGCAAAAATCTGAATCAATGTTCTCTTTTATTGAAGAATTTCTCGGAGGCATTATGTAAACAAGGAAGTTACATATTCTTTTATTCCCAATCAAAGTTCTCCCAAAAGTTATTAAATAAGTTCTTTGTTACATTTTCGGCTATTTAGAGCAGCGTCAGTTAGCACATTTATGACAAATTTTACAATTAAAAGAAAACTATTTCTAACTTTCGCGATAACATGTTTAACTTAGACGAGGTAAAAGCACAACACTTGATAAATATAACAGTCAGAAATCTGAAAAGTTACCACAGTGTAGATGTGTGCAAAGATCTTTCAAACAAGTCTTTAAGCAAGCATTTAATGTATGTAGTCCATTGTTGAATATAAATAGAGAAAAGAGAGAGGAACACAATCCTGAAATTCGATATTTGTCATTAGCAATAACTGCAGCTGCTAGTGCTGAAAAACTCCGATACGTTATATTAAAACAGTTACGCGATATTAAAAATGTTTTAATCATTAAATTGTACACTGACATACAGTATTATAATGAATCTATAGAGCAAACATTCTGCTTTATCACAGTTTTTGTAAAATGTCATTTACGTGGTATTAGAACTAGGTCATCAATATGAAGGCAGTATGTTCTGAAACATTCAGTTGGGAGTTATTTGCGAATTTATGATGAGTAAAAAAATCAGCTGTTCCCTGCATGCTAGTTTTTTGCTTTATTAGAAAAGTATTTGCAAAGAATTCATACTTTATGTATTGTACTTTAATTTATCCCTCGCTTATATTTCCCCATTTATTTATTTTCTTTACTTATAATGATTTCATCCACCCCTTTTGGGAGCACTAACAGAAACATTTCGATAGGTATGAACTTATCAACACTGTTTATTGCTGTGTATGAATCAATGTCTGCTTGCAAATTACTAGGCCTGAGATTTAACTTTGAAGTTTTGGTGCAATTTTCCTGTTACCCATGGAAGCAAATTCTAACCAGCAACTCATCTTATCCTAATTAATATATTTCATTCCTCTTTCCAAGATGTATACCAGAAGACTTGGGACGTTAAAAACCAAGGCAGGATGGTATAGTAAAGGTCAAGCTTTGATGGCCTATATTTCTGGAACTGAAATTGCAATCATCCACCTGCTGGTTGTGTTACGTAAAATGATATATTTGAGGAATGAAGTGTATCAAAGTTCGCTCAGGAAAACAAGATTGTCACCTCTCTGCAATCCCTTTCAGTATATGTTTAGTGCTAACAAATAGGTTGCGGAAGGGAGAGTAAAAGCTTTATTTATTTTCATTTCTTATTTATTAATTAAGGCGCCCTCGAGTATTCTTAATAATATGAGAAACAAAAAGTATTTACAGTTTCTGTTTAATATTTGATGTAGGAAAGTAACAGTGACAACGCTGGAGAATTATCCGGTATCTCCTGTCAGTGCGTTACTATTTCAACAAAAGCGATAACCCTATACACTCGGAATTTAGTGGGATGTGGAGGCTGTTAAGGCTTATCTCGTATTTTATCCAGGTTACAAATTATTAAAACAAAGGAAATGAACGACAGTTGAATTCAAAGCTTTCTGGCAACTGTTCTCAGGCTTCCATTCAGTTTGAAATTTTGACATTTCCTTTATGAGATATTTAAAGTACTACACGTTTTTTTTTTTCAGACTGAAATCTCGAGAGTTTTTTTTTCCCCCATAGGAACAAAGGACGATGTTAGGACTGGAACATCGGAAATGTTTTGTAGGTATTTTCCAGAAGCCGTTGTAACATTGATTACCGGAAGAACAGTACGAGGTCAACTTTTTACCGTCTAGTTTTAATAGCTATTCTTGTAGTTATCTATAGTTAATTTTGCTTTGTTTCTTTTTAGCAACAACAAAAATCAGCGCGTGTCTTTTAGACTTCACCAAACTAAATCTAGAAGAAAATCAAGTTTAAGAAAAGATAAAAACGAAGGTTTCTTCCCTCTGCTGTTCAGTTCAAACAAATTTCTACTAGATAAGTCAAACTTATTTCTACATCTATTAAAAAGTTTTTTCTAGAAAAAAATGTTGGATTTTAGGCTAAAATAGCATATATATATATACAATATTAATGAAAAATAAAAATAAAGAAACACTATTAACAATGTAACAAATCAACACTATTAATAAAAGTAGATAAAGATAAAACACTGAGAAAGAGTCACACTTGAAATTGCTATATTTCGAACTTCTGCGAGTTATATATATATATCTTTGGTCTAGCTTCTTGCCATTGAAGAACTCGCAGTAGTTCGAAATATAGCAATTTCAAGTGTGACTCTTTCTCAGTGTTTTATCTTTATCTACTTTTATTATTAGTGTTAATTTATATATATATATCTTACAGCGCTGCAGTTGGTATTGAATAAATGTTACGAACGTTCTTTTAAATACAGTATGTGCATTTTGCTGAAAAAAGATTAGAAAAAATTAATATATTCTCAACAGAAAATATTAAAATTTGTGTAAGTATTTTCAAAACACCCATGATTTGAACTTGTTTTCTGCTACAACAAATTTAAAATGTACTAAAGGCTCTTGGAAATGACTTAAGAAATGATCCAAATTGTTGAATCTCTGTAGGCTCCGTAAGTGAAAATGAATGTATTGTGAAATTGTAATAAACTATCATTATTATGAATGTTAACTCTACTTAACAAGGGAAAAAAATTTGGAGGATTATTAGAGTGCTTAAAATGCAAAATATATTATCAACGTCGTTTTAATTCTTTTTTGTTGTGTACTGAAAATTGCAGGCATTTTAATCCTTTAAAATTGGGTGTGGATTATAATCAAAGTCATATAATGAACTTCAAGGTTTCCATAATCTGCATTCATTACTGTCAAAGTAGAAAATAGTCTACTGCGAATATGAATATCGTCCAACAGACAAGAAAATGTTGGACATATCGGGGTAAATTGCTAACAATAATTATCATTCGCCTTTGGTGAATGTTGGAAATATGCCGACATGTTTGTTAGTTTAATTGTTCTTTCTCTGAACGATGCTATTGAATTAACATCTGCACCAGAGAACAGCAGATTAGAAAAGTATTTACATTTTCTTTATACGTGGAATTGTGCAATTAAATGTTTATCATAAATAATAATTGTTCCTCAAATAAGTTGGTATTTGTTTCCTTGTAAAATTTATTTGAAGACAAAATAAACCTGGCTCTTATTTAAAGTGTGATAATCGTCCAGTGAACTTACTCAGTGAACAATTTTATTTCAGTAATTGTTTCTTGGGGTTTATCAAAGCGCCTTTCCACAAACTCAAAAGCATTACAACAATCAACATTTGTAAAGAAAACTACAAATCTACCAACATTTACCATACTAACTTGGCAAATGTGAACAATTATTGCAAAAGTAGAAAACATACAATTATTTTTTCTGTTGCCAACATTTACCAACCTACAAGGAAAATGTTTACAGTAACCAGCGATAAATGCAATAACATTAATTACATTTACCGCTGTGACCATATGGCACAAAGCATATGAGCGGACGAAAATCCTCAGTAATCCGAAAATTTTAATTTTCTATTGCATTTGTGGAGAAATTGTTTTAATATGCATCTCCTAAATCTCCTAAATCCCGACTAGAATCGATAGATTTTTTCGAGGTAAAAATCCTAAATATGTCTTCCTTTGGAAGAGAAGTAAAGTCATGCAGATTCACGGCATGTAAAAGAACCTCACATTTCTGAGCAAAATTTATCGCCCATTTCATGCCCTGAATCGAATGGGACGCTGATGATCTGAGATGTTAAAGAGCGTCCGTAAATAAACCCAAATCAACAAATGAATACGCATAAAACCATTTTTGTTTTAATATTGTAAATAATTATGTTTTATAAATAATCATTTTCGGTAAAATATGAATATTAAAATGAACTACTGTTCAGATTTTATTTTTAGAACAGTTAAGGGCTATTTATATAATAAAAACAATTTTAATATCATATGGTACATTTGCCAAATTTTTGCATGAAAACTATTAGATCTAAAGATGTCATATTTCATAAAAAAGACATTTGTCTTTATATGATGTAGTAGTATAAAAATATATTAAATTTTAAAAATATGTGAAGTCATTTGTTCTAATTTTCCGTCTAATTCTATGCAGCATAGATGGGTAGAGGTTGCTACTCCGGTTTCCAGACTAAGTAAAATGTTATCTATGATGGTAAGGGGTCTCTCAACCTATATGGTTGTGAGAATAACGTGTGGTATCATGCGGTTGCCTCTACATATGACCAAACAGTGCAGAAGCTCACAACAAAAGTTTCTTGAGATTACCATTCTCATGAACCTTTTGAGCAAAGTGCAACCATAAACCGCGACAACTGCGTTAAGACATTACGATATCTTTAAAAAGAATCAGCAATAATAGGCAATAAATTCAGCTTATATGCATATTTTTGTCACAACTGCCAAACTGGTCAGAGTCCTTGTTTGGCAGAGTCAGACTTTTTACCCGTTATAGATGACCATAGGAAGTTAGTTTGGAGGACATTAATGCATTGAGAATGATGGATAATATGGAACAGTAATCAATAAACTATAGCTCAGGCTTTCTGTATGCATTGTCATTGCTTAGACGTTTTTATTCTTAAATACAAAATAATTCGTTTATTTTAATGCCTTCCAGCTTCAATGTCCTTCTCTTTTCCATTTCGTAGAACACAAGCATAACGAGTATGAATGAAAAGTTTAAATTATGATTTTACTAAATTTTAAACAATAAATCAGGATGTTAGTGACTTGAAGGATAAATACTTTGTCTCGGAACACCTAATTTTCAAGGAAGGTCAATGAACCGAAATTATGAATATTACCTTATTGAAGTGGAGGGTCTTAAATGTTTTGATGATTGTGAATTTTAAGAATTATCAAGCATTTTGGAATATAAAACTTCAGAATTAGTACACATTATGTTAATTCACTGTGCATGTTAAACACTTTTTTTGAGTAGCGTTAAACTCCCGTTTTACTACTGAAGCACACAGGCAGTGGACACTGATGATATATGAAATGAAATGATATATTGTGAAAGGAAGAAAGTGTTCTAGGCCTAAGTTTAGGGTGCTTCCCCGGCATTTGCCAGTTATGGAGACTGAAGAAAACCTGGAAAAACCCCACTCAGGAGGACGGTCCTGGTGAGATTCGAATCCCATACCTCCCGCTCACGAGTCCGCACCTTTACGACCTCGGCCACCCGTGGCGGTATGTTAAACACTCATGTAATATTAAATAATACAGAAATTTTACCTTAAAGTAATATTTTTCACATGACTACAAATACTAATCAATCTGATATGAAACTCAAATTAGCTATTATTGATTTATGTTGAAATATGTATATATATATATATATATATATATTTATTTCATGTCTCTTCCAGGGTATTATGAAACAGTTATTTAAAAGAGACGCTTACTAAAAATATTCGATACGCGTGTATGTCATTTCCTCAACAAGAGAACGAAATCCACTCTCTTTTTAATCCGTCGTTTCGGCGAGAACGACATAAAACAATAAATTAAAGTGCCAGCCGGCCAGCCTAGTTTTTCGAAGGCCAGAACGATCAGAATTGCATTCGTTTTATTCCGTCTCTAAAATCAACGGAGCAGAGCAAATGGCTACCTGCTTAAAATTTTACTGGCATACATGCATTAAAAGCTCAAGCGAAAAAAAAAAAAAAAAAACAAAACAAAAAAGTCTCAAGGACGAATATAAATGACTGACGGTTCCCCACTGCCCTCGCCTTGATTTCCAGTTTGATTATTCTAAAATTCCTTAAGCATAACGCTTAGAATGCCAGTGCCCTAAATGTGATATATTTTGTCTCATTCTATATAATAGAAATGTTATTCTGCATTACCTTCGCATAATATTTTACGTAAAAAATTCAAAAACCTCTGATATGTACTTCCGTTACCTTATTTCCGAATTGTAAAGGTAGACTACTTATTTGAAAACCTGAGAGCCTTGAAGCTACTTCTTTAAGTCGCATTTATTTTGTTGAATGTAGCTTAACAATGGTCCTTAACTTTAGATTTATTATTAAGATATTGTTTAAAATCGAAAGTACTAACGCTGATACAGGAATAAGTGCTACTATAGCAACAGGTACAATAAATAGCCTAAAATCAAAGAATAGTATACTCTTTGCAAAACAACTTTAATCCTATTTGTCCAAAAATTCCTCGCAAATGTTTATCAGATCGTTTTATATTTTTAGAAACCTGTTTGTACCCAAATTATTCATGTGTTTGTAATTTAAATATCATTATACAGTGAGATTACTTGAGGTACGGGCCGGCAGAGCAGGTCTGCATACTGAAGAAAGCCAATCGTCAAAGCCATATAATGCATATGTAGGTAGCCTTTGTGGTTTGAGAGAGGCTTTGTCAGGGAGTGGTTGTGCCTTCGTGCTTTCATCGTCTGAAAATCTGTGCTACATTTTTCTTCGTTATTTATGCCACTGAATTTCATTTAACCTTTCTTTTGTAAGAACACGGCGATTCGTAACGTTTCTTGTCATTGAGAGATCCTATCTCTCGCAGCTTTTAACAAGTTGGCGAACTGTTTATCTGCAATAACCCCCTCATATCGAAGTACATAAGAACCCGTTCTTAAAGAAAGTTCGCCAACCTATTAAAAAGCTGCGAAAGATAGGATTGAATTTTCTACACATGCCAGCAATGTATTGCCACTGAGAGGCATCATTTTCAATAACACAGGCCAAAGCTACGAAAATAAAGTACAGTCTTCCAATATCTTTATGATTGGTTGAGAGTAGTGCTTATTGTGTGTTTTCTGAACAATATCATTTTATGCTTTCGGTACAAATATAAACATGAAAATACAAATAATTGCTTTAGGCTCTGCGACTTTATTTTCTGGTTGCGGCAGCTGTAGTCCCTTGGTAAGCAGCCACGTTCAGGAGGCCCATATACCAAATAGCCTCAATGTATTTGTTTTACGAAAGTTATTTCAGTTTTACCAGCTCTTTAGTGCAGCATTTACTTAATAAATAATAAAATCACATTACATCTCAAATAAATGAGGTGTTTACCTTTAAAAACAAAAACACGCTTTATTCAATTTTAAATACTTATATAGTGTGTTCAAAAGAAATGTTTCCAAACTATTGTCTTTTACATCGGTAAATTCTTTCCATAAAAACAAAAAAGAATATTGAATATCTGCATAGCCAGAAAGAGACCCCGTTTAAAACTAATTAGTATTACATGGGCTTAAAATTTCTGATTAGTAGAGCCCGGAAGTTAGGCAAAATGTCTCGTCTACCGGGTGGATATATTTAATAGCCATAGAAATTAACATGTTTCCATACATTTGGAGTCGGTAGGGCCAGTTTTCATTTTGGCTTAGCCTTCTGGCTTCTGTTTAAAAAGCACATAAAAATTTAAATGTATCGAATTGAAAACAGTTATAAAAATTAAATGACTTGTTCACCTCACAAAAAGATCTATTGAGAATCTTGCTATTCATTTATTTCTTTTCAAAAGTTTTTTCCTCAATCCAGTCACTTGAGCTCTTTAAATAGAATAAAGTTCATTGGTAAAATGAATGCACGGTAACCTCGGGCATGCGAATACCAGGAAACGATGAGGGAAGTACTGTAGTTTTGAATAGCCCTGGCGAATGAACTTGTCTAGATCCGTGCGAGACAATACTAGGAAATTTGTGATGAGGGTAACTTCTCAGGTGCATAAATACAACAAACAACTGCAAGCGAGAAAGATGAGAGCTGTGCAGCTGTGTAATAAATAGTCCCTCAAATGTTTTCATTTCGGAAGTAAGAGAAATACTAACCTGATTTTTCTATAAACGCATAAACAGAAAATGAACTCGACAAGAAAACATTGCGCAACTTTGATATCTTGGAAAAATAATTTTAAATGTTTCAATTATATGATAAAGAAGTTATTAAATATCTTAACTACCTATTTTCATTAATAATGAGCAATGTTACTCTATGTTTTTACTTTTAATATATGCATATTTTAATTATATTACTACCTATTTTCAGTATTTTAAGTGCCTTTTTGCCTGCCTATTTTAACCAAAATAAATTTCTGCTGATTAGGTACCATGTACAAAGCTAAGTATAGAGTAAATCTGTTATTTGTTACTCACAAGTGATTATAACGGCTATACTTGCAAATAAATGTCACAATAATGCAAATAAGATAATGAATAAAAATCCTTGTTATCTTTAAACAAATCCTTTGCAAAAAAAAATAACAAAATTGAAGAACTGTTAAAATAATACACTTTGAATCATAGTATAAATTCAATTTTATAGTATAACTTAACATTGTGTGTGCCAATTGTTCTTAAGAATCTATAGAATGAAGCAGTACACAAACCGCACAATATAGCGTTTGCGTTTGTCACATACCAATTACATAACAAAACACTCCTAAACAATAATAATGATCCAAAGCGTAGGGCAACTCAATGCAATGAGCATGGCCGCCATTAGGAACACTCTGCTGTTCTTTATATATGATTTCATTATATATACAGAAAAGAAAGTAGTGGTCGTGCATGTAACATTTAGAAGATAGCTGGCTAACGCCCTCCCCCCTCCCTTTCAAACATAAACTGCTGTCCACTGAAAAATTTCTCACGCAAAGAGGGATAAGCGTTCCTGTTAAAGGTTGCAAGAGAAGCAGTAAAGTGTCAATATACCATAAGATAAACACATTTGAAACTTACGTTACACATGCATTGTTTTTATGTACTTAGTTTATAGTTCTTCGTCTTTTTTTTTTTTTCAAATCACTTTTTCATTAACTCCTTTAATTACTTCAATACATTCTGGCCATTCATGTAAAGAAATGAAGCCATTAAATAACTAGAAAGTAGATATATTTAGTAACATAGGAATATACAGAGGGTGCCAAAAATGTATACACACTTCAAGCAAAGAAAAATCTGTGTTAACAAACAAAACTGAATTCACACAAACAGAAAATGATGAGCACTTTTACAGTTACAACAGTTGCTCAAAATGCCCAACATCGGCACTTCTGAGTATGTTGAACTACTGACTGAGCCACGTTTGTCAAAGTTTCCCCAGCGATTGCAGCAAATGCCGTTTCAATTTCTTCCCGAAGTGCTGCTAGTGTACTTGGTTTTCTATGGTATACAACATCCTTAAGAGTTCCCCATAGGTAGAAGTCCAACGGAGAATGATTCTGTTCTGCACACACGTCTCCACTGCCTTTGAACTTCAACAACAGTCTCGGTTTTCCAATACCACTTCAAAGTTACTTTCTGCTTTTGAAGCGATAATCTTGGCTCCGTTTTATTGTAGCAACGCTAGCATAACGTAATGCGAGTCCCATTTGTTTACAGAACATCATACAATAATCTTGTCATTTTTCATTGTTGACTTACCTTTCACGTAGCAACACTATCCTAATGTATATGTCACATCTGTTTACAGAACATCATACTACACATTACAGTTGTTTTTCGGTCCAACTTTGAAATATATTAAATAGATATCTATTGTGAAAATGTGTATATATTTTTGGCAACCTCGGTATTTATATTTATTATAAATAAATATTTTTGTGTTTTGTTTTTTCCTTAAAGTTCTTTCGGTTCTTTGTAGTGATGCGGCTCCAAACTTCGGTCTAAATGGACGATTTTCCAAACTGGTTCTTTAATTCCAATAATTTACCTCACTTTATTATAAGCCGCACTAATTTATGTTTACTTCCTACAAAAATTATGAGTCAACTTATACATTATACATTTAGAATTAATCTCAGTCAACATCAGATTTTAAACAGTAAAATTAAAAAAGTATTAGTTTGGTGTTATAATCAGTTCTTGTCTGTTTTAATGTTCTTGTTTTGTGTAAGAAGTTTAGTATCTCTTAAAATTACAACAAATTAAATGCATTAAAAATCACTACCAAAATAGTGGTAATTAAAAAGTTTAATAATGAGACTGATAAAGTATAGTGGTAATAGTTTAATTCTGTTCATTGTTTTTGTGTGTAAACAAATTGTAACCCGCCATTTTTCGTACAGATAAATAAGCACTTTTAGATTATAACAGGAACAGTTCCACATAACGCGCTTCTTCTTTAGATGTAAGTGCCTCCTCATTTTCCATTTAGTAAGGAAGGTCCTGAATTCAGCAGGTAACCAAAATTTACAAAAAAGTACTCACTGTAGAAGTGGGACTGAATTATTTGGAGTCCCTAAAGTCAGTTAATTAATTACATTTTATTAATTTATTAACATAATTTCTCCTTTACATAAACCGCTCAAAATGGAATCCATCTTTGGATAATCATTATTTCTGACAGCAGCAGGTACGAGGGTAGGTTCATAAGTTTCCGGCCTCGCTGATAAGGATTATCGCCTTCACAAAACCTCTATATGGTGTCATACTTTATCTGTTAAGTAAATAATTGCAGCTATAACTTCCGCTTCTCTGTGTTCAGTTGTTCATATATAGTTGCATAAAGAAGGCTATATGTAGAAGATTGTGACACGTTCAAAACAGAGTATTAACCTGTTATTAAGGTCTTCACCAAAGAAGGACTTACTACAAATGATATTAAACAGCGATTGGACGGTGTCTATGGTGAAGCAACCCCTTCATATTCTAATGTAAAAGGATGGGCCTAACATTTTCGAATGGGTTTAGAAAGCATTGAAGACGGAGAGCGTGCAGGTTGGCCCTTGGAGGTGCTCACTTCCTGAAAACATCGCTCTTGTGGAAGGAAAAAATATGGAAGACCGGCTCAAAGTTACAGAAATAGCAGTAAGGTTGGGCCTTTCTAAAACAACAGACCTTCGAATTATTCATGAACATTTAAACATGAATAAGGTTAGTGCCTAGATTCCTTCCTCAGTCCAAAAGCTGCAATGAGTCATCTGTTGTTGGGCATTTTTAGAGTTCTACCGTGGTAACGAGAGAGAAGTTCTGCAAACCATTGGTACAGGAGATGAAACTATGGTCCTCTACTATGATCTCTTGCCCAAAAGAGAATAAATGAAGGGGCGTAAATCTGATGAAGGACCCCCTCTAAGGGCCAAGGTCTCTCAGTCAACCAAGAAGATCATGGCCGCAATCTTTTGGAACTGTGAATGAATACTCTTCATTGACTTCAAGGAGAGAAACATCACAGTACGTGCTTCCATCAAAGAGAAAAGGGGAGGAAAACTAAATGGTGATGTGCGCCTTATTCACGACAACACGCTGTACACAAAGGAAGCTTCAATGTGGCTTAAAGGAGATCGACCATCCACCCTACAGCCCAGATCTAGCTCCCAGAGACTATTTCCTCTTCTCAAAACTCAAGAAGGTCCTTAGAGAAAGGAAATTTAAGTGTAACGAAGAATAAGTGATGAATGCTGTTTTTCTGTTTGTGTTCATTTTGCAGACAAGACTTCCGACTATTTGGGGGGGGGGAGGTTCAAATGTTAATTCAAAGATTTGAGAAGTGTATTGCAATAAAGGATAACTACTCGTATATTGAAAAGTGAAATATAGTTTTAGTCTTTATCATACCTAGAAAATGGTTAGGCCGGAAACTTATGGATCTACCCTCGTACATAAAATGAAAAAAAAAAAATATTAGGAAATCAATATACATATTATTTATAGTTTCACTGGTTATTCCGTTCTAACCAGAAGATAAATTGCTCCAAATTTCAGAAACTTTGAATAGGAAAATACCTCTATCCAACCAATTTGTGTGATCCGCAAAGAGGTCCTGCATGCCAGTCGACCTATAACTGCCTTTAAAAATAATCCAGAAATAGCGGTTTTCTTCGATGCTACCGAAGCTATAATATTAAAAATGCTTGTAGATTACATTTCATTTCAACACTTTATACACGAGTACCTCATAAAGCACACAGAAGAGCGAAATTTTATAAAATGTAAACCATATTTTTTCGGCTTTAATAACTGTGAACTACTTTGAAAAATGTTTTTCAAAGGTTGGTACAGTCAGAGATTGCTTTCACCCTTTATCATAATTAATAATCACTTACATTGGATTTGCCAGTGTTAGTATTACAATAAACCACAAACCAACAAATCAGCAATTATCCCACCTTATTACAAATGGCCATAAGATGTGGATGTAAAAAGAACAGAAATGAACAAACCGGTACTTCGGTTCTAATAGCCTCTAAGTGTTCCAACCACCATCGTGGCTTAAACTCAAGGCTGGGAAGCCTGGGCCCTCCAGTTTCAAAACTGTAGCTAAGTAGATTATTGAAATACTTCTAAGTCTTCCCGATAATTCCTGGTAATTATGAAAATACCATTAAGTTTATTTCTAGCTGCATGTTACCCGTTGTGGAAGAGCCAAGGCCTAAGTACAGATAAGTGGTAGTGTAATAATAATAATAATAATAATAATAATAATAATAATAATAATAATAATAATAATAATAATAACTGCGCGGTATAATAAACAAATAAATATACGCACTGAAACATAAGATATATAAGTCTAAGGTGATGTATTATTTCGAATCACATTAAACAATGGATTAAGAAATAATTCTTAATGTTGACTTGTTCTGCGATAATGTTTCCACTCTTTTTTCGTAGTCCACGGGTTCTATTTCACAAACAGCAATAAGTTTATATGGATGAAAATGTAGCAGCTGAGTTGCTTTAAACGCACTGCTAACAGATACACAAACTTACCGAGCTAGTTGTGTTAAAATCTTTAGAGGATAATTTTCTCCTCTGTTAAAATCAGGTATTTTGGACTCGGTTTCGTGTCTATGAAAACGTCTTGGACTTTAAATTTCTTCACAATCTGAAAATCGTGTTTTTCCGTTGAAGATCTTATCACAAATTCTCTCCTACAGCATTTGTACGAATTCTTTTACTCATAACAATCAAATAAATATTTTTTGTTCTAGAATACATCTCACTTTCGACATATTCCGCAACACACAGCAGAATATCTAGTGCATGCTTCCTACAGAAATAAAACTTAAACAGTTACACGACTGAGCAAGATCAACTTCCTGCATAAGAGAACTTTAAACTCCAGTCTTAAGGAAACAGTGCATACTCAGATTGCGTAGCGAAATGAGAAAATGGTAAATGCTTAGGAGATGAAGGGAACCAAGAGTCAGTAAAATCCCCCAGACAACCCCGTACTGAAATATACTTATTATAAAATATTGCTCACATTTTTTCTCGCAAAAAACTGTAACCAGAATATTCCTCAATATGTGAAATCGTGCTCAATTTTATGTTTACGTGAGAAATAAATCGTATATTTCACTGAAATAAGTAAATGCGTGGTGTTATACATAAATATATACGTACATATAAATATGTAACTTGCGCCCTACTAAGTGCAGTGGCTAAGTCAGTAATGCTCAGATTCGCATTTGGGAGGCCTCGGGTTCATTCCCTTGGAGTTGCCTTTCAGGCCTTAGGTTTTTTCGTGGTTTTTCCCTGGTCACTTAGGAGACTGCTGGAATTTACCTTCCTTTTCCACAATTTCCTCCTCTTCCACTTCATATCATTTGATTCCGTTGGTTGTTACAGGGTAGAAAATACAAGGCAAGGTGAGCTTGCGCGATGTGATGGTTGCTTGCGCTTGGAAAGGCTCTTTTCCGGAGTCTGGTATGGAAGTAGACCTGCTGACGGATTCAAAATCCTTGGAGAGGGGGACACTATCGGCGTCGAGTGTTCTATCTGGTACGTATTTCTTAGCGTTTCCCTCACCTCATTCCTTCCTCTTGGAGATGCCTCCACTGGAGGAGCAGACACAAACGGTCAATCTCTAAGTAAGGCTGCAATGCCGAAGTATCTTCCTGCGCCCCTAACAATAGAGTCCAAAGTGCATCTTCAGCCAACTGCGGACCAGGGAGGCCGGTCGATTGACCGGAGCCTGTGTTATTGAAACGTAATGTCGCTGTCTATTAAATCTCGTACAACTATGGTTAATAAACGCTACTGTTCGTCTACATTCGGGTATTCCTGACATGTTCTTATAAAATTATCATTTACTTACAAATGTTTTAATTCTAAAACTATTGGAATATTTATTCTTGTAGGTATTTCGGTCTCTCTATGTAGCATGGGTTTTTTTTTTTTTTTTTTGATTGATTTATTTATGGACGCTCTTTAACATCTTAGGTCATCAGCGTCCCATTCAATTCAGGGAGTGAAACGGCCGACAAATTTTGCTCAGAGGCCTCTCTTTCAGGCTTGAGGTTCATTTTCGTGCCGTAAATGTACGACACGGGATCCACGGCTTTACTTCCCTTCCGAAGGAAGCCATACTTAGGATTTTTAGGCCCGAAAATGAACCCGCGATCTTGGGCGTAGGAGGCAAGTATGGTAACCACTACACCACCAGGACCGACTTAGCATGGGATATTTCTATAGACATGTTGTTTGAGGTTACCCATAAAAATAATCATACGCGGTAAAATTTGGAGATTACAAAAACAAATACCCTCTAGAAATTATTCTCCCATCAATATTCCCCCTTAAACCTCCAAACGACCACGGGAGATACATTTTTTTAAATATTCATATGTTTTCTCATGATTCTATAAATATTCAAAATTCTGTGCGAGTATTTGCGTACGATACTTTCCTGGCCTTACAATTGATTGAAAATTTGGGCCCTATCATTTTCTTTGTATTTACAATATACCAGAAACCAATTTCTTCATCATACAAGAGGGCTTCGTGAATAAATCGATTCCATCCCGATTCCACTTTTCCTCTCTATTGTAACGTCTGTTTTTCCTAATATAAGAGCTTTGCTAAACGATTAATTTCTTCTGTTCTTGCAAACTATATTGAGGACGCTATCCATAACATTTCCCTTGTTAAACCTTGATTTTAGAAATTTCTAGAAAATCAAAGTGGAAAACAAAATTTAAAGGGACTATATGTTGAACATGTACGCACTATTTTTAACAGCCTTACCCATATTCCTCTGTTTGTAAAGTATTAAATTTATATTTTAATAACACTATGCCGTAGAGATAATTCAAATACAAAGAAAAATGTTCAAGAATTATTAGTAGTTGAGAATATGAAAGAAATCATGCATTGACGATTTTGAAACATAAACATAAAAATAAGAAATCAATACTGCAGACAGAGTACATATCTTGAAACTTCAAACTTTATATGTGGGCAATAGACTCACAAAATTGTTAACATCCGAGGGCTCACTTTAGTGAAGTGACCTCTTCTGTGCATAAAGTGACATGCCAAGGCCCCAGTAGCCATAAAGGAAAGGATGTCAACCATGTTCTGCTCCCTTTCTAATTACTGTCCGGGACAACAAGGTCAATAGGTGAGTCCTTCCGATCCCTTTCAACATCGACCTTAACCTTGTAAAGGCTACCTCATCTGTGGGAGCAAGGTCGAATCACTTACCGCCCTTCTATTTGCAATAGATCAATAGATCGACTGCTGATTACATGCTCTCCTGATTATATCTGTCCGCGAGACGCAGTGGCCAGTCTGTAACGTCGTGCAACCAGTGTCCATAACTATGCACTTTCTGTGAACAGCAACATAATATCCTTAAAACAGTTCTTGGTTTAGCCTAAACTTTCTGGAGACAACCCCCTATGAACATGTTTAGTGTTTATAACAACAGTGCCTGTCAGACCTGCGGATCTAGTGGTAACCATCCCGGCCAGGGGTAAAAATTTTAAGTATGGCTTCTTTCGGACCGTGACTCCGTTTCGTAGATTTACAGCATGTAAAAGAACCTCAAGCCTGAAAGAAGAGGCCTCTGAGCAAAATTTATCGGCAGTTTCAAGTCCCGAATTGAATAGAATGTTGATGTTAAGAGCGTCCTTAATTAAATCAAATAAAAGTAAACAATAGTGTCGATGAGTTGCTAAGCTTGGTCCATTTTTCTTTAAATAGCTACAGTTTAAACAAAAATAATTGTTTTTAACATGAAAACATTGTGGTTAAAATCTCATATATTTTTTACGTTTTCCTGTTAATTCAAACTCTTAACACAACAAAGTTTAACATTTTTTTTATATTCAACGTTTATACGTTTTATTTATATTTAGAAGTTCAGGATTTAATATATGAATATTATTAAAATTAATATATAAAACGCTAAAATACTTACATTTTTACAGAGGATTAATGAACTACATTGCATTATTTTAGAGGATGTAGAGGGGACTTAAACAAGCAATTTGAGATAGAGCTTCTAGGATCTGCATGTTTATATTTTTAATTATGGCATTGTGCTTCTAAAGAACAATGCGCCATTGATTAATGAAGAATCAGTTCCATATTAATATTATTATCATCGTTAGGATTATTTAACATCTCTAATATTAGCGTCCCATTCAATTCAGGGCGCGAAAACTTCTTTCAGGCTTGAGGTTCTTTTCTGTGCCGTAAATCTACCTACAAAACGTGATCAACGACTTTACTTTCCTTTCAACAGAGGCAGCTATACTAACGATTTTTACGCCTTAAAATATCCATCGACCCCTGGCCTGATTTGACCCGTAACCTTGGGTCTGCGAATCAAGTCCTTTCCAAATAATATCACACAATAATGGACGGAAATTGTGGAACAAGTCTGTTTGGCGCAGTCGTTATGATATTGACAAGTAAAAAAGAAATGCAATTCTATTTGCCTGGATTCGAATATCATTGATTACTTTTTCCCCCTCCCCATCTTATGTATAAATGTACTTTGAACTTAGCACTATACTTGTTTTCGCGTTTGGGTCACCGGCCCTCTAATTACGATACTCAAACTTTCCACCACTCACACAGCACTAGAAGTAATAATTTTTCTAAGCAAACGAACTATCATCAATTGTAACTCTTAACATCGATCACATGATTCTTGCGTCGAAGTGTTCGAAGTCTTGTGTTGAAAATGTGATGAAGTTGTCCCAAAGGAGGCGAACCGCTCCCTTATATACTCCTGTGAAAAATCACTTCCAAGTGGTTCACAGAGACCATGCGGTTCATAAATGTAAGCGCACGCTACCCGCAACCCTTTATATTTCAAAATATACAGAAAGAATTGCCTCGCTCCAAACTAAATTATGTAATTAAGACCCTAAAATTCAGCTCCTACACGACCAAAATACAAACCATAACTGCTTGTCATTAAAACGACAAAGTTTGCCTTTTGTGTTCGCCTTTTGGTGCCTTTTGCTATTTCATCATCTTGAAGCTCCTTCTGCCAGCATTGAGTTTACACCATAGTTATAATATAGAAATATCCTAAATATATTATCCTAAAATTATACATTTGAATGAATACTTAATATGAACATTATTAATTAAAAGAATTAATCTATTATAAAATAATTACATTAATATTATAACAGAGGCATGCGATAAATGCTGCTTCACTTTGCCCTGCGATTACTTAAAAGTTTAAAATCTGCCGCGACGATTGGCTTGCTTATGACTTTATTAGATCATATGGCGCCCATTCTCAGCGTCAACAAGCATCATAGTTCTGCTTTTAATTATCTTCCATTCTCACATACATGGTCATAAAAATAAATACTATATTTCCCTTTGCTTTGGCCATTTCCTACATTCGTAAATTCCCTCTTAATTTTATTTCTCTTTGTCCCCATATCAGTCAACATTCTACGTGCTATACTTTCTTTTATTCCATTTCGCTTCCCATACACCCATCCCTCCATCTCTCCACACTCTAATAAACAATGATATATTCCTTCAGGCTCTCTACACATAACACACCCTTCCCAGTTACTCCTCTGAAACCCTTTAAAAATAATGCTCCTGCTCGCATTCAGGCTGATCCTTTTCTCCCAAATTTATCAGAACAATCCACATATTTCTCTCCCTCTCTCCGTTTTAATTATTGTGTACAATTTTAAATAGTTCTTATATCTAAAAGTAATCCAATTTTTGTCTCTGTATATTTTTAATTCTTTGCCCACTTCCGTTCAAAAATCCTTGTCTACTTTTGTCTCTAAATTCCCCAAATTCCCCCATTCCAATAAGCAACTCATTATGATTCATTTTATACTCCTGAAAGAGTCACGGCTCATTTGAAGGCTTCGTGAGAAGTCACAATATCTCATATTATGCAACTACTTACAGCCCCCCTCTAAAATACAAACATAATATATGTCCGTTACAAATATAATCATAATAGTTTATGTATTGTAGTTAGTTATGTAGATACCTTGTATGTATATGTTTACACTACGGTATAACTGTAACCTGTAAATTATATGTCAACAAAAGAGAGAACTCCTAGATGTTTTGTTGCGGAAGCTAGGAAAGGCGACAAAAGAGGCATAAAACCTCTATCAGAGGAAGTAACCACAGGACAACAGGTTTAATGAACTCAAAGACTCTAAATTCGTTAAAGGGCTCTGACCACGACTGGCGGTTGTACAGACAGCTAATTTAAACTAGCCATGTCGAAAAAAGTTTTAAACTTTCAAATTACAACGAATGGTATGTGCGGCAGGTGAACCCCAGCCAATGACAGATGTATATTTCAAAATTTTAAAGAAAGGCGCGAGACTTGCGAATGCCTTATGGCGCCTCCTAGCCAACGATTTTTGATATGAATTTAATATATGAGGAAGCGGTTGCTCCTCTGGGGCATTCAGCTCAGTTCGCAGGCGGTTTTAAGTTCTACATGCCGTGAGACACTGTCTTCATTCAGGTTGCATTTTCTCATTGCTCAGAAGCAGTTGTAAGTTGGACGTGGTTTAGATAGGCAGTCCTAAGTCCAACACGCCGTGAGATACACTAATAAGAAACACGCAGTTCTCAGTACTCAAAGTTCAACTTTCATTTTCCCGCGCCGCGGCACTCATCTACAAACTTCACACGCGGCAATTAAGTTTGTATCGGCGAGGCTAGGTCTATCGTAAGCAAAACACCAGAACACGCGAAATACTTAGACATAATAGACACAATATATGTTACGTCGCATCGCGTGCTCACTTGCACCATTGAATTCCTCTCCCAGTCCCCGTTGAGTGCGTAATTGCATGTCAACAAAATAGCCGAATTCACCCTGTTGACATTGAAGCGTGGGCAATAACACCGAAGCGATCTGTAATCAATCTACAATATCACTTCAAAATTGGCATCACAACGTGAGGTTGCTTTACGTTAACAATCCCTGCAAGACTGGTGTCCAATCTGAGGCACATAGCCAGAGCCGACTAAATCGTGTTCAAACTTGGTGCCCAACGTGGATGTCATACCAAACTGCTTCATAATTTGGCGCCCAACTTGGGGCCACCCATCGAACTGTCTCAATTAATCACATTAATCACATTGCGTTTTATAGCCGAGTGTGCTAGATAAATAAATAACTACTTGTTACCATACATTTTGTTTTTCGGTAGTCTTAAACTTTTGACAAAGCACTGCATGCTAAGCACTTCAACACTTTGTAACATGTTCTTTAATAGTTCAAGTAGGCAGCAGAGTGAGCACGTTCTCAAGTCACGACTGCGTTGGCATTTATTACTGCCATTTAGTGAAGTTTTATTGGACACATTTATATAATACATATAACTTATTTAAATGTGTGATGACAAGTTAATCGTATTCCGTAATGTGTGTGCGTGCGTGTCGGTGCTACAACGTGCCAGTCTTTCAAGGGCTATTTCATTTCCATATGCATCTATTACACAATTCTAAATCCTACATATTGCTATCGTTTTCTTCTACCACATAAATAGGGCAGCGATACCTACTCCCTTTAACTTTCCTGTCAGCCAGAGCTGATGTTCTACTACTACTCGTTCGATTTAAGGAACACTGGAGGTGAATTTTCAAAGTTTCACGTTTTTGTATGTAGTTTTATAAAACTTTTACTCATTGCATTGCTATTAAGTTAATGTGTGTACCAAATTTCATTCAAATTGTATAAATAATTTGCGAACTATAACTTAATTCATACATTTTTACATAAATATGACACATAATCCAAATGTCCCTCGCGGCTCATGAGTTGAGAAAACTGACTGGTATTTTTGAAATTAAAGTTTTGAACCACACACAAAAATTATATAGAAAAATGTTTTAAATAAATTTGATGATTGAACTGCGATTATTTACATCTAAGAAATTTTAATCCTTAAAATTAATCATTTTCATTGAACTTAAACAAAAACTGTTACGCGTGGAACATTTTGAATGTGTGAAAATGAAGTTTTTAGAAAAACGCTGCTTTATAAAATAAAAAATAAGTATGCTGGAAAACAGTGTTATTTAAAAGGAAACGTGGGTCTCTTTAGATGGATATAGAGCCCGAAGGGAAGGAGGTATATACAAATGTTGACTGTCTATGGACGCCCAATGGTTCAAGGAATCATTTGCAGCAAAAATGAATTTTGATTTTTTGACCGACTTTGGCTAAAAACTCACTACCAGTGTCCCTTAAATGTTGATGTTTCCTTTGCAATCTTCATCTTTTGGCCTGTTTTATCTCCGTGTCTAAATATGTTTAATACTAATTAATTTGCTCACATCATTTTTCTATAGGCTAAAGAGCTTTCATTTATTAATAAAAACAAATAAAATATAGAATTTAGCAACATTGAGTTCTAACCGATGGAGTTATAATGGAATAGCGAGTTTGTTTCATTTTAAAGACGAGACGATGCCAACAAATATTTGTAAACACATTAATTTTAAAGCGACTAATGCTTGTGGTATTAAGTTTATCTCTTTTATGAAAGAATCAAGAAAAGCATCTCAGCGACCTTGGAATCCGCCACATTTACTCTTCTCTTTTGTTAAAGTTCAAGCTTCGGAACCATTAATTAGTACAAGTATGTAAATTTTACAATTCATTGCCTATGGACTGGTTACACAAAATGCTATTAGTTTTCATCTTTTGCAAACATTATTTATTTTTACACAGAATGTTCATCATATACTATCATAATAGTACATAGGCTCAATGTTTATTATCTTCGGTTTTGAGATGAATATTTTTCTCCGCAAACACATAGCTTTAGTTTTCTTATATGTAAATTTAAGATAATATTAATAAGCTTTTGAATTAATAATGTTTGTTTTAAAGTACCTTCAGAAGTAGCAAATATAGCATGGAAATAGGAAATATTTTCGTATTTAGAAATATAATATTTGTTATGAAATGATTGTCAAGAGTGTATTTCGTGATGCGATATGAACTCGCACATCTCTTGTTATTCCTCTGTTTGGTTACTTATTCCATTAATAGTTTGCATTGCAGCTTTTGTACGAGTGTTTATACTCGTCTTTTTTTTAACACGTTACAGGTGTGACAAATAAGTTTTAGCAAAAATATGTGCAGTTAATAGTTACAGAGACAACTTTTTGATTGTTTTATTTTACAGCTATAAATAATATAATTATCCTAGAGACAACACGTAATTCTTTTTATATGCGTTCTGTCTACTTGAGAAAAAAAATTCATCCTCTGAAATTTACTCATATTTCCCTTCCCAAATTTAATTCACTTTTCAATTCATCAGCAAAGGACAACATATTTCCTATTACTTAAATTTCCATTGTCATACAATGTCCTAAACATATGTTAAAGTACACATATTTGAAATTTAGTATTCTTACTAGCGTCAAAACGTATTTTACAATCAAACTTATAATCATTTTGTAGGATTAATAACTACAATATTTATTTTTTGTTGAAAAAACAGCCTATTTTATTTGGCATTGGTTTTCTAATACATGCTTTTATGTTCACACTTTTTAAATATTATTCATTATTTTGCTATCATCTTAAGAGTAGATAGTATTTTTATACTTGTTTACTTTTACTTAGTTTATTCTAAAGTCAGTTTCCATTTTCAAATGGCAATAACTTTCGAAAATGTTTAGATTCTGAAAAAATAAAACACTAATTCGTTCGTAAAGAAATGCGATTTCTTATAACAAGAACAAATAAGATAATTATAAAATAATAAACATGAAATTGTTAAATATGATCATCAATGTTCAATAGGAAATAGCCATTCTCTTATGCTATAAACGCCATTCTTAAATAGCTAATAGTAAATTACTGAATTGGTTTTGTACTATTTTCGGTTTTTATCGTTAACTGCAGTTAAAAGTGATTAACAACTTTAAATTGCATTGTGATAAATCAGTTTTATAATAAAATGGGCTAAAATTTTCCCTTAGAATATCTTCAAAAATTCTTCGCGAGTGAGGAAATACTTATTTTCAATTGTTCATCGTCAGCGTTTTCTTAGTGGTATAAAAATCTATAAGGATATAACAATATGACACTGCACAACGGTTAACTGATTTAACGTGGTATTTAGCTTAGTCTGCAGGGAGCCTATCCACCTATGTAATCTAATGGATAAGACTACATTGTGCTTTGGAAGATCGTAGGTTCTTCTTCCTCTTCTTCTTCTTCTTCTTCTTCTTCATTTATGATAAAGTATGTACATACATCGCATATGAAAGTAATCAATGAGATCCGAACGGAATAACAATGATCCTCTTTTACTCGACACCGGTATCATACCGACATGTCTACAGCTTCCGTCCGTTATTGTGTGGTATTATTTCGGATGGCAGATTTACTAGTCAGTGGCGAACCGGTTCTTTGGGAGCTTAATTCCATAACTTTAAAACATGAGCAGGCAGACTATAACTTATCAAATTGCTTGACCTCTTTATAATCTCTGAAATTAGTGCGATTTAGTTCAATGACGGCGGTATTAGAAGCGCCACTGTAGTGAAACCGCCAATCAAATAATGATATGGAACTAGAACTATAAAACGTTTTATAGTCTTATGAAAGCACCTAAAAACCATTGCAGTTATCGTTTTACTTGAGTTTCATTGAAGAGTATGAAAAGCCTCAGTAATTTGGCTACAAAGGTACACCGCCGCATGCATGTTCTTTCATCCGTGCCATCTATATATAAACAACTGTAACTTTTATTTGTCCTGTTTTCTTTCAATCAAGTATTACATAATTGGCAAACAAGGAGGGTGATCTAACCGCCAGCGATGGGCGTGTACACTCAAGGTCATATTTATATTAGCACCTGGGATATTGCTATACTCCAGATTTCTACTTTTTTATTACTTTGCAGGAGGTACAGCTTGTGGCAAAAGTCTTCGTTTTCAAGCATGTCCTTGCAACTTGCTCTTTGGCCATACTTTCAGAACACATTCCTCACACGGAGAAGAAGAAAATATTTTACATGTACATAGGTCCGGAAACGCTTTATTTCCATGTTAGCACGCGTTTTTTACAACTCTTCATAGTATATTAATCATAAGAAAAACGTAGGAACAGAATAAACGAGCGTACCGCATGAAACTTTTTCATGTGAGAAATGTTCAAAATGACCATGATTGTATCTGTTTAAGTTGTAATTCTTAGTATCACCATCTTTGCTTTCTGATTCATTTAACATGCTACCGGACTTTAACTCACTAGACTTATATTTGTGGGTGCATTTGAAAGCTCTTGTTGTGTATCGAACCCGGTACAAGATGCAGAGAGTATCCGTGGAAGGCTGCGAAACATTACACAATTCTTCAGGGATACATCAGCGCATCCGGGATTGAATGCAACTGCGGGTTGATGCATGTACCTATCAATGCTAGTGGAGGGCATTTTGAACATTTCATGTGACATGCTGGTACGTTTTGTTCCTGTGTTTTTCCTATGATTAATGTACTATTAAGAGTACATGTACTAGAAAATGAGTTCTAGCATGGAAATAAAGCGTTTCCGGACCCATGTTCATTTAACATAATTTTTTCATGTAAGTGTGAGGAATGTGTCCTGAAAGTTTGGCCGTACTTTAATGTTGTTACACCCGGTATAATGCTTCAGTAAATATGTACTTTGTCATAAACACAAACAAGGGGAGTCAGAATCAGAGTTATGGAAATGAATGACACTGAATACGAATATTCCCCTTTCTGGCACAGTTCACAAAGTGATGTCTAAAAAACAATTGAAAACAGTGTTCAACAATGGGGTATACTAATAAACGATACTCATATTTATACAAGTTAGTATACACAATTTGTTATCAGTAAATCAAAGCTGTACAAAATTTTAAAAAAAAACCCTACCTAATATTTCCTTACCTAATATTTCTTAAAGTACTGTAATATTGCATCCTATTGCTGCTTTGCAAAAAGTAGAAAAATCAATATTGCATTGCACAAAATGGATGTCGATCTTGGTGGTCTAGTGGTAACCACGTTTGCTTCGTAAGCCCAAGGTTGCGGGTTCAAACCGGCCAGGGTCATGGATTTTTAGGACGTAAAAATTCTAAGCATGGGTTCCTTCGGAAGGGAAGTTAAAAGTCGTGAGTCCCATGTCGTAGATTTATGGCACATAAAAGAACTTCAAGCCTGAAAAAAAAGGCTTCTGAACATTATCGGTTCCTTTACGCCTTGTGTTGAATGGGATGCTTATGTGATAGATAAATAATAAACAAAGAATCTTGGTGAAAAATTGTAGCTATTCAAAATAAGGACTGAAAAAATGTTATGCTTAGAAGCTTCATCTCCAACAATGAGAATTCATACAAAGATGCGTTTTACATTTTCTCTTTGTTTCCGTTAAAATAGAAAATATCCGGAGAAACTCATTATCCACAAGCTCAAGTATGTGAGCTTCTATAATTATTATTTTAAAATTCTACTATTTACAACGAAAGCATCGGTTTTTACTTTTTAAAATGCAGTTAAAATTGTTCAATAAAAACCCTTTATTGTCCTATACGTCATGCAAATTTAAATGAAAAATAATCGGGAGTATACAGGAAGAGATTTTAAAGAAATAAAATTTATACTTTAGAAATTGTTACATTATTATTCAGCATAGAGGTCTTAGCATTAGCATATATAACGTACCCATTTAATTTTTAATGAAAAGAGGGTCTTTAGCTATCTAACAAAGCTTCAATAAGCATCGTTTCTAATGTGTTTAACAATTCATGATAAATAGAAAAAGTAAAGAAAAATATCTACAGCAAGGTATGTGTAATCTGGCAGGTATAGTCCACATAAAAATTACAATAAAATAAATTAATGTTCAAATATATGATCCGTAGGACGAAGAAGGCCTTCCAGAAAGTCGGTAGCAACGAATTTCGTAAATATGTCCTAACCATTTAATTACATTTTATTATTACTATTATTATTATCTAATGTTCTTTCATTTTTATTATATTCTAAAATTGTATATAATATTTCTTTATTATTTATTACTATGTCGTATTCCCTTTATTCAAACTATATTCTAAAATTTTTATATAATATTTCTATGTTATTTATTATTAAGCCGTATTCCCTTTATTCAAACATATTTGTAAAAAAAATAATTCAGATATTTTTTAAAAGTTACCAGAAATAATAAGGGGAAAAAGATGAACTCTTAAACTCATTTATCTATTGATTTATATTGTAATAATGAACCAATTAATGTTACTATTTTTACTAAAAATTGTAAAAAATAAAATGTAATGGAGGGTAATCTAGGCCTTAATCGCAATAACTGAATGGGCTTCTATTATATAGCAGTAGCTATAAGAACTAAAACAAAAGCAAAATGCAAATACTAGTTCTTTCGTGGTTTTGTTGTCCGTTTCACGGTAGCTGGAGGGTCGGCAACCAGAGCGTTAACTCCCAGCAAAGCCAAAGTATAATCTGCACTATACTCTCGCAATCGAATACAATTACATAAGTACATAGCTTATGACAGGAAAATTAGTTCATATGAGCTCATCTTTCAAAATTGAATCAATCTAAAATTGAAAAAAAAAAAAAAAAGTCACTCTCGACTAGAATGGCGGATGATCCTGATATTCTGGTAGATTTATATAATTGAATTTTCAGGGTTCCAGGCCTAAGTTTAAGCATTTACCATTAATGAGGATTGAGGAAAATTTTCTGAAAAATATCTCACTCACGTAGGACGGTCCTGGCATGAATCGAACTCTAGGCCTAGCGCTCAGGAGCCTGTGCCCTAATGACCTCAACCATCCATGTCTGTATAGAACGTTAATTATAGAGTTATTGCTGCAAGTTTGATATTATTTACTGATAAAGCATGGTTCCATTTATGGTGCCATGTTTTGCGCTCAAAAAGACAAGTATTGAAGAATGGAAAAATCTGATTTTATTCGCAAAATGTGTTTAAATGATGACAAAATATGCATAGAATGCGCAGTAATAGTTTCTATTCTTTCTGGCATAATACTATAAATACAGAAATATAATATTTGATAGTATGTGATTTTCATTTAATGGAGAAGTTGAAAAATAAAATGCATGGAACAAGGCCCCACACATTAGTAGAACTGAAAGAAAATATCAGGCAAAAATTGATTCAGATTCGGAAGACGATGCGTGTGAATGACAATTTTCTTAAAAATGCCAAAAAGAAGAACAACAATTACGTCTAATGTCACAAGTTACGTGCTTATTTTCATTGTGATTGTTAAATTGAGAACTTGAACAAATTGCACGGATATGACATCCGCTTCCCCGGGAGTTACCGCTCTGTATGCCGGTCCGTCAGCTGCAGTGAAACGGGCGATAAAACCATGAAAAAGCATGAAAATGCCTTTACTTACAAGTGAATTTTGCACTATGGACCAAAATTTTCTATAATCGCCTTCATAATGGAAAAAAACATAATGCCTGGGAGCTTAGCCTGAGAATTCTGCCCATAATTGCTTCGTATGACAAAACTGGTAGTAGGAAAATGGAGAGGATGAGTAAAGAAAGCAAAGCGCTCACCTACTGGCATAATCCACTACGTAGTAAGTTTAACAATTGGAAAGGAAGAATTATATTTGAAAATTTTGGATCAATACACAGCAACTTAGATGGTTAGAGCATCGGCACAGAAGGCCGAAGATCCGCGACTTGAATCCAGGACGTGACCCGAATTTCCCATCTAAAGTACAACACACGGCTAGTGTGCGTGTGTGCGCGCGTGTTTTTTTTTTAACAGTTTAATAAATAAACAAAAATCCAAAAACCCATCCAAAAATCGAATGTTACTCCTTGTACTGTATTCGTATGTTAGACATCATGTATACTGTGGTATCATGTAATCATCGGTCATCAATATCATCAATTTCTTAGTCACTTACTGCTATATATAACAACAGACTTTACAGTTAGTGCAGAGAGCTGGCTTATCAAAAACAAAAACACAAAAGCCGGCCGGTTTAAACAGTCAAAGTATAACAGAAACTTTGGCAGTTCTAAACAGTTTGAGCGTAATAAAAGAACGACTACTCTTGACATGTGCTGTAGCATAACAAATACTTGTCATTTTTTGTAACTGGTTTCTTCTGTAAATATCTGTGTACTTAGTTTTTAATACGAAACCTGTATGTTGTGTTGTTGCAGCCCTAAGGGGAGATTTGCGTCACAAGTTTTAATGACAGTAGCATATTTATACGTGCTGATCAAGGTTAAATACTGTCCATCCATCTTTCTTCCATCTGCATTTTGATCCTGCCTTCCAACTGAAGCTCTTTGCATGGTTATATCCCCACTTTCGAGACCTAGATGCGCAGGTTACAACACCAGTTGGCTTCATCCTGCATCCGTAATAGCATTAGGTGTTTATTTGTTTCCTTTGTAACTTGTTATGTGTACTATTTAAAAAAGTGTTTCTGAGTTTGTACCGATGCCCGTAATGTTTGTATGCAAGAATTGCGGATTTAGTATCTATGTATTGTATTTTAACAATTATAGGTTTCTCTTTAGGAATACCCACAGTAAATAATATTTCAAAAACCAGTTTTGCAAGAATAAAATTACTTCAGGATGTAAACACAGAAGAAGCCCTCAAATAGAGTTTCTACACTCTCTTTTAATGCCTAGATGCACGCAAATGTCAGCAGACAAATACAATTATTGCACACTGATTCCGAAAGTTACTATATTAACTGCAAATTTACCATTAAAACTGAAGCTTGCTCTTCATTAGTTCTAGAAATATGAGATAGAATAAGATATAAAGAAACTGAACTGAATTTATGTAGCCCTGTATTGTTAATTACATATTACAATGTAATAATGTACATATGTTGTAAGAACTGTCCACTACTATGACGTATGTACTTTTCGTATCGTATCGTACATTTTCTATTGTCTCTGTGGTTATGAAGCTAAACGTATGATGTTTTGTTTGAGTTGAATGGAGCAGGTGGATGCTGTATACCAGTAAACATGCTCTTTCAGCATAGTTCACAAATATACATGAGGTGGTATAAGTTTAAGGAAAGTTTATAAATGAAAGAAACTTGTGCTCCAGCATTTTTTAGATGATCACCGATTATTTTGAAATTAATTGTACGAATTTCTCAGTTTCACTAGCTATAATATATTGAACATACAAAAGAAAAGTCTCCTCTAATACGTATAATCCTATATATATCATTTAGATGCCTTATTACCCTTTTAACTACACATATTTCTAAATTTGATATTAAATAAAATTCGGGCTCTACCTATGGTCATTAAGAAAATATAATTCTGTATTACTAGAAATCAGTCACCCGGGAAAGTACTTTTAGATACGTTGCAGTGATTCTCGTGTAGTGTGTGAAGTAGCACCGTCTTGTGTTAAATCCTGAGTATGGAAAGAACTGTTTCTGTTGCGACAAATTAATATTTTCTGTTACACGGTTTTCATATTTATCTTCAACGAAGTAAAAGCCGTGACCTTAAATGGCACACCAATTGTGATACTGCCGCTGTAATAAGAATGTTTAAAAAGTCTGTTAGTCTTTCAAATTTAAGGAGTATATTTGTTTATATATATTTGTTTATATATATGTATATTTGTTTATATATATATATTTATATATACCCGTCCAACATAAAGTGACATTCGCCGGAAAATCAAATATAGCGAAGAAAATCTTCATTAGTAGACTTTGCAAAAGTTATTTAAATCACGTGCTCGCAGACATTGACTAATCTGGATGCATCTAATTCATACACCATTCGATGTAATAACGAACTTTTAAGGGTTTTTTTCTTTGGCTGTCTATCATTAGCTTTTCTAAGGAGAGTGCAACATTTTCTCAAACAGCATTTCTACCTCATCGTCGATTATTGATGTTCTTTTACGCTGACTCAAAACTTGACCGGTTCTCCTGAATTTGCTTACCAAGAGCAAAATTGTATGCTTTGATGGTTTAGTTTTATGAAATTATTCTTATTCAAAATTCTTGTAACATCAGAGGAGAACCTCATTGCACCGATCCATGGAGCACGTGAAATACTTTGCAAACAATCAAAAGTTTTTGACCGTGTCCGCCATTTCTGCACCGCCGATATACGAGCATGTTCTTTATAGCAACTTATATACAGTTGACCAATAGTTCTATCAGTTTTTACGTAATGCTCAAATTTTTCAACAAAACTAAGGCGGTAACGAATTGTTGCTGAAAGTTGAGACAGTTAAGCTGGTAAGCTCAATATTTTCTAGCATTAGCCAATATTCTAAGAAATGCTGTCACACATGAGCGCTCCGAAGAGATTACACCAGCTGGTATGTTCTATAAATTTAAGTTGATATCGCAACGCAATGCCGACGAATTCGCTTGTAGATCCCAAGCCGGCAGAAGTTCAGCTGTGGCCAAGGGACGTTGAGATGGCCGAGCGGTAAGCAGAAGGAAGCGAGGATAGGTTGATCATTTAAGTGTTGAAACACAGCGTCGAGCTCTTTCTAATAAAGAGTTTATTTATAGATGAATAACAATTAATATTACAAAGTAGTTGACGAGGCAATCTATAAGATTCTCTGAGAGTTTCTAAGTACCCAGGAGATGAATCAGGATGAGATACTTAAAGTATCAAAGTAACAAGGAATATGGATGCTCCGCATCAAGAGACAAGCAAGAACGTAGCCTAGACACTGCATACAATGTGGGTCCCTGAGAGGAAAAATTCGGGGTTTTATATAGTACTTCAAGAGTTAGGTAAGGCTTGAAGCAGACATGTAAATTATTAATATGTGCCTAGCTATACTTTCCCATACGTTCATAACTTGATTTAAATAATGTCCAGTTGTGTGAGGGTGACTCCCTTAGCGTTTAAAATACATACGTCAACTATCTTCTTTATTTCGCTTCTTATGAGATTGACAAAAACATGATGCAGGCCAAGTCTCATTACTGTTTTCTTTAAAAACATTTGCTTGTCGTAAATATGTCTTGTGGAGCAATAATAATACATATTTCAGAATTAAGGGAGTATGCAAGTGTGGAGAGGGTTAACAGGTTAGTTGAAAATATGCTCCGGTTTTTTAAAGTCGAAAACAAGTAAAATATACTGGGATCAAGGGCGATTGCTACTCTAAGGAAGGGTTGAACGCTTAGTTAAGTTATGGTACTGCAGTGGCGGCATCAGTGGCGTACAGTACAAGCGACAATGGGAAACAATGGAAAGCAGCGAAGTTCTAGGAAGGACGTAGGGACAGATGGATAACCAGGCTCTCTTACCGACTATTTAGGAGAACAACAGCGAGGATGTGACAACGTAATCAACGTCAGTTCAGAATCCAAACGGCTCCAGCTCAATCGGCTAGGAAGGAGATAATAGCTCGATCAGTAGCTCCATACGAGAGGTCAATGGCTCAGAAGGCGGCAGGAGCTGACGCTTGTTTTCCTTTGCTGTTCGTGAGAAATGCACTCCAAGACGAAGTCACTCCGTGAACCTATCCTCAAACAACCGAAATCATCACTGCACAAAAGAAGGTTATGCTCTATGTTAAGTGTATCGCTAACAGCCGGCCAAACACTTTGTGTACTCTAATCATTTGAAGCGTGTTCATGAAAAGCTGAACATTTAGAAACCTGCTCTCGTGAAGGATAAAGATGTTTTTCTCTTGTGTTGCCATAATGCAAAGCCACATACAGCTAAGGTGGATTGTGAAATCTTTATCCATCTTGGTTGGGAGACTCTAGTGAATCCATCATACTCTTCAGACATTGATCCAATAATAATCTCCGAGGACAGCAATTCCGAACATTTGCAGTTTTGAAAACTGTACTGCATGCATGCTCTCTCTCACTCTCTCGCTTGCTCTCTCTCGCTCGCTCTCTCTCTCTCTCTCTCTCTCTCTCTCAAGAGCTATAAAACAATGAAATGTGTGATCCTCCATTATAATGGCTATATTTTGTTCATTAATACCTTATGATGGTTTGCAATGACTGGTCTGATATCAACAGAACATGTTTTTGTCACCTTACTTAAGAATTGAGAGACATGCTATTTAATTCCGGACGGTCCATCGAATACAACCAACGCACTCTGCAGTTGCTAGATATGCACCGAGAGTTGATTCCCGCGTGGCAATGTATTGTATAGTTGTTCCAGTGCTAGTAATTGTCGAAGTAATAAGATATCATAGTTGTGCCTTTTGTGAATTTAAGCTATATTTTTTAACTGCGTTAAACAGTAGGGCAGTGCATGTTTTTCCTATGCACTGTCCTTGTAACTGTGGGCTCTTAAATCTCACAACCGCTACCACTAATATGGTACCCACAGGTCAAAATCTTTGGGAAATTATTTTTATTCTTTTAAAGTTTTTAAAAAATCCGAAAATATCCTACTTTCACAATTTATATATCACTTTTTCACATGAGAAGTTTTAAAAGATCCATTGATGATGTTAAAAAAATGAAGTTATGTTTTAAAATGCCTGATTTTATTATTATTATTATTATTATTATTATTATTATTATTATTATTATTATTATTATTATTATTATTTACTCCTATTTCATTTCAAATATTCCAAAAGATGTAGTCTTTATCCAATTTTCTACAGATTTTCAATATCTAATGATAAAATGTAATTTTTCCATAGAAAAATGAAAGAAAAATTGTAGATATTAGGCTTAAAGTCAAAATGCCAAACAAGGAAATAAGGAAGAAAACTGGATTTAAAGATACTGTTATCATAGTAACTGTTTAAAAAGGTAAAGTACAGGATATGTGATGTGTCAAGTCCCCAAAAGATGGACTTCGATAATCACAGCTTGGGGCGAAAGAAAGCCAGATGACTTGCTGAAAGGATAAATTGAGGAAAATGTTCAGCAAAAGACTGGAAGCAAGGGAATTTGCTAATTAAAAAAGTGGAATAGATCCATCCCGGAGTATCTAACGGGACTGTCTAAAATGAGCCTTCTTTCATTCGAAAGAGGTTAAACCTAATTTTAAATTTTAACTTTAATATTATTTATGTTATATCTAAATAGAATGTACATTTTTCATTCATTTTCCTATAATTGGTTTCAGGGCTCTTATAATTTAAGTTTTCCGTGTTTTGTTTTTGTTTGTTAAATACATTTTATGACTTTTAAGCTTAAAAAGGAATGAATATGGCAAGATTTTCAATTAAAGTTCTTTAACACAGCAGATTTTACATTATTTAAATAATAATAATAATGAAACGAAAGTACCAATTTAAAGCGTTTCTTTTTTAATGTCCTCCTTTGTTCTTTTTAATGCCACACCTTAGTTTATGGCTTTTTAACCTTCCTTTATTACGTTTAGTTTTTTTTTCTTTTCTTTCTTTTCCCCCTTTCCCTGTCTCGTGTTATTGGGCATCTATTGTCTGAGATAACAATTTTGCCTTGATGGATTCATATACAGCCAAACGCGGGAAATGTGCGCTTCAGCGCCTGATGGATTTTAATGGATTAAGTGATTCAGCACTAAACTATTAATCTTTCTGGCTGTGAGTGATCTTGCAGCTATACTGCGACCTTGATCCTCACATCAAACATAACGTGGGAGAAAGCTTCAGGTGACGGGAAAGCTGGTGTCATTCCAAAAGGCAACTCGCCAAGTTTGGGTAGCCCTGGAGCAGAAAAAATCGGCGAAGTCTTTTCGCAAGAAATGTTGAAATCTGAATCCGAAACCACCGCTGTATTACAGCAGGTGTTCTCTGGGAGAAAAATGCACCAAAGTGGCACAAAGAATTGCAGCGTTGCCCATCTACCTTCAGAATGTAGACAAAGACTGTCTTTGTAACCTCCGCAACGTAATTGAGGTAGCCTGTGATCAACCTGAAGACTTGACAGCGAATTTTAGGCATTTAAAAAAAAGATTTGGCATCTAAAAGTAAACAATATGCGTTTCAAAACTGAAAAATGATTTTAAATTTCACAATCGCTTAATTGTGCACTTAAGTAACAATATTTCACACATATAAACCCCATTTTATTGTCGCACCATTTTCAAATAAAAAGAAGTTTAGTAGATTTTAAAAGTGCATTATTTAAACTAATACAACCAATATACAATGTGAACATTTAATTGAATTCGATACTTGAAAGACAGTTAGAAAATATTTTTATAATAAAAAACCAATTTCACTGTTTTAACACAGCTCATAGTTTCTTTTATTTTCCAAGTAATCTAAAATAAATTAATTTTCGAAATAAATATTAAATGAGAATAGGATCTTGTTTATACAGCCAGGAAAATACATGATTAAACAGTATAACATCAGTCACTTATTTCTTGTAGTTTGCCTCAAAACAAATAATATTAAATGTACCATTTCAAAAATTTGCATCAAACATTTTAATCTTTTGTCTGTAAGTTTAAAAGCAGAAAAAACATCAGACATCGCTGGAGCATATTTCGTCTTGGCCACATGCAGTACAGTCAAAATTTTTCTTCCCTATCAAATTGCCTGTTTTTCTACTTTCAGCCAGACAAAATTCAGTCATCCAACATAAAAAATTGTGGCTGGAAAATGTGTATGTGTGATTTCATACAAAAATATGCATATTTTAAGTACAAATTTAAGCATTAATGTCAAAATAAACTTTTATATGCACTATAAAACTACAAATTTTAGCATTAAATGCCGCTAAGCTTCAATATTCCGACTTTCTTCATCATACCTATACAGGAAAAAATAAGCATTATTCTGAAAATTCATAATAAATATTGTGTATGTATAATATGATATATCTCACGTGATATTAACAATTATGTAATTTTTTCTATTGACCTAAAGACATTTTAAATACATTTACGATCGATATGTTTATTACTATATGTAAATGTTTCAGTTTGCCATATCTAATCATTAAAATTCGAATGGAAACTTTTAGGATGAATAAATAAATCATGTGCATCGCGTTTGATACCATGGACAATGTCAGAAGGAAAGAATGTTGAGCATCACGTATAATGATATTGTGGAGAAAATCCCAAGTTAGGGTTGGAATTTAAAATCGCATTAACATTGTAAATGGAGTGATTTAATAACCACTGTAGTAAAACAGATTTAAATCTCTTAAAATTCACAGAATCCATAGACAATTTATTCAAAAGAGTAACGCCTATTGCTTCGAAACTATGTTATTTTAGTCAACCTTAGGGCAGGTAGATCAAGATTATAGCTATATATTGTATTATAGTTATGATATTGTGATCTAGTTAAATAATCTATTTGTTAAGTTTTATTCTGGTCAAATAGTAATACTTATTGATTACAATTAATATTATTTCAGAAATAAATAAAGGCTTCAAATGACTTATCACATGATGAACCTGTTAAATTTTCTTATAACCTGCATCTCAATTTAAGAATTTTAGTTATTTGATTGCTATTTCCCTATAGTAAGATTATATAAATTAATATACTATTGAAAAAAGCAAAATATGCATTTCGGACATGTTCCTTGGGGACAGGTCTTTAAAATGTCTTAGAGTAAAACTCTTGCTAAGCGAATACAAATAAAATTAATGTGAGAATTCCAGTTTAATTTAGAATCCAATGCTATTCCAATGTTACATTAGATAAAGAGTCTTCTGTAATTACATTAGTTAAAGTAATAGGATTTACTGAGTTATTATTATTAATATTTAATAATAATATTAATCCTAAATCACAGTTTGGCTTCATGAAATGAATATGCTACATAATATTTAAATAATTCACGAAGTTACTAAAATGTTTATTTTTATTCAAAGCATGTGTTCTTATATGAAATAAGATTTTGTATTTGCGATGGTAGTTGTTTTTGTTTTTACTTATACTTAATACTTGCATACTTATAAGCATTAGTAAATTATCAATTTCAAGAAAAAAATTAAAGAAAAATATCAAATAACAGGAATTATTAGAATAAAGAATAACTAAGTGAACAGAATACAACCCACAAAGAAGAAGAAATGTCAGACGCCCAAAGAAAATATCAGTGCAAATACTAAAGACTGAAGATCTCTTTTATTACTCCTAAGACATACTCAGCAAACATTAACATGGTCTAACAACAGGATAATATGTAGTTTTCGTACTAATAAAGTTGAACAAGTTGATAGAGATAGTGTGCGGGTATTAATAAAACGTTAAGCATGTTTTATCGATGTTATGTCTAGTATAATTTCAATTACAGCTCTTAATTAAGATAGCTCCTATCTCGCTTGTTAAAGCGAGATAGGCCCCCCCACGCTGTGAGCCAGCAATCTTCAAACTGTTGCTCTCCAAGTCCGGTCTTTCACCGTGAATGACGCAAACTAATGACAGGATTCTGCAGTCCTCTTGTGCATTTTAAATGCATTGTGAAATTGCACGAAGAGTTATTGCAAGTTGCGAAAACATGTTAACATCTACGTCTTTCATTTGTATTATTGATATTACTACTACCATATTTTTTATTCGTTGCTTTCTATTATATTAAAAACATTTATAAACATTAAATGCTCAGAAAAAATCAATGATCTGCTACTCGTATCTTCAGATAATACATAAAACCGTGCTTGGTAGGGGACTCTTGTATAGTACCAGAGTTGTCTGATAATTAAGGTAAAAATAAAGGAGAGAAGTCAAAATTATTCCTCAACATGTAACAAACATCATGGAGGAATAAATTGATTGATGAATAGATTTTAAAAAAGCACAATTTAATATTCCCTTGCATGTCGATAATAATAGTATAGAAAAACGTATTTGCACGATCGGATAATTTATGTTGCTCACAAATAAAACCATTCCACAACTTCTGATTTGTTTTGACATGAGTAGGAAGTTCCTTAAAATACATGAAAACTTACTGTGTCTCGACTAAACTGAATTAGGTGAACACGTCTTATCATTCCAGTACATACAGTCAAATATATGAAGCTTATTTAACCTGCAGAAATATCATTAATTGGCCAAAATTCATAATTTATTGTCCATATTTGTTTAATTTACTTCATTTTACTATGAATAGATTCTTTTTATGACTAACTATTTATTTTAATTAAGTTTGTAAATATAGTACTCATCAGAAGGTGTATTCAAGCTCATAAAAAGTTTAATTCTAAAATCAAAATGTATCAAAATATATCGCAATACTTTCAGATTGTAAAAGGGTTCTTATTCAAATTTCATATAGTAGCTCTATCCTTCACGAAAAAACATAATTGAGTTATAAAGTGGTACAGAAGCTGAAATTAGATGCTGATTAGTCAGCATTAAAAGCGAAATGGGGTAAAAATGTCCTCACTTGCTTCGCGAACGAGGAAATCCTGACAGCTCTCATTATCAGTGTCTTCAAGTTTCAGTGCTATAAAAATCTCTAAAATTTTGGATGACTATATACATAAAGTACAGCATAGTTCACTGATTTGTTGTGCAGTACACACATGACCCCCTTTTCGAGAATAAAATTGTTAACCTCTTCCATTCATTTCATTGCTTAATAACAATTAATCTGGGAGTTCGCACTCATTTCAACAATGTGAAATCAATTCTAGCCGTTATATAACTGATCAATGCAACAGGTGGTTATGCATTCTTAATTAGAACGGAAAGATAATGTACGGTTTCTGCATTAAAATCTAGTTAAAATTTTGAAAACTGTTTTAATTTGGTTTCTTGGTGATGAGTGATCGACCAAAATGTGTTATGTTGCGAAGTTTTATCAAAAGAGAGTATGAAACCTACACAATCATCAGACATTTTACTACCAAACATTTATTTCTGAAGGATAAACCTGTTGGCTGCTTTTGGAGGAAGCGGGAAGTTCACTACAAGCAAAGAACAATAAAGTTAATCAACAACCTCTCTACACCGCTTATCTTGTTTCATTTAAAACTGTAAATAAAATAAGCCACATAGCACTGATGACACATAATACTTTCCTCCGCAATAGATTTGGTGTCAATGATATTCAGCTCCAAGGAAATGAGGATGCAACTAAAATAAATAGATTATCTAAAAATGCGCTTAAAAAGAAGCGATAAAATTGCACAAAATGTTTATGAAGAATTAATAAACAAACGTAGAAGGAATGAATGTATATACATTCTATTTGATGAGCCCAATAATGTGCAGCAGTGTGCACAGTATGAATCAGAAGGGTCAATAAAAGATAATATTCTGTTTCTCAAACATTTATCTGTTTGTTAAAAATAAAACATGGATCTGTCAAATGTAATGATGCCTGAATTCCAATTTTTTCCATTTTATAATAACAATAATAATAATAATAATTATAATAATTCAAACTTATTTATTAATAATTTCAAATATTGAAGCGCAAAATATCTGATTTAATGCCCTAAATCATTGGTATATGTTGTTTAATTATATTCATTTAATAAGTTCATTTTTATATGTTTTTTCATATTAGGCAAAGACTACAGTGTTCAATATAAAGCCCCAAACATATAATGGTAATAGCTATTTAGCTATGTTAATTTAAGAAATGCATTTAGGTATGTTATGACCTAAGATAAAGGCTATAATATTCTACTTAAAGTTCCAAACATTCATTGATAATAGTTTTTAATCATATAAATTTAATAAGTTTTAAATTATATAAATCTAGTAAGATCATTTGTATAGATTTCATGTATCAGATAGATATTACAATGTATGTCTTACTGTTTGTTTGTTAGCTTTTATGATAATACTTAATAATATAAATGTAACGGTTCAAAGGACCACACACATAGCCAAGAATGTGAAAAGGTTAACTACAGATAAATAAAACAGTAATATTAAAAGAATCAGCCAATAGCAAGCGTAATAACAATAATAGTGTGCACCAAGAATGAAACGACAGCTGAGTGGAGACTAAATCTAAATTAACGAATTTCATTCTTTTAGTATACTTAATGCTGAAAATACTACATTGTAATGAATAGTATCTATTAAATAAGTGACGGTTTATATTTCAAAATTTAGCTAGTTGTGCTTTGTGTTCCATGAAAAGAAGTCGCAATTCGTACTCCGTAAAGAGAAGTTGCGAGTTATATTTCGTCGGAAGAAGTTATAAATTATTAGTCGTGGTGAATAATAACAGTTACGAGTTCGAACAGTATCCGTATAGGAATATATTATACGAGTTATATCAGGATAAATATAAAATAGGCGTGTTAAATATCTATTAGCGATAGAAAGAAAATTTTCGCGGTGTATGGGAGAAAAATCAAATAGATTATCGTCGGTATTACCAACCACGAAAGAAGCATTGCCACTAAAGTAATTTGTCGGAAGAGAATATAAATCACGTCATGCCTGTCTGGTGTTCAGTCTGCATCTAATAATATTTACAGAACTCATTTTATCAGAAAGTTGTATAGTTGTGTGTTAATGACAAGATATTAATAAACTTCGTAGACGTAGATTACTAACCAGTGTGATTTTGTTATACTTAAAGTCACACTCCAGAAGTATCAATCTGAAAAAGTCAGCTATAATAAATTGTGAGCTAGCCGTGCATATTGTGGTGGTAGTTGAGAACGACGTCTACGATGACGCGCCTATATACCGTTGCAAATTTGACATCAAACAATGACGGCGATGTACACCTTTTAAATTCGTCACAATATCCACCGAGAGTCATCCCGCGGCCCCCAGTTTGAGAAACACTGGTCTAGCGGGAGCTGTCCACTTGACCGTGGCCTATGGATTAAAGCCCTCTATTAAACAAGTATGGACACGTTCCATTTTGGGCCTAACTGTCTCTAACTCCCTTTTGACTACATGTTAAGTTTCTGTCATTTTACTCGATTGTCATACAGATAATTCCTAAAATATTTGTGTTATACTGTTGAATGATACCTTCTGCGTCTGCTCATGTTCCTCTTTTTGCATTATAAGGCCTAAGTCAGACAGAAAATGCACACTTTTGAGACTATATCAGTTACAGTTATGGTACTTCGCGTAGTACCGCATCCGAACTCGGCGGTCAATGATGGGTCATTTGCCGGCAGAGAAAAAAGCTATCATCGGTTAAAAGAGAAATCGCAATTTTAAACGTAGGCCTTATTAATTATATCCTTTTAACACGTGAAACTTAAAATAAGAATTTATCATTTTATTTTGTTATTCACCATTTAAATTATTTATTGTAATGCATTTATTATATCAGTGTTGACATAAACTATATAACACCTACAGTTAACCTGTCAGTTAAGAATGAATTATAAGAATTATAGGGCTTAGAGGGCTTCCAACCAAATTCAATTTAGAACAAAACTTTTATAAGGACAAAAGTCTCACTAAACCCCACAATCTTCTTCAACAATGAAATGAAATGAAATAAACATGCATAAAGTTTTAAAAATATTTATAACCTTAATTTAGACTTCAAGTGTAGCTTTTTTTCGAAATTCTCATTATGTATTTTAACGTATGAAATCACCAAAATATAATCGCTAAATTTAAGGTATCCTATTCCATTTAACACCAAATACTAAGAAAAAATCTTACTAATAATTACATAGCACGTTTAAAGTTCTTCGATGGAATCCAGTTCTTTTTTCCAATTTTGTGAATCCAAATATTTGGTCTTTAGACGTCGTATTTTCATGGAGAAATGCGATATAAGTAACGCCTTTCTTTCCTTAAGCTGTACAACCAAATGCACAACACCCAGGCATATTAACTCAATTTAAATAAAATTTTTAAAATGTTCTTCATATAAGCATATGGCACAACACACAGACATAAGGTCCAAAATGGTAATTGATGCTGGCAGACCAATCACGAAGCTCGGTTTTTGGCAAATTCCGCCGCAAAGCGTGTTCATATATGTATAATAGAGGGCTTTACTATGGATTAGGCGACAGACTTTGGCTTGAAGATCTTGCAAGTTACATAGTTATTCAGTTTTATCGTATGATAAAGTAGGCTAATACATTAGGTGTAAAAGTAAAATAGTAATAAATGGAACTGGAAATCTATAAGAGTGACCCGCTTTTGTTTGACATCAGTATCGTACCAACAGCGCCACAGAGCACGATCCACAACTTCAGCCCGTTATTATGTGATATAATTTTGAATAGAAGCGTACTGGTCTTTCAGAAACCAAATGTTTGAAATTTTAGTGCACAGACCACAGATTCTATTTATCAAATTGCTTGTCCATGACCCCTCCGCAATATTTGAAATTGTTGCTGTGTCGTTCACGTGGATTAGATGTTCTAATAATTTCATTAAAAGTTTTATTCAACATAATTTAAGGAATTCTTTAGCAGTATTATGAAATCTTGTAGAAAATGTGTCAAATCTTATCTTTGAATGCAGCTTATACTCTTATTTCTAAAAAAGTGTTCACAATAAAATGTTATAAATATTTGAAGTGCATGAAAGAACGTTTTGTGCAATTAGAAACGAAATAACACGATTTTCGGATTTCAAAATTTGAAATAGTCGGCATCCCGGAATAAAAATATCCAATGTTACGAAAAATTGTTCTAATATTGTAATACCCTTAAAATACGGGATGTCTAGCAACCCTCTTTAGTACATTATAAGAAGTAGTGGGAAATTTCAACCATAGATACGAAGTCGCCTTAACATCAACAATACAGTGTAGTTGAACTTCAACTCTGCCTAGTGTTCAATTTAAACAACATCAGATTTCTGGCATGCAGCCATATACTTCAAATCGCTTCCTATGGAGCCATGTGACCTAATTGGCATTCAGGCTTATGCTCATAGCTTGTTTCCGAAGGAATTGTTTCATCTCTAATTATAAGCTATATGCACAAAAGGCAGAAAAAAGAAAGAGTGTGATTTTTATATTTACTGTATTTCTCTATTTGTGTACGGAATAAAAAAATTAAAGAAAAAGAATTCCAGAAACAAACAAATATTTTAATTTGGAACTGAGATAAACGAAAGTCTGGTGAGTTTAAACTTAATAAAGTTTGTAATCCAAAACGATTATCGCATAATAACTGCAACTTTCTAGGGGAAATAATGCTCTTAACAATAATATAGAAGATTAGACCAAGATATAGACAGAGAGTCTGACCAGACTGAGAAAATCTGTTTATTGCCAGAATACAATGTTGCGAAGATCTGCGGTGTTATCTTTCTAATCTTCAGGGCACCTTCCGCATTAATAATTGTCTTTCATCGATAAGTTGATTTTCCTTAATCAAATATACCTAGTTACATTACCATTTTACATATTTTCTTCATTTGATGAGAAGTTTGCTTTCCTTCGATCATAGTTGCACAGGTCGTTCGTGGAGGTAAATTTTTACTAATTAAAACACAAAATGGTTTTCCAAATTAAAAGTCATATCAGGTATTCAAAACGTCCGCCTATTGCCCAATGCATTATAAATGTTCACAAATTCCTCATATATTTTTGGAATCCCATAAGTAATTTCAATATTTATTATAGTGTTCTCTTTGGGGAAAGGTTGAACATCTATTTAAAAAAGGCAACTATGACTACCAAGTAGGAGATTCCATAATATTGACGTCAAATGGAACAAGATCGAGATTGGAAAACTATTTACTAAATAAAGACCCAACATAAATTTCTTTGGCATACTTAAAGCCTACATAGGTTTAGAACTACCAAGGGAGAAATTTCTGAGAATGATCTTTTATTAAAATTTTGTATTACTTCATCCTACTTTAGGATACTCTGAGTCTAGTTCATATACTCAATTCACGCCCAGGGAAATTATATTTCGAAAGCTTCGTTCATTTGTAATTTTTTTTTTGTTCGCGATCAATTAATAATACCTACTTAAGCACCGTCATATCCCCATGGTGATGGTGCGGTAATGGACGGAAATACTTAAAAGGCATGCTTCACGTTCAACACTGATCCAAGAGTAAGAATCTACTTAAAAAGAAAGACATAAACTTTACACTTATGACACGTTCCCTACAGTTAAGTTAATCAATACCACATAATACACAATTTATGTGTAGAATTAAAATTCTTGTTTATTAACTTTAACTTAAATTTCTAACCAAGAATATTTAAGGGATGTTTTTCTCAGTCCCGTCAGGGCGAAGTAAAAATATTTTTGGGCAATCGCTAACATACGAGTAAGTACAGTATCAACGTCACCATATCCATTGAAGTTGCGACTTCAATATCTGAAGGCATGTTTTATTCAGAATCACTCATTTAACAGAAATAATCCATCGTAGTCATTAAATTAATAATCACGAATAAAATATGCACAACAAGCGGAATGAGCTTAATAACATAAACATAAAATATCATTCGGAAAAAGATAAAGAAAATTTAGGAAAAGTTAACATAACCTAAAAGTATGTTAGCATAATCTGAGATTTAAATTTGATATCCTGTATCAAAGTAAATAAGGTTTCCCTATATCTTATAGTTGAGCTTTCACCACTTTGATATATAGGGCGTAACACCGCTCGTTATTAAACAAAGTGTTGCCGTATAACGCGCTCAGGAGGAAACGGAGGAAACCGGATCTTAAGACATTCCATCAACTGACTCACTCAAGGGTACTATCGACAGTCAACTGCTTTATCGATGAAACAGAAGGGGCGGGCCACAATAGCTTGATTTGAAAGATATATGGATATTAACGGAACTTTGAGGCCTTGTTTTCCAACACCTGTTATAGCATTCACCTTCACTAGGAAATATCTGACAAACGCCATGCAGTCTGTTTACATTAAGAGAATAGAATTTTTATTAGGGGCCATAATTGGGTTCTTGGACACATGCTCGACTTCGGCGTTTAGAGAGTGAAACTTCCGACCATAAAAATTATCTAGCGAACTGTGTACTTGTTATACTAAATAATATAAACATATGTGCATAAAATAGAACGGAGTAAAATAACTTTAAACATAATGCAGTAGATTAGATTAGGATAAGAAGGAAATGAAATTAAATGAAACAGCAAAATAGAATGAAATTGAATAGAATAGAATAGGAGAAAAACATAATGAAATAGAATACAATAGAATTAAAGATAAAGGACATAATAGAATAAAAGAATAATAAAATGAAATGGAATAACATATGAAAAAACAAAAAAGACCATGAAATTGGTCAGGACGGAAGAGAATAGAATGGAATAAAGCAGAATACAATAGGACAGGATAGTTTTTTATATTGTAGTACAGTAACACAGTATAATGCAATAAAATAAAATAGAAAAATAGGTAGGATTCTCAATGCCAGAACACTGTGACTAATTCTAAATTATTACGCTGTTTTTAAGGCCCGTTCATTCTATCATACCCAATGTCCCAAACTACTGCGATCTTTAGGTTTCATTTTTTTTTTTTTTTTGAGTCGTGTTTAACGCCCGTTTTAACTACTGAGGCACCACAGGCGGTGGACACTGATGATACATGAAATGAAATGATATATTGGGAAAGGATTTTTTTTTTAAGGAAGGAAGCGTTCCAGGCCTAAGTTTAGGTACCTCCCCTGCATTTGCCAGTTATGAAGACTGAGGAAAACATGGAAAAAAACCCAGTCAGGGAGGACGGTCCTGGCGGGATTCGAACCGCAGACCTCCCGCTCACGAGTCCATGCCTTAACGACCTCGGCCACCCGTGGAGGTTTTAGGTTTCATAAAACACCCAAAAGCTAAAATAACTTCTTCAATCCAAAGATTCTGTTACGTTTTGACAGTGAAATCAACGTACTCTTTTGTGCTCTATTCAAAATTCTATTCCAAAAAGGTATGTATGTATCATAAAGCAAATTTTGGATGTTATTGAACATTTTCTTTGGACACTTTAAAATTTAATTTCCTTATTGTAGTCTGATTTATTTATAGCGAAATAAGTTTTGCTTCTATTAAATAAGATGGTCTTCGCCATCACTTTACAAAATGTTACTAATGTTTCTTTATGTTTTATTGTATTGAGTATCTATTTACATTTTCACAGATTAATGCAAATACAAATATTTTTGTTCATATCCTGTTCATTTTTGGTCTATTGCATGTCCTAAGTAATTGACATTGACACTTGTGCTAAAGAGTACTAATGTTTTGCATGTTTGCATTTCTGGAATAAATGTCTAATAAAATTACAGTTTATTCGTCCTCGAGATCCTATTCTAAATTGAGATTTCGGAACAAGTTCGTATCCCTGAAAGGATTTTGTTAATTATATCTGGCTAGAATCTATTTTTCGCTCCCCTTTATTTCTCCTTAGCCTAGCATCCTTGCCTGTTTATCTTGTTGGATTTTTCTAGCTCTATTAGGAAGTATAGAACATCCCGGCACTCTTTTGGATTTACGATATTTTTAAAATTGCTTGGTTATCAAGAAAATACCTATGTTTCTACTTTAGTAGTTTTCTGTATTTTTCAATATACATATACCTTAGTAACACATGTAATATCATATACTTCTGCCTGAAATTTAGGGCATTCGTCTTCATACTTACTGCTGCTCTTGTTTATATTCCGTATACAGCTGTTTCACCTATACGTGTACCAGAAAATATTCCATTTGTCATTATATAGGAGGTTTCTCAAAAGTAAGTGGTAACTTTAAATGCTTATATTTTTTCCATTTTCCACATGTCACTGATTTCATTACAAGTGGAATTTTTTGCATTACCATAGCATCGAGTTTGTTTGTGATAGTTGTGGTTGAATTACATATTTTCAAAGTAAGTAAATGTTTTTATTACTTGTGCGAACTCGTATAGGGCTTATTCAATATTATTATGAATATGGACACAGTTTTTCATCAGACCTTTACCGGTTTCTTACCTAAAATAGTTTAGAGCAGGCCCAATTTGAGTTCTTTCCAGAGAACGCCAGATACGAACCTAGCAGATTATTGGTTGTGGGGCTACTGAAGGGAATAAATGTTAGCAAACCTACAATAACAGATAATTTAAAGCATTCCACACAATGTGGCAGATATTCAAGAACATTAATTCAGAGTTGCTGTGTACAACATTGAAGAGAGACTATTACAAGGATAAAATGGTAAAAATATACAATATCTAGGAAAATGTTGATGATACAAAAATATATCCTCTTCTTGTGTAATAAGACAGTGCCAGAATGTTTAAGATTGTGTAAAAAATGAATAAATTGTTAAAAATGAAGGGTTACCAGTACCTCTTACATTTGAAAAACCCTGTACAAACATTTTTTCCGTTCATTGCTTTGAGGAAATTTGAAATTGTCTGGTTTATGAAAAATATACTTTCCAATCATAGATTCAGCATTTCTCTCTGCTATGCCAAGTACAACGACTGTATCATAGTTTTATAGTGTTAGCATAGTCTATGCCTAGCCTTGGATTACAAAATGTAGAGGATCCAATGCCAGAACCACATCCTGAGTTAGTGTTGGAGTTGTTTTAATTATAGGTATGGATAAACCACAGTATAATACCGACAATGAATTATACTGGATATTCATGCCTTGCCATAGGTATTCTTACAAGTCCTTAAAAGTTCATCTTTATTAACTACGTCATCCAACAATAGAGGAACATTTCCTTCATATACTTTTCATATACTTTTCTCGTTGTTTCTGTTACAGGGCAGAAAGTGCTTTGGCGAGGTGGGCTGGTACGGCATTACGGTGACTTGCGCCTTATAAAGGTTTCTTCCTCTGAGTCTGATATGGAAGAGGCCCTTCTGAGGGACTGGCACTTCTTGTAGGGGTCGTTCAGTCTACGTCGAGGGTTCTAACTGGAAACATTAGGAAGCCAGTCTACGTCTGTGCCTCACCGCTCCTGGATTCTAAAAACTCAATTTCTCCCTTCTCTCAGCCCTTCCTTCCGGAAGTGCCACTACTAGGAATCGTAGGCACAAACGGCCAGCCCTCGAGTAAGGCTAAGTACCGAAATATCCTCCTTCCTCCCTAGCAATCCAATCAAATTGTCTACTTATTAATTCGGAGTTTGCAGTATTCTTAAAGGAAAGTATTGGGTATTTATAAAACTTATTTTTACCATCTGAAAAGTTAAGTGAGTAAATTATAGAGAGGCCTATGAACGTTTGAAAAATATTGAGCAGTTTGCTTAGCAGAAAAAATAGATTGGTTTATATACTTGAGAATGGAGTGAAAGTAGAAACCTTGGAATAAAAAGATGAAAACCAAGAAGTATAAAATGTTTCTCACAACAAACTGGCAAACCAGCAACAATTCTTCAGAGAGGACCATTCCTCCATTATGACACGATGCATTTCGTTGTTTGCATGCATAGTCGTTAAGAGAAATGATGATATTCCTTATTCTGTTTGAGACATACCTAATAATTAAAATTTGTCGCCTATAAATTAGGTAATGGGACCGAGCTCATCATCCAATATTGGTTAAAGGCTAGAATATTGAAAATGTATTCATTTTACCTGCAATTGGACTTATGCCAATAGCAGTGGAGAATTATTGATATCACAATATTTACAGCTTGTACATATAACATAATTAAATTAATGCCAGTTAAATTATATATACATCAAATTAAATACATAAAATTTATGTAAACATAATGAAATGCACTTCATCATAATTTAAAAATTTCAACCTAAATAAACTCAACCTAAGGAAATACGTCAGCCAAATTAAATACATGTCAATAGAATTTAATACAGGTCAAGCTATTTAAATACAACGCAATATATAATCAAAAGTATGCTAACAGGATTTAATATATTTCAACTTAATTTAATACATTCCAAGCCTACATTAACCGAATTTATTAATATTACTATGCAATTTCAAGAATAATCAAAAAATTATTAAATATAAAATATTAGGTCTCAGCAGCGTTAAATACACATTTTTTCCTTTAAACGGTTCCTGAACTTCCTTCATATTATATGAAAAATATTTGCTCTATATATTTTTTCTCGAAATTGTTGTTTTAACATTGCTGGGTTCTTTTACTTCAGTCACCTCAACATTACTATATTTGATTCCAGTCTAGAGACTGTTAAGTGATGGAAGGTCATGTTCTGTCTCGGTACCCAGATAAAGAAACAGTAAACACAAAAACAAATATAATAAAATCCCATGACGGTGAGGAAGGTGAATTGCCGCAAGACCGTGGCCTAAATCGGAAACAATACAAACAACCTCGGGTTATTTTTTCCCTCACCTTTCCTTCTCTTAGAGTCAAAAAACCCACTATAGATATGATTTCCTTATTTTACTAATCTGTAAAAAACCTTGTAATAGATAAATTTTGTTTAGCATTATTGAAAAACAAGAATAGCTAAAAATTTAATTCTCAAATGTTTGCTCAACTCAAATACGTTTATGTTGCTGCCTTTAAGAGTTGCTTCAACTCCCAAATAAAGAGCTAAAAAGTAACTTACAAACTCACAATAAATTCAGTAAATAAAACTTAAGATTGAAATCCGGTTGTGTAATTTCAGATTAGTGCATCTCCGTTCGAGTCTTAGAGGGGAAACAAAAACAAACTCTTTCTGCAGATCCCTCAGATAGCGGATATTTACTGTCCTAGTTAGACAATAAGAACTGTAATCCAAAGTTCCGGCCATCATCTCGAATTTTTCATATCTGACTATGATTCCAAAATTATAAAATCTTGATTTTTTATTTTCAGTTATAGTTGAAATCTGAGGTTCAAATTCCCTGGAAGGGAAGCACTCCGCCGGCGTCGGGATGCTCTATCTAGAAACAATATTAGGAACCCGCCTATGTCCTTACCGCCCACGGATCTCTTGGATGTCTCCTTGATGTCATCCCTTCCTCCTGGGGACACCGTAAACACAGTCGGCAGCCCTTGCACACGGTTGAAGTATCGAAAAGCATTCCTGCTCTATTCCTACCAAATGAAATCCAAAAAATCAAAGGAATCTGGTGAATGGGAGCATAAGGCAACCACAATAGAAGTAGAAAACCTTTAAAAATAGCAGGAGTGCAATATCGAAGAGTACACATGAGATATGAAGGCTTTAACTTTCTATTTCTGTATTCATCATCATTTACTTCACGGATTGAGCTCTGTGTTTAGATTCCATAAGCACCAATTATTTCTTTAGAAAGTTAACACACATTTTAACTTCGACTTGGTTGATTCAGATTTTTATCAGTCAATAAAATTTTCTACATCCCCTTATCAATAAAACAGTATTTAGTTCGGTAACCGGTGCGAGTACATATGTTGCACATGCTGTGCAATCTTTTTGTATAGTCTGCAATGATCTTGTTAATATTCTATGCTCATAATTCCCGCGCTTATTTCTTTTATGATCTAAAACAACGATCCAGTAGCGGTGTCCGCTGCTTCAATTATCTCACACGGTTATTTGTCACCTTCAGCGTAAATTATTCTAATTGTCACAGTGATTACCCAGTTCTTCTTGAGTCACCTAATTTTATATTCTTATTCATAATTCTAGTTCAAATGCAAGATCACAGCAGAGCGTGTAAGGCTTGAAACTCTTTCGTTATATTAACGTTTTATAAGCAAACTGATATAGTTGATTTAAACATGCCATTCCAAAAATAGTTTTCATTTACCATATTATATGTATGCATTAAGAGGCAGCATGTGAATGCAAGAGAGAATTTAAAGTAAAGTTTATTGACATTAGGTTCCCAGGTATTTCACGTTACAAAGGTTAGGGAAAATATTTTGGAAAAAACATTAACAACCAAAAATTAAAGAAAAATCCTATGACATTATATTTAATACTTTTCCATTTAACATTCGAATGTTCACAAATGTTATTCCACGCTCCTCTCTCACAATGACAGCAGCGATAATTACTCCTGTTTTCTCCCTTTAACACAAGCGCCGTGTCCACTTTCCTTTTAAAGTGATTCCCTCTGTAACATTGTATAGGCCTCAACTAAAAATTTTAGAGACGAAAGCAGAATTTCAAAGCAGCATAGTGTTCGTCGCTACCACTTCTATTTTTCACCGGAACTGAATATGTCTCAACTTGCACAACCGCACAGGGGAAAAAAACATGATCATTCTTTATTGAACAGCCTTCGTATAAGTGAAAAATCTGTGTAGAAAGTGCAAGTTATGCCTATGTGGGAAACATATGTCCCTAATTCAGCAATGTAAGTAAAAGAAAATCTTTGTTAGCCTTAGGTCCTAAAATTTATCAATCAGGAGTTTAAGAGATACTTTTTTTTTATTAGTGTTTAACGCCCGTTTTTCTACTGAGGCATCACAGGCGGTGGACTCTGATGATACATGAGATGAAATGATATATTAGGAAATTATTTTTTTAAAGGTAGAAAGGTTTTCAGACCTAAGTTTAGGGTATCTCCTCGGCATTTGCCATTTATGAGGACTAAGGAAAACTTGGAAAAAACCTCATTCAGGGAGGACGGTCGTGGCGGGATTCGAACCCCAGATCTCCCGCTCACGAGTTCGCGCCTTAACGACCTCGGCCACCCGTGGCGGTTTTATGTGATTCTGGAAGCTGCCTGAAGTTTGAGGCAATGTGTAAAAACTTACGTGGTATCGAAACCAACAACTTTAAAGCAGCATCAAATGAAATAGTATAAAGTACAGATTATAATATGTCACAAACACTGCATTTTCTAGTCATTTGGACAACTGGATTGACCAGTTAAACGACCAAAATATTTTAATTTGTTGTTTCAAACAAATATAAATAAAATGTCATTTACTGTAGAGTAATAAAGTATTGAAACTCTGCATATTTTGCTTTAAAAAGTACTGTATCAAGTGCGTTTGTTTGAAAGAAATAATAGAAAAGTAAAAATGTTGAGTAAAACAAAATATGTGTTACATTTATTATATTAGATATTTGATAATTCTTAGTATTATTTACCTATACAAAATGGAATAGACAAAATGATTGAGATAAAGTAACAAATGTATCGCGAAACGTAAGCAACGTAACACGGCAAGAAGAGTATTATAATCAATATTTATATAATTAACGTACGGAGGACCGACACAAAATGGCGAAATGCTTGGGAAGATTACGAGAAAAACGGATGATGTAATTATTAGAAGGGGCAGAGTAGCTCATATAGCACAGAAATGGGGATATTAATGTAAAATGGGGTTGTGTAGTACAAGCAATCAATTACTGGCTCATGATTGGAGGCATGTACATTTATTATATAGGATTTTTTCAATTTCTCTTCTGTTTTCCGAAGAGGGAGTTGTCGCTAAATCTATGGATTGGGCATAGTGAGCCAGGACCGACTGGACTAGCCGAAAACCTGGGACCCACTAATAACAGAATGTTACGATATGTTTTTGTTTATGTTTAATAGAAAACTGTTATGATAATTTTCAATCAGTATAGTAATATTCTGTGTGTATAAGACCTAAGAATAATTTAAATTGCTTTTAATACGATTTTAATTTTGAATAATAAAGTTGTAACTATGTTTTAAACTTCAAAAACGGTTTAAATTATAATTGCTATATTAATTATATGAAATAAATATCTATTTACAAGCATTATTACAATAATACATTGTTTCTAATAACAATAATATTGAACAAGTTAGCCAAAAATGAATAAACGAGCTACTGTACATAGGTAACTTAACCAAATTTCTTCCTCATTAACTGAGAAATAAAACCGTTTTAAATAGTTCAGGAAACTGCTGTATGCCAGCACCACGCTATTATGCCCGCAGACGACAATGATAGCCGCTGTCGTCTATAGGCAAAATACCACAAGCTGGTTCATATTTCATTGGGTCACTCTGTATATTAAAAATTAAATTTAGGGTATGCTATATTAGTATCTCATTATTTGAAACAGAAAACTTGAAATAAATTACTAATCTGGTTTGAGCTTATGTGAAATTGCTTTATTCCACAGTATTAATTTAATGATTCATTTTAGGTTTTGGAAGGGGCTATAGAATTATTTTAAGGCACAAAATTCCAGGCTTATGTGTCGCGAAAATTTTTGTTTTCGTTTCTTTACTGTTAAAATGTATTTAATTGAAAGTAAATATCTTTTACTTGTTTAGTTAAATGCATACAAACTTATAAAAAGCATGGTGGTTTATTTTAGTTGATTTTCATACATAACATGATGTGAAAGGGTGTAACTTTTAATTAATTTAAGAACATTTTGAATATTTCAATTCACTTTATTCGGTGCTTTGAATTATTTTATAAGAACGTTTGTTACGTTTTCTAAAACCTTAATGCGTCATTCAAAAGCATATCAAAGCATCGAGTCTCTTCTTTGTTGTCCTTCGGCCTGCACTGCATGGTCATGGTAAAGCAAGTTGTAAAAGTGCTCGGTTCCCAAGGTTAAACAACGGACGTGCACTCGTTCTACTCTAATATTAGGTAAAGCAATATATTGTTCTTATTTCTGGGATGCCTCTTTCTATATCACACTGTGCACTCCTCGTGGGCAGTAAGAGGACCAGATTTAGTTGACAAAAACTGCTGGAACGTTAAGCTGGTTTCTCGAGTTTCCCAAAATCAGAGAATGTGTGCTGGACGCACACGCTAACCATGCGGTAGTCAGGGCGTGGCCCAGGTTGCCCTTGATGCCCAACCCACCACTACACCTGGCTTGGAATGCACCTTTAATATATTTTTTTCTTTTTGTGGATAAATGATGCTAGATAACAATAAATCCGCCGCTCAGTAATTACATTGTTAAATAAGTACCTCTGAAACCGCAGTCTAAATTGCATTACCAACATGCACCACTGCCATTTGTTTCCATAAGCATTGTGCGACCTCATTGTACAAATAGCATTTACTGTCTTGCACTAAAACGCTGGATAATTCTGAACTTGTTCTTTCTGATAGTGGCATGTATTTTTATAATGTTTAATTACTCACAGTATTAGGCACTATGAATAAAGGAAAGCATTTATTTAATTAACAGAAACAAAATGCTTTAATATAATAAAAAAGGGAAATTGAACGCGTAACAAGAATGTCGTAATGTGTATGTTAGGCTTATTCTGAGAGTGGTAAAAGTTTTCGTGTTAATCATCTTGCTACTGTTAACAACACGATGGACTGCACCTTGGAGACATTATAAGAACTACCAGCTGCGCTAGAAGAAAAATGGAATGAACTACGTGAGATCAGTTGGCTGAACGCAACAGAATACGAGAGTCGTTCATTTAATTTGTAAATATGGAAAAACTAGAAGTGGAAACTTCCAAATAACCACCACAAGTTTTCATAATACCTTCATTGTCCATATATCTTTGCATCCTTCGAAAATAAACCAGACTTTTTTTATATATTGGTTTTTTTTTTTTTTTTTTTTTTTCCAGACCGGCAGGAATGGCCTAGGTGGAAATTTGCATTCAAATTCATAGGGACCGAACATTCTGACCTTAGGCACATGCTGGGATGCATCTTTCCTTACACAAAATTTTCACTTTTCTGTTTCATATTGTTTCATTCCGTTGGTACCGTTTTAAGGCCGAAAGTGACAGACGATGCGGTGTGACGGTAGCTTGCGTTTGGGAAAGGGGCTCGAGCTCCTTGGAGAGGGGCACCGAAAGCATTGCAGTGCTTATCTGAAAACAATATTAGGGACTACGTCTATCTCCACGCCTCTCATCTCATCTCTCCCTTTCAGAAATGCCCTAACTGGGAGCAGACTCAAACGGCCAGCCCTTGAGTAATGTTGAATTATCAAAATCTTCTCCCCCGATCCCAACGATCCAATCGAACTGAACGTTTTGCAGAAATCCTTCAACAGCTGCCAAACCAATATCCTAAAGTTTCTCTTTCACCTACGAGAGTAAAAAAGTCGCATGGTGCTATATCGGGACTGTAGGCTGGATGAGTAACTAACTGAACACATTGCATCTCCAGAAACTCTATTATCCCATCGTAGTATGTTGCAGGGAACGAGAAGATCTCGGAGACCGTCTTCGGTTGCCTATCACGGGTTTTCTTAAAAACTTCTGGCGAACAAACTGCCATACCCATCAATAGTAAATCTGTTTTTCCTCCGGAGAGGCAGTGGAGAGATGCTTTTCTGAAAAAAAGTGGCCATCGTTCGCCGGTCGAGGCTGTGTGCATGCTTCCTATCGCAGGCGGTTCCTCGTCCCAACTTGCTTGGTTTCTGGATCGTATTGGTAATTCTACCTTTCATCTGTTACGATGCTACACATTACAGACTTCATTTTCAAATGTTTGGATCAAGTAGCGATTTTTTGATAGTGAACGTTGTACTCAATAAGAAAAAAAGTTTCTCTCACGGAAATATTTGTGCAAGACAGCATGCACTGATGGCGAAAAGGCGCTTGGAATTCATTCTATGTGCTGCTATGTCGTTCATAGATCTTTGTGGAATATTCTTCTTAATAGCCGCCACATTTGTATCGGCCATGGATTGGACAGAACAGCTGTCCCTTCATTTTACAAGGATGTCCTGTCGCACTAAAATTCCGCAAAGCACCAATGCACTTGCATTGATTTTAAGAGACCTTTTCTCAGTAAAACAACCCAAAACATCGGACTAGGGTTTAATGGTTGTATCATCAATGAAATCCTTCATTTTATACTTTCAATTAGACATCAAAAGTACAATTGACGTTATGATTTAATAAATCAAGAAACAATGGTCATTTACAAATGTTATTAGAATATGTAAAATCGCGTTTTATACTATTATTCTTTTCGCACCAAGTAAATTTTAAAAACGCCTTGAATCAACGTGATAAATCAGCACGTAACAGTGGAGTCTGCTCTTTTGAATGATGTATGAATTCTAAGGAAATGTTAACTATTTTGGGAAAGAAAGTATTTGTAATGTTGACGCACAATTTAATTTAGCAGCTGGATTATATATTACGAGGTTCTTGTATTAAACATATTCACTAGATAGCACTAAATATTGTAATCTACACGGAAAGTAACTAGATATTGAAATTTTAGTATAACTTCTACACGTAATGGTAATTTATTGAAATTAATTTTGTGTGTACACTGTTATATGGGAACACTGTTGGAATATCTCAAACTTCAATGTGAACACCTATGGGGTCTATTAATTTACTCAAACGGCTGGGAATGGAGTCCACCATCATCTGGAGGAGATTTGTGGCCGTCACTCCGCACCACACGGGGACTTTTGGACGACTCTGCGTCTTTTCCACCGTCATACTGAGATCGTGTTCCGCCCAGTAATGACAATTGTGATCTCTAAACAATAACTACCGATTCCATACTTCATGGCTTGCTGTAATCTGCGCTCGCTCCCTAACAGAAGACGTTCAGCCATCTTTGTTATTGTAGCACGTATCCCTCTTACAGCCACTGCCTGTACTTCCGACGTGCGAAAGCTCAAATCCTATTTAATAGCGTAAGATTATACACTGTTTCCATTATGATTCCATTGATATTGGCAAGTCTATAGGCATTAACTAACAACTATTTACTTTTTTCCCATTCTGTACATTTTCCACATTGAGTGGTTAAAACTGGATGAAATTGAAGTTAAAAAAACACTGTTGAAACGTCTTGAAGTAATTAATTTTCCCTTATTATTATAATATGGTTGTTAAGGTTAGACTTGAACGTCAAAACAAACTTAATCATCAGAAACAAAGTTTCTTCATTTTGTGGCTAGATCATAAAAGAAGGTCTAATACAAGACAAGAATTAAATGTAAAATCAGTGTAGTTGCAACATAAAAATACATAATTAGAAAAAAATCATGCCCAGAGAATGCGAAGTTTCAGAAAAAGCAAAAATTACATTACAGTATAGTACGCTCCAAGGGAAACAATAAATAATGTTCGATCCTTAGAGACGGTATGATTGATTTTGAAAAGGAACGGGCCAACATAATTGATGCCGATCATGAACTGAATAGTATAAGAAAGAAAAAGTAATTAAATCAATTAAATTGCATTAATAACATTCACGAGCAAAGTGAAAAAAGTTCACCTTTTGCTTCTCCAGTACTACAGGATTAGTTTATGACGCGTGTTTTATCTTCACCTTGAAATTCATTACATCTGCCTAGAATGGAAATATTGCTTCATTGTATTACATACAAGTGACATATTGGTATTCTCCCTTCCAAAATTTTCCTAAATAATTATTGTGTTAAATGAGATACCTAATACGAATATTTTTTATTGAGCTGTCCTGCAAGTAATTGGTGAAAGCTCTAGATTATAATTGAGTAATTCTGGAGGTTTATGACTAAATGAAAGAGATTTTCTGCATTTTTTTTTTTGTTGCTCTATAATAATATCTCAAATTAGAGCAACTGCTGGTTCATTAACATTCAGGTTTCTAAAGAATCCACCATCTACCAATTGAGTGATAGGGCAAAACATCTCTTCCAGATGCTTCTTCTAATGTTCCGTAGCACTAAACACCGATTTTTATTTATTTATTTTTCTTTCTTTCTATTGGCCTGATTTTTAATGCAGCAATGTTGTTCTAACTTGGAAAACCTTTTAAAGCGTCCTTGAAGACTGAGATGTAGAAGGGATGGTATAACATCTCTTATCACGTAACAAGTTTCTGTTCTTAAAAACAGCTCAACATGCTGTATTTTAGAAGTATTAATAATCTGTTTCGCGCAATCGTTATTTAAATACATTGTTACAGCTTGTATTGTTGGTGCTATATAGGAGCAGTCAAGATGTTTATCTATCGCTAAACGTATTATTGTGGGCAATCGGTGTTTCTTCTGCTTACCATTCGTAAGAAAAAAGAGATCGATCGGATTATCGGATCACGGAGTAAGATTACAAAATGTGATGTAAGCATAGGTGTAATGTTAGAAAGCGTCTTTGCTTATATTGAATATATTTCTGCTCATCATAAAATATGCTGGCTGCGAGCAATCTTGTAAAGTAAACGAGTTTTAAATATCTTTTTACAAGTAAAATGAAGAACATATTTGTGAAATAATCAGTGTAGCGATTATTTCACAAATGTGTGTGTGCGTGCGTGTATTTCACAGCCAAAACATAAAATATAACTACTATCAAATAATACAGATAATTATGTTGCAAAGTTTCAATGTTCAACGTCTTTTTCTCATATACTCACTGGTATATGACCCCTTGTTTTATACATTTTCGTATTTTGCTTCATGAAAAAACCTCTGAAGAATAACTAAAATTCGACTAGATCATCTTCCTCTTAAGTGTTCCCTATTTATGTTATATTTACTGTTACCGTACATTCCAAATCACACAAATTTTGCATTTGTCACGAACTGCTGACACATGTTACGTAGTTTTAACGTTAACTCAGCGACCAAGCATTGGAGTTTTGCATACGGGCGGCAGCGGGCAGTAGCGTTGTCCCTTTGAAATGAGCGGACCGAAAATCGGCGACTGTACTGCGATGAATGGCGAGGATGGAGCAAATCTGACCACGAGCCACAAATCTCACTTGTGGTCTCTGGGATAGAACCGGGGCCAACTCGGGGGCAGGCTAGCAGTATAACCAATAGTCCACGGCGCCGCCACTCACACGTTGTTATCAGCAAAAGTCTTCTCTTATAGGCTGTCATTTTATTTCACATATTGTCGAGTAAGATGGCTTAAGAGAGGTCTGCAAATCGTTCATAATATGTTTTATTTCCTCTCTTAAGAATATTAATAGTTATTGCACTTCTTATGACATGCTTCTTCCCCTCAGTAATCATTTAGTAATTGCAGAAACCGTATTTCAAACATTTACGCCACGTTTCCATATTCTTATGACAGATGACATATTTTAACTCTATTTTAGAGTTCTCCTGTATTATTATTGAATTTATTGTTTTAATATGAGTGCTGTAAGATTTTGTTCGTACTAATACTTTTGTAGTTATTAATCCAGTGCTGTTCTATAGTGTATTTTTATTTTCCAATTTTTTCTTTTTTATATTTTTGAAAATCTTTAAAATTTGTCTTCCATTGAGCTCCTATCCTTATCAATAAAATGTCATAAGCGAGAAATTAAATAAAGCCCGTAGCAGGCTTTCTTTATTTGAATGATTATGTTTTTTCGTTCATAAGCTGTAAGAGGATTTTAAGAAAGATTTCTTAGAGGGATAAATAATTTGCAATAACTTACATACGAGATGCATGTGCGTATAATAAAACACCTTGGCTTTTTAAGATAAATGTGCGAACCAGTGAAAATGGCGAACCCTCAGATGCTTCTAGATGTAAGATAACTGGTCAGTCATTCCACTCCTAGGAACAGTGCGTCAACCTCTAGGCGCGTATCCGTTTAACCTTGTGAATATCTACCACACATCCCGGATACTCCGCTGCTGTTGTTACTCATTTTACAAATATTCGCTCTTTTCAGGGTCGCAAACAATGAATGAATGATTTTCTTTCCACGAAGTTGAATGATTAGCATTAGATCAGGATATCATGGCTTGCGGACTGATCGAGTTATATATTACGCTTAATCGCGGAAGAAAATGTTAAAAGTAATTGATAGTGTAATAAGAGGAATTTATGCTTTATTAGTTTGTAATGACTTAGCAACTAAGTGCTCTACATGGGATATAAATAAAGGAGCCGAACGAAAATCTACATTGGCTGAAGGCTAATGATCAATAAGTAGAAATAAATGATAGCAGAATGTAGAGAATTCAAATCAGGAAATATACTACTTACATTATACGCCTCGTATCTAGAAATTAATTTTTTTTCCAGAGATGTAAAATAACTAATGGCAACTGAAAAACATTATTGTTTATTCATAAAAATATTTTATATACATTTTCAACTATTGTTTTTCAAACATCTAATAAAATAATCTAATGTAATATAATAAAGAGCTTTTAGGGAAAAAATAAAATAATAAAAAATAATTGTGTTAAACTAAAAACAACAAAAGAATGTGGATGAGAAACAAGGATCCAAAATTTATTCAAATATCAAAAGAAAACGAATTGTAAATATAATGGTCATACGCAATGATTTCTATCTTTTCGCTGGGTTGATTGACCAGGCCATTGGAATCCTTCACGTCTGTGTGTTCGTACTACCTCGATTCACTGATCTGCAAATGTCGTAATTCTACCTTGAACAAATTCATATACCTGCTGTTATTGCTGTTGTATTTCGACGAATCATACTCATTCCTTCTGAAGAAACGTGGGGTCAGTTTAACGCATCTCTTGTGAGCGTGCAATGTTAATGGCCAACAGTGTATGGATGTACAGCATACAAAGAGAATAACAGAGTAACACTATAAATTAAATTTCTTTTATGTTGCAATTTAGATAACAAAACCACAGTGTAAAAGAATGTAGCATTATTACCCAGTACATATTTAGCAAAGCAAGTACAAATACAAACTAGAGCAAGATTTCTTAGACAATTTTAGTAGTAAAAATAAGTCATTGTGAAAATTTAATTCGATACTAATGAAAATACGCTAATGTATAACAGCAGAATAAACATTAAAATATCATAACTACACAGCAGGGATAAAAATATCAACATTTACTGAAGACATGAAGGCAATTATATCCAACTGAAAAATAAACATCGATTAGGGTGTCCTATGTCACTTCGGCATGGAATCGTTAACGGTAGATCTGCTGTTCGAATTCTGCAAGAACTTTTCTTTCTGACTGAGGTTTTCTCCAGGTTTTCCTCAGTCCTTCCCGCAATTTGTGTACCCTAAACTCGTTGTCAACAGCTTTCTTTTTCTTAATAGGGTTTAACACCTGTTTTCTATACTTTGACATCACAGACGGTAACAGTGATGTGATTAGACTTAAAGTCAGCATGTGACATACTATACATATATATGTTTAAAGGGGGAGCTGCAGGATACGCCTGTCAAACAGCACGGTGTAGTAGCAGTCTATTCGAAGTCTGAAGTAGTACATTTGAAAGATGAGAAATGACACAAATGCTTTATAATCTTATGCTTCGCATTAACAACTGCAGATGATGGAAAAGATATTCAAGGACATTGTTGTTTGAATTCGGAAATACGGCGTGGTGCAGCATTCTCGTACATATAGAATTGCTCCACCACGCCGTATATATACGAAATGTTATGTGCATCGTATTTAAACATCATTCCCTTAAACCCGGCCAGATACGATGGATTTTTTCGGGTGTAAATATCCTAAGTATAGCTTCCTTCGGAAGGGAAGTAAAGGCGTAGGTCCCGTGTCGTACATTTACGGATGAAAAAGAACCTCAAGCCCGAAAGAAGAGGCCTCTGAACAAATTTTGTCGGCCGTTTCACGCCCTGAATAGAATGGGACGCTGATGACCTGTGGTATTAAAGAGCGTCCTTAAATAAACAAATCAAAATAATCCTCAACATATTTTGCCGCTTCCATCATATAAGTTGCAGCACCCGTAACAAATAGTATCACATTTGAATATGTCATACAAGATGTCCAAAGCATGTTCATTACTGTGTACAAAGCTCGCATATTGAAGAGTAATAAAAGTATCCAATGATTCACATGATAGAAGGTAGGGCCTACCGGCACTTTCTAAATTCTACTTACCTGCAACCACATTGAAAAATGAGGCCCAATGAAATTTGCGATTTTCACGATTAAAATCCATTTCAGTTCACTTAGAAGTTTGTCATATGTATGTTGTATTTATATCTTACGCACGTTTGAACTGGGATTTAACTTGAAGATGACACCGAAGTGAAAAATAGCACCTTTTGTCAAAAATAGCATTTTTATTTAAAAAATCAAATTTTTGTTTGCTCTTAAAAATTACCTTTAACCCCGAATAATTGCTTGAGAAATTTCATATATCTATTCTCTTTGGAAGATTTGTTTCAGCAGTCATTTTACATTTTTAAATGGTAAGCTAAGAAATAAATTTTATTTGGAAAGTAGTGTTCAAGCCTAAGTTTAGGATACTTCGCCGGCATGACGGCTGAGAAAACCCTGTAAAAAAAGCCGTCAGGGAGAATGATCCTGGCGATAAACAACCCCAGACTTCCCGTTCACGAATCACTTTTTACAAATAGCGTTTAACACTATCAAAATCACAAAAACTGCAAAAATAAATGGAAACTGAATGGAGAATAGTTCCAAAAACATATTGAAATATCGTTATAGGACCAGATTTTGTACAGAACGTAAAATCTGCATAGTATATTAATGTAAAAGAATTAATTCCTCGACTTAGTAGAAAATGCATTCCATCTAAGCATGCGCAAGAATTATATAAAAGAAAAAAAAAACGTTTCCTTACTATTGACCAAGTCCCACTTCTTTCTCTTAGCTAGTTCATTTAGGACATGTAATATCACACAACAACTTCATAATAATTTTTGCCTATTCCATACCTTATAATATAGGATAAAACACGAGAAAGGAATCATTAAGTTAACTTATTTGGTAACATAACAGATCATATATAATACTGACAAATGTTGTTAACTACCATTAAATTAATATTTATGTAGGTCATTTTTGCTCAGTTATATACACATTCCAAGATAATCCTTATCTCGATATGTTCTTTCGAGAGCAACCGAAACCTTAAATGGCTTTTATTTCCACTTCTTTGAAAACAATATTTTGTTTTCGAACAGAACGACATTAGCAGTGCGTGCGCGCGCGTGTGTGTGTGAATGGAGAGCTAGCCTTTTGAAGACTGAAGCTTAAAACTCTATAAATTATAATACATAAAGAAAGGAGCGTTATTGTAGCATGCGTATCTTGGGATATATCAGGTTTCATAGTAGTCATATCAACTGTAATCGCTAAGTAAAACATCTTATTACTAAATTTTGTATTTCATGAATTAATTCACCTTTGTGCTTATTTTATTATATTTTTGTGGCTAGGATCCTGAACTTTCCGCTAAAGCATCTAAGAATAGTACGTTCAAGTTCTTACCTTGGAAATCTCACTGGGATATGTGAAATCAATCTGCTTTTTATCTTCTCTACAAATTTCGCTTCCTTTTGTCTGAAACAATACAAAGGAATAAAACATTACAACAGCCGTAATATCCCATTCGTTACGCACTTAAGAATAATAGTCTGGTTTGTTACTTTTGCATTACTGCATCCTTTGTTTGATCCACAGAACCTATATGCTCTGTTCCCCCGGCAGGGAACATAGAAGATACAATTAATGAAGGAGGCATTTCACAGAAAGGAAATGAGCCTAGATGAAGGAAGAATGGGAATAAATTGAGAACAATTTATTGCAAACGTCAGCATATATTGAAGTTTTTCTATTTTTTTTTTTAGTAAACATACTTTTATAGATAATTACTCTATCACAAGTAGTTTCAATAATATTGTATTCAAATTCAACAAGTGTGTAATCCATACGGATAAAAAAAAATACCGCTACGGGTGACCGAGGTCGTTAAGGCGCGGCTAGTGAGCGAAATGAATGAATGGTATTTAATGGCCGTTTTGCTACAGAGGCACCACAGGCAATGGACACTGATGATACATGAGATGAAATGATAAACTGGGAAAGGATTTTATTAAGGAAGGAATGGTTCCAGGCCTAAGTTTAGGGTACCTCCCCGGCATTCGCCATTTATGAGGACTGAGGAAAACCTGGATAAACCCCAGTCAGGAAGGACGGTCCTGGTGGGATTCGAACCCCAGACCTCTCGCTCACGAATCCGTGCCTTAACGACCTCAACCACTCGTGGCGGTCGCTAGTGAGCGGGAGGTCTGGGGTTCGAATCCAGCCCGGGCCGTCCTTCATGACAGATTTTTTCCCAGGTTTTCCTTAGTCTTCATTACTGGCAAATGCCCGGGAGGTACCCTAAACTTAGGCCTGGAACGTTTCCTTCCTAAAAAAATCCTTCCCCAATATATCATTTCATTTCATGTATCATTCGTGTCCACAGCCTGTGGTGCCTGTGTAGCAAAAACGGGCGTTAAACACTAATCAAACAGATAAAAAAAACTTAAAAATTTAGTTTTCTTTTTTCAGAAAATCTCTCTCTCTCTCTCTCTCTCTCTCTCTCTCACACACACACACACACACACATTATACATTTGCAATAAAATGTTATATATAACATTTATTACTAAATAATGTCACGTTTTTACTCCTAGTTTACAAAACAATGAAACTATATGTATCTGTAAATTTATTACAATCTTCAGTACTACAGAATATTTTGAGATTATTTCGAAATATCGTCAGAGTTTTCTAATACCTGTATTTCTCATTTGTTTTGAATAAAACCCAAAGCGTCTGTAAAAAAGCGTGGCATACAAGAATGGCATTGAATTGTAAACACATTTCAACTTCCTGGACTTTCTTCCTGTCTATTCTATTGTCTGCAAAGCTGATTGCGGAAGGAATCATCTTCGTGTAGAGGACAGAATAAAAACAAATCTATGCTCATATATAAGAAGAAAGAAAGTTTATGCATTATAACTGTGAGGGTAGAAATGTTTAAAATTCGGGGAATTATTTACAGCGACTATAGATAAGACTTTTATCGTGGATATTTATAAAATGCAAACTGATACGTATGATAAATGTCGATTAAGTGGTCAGATCTAACGAACTACCATAGTTGAAGCATCTGATTAAGATTTTCATTTTTAGTTGAACCGGTTTAATTCGTTATCACGCTTAGATAGATATACTTCGTGTAAGGCTTGCGCTCAAAATATTAAAAGGAGTTTTTGCAAGTGTTCATATCTTGTGAAAGTCAAACTTCTAAAAAATCGTTTGTCCTAGTACATAGCTTTTAACACCGATAGCAAATTCTGCTACATAAGTTGCATAAAATGTGTTACTTTATTCTCTTGTTTTATACTTTAAGAATAATGTGTGGTGGAGTTGTTGGTAGGGGATGAGAGTTGGGTAGTATGGTAGCTGTGTGAATTAATTTACTCCCGCTGATCACAGATTTCGTCACGGCTACTGCAGATCACCAACTCTGCTACCAACAACTCCCCCCCCTCTCTCTCTCTCGGGCTTTCCGCTGATTTCAGGTAGATGTAAGTTATCCTGCGCTGAGCGAACAGTAATTAGATATGGAATTCGCCCATAAATAACGCCAAGTGATTTAATTGCTAAGGTTGTTTATTCTTCTAAACATGAATAATCAGACGAAGTCAACACGTAAATGTGATTGTGTTCACCCAGATGGTGCCTAATATGAAGAAAGTACTACTTCGGTGGTATTTAATGCAGCAAAATGGTGCTATATGTTGCTCGCGCGTTGATTGATTGTCTAGCCTCGTTGATGTTGGATCTTGTACTTCGGACTCTTCTCTAACTACCCGGGCGACGCAGCAGCACTATCTTGACCCGGAGAATTTTGAAACTGCTCGTTTTTTGAGGCAAAACCTAATTCTTATATACTCTAGATAAATTGACGCTTTCTCCTAAACGCGCCGCGAAATATTCCCGCCAGTTTTGCTTTCCCCGTGCTCATAGGCTAATGCTTACATCATCCAAAGTATTCCTATTTGCTGGACAAACTTTGGTAGAGCACACGTTACGCTATTCGTCAATCAGCTCACTTCAAACAAATTTTACACGTTATTGTCAATGACCTGCGAACAAACATTGTCGAAAAGTGGCTAGCTTCTACGCCAGAGGGGCGAACATTCTTTGGCTGCTACATACCATAAGGGATTAACTTGTATTGTCTGACTTTTCTAACCCTTACCTTCATGTTCAGAGTGAGAAGTCCATGTTTACCCTTTGCTATATTACATATTGTTTCTTAAATATTATTAAAAATTACACATTATAGGCATTATGCTCAATCTTAGTTCTACATACGTGAATTTTGTCATCGAAGTTTCCTATAAAGTCCAACATACCTGTAAAAAATCAGAAATCGTTGATTTAAAATAACAAATATTAATTATCTCAAATGCTCTATAATTGATGGGGGACCGGGACAGCTTCATACTTAAGTAAATATATACTGTTGTTCTGTAATTTCCATTTGGTCGTTTTCGAACAATGAACTCAGGCAGATGCAGATTTGCACTTTCTTCTTGAACATGAAGGAAACAGTCAAATTTAATGATTCCCTATTTAGATTCACATCGTTATACCAAGGCAGCATTTGGAGAATAATGAATCAGTCAGTGCCTGTAGATAGCAAAAATTGCGTTTTAATGTATAATTTTTGCTAAAGACTTTGCAACGAATTTGGATTTTGATATAAAAATACATGTAGATACCAGCATTAAGGTATTACACTCCGTTTTTTCATTTTTTTTTTTCTTTCAAATCGTACCTATACACGGAAAACTGTAAATGAAGACAGATTCGACTTCGGCTTACCTGCCGATGCTCTAACCATTTAAGCTATCTTTTCCGTGTAGTTACAGCGGCACATCTCTCCTATAGACTCAGAATCGATTCCAATTTGATATCCCAGCTAATATACGCATTTATCTCGCTTAAGCTATTTATATTTTTTTATATTTACTGGTCAATTTACATTATCTTTCTAGCTTTCATATTAAAATATCTTAAAAATTAAGTTAATATCTTAAAAAGTAAAAGTTAATTAATATTTAAAATATACTTAAATTTATACAGTGTACCTACGGTTTCAGTAGTCAATATTAGGGCATAAAAACTATGAAAGGTAAGCATGCCACTGACTTCCACAAGTTCAATTTGAAAATATATCTAGTGATGTTTACAATGATGTTCGTCACCATAAAATGCCTTCATTAAAAGAATTACATTTACTTCTAGGAAATTTCTATTTTTTTTTTTTTTTAATAATAAGCATAGGAAGATCGGGTGAAACAAAAGCATAGCATAGTTTCGTTACTGAATTTATTTTTGTCCATTGCAATATATCGTGATTACAGAGACTATTTTACTAATGTGACGTCATTATAAAATCGACCAATGGAATAAAACAAATTTTGAATTTTGAATCACCACAGCCCCGATAATGCAGTAAAACTATTGTAGTTTTTTTTTTTTTCAAATTACTTTACCGTGTGATGTGCATTTGTCTTCTGGTCAATGTAGTCAATTACATACCCTCAATATAATTCGTGAGCACGCATCACTGACCTCATTTGCTAGAAGACTAAATTAATGTGTATTTCTTCAAACAGTCCGAAATAATTTTGTAATTTATGTAACAATGACTGCCTAAGCAACCATATATTTTAATATACAAGTCGTTCAGAATGGTAAAGTGTTATCTATGTTTTGTTTTTCTCAATTGCTATTACTAAATCGAACGGTAGCGACTGTAATAGTCGGCTTTCGTCTATTTAGTGAATAGGTAGGTATTCATAAGTATAGCATTTTATACAATTGTTAATATTCTATGCGCGAATATGTACATATTACTTTTATTGTATTCATGAAATAGTCCTAAATCGTATTTGACTTCTCTATATTGGAATTATTTCTCACAATCGAAAGTATTCATAACACAAAACAGTTATTACAATTTTAAGCCAAGTTTAGAGAAATTGTGTTTAAAATCTTATTTTATTATTAAAATAAATATCACTCCAGTTTCTGAGATTGCCGATAAATTCACGAACTTAGTGTTTGTGTGATATTACTTGTGATAATTATAATACAAAACATGTTCTTATGGTTGTCAATGATTAAAAAAACACGACAGGCAGTTACATTTCAAAGGCAAGAAACTTAAGAGATATGCTCAAATATCGTAGACAAAGATGAATAAAAGGAGATTTAAATTAAAATGTGTTGTACATAAAAGCGTGTATACTGTCACTGCAAAACAAAGCAATGTCATTACACATTATTTGAGCGTGTAGCTTTCCACCAAGGGTTTCCAATTTCTAGGGTTTCCAATGACGTCAATAAGAATAGGAGGAAGCACATTTCACCATAAATTGTAGCAAATTTATTCTGCGGTAATCGGAAAGACATTTCTGAGCACCTTAGTAAGTAAGTGTATTTGTTTCAAAAATGGCTTGCGGATACCAAGTGGAGTTAAGCACTTGCGTGCTTCCCGGGTTCATGAAATTCAAAGACTTTTGCGGCAAAATTCCCGGTATTCAATTCCAATGCAAGAACATAGTTCTGACATCCTTTGCGGTTTTTGCACTTTAGGTATAAAGTTTGTCATATTTGTAGCTGCGTTGAGGAATATTGCTAAATTTGTAGCAAAGTAAATAATTAATTACAAACACAATTCTAGATATTTTTCATCAGTCACTATTATCTGCCTCATAAGATGAGTGGCATGCAGGAAATTTGTCAATTAATGGCTTGTAAAAATTCAATTTTATGTTCTGGTATCAGTTCTCACTATGGTGAATTTCAATGGTTTACTTGAGCAATTTTCTTATAATTTTTAAGGTCTATTTAGAATGGTTGAACGGATTTTTTTTTTTTTTTTTTTTTTACTTGTTTAAAGAGCTTACGTCGTTCGTGCAAGAGCGTTTATTGTTGGTAGGTTTCTTGTGTGTGTATCTGATGCAGGAAATAAATTTGAAGTGGCAAGTGTTTACTAGCTTCAATATGTTTTTTGCTTCAGTTTTCCAATCAAACGTTTCACGCTATTCCATTCCAATCTTTACTACCTTAGAATATTTTGATATTATTTGGACACTCGTCGAAGTTGTTTTATATTATGTCTTTTTTAAACGTATTTTCAACATAACTCAAAAAGCCTGACAAGGAGGATGAAAGAGTGGTTTCGAATTGCGAAAATACCTCAACCTCCTGAACTTGAGGTAGCCACTTTGCAGCCATGACGAGCAGACTTTTGTTTCTATTCAGCCCGCGTCAGTAAATAAACGAATCTCCTCAATCTCTTCCATATTTAGCCTTTTACAGAGTATGTAATAGACATGAAGTAATTTCATTAAACCGTTTTTGTGTTCATTCTATGTTATTTATGCTATACTGAAAAGTTTCTGATAGCAATTTTCATAAAAACAGAATAATTAAGCTTAAAAAATTACTGTCAATCACATGACCAAATAAGAGTCATTGACAACCATAAGAAAATGCTTTGCCATTATTGAAATAAATACACTTAATAAGATTCTCAGAAATATCATTTCCCTTACCGCTGAATAATTTTTCCACCTTTTATAGTGAAATGTGCTTCCACCTGTTCTTATTGACGTCATTGGAAACCCTAGAAATTTAATATTATGGCAAAGAGTCCTCTGGAGTATTTGCCATGTCTCTGTGATTTCTGTTGCTGTCATACTCTTCTTTTCAAAGAATTTAATTATCTCACTGTTGGATAGTTGTCATTTTGCAACACGCATACGTTTACATTGCAACCGAGAGAAATACTTACTATCGTAGGTTCCATCACCGAGTAAGCATTATCGCACAGCTGTTTCTGTGCAAGATAACACGTTTTTATACGATAATTAGTTGGAAGTACTGTAGCAATCTGCGGAAGACTTCAAGAATTTTTCTAATTACCCTTGTAAGTAATTGAGCTTGCGAGGAAAAAGAAGTATTGCATTAGTTCATAATACTAATGGCAACCAAGAACATTTACTTCATTGTATTTTTCCTCTCCTCGTTCTTTTCTGTTTCTTTCTACTCAAACTATTTGTTTAATCACGCTTGGCCGTATCCCAAAGAAAAGTAATTGTGTTTCTTGAAGATACTCAACATCTACACTACACCAACTTGAAAATAGTACAAACAAGAACACAATAGAAAAAGTAAGCAAAGAAAGAAGCTAATAAAGGCAATGGGAGATAGATTATGTGATGAACGCTGGCTAATACAATTGGCATATTTAGGTGACATTTTCAGAAAGTTAATAATTAAGCTTCTCACTTCAAGGTAAAGCAACAACAGTGTTTGAGGCCAGCAATAAAGCGCAAGGATTTAAAAAGAAAATTAAATTTCGGGCAGAATCAGTCTGGCAATCTTGACCGCTTTCCAATGGTAAAAGAGTTTATAGAAGAACACCTGGAGCTTCAAGTTCATCTTCTGCGTTTGCTTGATAGTTTCAACAGTTATGTTCCGGAAGAACTCCACGAAAAAACGAAAGAAAACCTTTGGGTTGTAAATCCATTCTCTGCTGTGTCAGAAAAGCCCCAGCCTCTCTGACTGTGCAGCAATATGAATGTTGCATTGCTTTGGCATCAAATTATATGATAAAAGGTACTGTTTTCAAATAAGAAGACACTCTCTGAACTCTGATATCAGCTACAAGACGAATTTAAAGTTTTATCTGATAAAGTTAAAACCATCCTTTTGCTCTTTACAACCATTATTAATGTGAATCAGGATTCTCTGCTTATGCACATACTAAAACAAAACACAGATCTCGTTTCGATTCGGAGTCAGATATTCGGCTCCAGCTGTCCCAAATTCAGTCAGATATAAGCTAACTTATGTAAATCAATTCAGTCTCCTACATCTCTTTAAAATAGTCCTTTTACAGTCTTAAGTAATATTAGTGGTTCTGAACATTAAAATGGTTTTATATATCAGATATATTATAAATTTACAATACTTGCTTTTAGTTCGTTTTAATATGTGTTACCTTAATATGATCTTTTTATTGTAATGTATGAAGTGAAATTAGAGTTGAAAATATTTTTGTAATGAAATAAACTAATAAAGCATATTTCACATGTCTGATGTTTACCTTCTATCCGCAAATAGTATGGTCATATAAATGCTAGGTGAAAATTAGTGCCTGCGATGACTTTTGCACTGAAAAGTACTCCATGATCTAATAAATTTGGAAACTACTTTTCTAAGTTAACCATGCAAAGAGTTCAGTTGCCTTCCCTTGGTTCAGTCTATACAAAATATGGTATTTTAGTTCACTGAACCAACCTCTACTAACCGCTTACCGCTTTCCTTTATGAAAATTTCACACCTTAAAACAACAAAACATACAATATAGACGTATGTATAACATCTACTTGTCTGGTTTCAGCTTAATTTCTAGTTTATACAGACATAAACTAGGTGATTGTACCAATAATTAAAAAATGGCATTTATAAACCACTGATAGCCATAACTAATCAATGAAAATTAGCAGAATGCTAAAGTAAAATTCTGAAGATAGCATTGAAGGAAGCGACTTAAGTATGGATAAACATTTGTAGAGAACTGTTATGACTATGCAAGTATTAAAGAAACGGCTTCTTTCTATGGAGACCTTCTGGTAAAAGGTGCTCTAAAGAATCACAAGAGTCGTTAATTAGCTGTAACACGCACAGGCAACTTGGGTAAAACCACCAGGGTCAGGTTCAAATTTAGAAAATGTTTCTTGTTGCTTGTTCAAACAGGTAACACAAAAAACTTTATGACGTCAAGATCTTAGTTTCGCTGAACGGTCGAACAAAAAGGAGCCTTAAAACGTTAAAATTACTTCTGAGAACGTAGACCCCAGGTAAATTATCCATCCCTCCCCTCACCAAGTGTGGGGTAAGGGTGAATAAAGTTATTGAACTTTCCTAACTAGAAGGGACACTAGTAAATTGTAGTGCTTGGCTTTAGGAATTACCCCGCGTATTTTTAAATATCAGCATGCCCAACCTAAATATGGATACTACACGAATCGATTGAGATTATGTACAATACAGATATAAGCATTAAGCAAATGAATGGTAAAAAAAAATTACGCAAATATGTATCTTCACCCTAACAAATACAAGGGAAGGTAGAAATGCAATAAGAGAAAAGTATAAATACTTAAACGGGAATAATATTTACAGTCATTAATTATCGAATTTGTTTTAAATGTCAACAATTCTTTTACACATTACTTACTAATAAATTCTTTATTATTTTAGAAGGATATTACTTCTTCTTTTGGACATTATAACTTATTGTAACTGCTTTGCCTACAGAAATAAAATTTAGTAATGATTCTGGACAGTTATAATAATGTACTGTTTTGGAACCTTTGAATACAATTAAATTACCTGTAAATATTGTTATTATTTTTTCCAATTGTTTGCGATTCCTTGGCAGTTCAATAGAAATGGTGTATAGTCCAACAATTTAAAATCTTAACTCTGAGGAATAATTCAGTCAGAATTGAAGAAATTTTCAAATAAAATACAATATTACATGTATGAAATGCGCCTTTTTACATGGTATAATATTTAGAACTATCTCTCACTCAAGTTTTTTTTATTTTCATATGGATAACCTTGTTGATTCTAAAACTAGTGACTGGGTTATTAAATCTTGTTATTTTTGCTAACCGCTTTCATCGCTTTTATTAATTTTTTTTCATTTATTAGTGGATATTTTGCCTCAGTTTTTATTTTATATTTACTGATAGAGTGCACAAGATGAAAAACTCTTGATACATTAAAATACTTGGACAAGATAAATGCATGTACTTTTATGTTCTTGTTGAAGCGGTTTTGCCGGTGGTGACAGGTTGGTTGCCAATTATGAATTATGAAGTGAAGTGATTTAGTGGCTGATCGCCATTATTTGTAATTGATTACTGATCGTTTTGGTGTTGTCCACGCTTCATGACAACAATACCTCAAAGTTTTGTTCCGCTATTTTCGGAATTAACGTGAATTTTCATTACGTTAATCCGATTTAATAAATATCCAATTGCTTCAATCTTTAAAATGTTTCTGTTTTTGCACATTTTATAGTTTTTTGAAGAGGTAATAAAACTTTAAGATACGTGCCGCGCTAAATGTAATGTTTCTTGTGCTGCAATGAGTATTAACTCTGTTAGCACTTGAAGTTGCCAAAAAGTTTAGAATTAGTCCCTAAAGCTGAATATTTAGACCATATTCCCTGATCCTTAAGCAAATAATACTTTAACTACTAGCCATGAAGATCAATCTTTAAATTTAATCAATTCTCTGGAGTCTTTGCTCCAGAAACGCAAAGGAAAATTACCCAGCAGACTATGGGTCGAGTTCTGTAGAAGCCAGTACCTACTACGAATGAACCAAGGTTAAATTACTCCACAGTAAAACTGGGATTATATTTCTTCGGTTTTTTTCTGTGGTTTTGGATATACATGTTTCCCAAGGCTCATTAAATACCAAATAATAAAAAAATCCCAGACAAAGCAGAAATTCAAAATGAGTCACTAAACACTATAATAAAGGAAATGTAAAACGGACAACCTAATCAAGTGACTAACACATATGTACTAGAATGTTCCTATAATAAAACAAGAGTTACCATTAAAACATTATTAAAATACACTTTAAAACAATATTTCGAACTGACAAGTTCTTCTTCGGATAGGAGATAATGGCAATTCTTATTTTACTTTTGAATACTTCTAATTCTTCAAATATATGTTAGTTCATGAATATCTTGTATCTTAGAAAATTTAACATACAAAATTTAAATCTCAGTAACTTGCATGTTATTTTGCTAAGAATTTAAGTATGGTATATCAAAACATACTTAAGGTCATTCAAAATATAATAAATCGCTTATCTGTACTCTGTTTTATTCTTGGTTACTGGATAAATATGAATTTTTGTCAAAGGTCAGTATTTTAAACTAGTAGGGCAAGTAACGATAATTGGAAGACAAAAAACAGGTTTTTGCTTCTCAATTCTTTCTGGGACATTTTTTTTTTTTTTTTTTTTTTCCAATGCTAAAAAGGCTGCAGTTTTAGGTTTGTGACGCTACAATAAACTTCTTCTTAGTGGTTATAATCAAGATTGAAGCGGTTTCATCGATGGTGTCACGTTGGTGCCAATTTGAAAACTTTGTTGATTATAAGAGTGGCAGCCCCAAGTTGGGCTCCAATTTTGAAGTGGGTTTGTCGGGAGCCCTACGTTGGTGAAGCCAATTATAAAGCGGTTATTGTTATCGGGTCGCCATATTTTGTAGCGTTGTATCGTTGATTGACTAATCATGACAGCAATATCTTAGGATTATATTCCGCTCTTTTGTTGAGTCGTACTTAACAGGACTGGGAGAGGATATTAAGTGTGTATAATATTCACGCGATAATTAGTATGTATGGTAATTTGTTAATCGCAAGTTTTTTCGCGTCCTCTGGTGTTCTGCGTACAGTAGAACTTGATTATGTCGAAAATAAATTTAGCTGCCGCGATCAAGGATACGAACTGAATCTAAGAACTGCGTCCGAAGTAGAACTTATTATGAGTGCCTCCGCAGAATGTAGAACTTCTTGCGAGTACAGAGCAAACCTCGCGTCAAAAATAGAACGTATCTGGGTAAGTGTAAAGCTTAAAATGCGTACCAGCCGAATGTGAAACTTAAAAATGCTACCTCAGAAGAGCGAACGCCTCCTTATATATCCGATTCAAATTAACTAAGCGTTGACTTGACCAGGCCAAAAGAGTTCACATAAGTAACACAAGTCTAGCGTTTTGCTTCAAAAATTCAAAATATACATATACTATTGACTAGCTCACATTAACCTGGTAACGCATGCCACCCGCTACTGTTTGAAAGTTTGAAAATTTTATTTACATTGGTTGGTGTAAAATTCATTTTGTAAACGGCTAACAAATTCGTTGCACTAACGTATTCGAAAGCCTGGACTTTAGTAACCATCATCAGCGGTAGATCTTTCAAGAGGTGGCAAAATACTTGTCCCTTAGGTTTACTCGTACATTGTGTTTAGAACTATTTTATAAATAGATAAGAATAAAAGTGACAAATATTTTAAATTCGCGCACAGAATATTAACACTTGTTTAAATGTTATACTTATGAATATCTATTCTATTCAGAAACCGCGAGACCGAAATGGACAAAAGTCGGCTATTACAATCGCTTCCGTTCGATTTTCTAATACCAACTGCGAAAAACGAACAAACAAAAACAGGTAACATACTGTGTCTCTATTTTTCTTTGTATTCTGTGGTTTGGAATTCCTAATGATAAGATCAGTTTACACATTTGACGCATCACCAAAACAAATAGAAGAACCCTCAATTTTGCGTTATGATTGTCCATTGCCCGTGCTTTTGTTGCTAACAATAGCTCCCCACTGCCTTTAGCAAAAGTGGTCAGTGATGCATGTTCAGAAATTATACAGTGGAGGTATAGAGTTGGCTACACTAATCATAAGACAAATGCACGTTGCGTAATAAAACGGATTTGATAATTTTTTCGATAATTTCACTCCTTAATTCGGTTGTGGTTCATCAAAATTAAAAATTTTGGTTTGTTACATTGGTCGATTTTAAGATGACCTTTACATGAGTGAATTAGTCATAATAATTTACTATTTTGTCAGATAGTCTTTAAGGGGAAATTTTCAAATATACTAAAAACGTATTTAAATTAATTACTATGTTTTACAACTTATTATGTAAGGCAAGACATGACTTTTTTTTAATAGTATTTAACGTCCGTTTAAACTGCTGAGGTACCACAAGCGGTGGACACTGATGATATATATTGGGGAAAAGATATTTTTGAAGGAAGGAAATGTTCCAGGTCTACATTTAGGGTACCTCCTTTTGCCATTTATTAGGACTGCGGCAAAAAAAAAAAAAAAAAAAAAAAAAAAAAAAAAAAAAAAGCCAATCAGGGAGGAAATCGAACCCCCCCAGACCTCCCGCTCACGAGTTCGCGTCTTAACGACCTCGGCCATCCTTGACGGTTTTAAGAGGACTTGAGAGTTATATCTTGTTATATATTGTGTTGTAGCAGATGGTGGATTATATAATTATTATGGGGTATTTGCTGTATAAATTGTTGTTATAATCTCCTCAGTTGTCTGAGGTCAGCGTGTCTACCTGCAAATCCGAAAGTCACGGATTCGGGTTTTGTACGGTCAGTTACAGAGGCAGTGCTAACCCATAGCCGGGAGAGGTAGGAGGGCTGTTTGGGAAAGAATTGTTTGGGGTAAGGAAGTAATACTAGACTGATTCTTCATACCGGCATTTGCCTTAGGTGAGAATTGAGGGAAAATAATTGCATAAAGCCTCAATTGAGAAAGACGGTCCGTAGATTCTAACTGCAGACTTCCAATTCACAGATCCGTAACACAGAGACCTTGGCCACTAGTATCGGTATAAGTTGTTGGGACACAACTGATTTAACTAAATAACTGTTGTAGATGGACGAGGCTGAGTTTATTAACACCACAAAATAAAGTTGAACAATTCAAAATACCCGAATTTTAAAACATTAAAAAGTAAATCCTAAAATTAAAAATTAACTCAATTGTTTTGTTGTAAAATTAAGATAAAATACTCCGGGAATGTAAAGTTGAGTATAATAAATATAAAAGAAGGTTTTTATACAATATCATGTCTGTTAATTAGATACTAATCCGGTTTAGTGTGGTGTGACACATGTTCTGATCTTATCTGCTTATTTTTCCATTATGACTTTAAAAATGTCTTGTCCTCAAAATTTGTTCACCACTACGAAACTGTTTTTTCACATTGAACATTATAGGCAGAACATGCTGCGGAGGGAAAAGTGGTTTTATGAGCAATTTGACAATAAAATTTACTTATGTTATAGTAAAATATACTCTAAAAGTGGCACTGCAAAGTTTACAAGCTTCGCCTTATATATGTAATTTCCGTAATTACCTGTGCATTTAGGATTTCGTAGACCAGCAATAATGATTAGTTTTGGCATTTGACTTTGACTTAAGACAATGCGGAATTAACGAGAACAAAGTATTACATGCAAGATAAACACGAGGAAGGAAAACGAGCGCAAAAAAGGCTATACATTGCTCAATGCTTTCTTCCTAACCTCAAACATTGACGCTCACGGTGTCTCTGAATTATTTCACATACCCTTTGGCAATAACTGCTCAGAGGGTCTTCCGTGGAAATCCCGAGCTAGAACAAGATTTTTATCGAGGTCATAGCTCTATAAGCACATTCATTTGGAAAAACAAAACTACAGAATAGGTTTTCTAAGAAATGTTAACCTTCGAGAGCAAAGGGGAAACTGCGGTCTTTAACTTAAGACATATTCGAGCACTCCCTCTACCTGAGGCAAAACAATAGACTTTATACGAGAAGAAAGCGAACCACGCTATTATCTTGTATCTTTCCACAAGAAAAAATTCCATTAATGCAATTGTTCGGCGGCCAAAGTGAAAAATAATTTACTGTTTTTATTGTTGTATCTTTTCAAGAAGATTCAATTGTCCTCATCGCTTGCAAGTGAAACTTTTGAAACGATAAACTTTTCTTCGTAAAGGAAGAGGCATACTAAAATAGAAGAACTAGCAAATCTTCGCTCTGTCTAATTATTGCCCCTTATTAGCGCAGGCTTTTAAAAGACTTATGTTACATGAAAATATATACTCGTATGATGACTATTTTATATTTGGCCGTATAATTTACTGTCATTTTGCCAGCTTTTCTTTCCTATGACTTTGTTTCCTTTTCACATTACAATAATAATATACAGTCAGACTATTTGAGTTACGGGCCGGCAGAGCGCGGCTGCGAACTGGGAGACTTGACATTACCAACCGACGGCTTGCTACGGATGAAGTCCCGAACGGCAGCGGAGAAAATCAAACTCCGCCCGAACGGTAGGTGGTAGTAGTGTTAGTGTGGAGTTTGTTAAACTTAAACCAACTTAATCTAACCTATGAAAAGATAATATGCATTGTATTGAAAACAATGTAGACAAATTATATAGATTAGGAGAGAAAAAGTAAAAAAAAAAAAAATCCATTAAGAACAGTGTAAACAAATTATGAAAATTACAGAGAGAAAAAAGATTACAAGTGAGAAAAATGTTCACTCATGGAGAGTCGAACCCATGACATACATAATGGTAGCATTACGTTCTATCTAACTGGGCTAACAAGACTGTACACCCAGTGTGGAAATTATTTACCTAAGTAATTCCTATTACTAAACATAACCAGTCGGCTTTCTTCGCTACCTTTCGGGACTTCAGCCCCAGTAAGCTGTCGGTTGATAAATACTCTCTATAAATACTATTTATAATCATTAATTTTAATATGGAATAGGTTAATCTTGATAATGCGGGCTGTTATGAAACTGGAAACAAAACGGATTAAATACTGACTAGTTTTACATTACAGCATTACAATTATTTGAGATCTAAACTAAATAAGATATTATTAGGCTCAATAAAATTAAATAAGGAAAATGCACGAAAATTTTTTATTTTATAAATAAGTATAAGTAAATATGTTGATAGTGTGTTTCAAAATCCTAAATATACACTTTAGGAAATTCAGAGAACTGAAGTTTATGAATGCATTACCGAGTGAAAGAAAACAGACTATCATAATTTAATTAGGCAATTCCATTGTATAAATGGAACAACGTTTTATAATAGTGCTTGAAGTGTTGTTTGGTAGGAAAAAAGTAACTTCTGCGTTACTTTTCATGTGCTGTAATAGCTAATGCGTCGGAATTCACACATTCTAATTACAATAATGGACAACAAAAGGACCGCCTGTGGGTTCTCAGTAGTAAAAACGGACGTTAAACACTATTCATAAAAGCAGCAAAAAATCATAACAAACAATGTCCTTTGCTATTTCTTCATAACTTGTACTGTTTTGACATAACGTTAAATTTTATATGAGTCCTTTAATTTGCAAAAGGTATTAGTCACTTAATACTGCTATCACAGAAAGGTTATGCAAAAACACACCGTGAGTGGCTGCAAGTAGTGTTTAAATTCATGAATTAACCATACAGAATATTAACTAAAATTGTCACATGTTTCAAGAAAAATGGTATTTAGCCATAATATTTACAAAGCAAGTATTATTACCGAACCATGATTGAGAATATTGTAAAATAAATAAAAATGCATTCTAAGCACTTATTTTCCCAGTCTGCCAATTCTCTTGTGCAACGATTGCATGCGCTTATTGCTATGGCGAGCAATAGTTAGCTACCAAACTATATTTCAGGGTTATTATGATGCACAGATTTTTTTTTTTTTTTTTTGTGAACTGAAGATATAAAAACAGAAAATGCCGAAAAAATAATTTAATAATAATAATAAGAAGAAGAATAAGAATAAGTACAAAAATCGAGTGGGATGGATCAGGCAATAAAGTTTGAGACTTGCATTCGAGAGGACTCGAGTTCAAATCACTTGGAGTCGAACGGAGTCGGAGTTGGGTTTTTTCGTAGTCATTTAGACGAATACTGGGATAAATATTTACTTCTCATGAATTTTATGCTCTCCCATTCCATTCAATTCCATCGGTTCTGTTAAAGGATCGAAAGTGTCAGGCGACGTGGGCTGGTGCGGCGTGGCAGTCGCTTACGCTTTGGAAAAGTTCTGCCTCAGCTCCTGGAATGGAACCAATCCTTCTGAGAGGTTTAACTCCTTGGAGGAGATTCTACGGGTGGTCTATCTGGAAGCATATTAAGGGCTGTGTCTCACTCCGTAGATCCTCCCATCATCCCATCTTTCCGAAGGTAACCCTTAGAAGGTGTAGGCATGAACGGCCAATCGTTGAGTCAATCTTCCTTCCCTAACAATGCAATTCAATCCATTTCCCCAATACATTCTTTTAATACACGCAGGTAACCCAAAAATATATGGTTAGGGTTTAGAAAGATTCAATGTAGACAGTTAAGTTTTCATCTGCGTTTTTCTTCTATACAGGTTCTAGTCCCGAAGTTGATAATAGCGCCAGAACGAATTAATTCTTCTTATTCCGTTATTTTGTACTGAAGATCTAAACAAATGGCAAATAATGTTAATATGCATTAAGTGAAAGCCCCGCAAACCATGCTGGAAATATTCAATTACAGAGAGGCCAATAAGTTTAATGTTCTGAATACTTCGAAATGCAGCACCGGTGGCTGGGTCGTTTACATGCCGTGCTCTCTGGAGGTGACGCACATTAACCGACCGGTTCTTCAGCGGAAAGTTCACAAAGGGACTTCCCCTGGCGTCTGGCGGTCTACTGACCCCACGCATCTCCCTCCTCTCGGCATAACTCAGTTCGCATGTTTGTTTCCATGTGTGACGTCAAAGCCACATTCTTCGAAATGTCATCTTAAAATAGAATTACACTAAATGGCGACAATCAGGAAGAAGATTTTGTGAAGTAATGTTAAGAATTCCCCCCCCCCCTCTTGGGAATGAATTCTATATGCTTCTTTCTCATTAAAACTGATCTTCAGGAAAGACCAGATGTATGCGTGACGATGCGTGGTAATATCTGGAATAAGTCAAGGAAGATGTTTGACTTTCTGAAAATTTACACTGCAAAGCGAATCACAGCAATGGCGAAAAACTTCATCACAAGACATTTTTATTTCCATTGCAACTCTGTACCAGCTTAATTCAAAACTGCTGTGCGGTGACTTCAATTTAAACGGTTTGAAGCTGGTAATATTTTAAAATGATAGAGCTGCTTTTACGCTACTAGTTATAGGTTATATCCTTCGCGGAAATGTTTGAGGAAGCAAAGTAGGTAGGCAGGGAGCGAACCAAACTCATAAAAAATGCGACCACTTAAAAAAATTGACTTATTAATTGCATTGAAGAACAATAATTAAGTATTTACTATCTGAACCAAAGTTGGTTTACAAGAAGAACGTTATGGTATGTGATATTGATCAAAATATACAGTCAATGTCAGTGATGTCCAGAAGATGTAATACACGATGATAGAACAAGTGAAACCGCCCTTAGTGCTATCTTGCAGGTAATGTGTCGAGCAAATGCTAAATGACGAACTTCTACATTACAGCAACCATTCCTATCTTGACTTAACCAACAAAACTTTCAAATATTAAAGGCATTAATCAAGTTCCTTGCAACAAAACTGGATTAACAAATACCATGCTCTAAAATGTCTATATCTCAAAACTACACGGGACATACCTGAAGATCTTGTCTAAAAGTGCAGGGATTCTACAGAAATCACAGATTTTACTACTAAAGGAGTACGCGAAATTTTGTTTAATAAAAATGAGGTGCACTTAAGCCTACAAGAAACACCAGAACCACGAAAATTTCTGCTGAGGAAAATGCACTCATTATGTACCTTTTATAAATTTTGAAAATTAAGATTTTTTTGAACGTTGCATTTTGTGTAATGCTAAGATACTCGCACCTATCAAACACTGTGTGTGTCTTCTGTATCTACATTAAATATTCAGTAGCAATAACTCAATATTCAAATATTCCTACAGAATTTGAATAGATAAACTAATGTTATCCTTAAATATGTTCTTCATAACTTTAGGCAAAATTAAATTGAATTAGTGGCAGTATAGTGAAGAAGTGCCCTCTTGCAAAATCTGATTTGGTGGCGAGAATAAATTTGCTAAATATTCTGGATAAATATTAGCGATTTATGGGGTGCATTTGTCTAAATATTATATATTGATAAAATTTAATTTTTTCAGTGTATATTAAAATTATCAATTTTCATAAAATAGTCACTCAAGTAAAATATTAATAAATTTTAACACCTGGTATACAAGTGTTTTATTCCATTGTGCTTTATATGTGTACGATCTGGCTGTAAGCTAAAGATAACTTAAGAATTCAACAAAATCTCATAAATGTATTGTGGAACAACGTATACCTTTGTGACATAAGTTATAAAGTCCAATTCTTGAACATATGTAGATAAGCACAAACACAAAAACATTGTAAGTTCTTTGACATTTCAGTACATCTTACCTGACATTCAAATATTTTAACTAACGAATACCATCGTCTACACCTTCTCTTAGAAAATAATCATTCTTTGAGCATCTTCTGCAGGCTGAGAAATAAACGAGCAGATTCTAAATGTCGAGCATGCCTACGGCGTAAATCGTGTAGAATTTAATGACGACTATCATCATAAAATGTAATTTCTTTCCATTTTCCTTATGATCTCTCTCTCTCTCTCTCTCTCTCTCTCTCTCTCTCTCTGTTTCTAATTATGGTTTCCAATGAGGTGGCTGCATACCTTATGCTATCCCAAATAGTAAGGAGAAATTGCTGTATCTGTACAGCCAGTCGTCCTTACTTCGTAAAGGCGCTACTGTGTTGCAGTATACGCATCGCTATATCACAGCAAGTAATGAGCATGCATCTGAGAAGATCTTTTGTGACATGTGGTTTTAAAAGTCCCCAAAGAAACACCAGGTTTGAGATCTAGGCAATACTTAAATATCCCCACACTTCTCTGTCATAATTTAAGTGTGCAGCATCCACCTATATCCAATAAATTAAACATAAGTTTCCGTTGCAATCAGTCCCATCTTTTCGTGAACAATTTCCAGTTACTGTTTTTTCTATTAACTTGCAATTTTTCAAGAGATTCAAATATTTCCTGGGTTTTGATCGACTAAAGTGTATACTTTTCAAAATTAATGTTTTAAAAATTTTCTGCATTAGAATGTATCCTGACGTGTTTGTTTATAGTCTTTTGTTTACAACTAAAGCTTTAAATGTAAAGCGAAACAAAATAAAAGTTAGAGATAAATGGAATAATATTTACAAATTATAAAACTTAACCAAATATTAGTTTCTTTTTTTATGAATAGTACTTATCAATAGTTTTAGATAATAAGATTTTCTGTAGACATTGGGATAGAGGTAATATTGTTTTGCAGCAACTATTTTGTCTATTCTCGAAGTGCTACGCATGTAAACCTGAATCATCAGATTCGGATTTAGAAAGCCAATGCTACGCCAACTGTGTTACCAAAGATATTTGCCGTTTCTCCAATTAATTTCACTTCCAGTTCCCACTTAATATCGTCCACAGGGAAGTTTCATACTAAAGTACTGTACACAAACATTTCTAAGGGGATTCACAAGCAATTTCTCTCTATAAGATATAAGTTTATCTCTGAGTCCATTTAGAACTGAGAAACTGAATTTGCATAGTCTCCTGACAGAGATTACTTTAAAAAGCAAGTATATCAGCTGTCTCAAAATAAAAATAACAATTTTAAGACATAGCACACAAGTTACTTTTTTCCCCCCGGAAAAAAATCCCCAAAGAAGTTTATATAGTGGTCAGGTTGAAAGTTTATATTTACTTCTTATGATATGGTTTAATGTATTAGCCCATTACTGTGTGTTTTCATATAATATAATGTTAATGGTTAATAGTTGCTATAAATATTTTCACATATTATAAATATTTGTGTGTTAATAGTTTGATATAAATAATATTGGCTTGTAGGTATATTATCCGCCGGTATTAAATAATAGCATTATGGTCCCTAGACCCATGGGATGGACATAATTTAAAAGTTAATGTACATATATGGTTAGCAAAATAAAAATCGTTATCCAGCTCATCTACAAGAAGTTGTTCACTTATTAGTGCAATACTTTTCCTTCATTCAATATTTGTTGGAAAAAATGTAATGTTTAATGAGAACTGAAACATTTAAACTATCTCGACTATGAATATCCCAACATGGAAGTAAAAAAAAATCGTAAGTATCCCATTACTATGTTCTGTTCATTCTTTGACTGGGCCCTAATGTAAATATTAACCACATGGCATTGACTGCATCATATTCTATTCGCGTAGAAGTAGTACAGAGTCTACATAAACGTAAAAATTGAAAGCATAGTTATATCTATAATTAATATTTTATATTCATAAAAATCCCTATCATATTATATTCATAATATATAATATCATACTATATTCATAAAAATTCCTATCAGAATAAAAACTCGGTTGTTGAAACAAAATGACTCATCATGTAAAAGTTCAATTTCAATAGTTATTAAACACAAAAGAGGTAAGGCTTTAAGTAGTGGTGAAAAAAACAAGAACTATAAATATATTTAACAAATTTGCTGAAAAATAGTATCTCAAATTTACTAATTAATTTCATACTCGTCATAAAAATTACATTTGGAATATTGTAACAAAAGAAAATACGTTTTTGGCCTTTGCGACAATCGATGTTGATAGCACAAACGTACGATAGCACGGTAGTGTTCGAGAAGAGTACAAGTCTTGATAAAAGAGACCTTTGGGTGTCATGTAGTTACGCCCTTGACCCACCATTATACAGGGTCACGAACCACCACAGATCATTCTCATTAACTAATAATACCGTTTAAATTAAATTGTTTTTGGCGTATGGATTCAACTTGCTTTCTTTATATTAAGATCCATTCTAAGAATGAACTGATATTTTTTCATTCAAAGCAACAAATGACAGTACTCCAGAAAGGTCAGTGGATCGCACACAGATTTCATTTTAGATGCTACAACATTACATCATCCACCCCTCCATAAAAAGAGTAATGGGTAAGACATTCCACCGTGCGAGGCGTATTTGCAAACTTCAGCATTTACCAAAGAAGTTGCATACATCTTGGAACGGTTATTATATGGTGGGAGTTCAATTATTTAATTAAATGGTCTTTATTTTTGAATGCTGAAAAGTTGTGTCATTAGATGATCTTCTTAAGTTGCCTCGGTTCTTTAAGTCTGGAGTTCAATGTTTCCTATTTCTCTGGTTCCAAGAAGAGGATAAGAATCTCAGGGGAATATGTCCTGTTTTTAATTAACTGTTGTCATTAGGGAATGAATGGGATTCTTCACTGGGATAATACAATTTTTGGCTCAAGTTGACTTTATTTTTTAATTTATTGGTCGATTGAAGGTTTTAGGTAAATGCTGGGCGTCTGTCGTGTGGTTATAATTCTGGTTTTGTGTGTTCTGTATAATTTACCCTCAAGTTAAAATTCACTACCTTCACTCGAAGGTCTATAGACACAATTTAAGCACCTTTGACTTCAACTTTGATTCTTCTGTTATAAATTCACACAGTTTGAAATCCGACAGTCATCTATAACTTCACGATAACACTTTATGATAACACTAATCACTTTGCCGTAAAGAATTTATAGTAATGTTAAATGGACGGCTATAACCTTAGCAATAACTCGGCGTGACTTGTATTCTACTGAATTAGCCGCATTGAATGTAGTATTACTGTACAGTCCCGTTACAGTATCTCTCTATATTGTACTGTTCCTTTCCTCGTACTCTTACTCTTACTCCCGTTCCTGCCTAAACTTACTTCTTATATTTGATATAAAATCTATTATGTGAATTCGCTCCGCCTCTCTGAAAATTTGTTTCCTTTAAATATTATTGAACTTAGTTCACCTCTAGTTTCCTATTGGATCACACCAGATATCATTTATTACATGCTCGCTTCTATTCGTTAGGTTTTTGTAAGCTGTTTATTGGTTGAACCAGCTCACTTACGCTCTAAAATTAACGTTCCCACGTTAGGAAAAAGGAAACATCTGCCATATATAAGGTGCCTTTGTGGTTATGACAGATTACTTTCCCTTTTTAATAGTATATTTACATTCATATACTAAAAGTTTGCGATAAGGCACGCTTCCGCCACATAAGCGATAGTTCTTTGAAACTGTTGGAAAGAGCTAAAATTTTGGTTTCTTTTAAGACACCTGTTTTCGCAAGAAGAGTATGATAAGTTACCGATTGAAATCATATTTCTTACTAGGCCCCAGTTTAAAGTGTAATAAAACATTTTGTCTCGTCGGCAGACTTGTCTTGAAGGATATGCGAAAGAGTAAAATGGGTCTAGTCCTAACACAAAGCTATCTTCTTTCGAGACGAGCCTATTGTTCTCTTTCTAACTGTACCGACAAATGACTAGCATATCCTATTATTATACAGTGTGCCATTTTGACAGACGTTCAGAAATGTAACCCTTGTCTGAATATTACTTATTGAATAAAAAGACATGTATATCTATATACATACACTAACAATTATAGCATTAAAATCCTGATCATAAATGTAATATTGGTACCTTTGATTATTGTATCATTCTTGACTTTCTTAAAAATACCTGAAATCAAATGCAATTATTATTATAATTGCCATCAGAAGCAATTATTATTAGAATAGGAATTCTTGAGACAAAAAAAAACAAAGAAAAAAAGAAGAACAAAACAAACAAGAACTTCAAATTAAATGAACAATAGCAGAATATTCCAAAGCTTACAAACCGCGATGTTTGATCTTTTACAACACAGAAATTTTAGCAACTAGTTGCTACTCACCAGAGACAGTATTGAAACATTCAAAGAAATAACATAAACAAAGAAATGGCAAACCTCTGCGCTCACCTGAAAGACACTGATAAAGCACTCAGTCTAGAGAGCAGCAAACGGAAAGCTTAGCAGGCAATAAGAACTCCGGTTATTTAGGTAAAATTATATGAGGGGAAGCTTCAATACCGATAATGATTAAATTTTAGGATTCACCTCTAACTGCATCTATCCCATTTTGAAATTTCAATTAACACCCCTACATTTTGTCTCCTAAGCTATAAAGAGAATGCTAATGTTACCACACTTCTTGTGTTTTAATAGTCTGGAAATCTGAACCACTGCTATTTGAATTTGGATAGCATAATGCTATAAAAACTACTGAACATTTTAATAAGTTTTGCTAATATATTGTTTCTAAATATGTATACCCAATGAGAAAGAACAGTTTGTAAGCGCATTAGTTAAGCGTTCAGAAATAGTTAATACCTTAATATTAATTATTCTAATTTTACTCAAAATAAATAGTTTTTCTACCTAAAGCTGACTTATTTTTATTTTGACCAAATTCAAACAAAAATTAAATAAAGAGTCGAGGTTTAAAACTATTGTTTAATTCAATTTCAGGTTTTACTTCCTCGTGGACCCGTATGTCACCCCCGTTATTTTGGTATTACAGTTTAAAGAAGATTTAATTGTTGCCTTATCTTTTGTTTTCTATCGTTGCCTGGGAGCCTGAACTGTTGTTTTTATTTGAATTTGAACAAAAAATAATAAATAAATTAATTATAGGATGAAAAAAGTTAGTATATAACTAGCAAAATTACAATTATTAATATTACAGTAATAAAATGTATTTCCGAAACTCCCGACTAATCCACTTACAGCCTACTTTTCTTGTAGTCATACACCATTTTATAACAATTTATTACCAAAACACAACTTTACGTTAAATGTTCAATACTTTTTATTCTGCTCAAATTCAAACAACAACAACAGTCTAGGTTGCAGGGCAATGATAGGCTAAAGATGTGGTAAGTTGATAAAAATTGCATTATATTTCAAATTTAAGCACCAAAAGGTAGTAGTGGCTGCAGTGAGAGTGAACTCTAAAATATAATATCACCGGTTTCAATATTCCTCCTCAATGCGTAAATTAAAGCGCTTAAATTTAAATTACGTGTACGCTAAATAGGAGTTATTCAGAACTTTTTATATTAAACAGGATACTTGCAAGGACGCAAAGCTTTAGTTATATTAAATTCACACGAAAATTCACAATTTTTATTCACTTTTAATGTTAATAAGCATGACTTTTATAGATATCACTGACACGTTTTCTGCCATAGTAGATCATAATTTACACATATCATATGCCTTATTGTGACATATAGGAGGGATTAATAATAGAAATTATGCATTAAAATTGGAGCAATAATATTCCCTGATAAAACATTGTCGAAGTGATTATTATAACAGTAAATTATTCTAAGTCAATAGTCGCAACCTAATTCCAAACTCGTTAGTAAAAATGTTCTTGAAGTCGATAATCGCAAGCTATTTCCTCTCTCTCTCTCTCTCTCTCTCTCTCTCTCTCTCTCTCTCTCTGGTGTGGGTGAAACAGAAAAGGCTAAATTCTGCGCATGCGTATAACTGCATGTTTGTAGCTTCTGGTAAGGTAAAGCGCCACTCTATCGAGAGACATGAGGGTGTAAAGATACACAACTTCTCTCCCTGGTCATCACAATGGCGCCTTAAAGATAACTTTTAAATTTGTAACAGGAATTATATAGAGACCATATAAGGCTGCAGTAGCAACTGCTCAACAATCAGTACATTGTATTATTTGTAACCCTTATGTATATTTTAACTAAGAATGTTAGCAATTTTTGGGGATTAAAATCAGTAGCGTGCTCCTAGTGTCCAGCTTCGTGCCAAGTTAACTAAAAAGAATAATGTAAATGCGAAGATTCTACCGGAGGTTGTGACATTAATACCAATAAAAACCATGGGGCATAGAGCAACTGTTTTGTTTGATAGTCAAGTACCGTCTCTACGCTATAGCACAGTATAAAGGTACTGTCCAGAGTTCTTTAAGCAATGGAAGCAGCAGCAAGATAGAACTTCTCATGTTGCAACACAACAATACTTCCGCCCACACTGCTGCAAGAACAGTGGACATTTGAGCGAAGAAAGCACCAGAGTACCAATGCATTTGGACTCTTGTGACTGTGAAGGAAAAGCACGTTGACGTTATTGTTTTCAGGGTACTTATTTGGAAACTAGTCAAGTGCATTCTAGGCATTGGACGAAAATGAGAGTAGAGACAAAACACGAGCAAACAGAAAGAGTGGTAGCTTACTGCATGTATATTTGTCATTGCTCTGAAGCAGACATCTCGTTGTTTGCACAGGGAAAGAAAGATTTAGGTTACTGCTTGATAACATCGGAAATGTCGAGCTTGCTTGCCAAGTCACGGATGCTTCGTCGACGGTTTGCTTGATCGCGTTGTCAATGTCCGTAATCAGACCACCAGTCTCGACTTTGTATGCCTGACCGGGACGCGGCAAACCCTCGCTGCCAATACACTTTATTCTCTGTATAGAGCGACCGTTCGCTGACAGCTTGCATCCTTCAGTCGTTAAAAACTGTATTACGGCTCTCTGGTCCTGCTTGAACGGTCTACCATTATTCCAGTCATCTTCAATGTGGTGCTACGTGTACACAAATGAAGCCTCCGGGAAAAATCATGCACTGCACACACAACTTCACTTCATTACACAGCATGCTTCGAATAGGGCTTCTGTTATATATTTGTACATGGGAAACAGCTACAAATGTTAGGTATACCTCTCGTGTAAATTCGCATGCATTAGTAACTATGAATAAATGAGTTGTGTTGTTTAAAGGTAGACTTTTGGCTCTTTGCACTTCTACCCACCTCTTCTCAGTTCTAGGAATTAAACCTGAAACACTAAAACTCAAAACGACCCACATTTCACTTTGCATCTGTAGTTAAAACATAATTGGCAAGTACCATTACAGAAAGTGACGCTTCCATTCTTTTCAGAATCCAAATTTTAAAGTGTTTCTTTCACTCATTTATTACATTGAAAACTTGCTTGCGTATATTGTAATTACTAACTCAAATCACGTAGCACTAATTAATGGCATTTGCTGTAGACTCAAGCGACAACATTAACATAGGATGTCCATCATTTTGTAATTTATAGTCCAATTGACAGGTTTCAGGAATGCAACTGCGCCAGCACGTGCAGTATCCGCAGTCGGCTATCACGTAGTGTGACATTCATAGTGCAGGTTAAATTCAACCTTTTGTCAAGCTTTGAAAGCGCATAAGTGGATAGTTATTATAACTCCTGGAAGATTCAGCATTTACAGAAGATAGACATATATGTTTTTAAAATGTATTGCATGATACACAGTTACCTACTATTGGAGCAGCGTAAGTTTGCGACTCAAAAACATTTCATGAGCCACAATCACAAGAATGCTTTTTCTATCACTAAATATATTTTTAATTTTAGTTAACAATTTAGATATGCTAAAGCAGTCTTCAATATATTATACCCAAACACTCTTTCGAGCAAAAAGAACGCCGTTTCTAATGTTTTAAAGCGTCTTTTCTGCTCCATTACTTTATTCAAAGATTTGGGATCATAAAAGGTTGCCCTTGGAGGAGAATACACACAAAGTTTGTAAAAATATAAGCAATTAATTAATGTAAGACAAGTTAAAAGGTAGTACGTATAATATTATTGTTTTTACTGCTGAGGCATCACAAGAGGGGAAGACTGGTGATACATGAGATGAAATGAGAAATTAGGAAGGTTTTTTTTAAAAAAAAGGAAACGTTTTAGACCTGTGTTTAGAATACCTCCCCGACATTCGTCATTTCTTGATAAAACCTCAATCAGGGAGGAGGTACGAACCTCCCTCTCACGAGTTCGTGCTTAACGACCTCAGCTAACGCGTTTCTCATACTCTTGTCATCAGAGTAATGTACTATTTCACGTATTTATGCCAAGTGGTTTTTCTTCTCATGTACTTACAGGAGTAAGTGAACCGTCGTTTTAAAACTACAGCACTAAACTTTCATATAAAAGCCTGTCTTGCACAAATAAGGCTCACTGCAGCTGGAACCGTCACGGACGCGGGCTCGTAAGCGAGGGGTATGGGGTTCGATTCTCACCAGACTGTCCTCTCTGAGTGAGGTTTTTTTCCAAGTTTTCTTCAGTCCTCATAAATGGCAAATGCGAGGAGATTATACTAAAATTAGACCTAGAACGCTTTCTTCCCTCCTTAAAAAATATTTTACCACTTTATAATTTCATCTCATGCATCACCAGTGTCCACTGCCTGTGATATCTCAGTAATTAAATGGGCGTTAAATACTTCAAAAAAACTGAAGCTGTTACAAATAGCCCAATAATAAGAAAAACAAATTGAGAAGTGTATTAGAACAGCAGTTTTCAACCTATGGTACACGTACCATTGATGTGAAATTTACAAACAACAAATTTACAAAATGTATTTCTATTATTTTTACAAATTCCAGTCCCACAAAACACTATTTAATTTTTATATCCCTGCTCTTGCTTTATTTATCCTCTCATTAATTTCAAGTTTATTGTTTTCATTTCTCTTAATTGTTCCCAAATACGAATATATGATCACATCGCTTTATTTATTTTTCATTTCTATCTTTCAAAACTATTGAATCATTTCCAATTGTTATGTTTTATTATATTCACGTTTATCTTTAACCCGCATTTTTCAAATACTTTTCTTAGTTTACTTGTTATATATTTTAAGTGATTGTATTCTTCGTCTTTCTAGGGCTCAGGAAACACCTCTGAAGTAATGATGACAAGTTATTTATTTAAGACAATAAATAGCATTATTGCATAACTTTAGTAACATAAATTCTATTTTGATTTTAGATGCCTAATCAACATGCAGCTTTTAATTGTTATCATATATTTATTTATTTACCTTTATCCCATTATTATTTTCTAATATCTTGCATTTTTATACTTTTCTATGTATCTAGAAAGATTAAATGTACTGCTTGTTTTAAGACAAAAATTTATTCAAATATTCGTATCAAACTTAAAATATGATCAATTTTTTATTTGCTTTTCTACATCTTTCCCCTTCCTCCCTTCCTCTTACATTACATTTTTTTTCGGAAATTGTTCAATATTTCGATATATTTTACTGAATGTATTTGTAACAGTAATTCCCTTATAATTTCCATATTCAACTTTCCTTTTATATAACAGATAACCTCGGTCCTGGTGGTGTAATGGTAACCATACTTGCCTCCTAAACCCAAGATCGCGGGCTCGAACTCGGCCAACATCGATGGATTTTTCCGGGCGTAAAAACCCTAAGTATGACTTCCTTCGGTAGGGAAGTAAAGCCGTGGGTCCCGTGTCGTACATTTACGGCACGATAAAGGACCTCAAGCCTGAAAGAAGATGCCTCTGAACAAAATTTGTCAGCCGTTTCATGCCCTGAATTGAATGGGACGCTGATGATCTGAGAAGTTAAAAAGCGTCCACAAATAAACGAAATAAAAAAAATTATAACAGATAACAATTTTCTACAAACAAAATTGGCCGCTTCCGGTGCTGCCGCATATTAGTAAAGTTAGTCATGCTGACGTTTCGTACAGCTCAGTCTATTTTACTAATAAGATGCTACAGTACCAGGAAGCCAAGTATTTTAACTAGGAACACAAGTTTACTTTTTTACAGACAATTCCCCTTTTCCAACCATAAGGAATATTTTACCCTCTTACAGATCTTTCACAGCGTGTTTAATAATGCAAACAGAAGATTTATTCTGCTGGTATTACTACAACTTCAAATATTTTTTATTCTTTAAGGGCTTAATAACATTCATCATCTGGCAATCTAAACTAATCCTGGTTTCTGTGTTTATAACTATTTTTATGTGAACCCGCTAAATAATATTGTCGCTTTTCTGTTAGAATTGTTTTAAAATGTGTTTTAATGGTATACGTTTTAGGAAATGATTTATACCGTTTTTTCTTCTGAAATATAAAATTATATATAATATTTTATATATATAAAAGCCTGGAGAAAAAATATATATATATATATCTTTGCGTTGTTAAGTCGTTACTAATGCATTCATATAAACAAAACGTCAGTACCGTTCACATTTAACTAGATAAGCACAGACTTTAGCAGATATTTTGCTCATAAAATTGGATGCATAAAATGCTAGACTGTATACCACCCTGGTTGGTGCAATAATCAGATCGGAGTACTCTTAAGGGGTACCGCACACATGAACAAGAACATGTCTGAGAAAATCTTGGAAACATGTATGAAGCGAAATAAAGTATGGATATCCTATTCACATTAGATCAACAAAATTATAAATTAATTCAGAGTGTTTGATCACAAACGATGAGCGTTTTCATCTCAGCTGTTGTAAATTGTCCAAAATGGAAATAGTCCCCAAATGAATTTTGTAAAAAGATGTTTCATTGTTGCGTTCTCCGCGCGAAGGGTATTGTTGATTCCTTTTGATTTTCGAATGAAAACGGATCAACGTTGATTCTAAACAAAGAGCTGAAGATTCAGAAGCGATTAAACAGGATGTTTCAAATAGCCATACCTAGTGTCTCTAGAACCACACATTTCGAAGATAGAATCATTTAAGGAAGGAGTACTCCTCGTTCGCCATACTCAAGTCCTTTTTAGTTCTACTATATAGCGATTAAAAATAGATTATGTGAAAAAAAATCATGTGCCAGTTTCTGAGAAATGTCTCAGTTTTCATACTATCACATGTGTCATAGAGTCACTGGTGTTGGTCAATTTGAAAAGGCTATTAATCATATATACACAATTAGTTTTTAAATTTGAACAAAAAGTATAAAAATGCACAAAATAAATATTTAAAAAGATTATGTTATAATTGTTCTCTATCCCTCTTTCCTTTCCTATCAAATATTCCACAGTCGAAACAGAAATAGTTGGGTTCTATCAGCTTAGACTAAATACTTCATTATATTTATAAAGAGAACATGACACGAAGGCCAGCTTGTCAACCAATGTGCCAATGTTCAGGGTAATTCACAAAGATCCGGCACGGCACTTGAGGCTATCATTATCGAAAGTAGACCACAAGTAACACACCTGAAAATCACATCATTCTGGTTATGCAAAGCAGTTTGTGACAACAGCACTGGCTACCATTAGCTAAACACTAAAAAGTACATCACATGAACCTTTAGGAGAACGAAACTCTTACATGATAACGGCATAACATCTACACTGATAGAAATGCATGTGCTTTACGCTTTCTCTACACCTCCGCAATTAAATGCACAGATCACACTGGTCAGTCGTTTATGATATTACAGGATTTATCGGGTTTCTTCTACATCAGTCTTTTAAATTCAGCATTGTTAATAAAACCTGTAAGATGCGACTACTACTAAAGATATTTCCATTCTTATCACAGCTCTAAATTTATTCTCTTTAGGGATCGAATTTATCTCTCTTTGGTCATTCCTGGACCTTAAGCAAGAGTCTTGGCTTGTCGGGTATTTATATCGTTTATGAAAAGTTGCTTATCAACACAAATTTTATCTCACTCCTTGTGCACTCTTTGTTAATGCCAAACAGGCTCGGGACCATAATTCGTGTTTTTTGTCTAAGGCGCCTATTATATCAATCCCCTTAATTCTAGCATGCGCAAGTGCCCAGATCAAGGATAGAGCGGGATTTAGAGAAAGATGTAGCTTAGCAGACATATTTTTGTTTTTACCTTGTTAACGAATCAGTACATAGTTGAAATAATTCAAGTAATAAAAAGCTTAAATAACAACAAAGCACCAAAAATTAGAAAATTAAAATTATGTTTTCAAAAGAAGAACTTTTTTTTTTTACTTTCCTTTACTGACAAATAAAAAAGGGACAAGGCGAAAGCCTTTTTTTTTTTTTTTTGATTGATTTATTTATGGACGCTCTTTAACATCTCAGGTCATCAGCGTCCCATTCAACTCAGGGCGTGAAACGGCCGACAAATTTTGCTCAAGAGGCCTCTCTTTCAGGCTTGAGGTTCTTTTTCGTGCCGTAAATGTACGAGACGGGACCCACGGCTTTACTTCCCTTCCGAAGGAAGCCATACTTACGATTTTTATGCCCGAAAAAATCCATCGGTCCTGGCCTGGGTCGAACCCACGTTCTTGGGTGTAGGAGGCAAGTATGGTAACCACTACACCACCAGGACCGACTGGCGAAAGCCTGATAAGTAAATACTTTGGCAATAGTGTAAAAACGTAGATAGGCAACAATATAGAAATCTAAAAGCATATTTTATGAGAAGATTGAGACTGCTTTGTATGTGGTTTGAGTTTATTATTATTATTATTATTATTATTATTATTATTATTATTATTATACAAACATGAATAATTGTGAGGAATGATACCGAGAACGTGCATAAAGTTGAAAACTAATAATTCTGGAAGTGTTTTTATTATTAAACAACACAAAAGAAGGTAATAATTATAGGTAAACCTTAATGATATTCTTGATAACGTTCTCTACATGTCATCACATTTACATGAGCAAATAATTCTTTATTTTCTGAATATACAAAAGCTTTTGAAATCTTCAAGTTCGTGAAACACTTTTCCGAGTGCGATTTGAAACTGATGAATCACAATCAGAGACGAAATATGAAATGTCCATTTTAAAATAAGAGTAATTAGAAGCTAGCAGTGCGGAAAGCCAATGATGATAACGATGTATTTCTCATGCTTAATAGAGGATATGTTGACTGGCAGCCTTGTAAGTCAAGGAAGGTTTCGTAACCTAAAATCTATTGCAAAGGTCTTAATTACAAAGCTTTAATTAACTCACGTAACTAATGAGGAATTTGACCATCCTGCGGACCTGAGATCACATCCCGGATATGATTATAGCAAGTTCTCAATTCTCTTTCTTTAACTGCTCAAGTATCAGCAATAATTTCTTGACCTTGGGGCAAGAAAGGGAAACTTAACTGAAGTTTTACGTGGTTTTCGTAAAGGGCCAATCCCGGATCATTTCTGCCACAGATTCATCATCCATTTCATAATTCTTTATTCCATCTATTTCTGTGTTTGTGATGTCTTTGAGGGGGCGCTGACATTGGGCTGACCAGAGTTTCAGTGTGTATGTATAGAAATAATTAACTCCCCGACAGGTAAATGATATGGCATTAATTGTGTGTGAATTCTAATACCAGGTAAGGATAAACCATCACAGAAGAAAAATAACTAACAAAGAAACTAGTGGATTAAATGCAGCAATTATGTCCATTGGAACACACATTTTTGCCTTGTAACAGGGGCTTCGACGATGTAAAAGGAAATATACTTACCAATGCATTATGTAAATCTAATAAAAATGTATTGCTATACACACATAAGGAGAAAAAAATTATACAATCTTGATTTTAGAATAGGGTTAAAAAACTATACTGTCTATGGAATCACAGCAAAGAAAAACTATTATTGATAATTTACTATAAATGAATATCTCATGGAGTTTGCTTACCATAATAATGGCAGTCATTGATAGATTGTAGGAATAAACACTCAAACTTTTTGAAAAAAAAAAAAAACATAACTCTTAGTTTGCATGCACATTAGCTTGATCGATTTGAAAATATTCAATATTTGCCTCACTAGTCCGCTGAAATCCTAAGTTTTCATAATTGCTATTCCAAACCCAGTTATGTAACGGAAGAAATTTATTAAATGCTATGTGTGGCTTTGTTTATAAAATATATATGGAAGAGGTAGATTACTCTAGATTTAGATTCCTTATGTTACAATACAGGTATATGTTTTTTCCTGCAGTAGAATTATTCATTCTGTTACCGTTTTCTTGTCGTTATTACTATCATAAATGTTCCTCTTTCATTCATAGTATTTTATGTATTCCCACTTTCACGATATACATGGCTTTATATGTGTATGCGTTGTCATGGTTACGTTAATATTTTTAGTATCCGTTATCATTATCCATGTTTCCGTATTAGCATACACTTATTTATCTATTTTATGTTTTACAGGTTTATATGTGTACGAATATTGCCTTTGTTACTGTTTATGTTATAATTGTGATACTGATGTAGTGTAATTATTATTAGAGCGCAAGAGAAGGTCTAATAACCTTACTTCTGCCAAAATGAATGAAAAAACAAATAACCTCAAGTACACGCTAGGTTCAGAGATTGTTTCTTCTGAGCTGGCGTACAGCTAGGAAGAGGGTAAGCAATTCTCACATAGTGAGGGCAATTTGCTTACGATAGTGGCAATTCGAAATGTAAGCTCTTTGCCTACTGTGGTTTTATATGGGCCTACAATGAGGATTGTCTATTTTATTGTATAATTTGTTTGGATTCAGTTAAATTCTAAATATTACGTAGACATTTTGCTGCATTGAATGTTAACGCTGTAATAGTGTATACATTGCTTAGCCAGGAGGGAAATAATGAATTGTGTTTTTCAATTCTGGTAAGGTCTGCAGCATATATATTTGTATAAAGCAAACTTCTTGAGAGTTTGGAAGGCTTAAAGGCATTTAGTTAATCCTGCATTTAACATTAATCTTGTAATAGTGTACACACTGCGTAATAGTCATTGAGCTTTTAATTCTATAAGGTCTGCAGTGTATACATTGATATAAAGCAAATATTCTCGTGAGTTTTAATAGATTTCTAAAAGCCATTGCTAACATTCCATGCCTTTTAATATCGTATATTATTTTCTATAATATGTCTTACGTACAACATATGTGTCGTTATACAAGACAGTTTGTTTGAAATTAATTAATCATTCTTAATAAAACTCCATCGTAGCTGAAGCTTAATATTTTGCTTATGCATTTATTTCAATCATGTGGACCAATCTTCCAAATAAAAGCAGCAGAGCAAAGAAAGGAGACTGCCGACGGAATGTATAGCATACCTTATAAAAACAGAAGTTCGATTATTTATAAATAGTGGTGAAAGTTTGGTCTGAAAGAGGAAAAGTATGACCTACCGTAATTTTCAAGCAGTTTATGCACTTTAAAAATTAAATGCAGATCGCTTTTCAACTACATTTATATTGAAATTTAGTTCTCAAAGCAGCTATTACTCATTTAAATATGTTTGAATTTCTACCAATACTTTTTAAGTTACAGGATATGCAATTACTTTAAAATCTTAACAAAAATATGAAGTTTCAAATTTCTTGCTCTGTTAGGAAAATGTAAGTATAAGAAAGTAAGAAAGAAATTCCTGATTTCAGAATAAAACTTCTCAAAGTTGTGTTTTTCCCTCTAAAGACGCTATTCTTACCAAAAGAAAATTAACAAATTAGGCGAAATAACCAAATCAAAAACGAGTATCAACTTTATAGTTTTTTCCTTGAGTCGGTTCCATTAATATTGAGTGTATGTTTCAAAGAAATAAACGCAAAAAGAGATAAGAAGAAAAAAATAGAATTTTATAAATTTAACTTCATTTCCCGGAAAAAATACAATTATATATTAGTATAATTATATTAATGGCGGTGTTCTAAGTGTGCAATTTTATTTATATACAAAATACTATAATATGTCGAGGGCAGCAGAAATAAGTCTTGAAGAATAGGTGAAATGAGAATTCTAAGGATACGTTTCAAACATAAGACTGAAGAAAACTGCACATTTTGCTTATTTTATTCTGCAACCCTAGTCTATGTAAAAGAATAGCTGTTAATTTCTGTGATTATCCATTTTTAAGTATTTTTAGACTCACATTACTCTAGAAACAGGAAAATCAAATAATAATTAAAGGAAACGAAACGATTGCAACTGGACCCGATTTTGCTGACAAGGTTCGTATAGCCTCTAAATTCCCTAGTATTGTAGCAACGTTAACAATTTTCCCGTCCAGCCTCGACACGCGCTAAGTCTACCCGTGAATGGAACGTCCTTCAACACGTTGCCGATTTGGAGTAGATAATCGGGATAACGACCTTGTCCCCCACATGCGAGGAAGAAAAAGTACACCGGAACGAAGACGACTGCGTATGTTTAATTACTGCTAGTGCATCCATCAAAATAAATTTCGATCGTGTTGGCAAGCGCGGCTCTCTATTTGCGATTATTTATCTTTCTATAGGACTGAGACAAATAGGCGTACACGGCAAAAATCACCTGTTTAATTTTTTTTATTTATTTATTTACGGACGCTCTTTAACATCTCAGGTCATCAGCGTTCCATTCAATTCAGGGCGTGAAACAGCCGACAAATTTTGCTCAGAGGCCTCTCTTTCAGGCTTGAGGTTCTTTTTCGTGCCGTAAATGTACGACACGGACCCGCGGCTTTACTTCCCTTCCGAAGGAAGTCATACTTAGGATTTTTACGCCCGAAAAAATCCATCAATCCTGGCCGGGTTAGAACCCGCGACCTTGGGTTTAGGAGGCAAGTACCATTACACCATCAGGATCGATTAACTCACCTTTGAAAGGTAATGCCAACTAAATTAGCGCACTTTCTAATGATATTAATTCAAAGTTAGGTGTCTTTTCTAGAGAAACAAAAGGGTACATTGTTGAATGAATGAATAAATTGAGCCACTTATGTCCCATTCAGGGCTAGGACCTCGGTAAGCTGGGAGGGTTCATCGGTTTCTGATATAGGAGCTACTCTATGACTTTGTTAAGTTTATAATGTTTCTTATTTTATAAATTTAACACCAGTTTAAATATAAGGTTTAAGTGTTGAGTCTATTAAGTTTTTGTACTGGAAGTTTAGTATCACTTTCACTATTGGTTTCAGTTGTTCTCTTCCTTCTGCAGGCTACGCTGGTCCAGTCTGACCCAGATACTCTCCTGAAGGAGCTTCCCTACGTCGTTCTCGGTCTCCCTCTTCCTCTCCTACCGATACGTGGATCCTATGTGGTAGCTATATGCCCCCATCTGCTGCTCGGTAGCCTTGCTACATGCCGCCTCATTTCCATTTCAAGCTGTTTGCACGTTGAGCTACGTTGTTTATTCCTGACATCTTTCTTAATTCCACAATGATATTTCATCCATAAAAAATATCCCTACATTTTTACGCTTCATTTTGGTTGGCAGATTCTAATAGTATTATTTTGAGCTTCTGTTAGGCTCCAAGTTTGGCATCCATATAATAATGTTGGGAATATGCACGAGTCCAGCACGTCTAATCTCAGTTTTCAGTTCAAAATATTGTCCACCAGTATGAAATTCAATGACCAGAATGCTCTCCATGTTGATTTCTTTACCCATGTGATACTGGAATGCAACTGTTTGTCCTAAGTAGACATACTCTGTTAGGTATTTTAGTGTTGAGTTGATTCTAACGGGTGTTACTTGGTTGTTTGTCATGATCTGTGTTTTCTCCATGTTCATAGACCGGCAGTATTACTCTGCTTGTTAACATAGTGTAGCATTCTTTGAAGGCTATCTGCTAATATGGCAAATAGGAGTATGTCATCTGCGAATCTTAGATTGGTAAGTTTGTATCCATTTATGTTAATTCCAAATCTGTTTCCCCATTTTATTTTGCGGAATGTTTCCTCTAATATGCTTGTGAAAAGTTTCGGAAAGATTGGATCGCCTTGCCTTACCCCTCCGTCTAGTTTGAAAGGTTGCCCTTTCTTATCTGTTGCTACCTTTGCATATCATTCGCTATAGAGTTAATAACGAATGCATTTGAAAACGTAAAAGAACGATAAAAATGTAATTTTTAAACTTTAAATGTATTAATAATTTTGGAGAAACAAACCTTTAAAAATCTTTAAACCTATCTTTCAGTTCATACTATCTCTTTGAAGCCACTCATATCTCTTAGTTTTCTTCGTTTCTTATAAAATTTGTCTTCATTGATGGGCATACCAAGGATCTACACACTTTAGTACAGATGTGACACAAAGGCAGCACGCTGAATTATGATTTGGAAAATAATGGAAGAGTCGCGCGCTTGCTTGCATGGCACACGACACTCTGCTGCACTACCTCTAGGAGTTCAGGCAGAGGTAAAGAAAAATGTGCAGTATTCGAACGGTCTGTGCTCAAGTTGAGAGCTAAGGAATATGCTACGAAATTTCTGCAATATCTCTGTAGTTTAAGTTTAAAATTCTGGGCTAACTCATTTCATACGATTTGCTGTTACTGTCACTCCTTTATTTTGATATTTCACGAAAAAATAACATGTTTACTGATCAATCAACATTTTCAATGAATACTATGTTAGCTATATTAAACATTAACATAATACATACCCAAAAAGAATTATCTGACTTCTCAACAATCACAGGACAAAAAAAATTAACAAAAATATAATAAATAAAAAGTCAGATATGAAAAGCACAGTTCTGTTGCTTTTGAGCTTTGAGATATTTCAATTCCTATAATTATTAATTATTTTATAAGTTCTTATTCATGAGTGAGTAAAATGTATAAATGAAAAAGTAAAGTCATACTTCTTTGAGAATTTGTGAATTAATTTACAATTTCATCTCTTGAATAGTATCTTTACATTGAGGTTATTTGAGTTACGGGCCGCATTAGAGTGGCTGCTTACTAAGGAAAAGCAATCGCCACGCGTAAAATTTGTATTTGTACTTTTATTGAAATCATAAAAAAGTAAAAGGAATGGATTTTCAAAAACATAGCTGCTTTCATACAGACCGTTTGAGATTTCTATTTTAGGACATAAAAAGAAGTGAAAATGACAAATTTTGTTGCACCGTTTTTAACCTTTTCATGAAATTAGCATATTTATCCCTTTGCACCCTTTCTTTGATGCTTAAGCATCTTTTTCATGTTTTGTTAAAATTAGATGCAAAAATATTTTTTCTTCAGCAGAAAAATACACGATTTTCACTCTTCCTGAGCAACTACATAAAATCTTATAGTTTCATTTTAGAGCAGAATGAGAGCTATAAAATGGCATATTTATAAAATTGCAGCTCCAATGGTTTTCAAACCTGTAAGAGGAAACACAGATTTCAATTCAAGCTATTAGCCATTACTACAATTCTCTATTTTATATAAAGAAGACTCAAATTTCCAGTTGCTGAACTTGATTGTATTTGTGTTATTGCAGTCCGATTACTTTACCATGACAAAACTTTAGAATGCAAAGATGAATTCAAGAGACAGCTCATTAACTAATGGTCTAATTCTATAAGAAAAGCAAAGAGCGAGAATAAATCAGCACATCCAGTACCGCAATCATGCGAAGAACGTTGAACTGCACAAGTCGCAACCTAATCAACTACCTTGATAAGTGCCTTCGCTTCAGGATCTGAAAAGCAGCTGTCATCGGATCAGTTCTCTGCAGATCTTACCGTGACATTCGTTCAGTCAGGAATTACAGTCCATAAGGTCCTGCATTTAAATAATTACTCGAAAAGTACACGCTAAGATTTACTAGCGGGTAAGAGCACCCTGGGAAAAAATTACTTATAGCCAATTTTGATAAGGTTTTTGAGAAAATAAGGCAAACATGAAGAATTCGTATAGATGAAACTAATAATGTGTTGCAAAGATACATGCTGAATGTCCTGCTGTTTCAATTATCTAGTGAAAGAGTGAAAACCATGCTCTTTGAGATGCACCAACTCGAGAGTACAGTAATGCAGTCATTCAACGATTCATACACGAAACTGCAGTCGAAGAGCAAGGATGCGAAAAAGTCAGACTTAGTGGCTCTGATCTAGCAAGCTACATGCTTTCGGCTTTCCAACAAATGGTTGCTTACTCCAATCTCAATCATGTGACATGTATTGCACATGGACCACACCTGTTTGTAAAAATAGTCAGGGAGGAATATAATACGCTATTCAGTGCTGCTCCGATGAAAATTCTTAAACCCCAAATCGTCAACTTTGTACCGAGAAGTTACTGGGCTCCATTGGCTTCAGTAGATATTGAGTGGAGTTCCTACATATGTACAAAGGTTCTGAAAACTAATATTAAAAGTTTAGGAAAAGTGCTGATCATATGCGTTTGTTCAGATCTAAAGCAGTTATATTCACATTCTTCACTCAGCACTTTAGCAAATAATATAAAGCAACGAATATTTATGAAATAAACCTGGCGTTTACTGGGTTTTAACCAAAGTATTACACTGGATACTGGATTACGCATAACATTTCTATGTTTTCGAATGTAAAGTCCTGGCGCTTTGAGCTCAGAATATGTAGAGATCTATGTACATGTTCCTTGTCACTGAGAGACCCTATCTCTCGACTTTTTAAAACATGTTGGTCAACATTTACCTTCCTGGAACACAATTTCCAAAACATCTTGCAAATCGCCTTAACAGTCCTTTACAGAATCCCCATTCTTCAAGACTATTTATGTATTGGCATAACTAACGAAGAACAATTAACACACAATTTACACACAGTACAAATACAATCGCCTGTTGATAAAGTCTCGCTCAAATTAACAAACTACTAGTTGCTACCTGCACATGCATTATACTGCCTAAACGAACAGCTTCTCCCAATATTCTCCCGCGCTCTGTTGACCCTTAAGTCAAATAATCTCACTGTACGAGATTTAGATTCACGACAGGCTCCACAATGTCTTCTGATGTTACTATTTTTGCAAATCAATCATTCTGCTACATTTTCTTGTTCTTGGCTTAAATCGCCAAACTTAACTAAATTTTCAATTCTAGCGTAAGATTATAATTAAGGGGATGGATGACAGGAGAGATAAGGTTGAACGCATATTTACTATTGGAACGAAATTTCACTAGAGCACGTAGAAAGCAATTACATCGCTACCCTAGCATCAGGTTGCATAATGACGCGATCTTCTGATGTCTTTCCGAACAAAAAAAAACTTGTTGACCCATTGCTAAGTGCCTCTAAGTTGATAGATTGTTCACCAAAAACACCTTTATTGAAGGTATGAACGTATAAGTTTTCCACTGTTACTACAATGTTATTGTGGTGTTTATTTTAGGGAAATAAGTGGTGTTGGTTGCTATTGATGACTAAAAATTACCTTACCTCTTTAGCGAAGCAAGATCGACTTCAATCCTCAAAACATAGTGCGGTTATCGATAGTACAGAACATGGCGGTATTCGAAGTTCAAACATGTTGGAAGTAAATCACCAATAGCGTGTTTGTTTTTCAGTAAGTTGATACTGATTTAGTGAAATTACACCATGAGCTTGTGTAGTATAAAGTGTTTAGTACAACATAGATCGCTTTTGTGTGCTCGATTATACCTCTAATTATGACAGTACATCGCACACTACCATATTTATTGTTTTTTTAAGAGCAGTCATTAAAGTCGAAGTGAATTAAGAGTAGACACCGTGCTAATTTTGAAGATTATGAACGCAGTGTGTATTACACATTTTGTATCAAAATTAGTGCCTAGGAAGGATACTTTCCCTGTGCAATTTTCCCTAATCTGCTATCATATGCAATGGGGAGACTTAGCAGTGGAAGGAAAGATACATAAGATTTCGGAGCGAAATGATGACACTTTAATGAATGGAGTGAACAGGGTATTATAACACTTTTGCTTTCTTTGCAAGTGAGATTAAGAAAAGACAGGTATAACCATTTATAACTATTTCCAAGGAAGACTATGACCTTTTCATTAAAATACATGATAAATATGATTCTGTCCCATCTATGCCGAGTAGGCTTAAGATGCCCAGTAATTTGGAAGTTAATGTATTTTTTAAAGATTTTTGCTCGACTGTGGAGAAGTTCAGTTCGATCTTGGTGAGCATGGAAGTAAAGAAAAAGGGAGCAAATTGAATAATAATAGTAATAATAATATATTAATAAACGTTGTCAAGAAAAGTTTAGTGCTATATCATGATTTGGATATAGCGAAAGCTGGTAAAATAAATTTTGCATTAGAACAATTCAAGGTATCTTATGCAAAACAAATTACATTTTCAGCAGAGCTCTTGACATGAACTCTTTCTTACACTGAACTTTATTTTCCATTAGTTTGTTTAAAATTGTTTGTTCTTCTTGTAGACAGCATTGGAATTAGATATAAACAGCTAACATTTTATATTTGTATGGATTTTACAAAAACCAAAATTCAAACCTAAAGATAGATACATGTGTGTATAAATGACCTATTACTTTTTAACTGCAATAAATTTGCTTAAAATAGTTTATACAAATACTTATGCTATTAAATGTGCATGTTGTTAGTGTTATTATTATTATTATTATTATTATTATTATTATTATTATTATTATTATTTAATTATTTACTGCACCGCAAACGGAATGGGCAGTAGTTGATTAACCATATTTTGTATAAGGATGATATTCTATGCAAGCCCGAATTCATATTATTTTATGTTTCGTTTGCATATGAGAAATATCATTTGCAAACAATTTCAGATCCTTAAAAAAGATAGAAATATTTTCTAATGATAAATAATGTCATCTTTAAACATAATGCTGTGTACAAATTTCGTGTTTGCAATCGGCAGTAGTAGGGCGATGACGGGGCTACCTTCTTTATTTCTTCCCTGTTTTGCGGTCTCTGTAGTAAAGTCAATCTTGAGCAAAGTAAACAAAAATGATGGTTTGGTAACAAACAATTGAATACGCAGTTTTTATTGCGCAAACACTTTCAGGTGTTTTGTTCTATAGGCATAGAACAAATAAAATATTAAATTTCGTCGTATTGAATTATATAAAGGCTTGTAAAATCAAGATCATTAAAAATAAAATCTTTTGTCATTATATAGAATGTAGGAAAAACTAAAACATTATACGCTATGTGTGAATTACGTAAGTTGATCAGTTCTCGCTGTCGTTCGGATGCAAACTTTTTATCTTCTGCTGATCTCCTTATAGCCTATAATTTTATGTTGAGCCTTTATGCTAATGGAACTTCAAATACAAATATATTTATCACTAACGCTTTATTGCGACGTGCATAAATGTTATTTTAGTAAATGTGGTTCTTAAAACATTTAAAATATTTATTATAAAAAAAGTAATTTGTTTAACACGCGGCACTGAAACTAGAAACTACATTTATAACACCCAGCACTATAAGATTCCAGTGTAACCGACCTTGGTTTAATGCGGATACGTGATATTGTTAACCTATTTAAGTGGACTTAAATTACATATATAAAATGATTACATATTTTTTGTGATTATATTCCTCGTGGCGGTTTAGAAATTAGCCCATAATGCAAATAGTGAATTATGCAATACATATTACATTGATTTCTAAGATTTATACGCATAAATAGATATGTTGGCAACTCTGGAAATATGCCAGGTTGGAATAGAATAACAGCTTAACCCATCAATGCGTGACGATATCGTGAACTTGCACATCATGCATGTGTGGGTGAAGGATAATCCGAAAGCGCAAGTGGCTCACAATAATCAATACAGATTCAGTGTTAATGTAAGACGAGGAGGATCTTATCGCACAGATCCATGCACAGTGTGAAATCTTCGCAAACTACCACAAGTCTTTAACCGTGTGCGCTAATATCTGCACCGCCGATGTACTCTTTATAATCACGTTGGGGGTTCCACAATCAAACTTTTTTGTACTTAAATGCACGATGTGATGCCCTTTTTGGATTGGTGAAATTTTCATGATAAAAATGTAGCCATCATATCCAAAAAGTTATGTATTGATGTCCCACAGCGCCCAAACCTATGCATTTCCGGACATGGGTCAAATCTTGAAAAAGTATCAGTTTGACCTCCCACACAACATACAAAGCGTTTCAGCGTTATTTTGAATCGCTCTGTATATATACATGTATACAAATTTGTTATATATTTGATTGAAGAAAATGCTCAATATATTTTCTAAATGTAAATTAGAAAATGTAGTTTCATTGTGGATAAAAATAGTCGAATTAAAATTATAGATTATTTCAGGGTGCTTATTTAAAATATGTGTCTAAACTTAAGAAATTAAACATTGTCCACATAGGTAGCGCTATCTTCTCTAAATTCAGCAAACTTCTAATGTATATTCTGATAAAATCGTCCCTTAAATGATGTTTCTTAAAGTATGTTTACGTGAACATGTTATTTAATAATGAAGTTTAATGAATAAGATATAATGGCTTAGAGAACGGTTAAATAATCCTCCAGACTTAATAAAGAAGGAGAAATTGCAATTCAAGCTACAATAAGCTATACAAAACACACAAATGGATATCTAGAGGTAAAATTGTAAAAACTGAAAAGGATATTAGAATAATTATTTTCGAACCTTGTAAAAAGCTCATTACTAACAGGCTCGAAGTCCTCTACTATAGCGTGGTTCATAACTTCATTTCTACATCTAAGTCACCAAATGAGTTCAGGGTCCTCTCACTTACAGAGGTACTTAGAAATCCGGAACGGTTTATTATTTTCCTATTTTATAATATTCGATCTCGGTTAAAGCATTACTCATTCGGAAATGGTGTCAATTCCCTTTCTAAATCCAAGTTTCTTGAGCTGAAATGGTTTCAAGGGCGCTAACTGAACCGAGCGCATCGCCCCTTCTGTTACCTTGCTCTCTAAATTACAGACAACATTCACTTTGCTTGGATACAGCTGAGTTGTAGGTACTAAGAGAGATCTCATAGCCTACGGAAACACAAATCTGTTAGACATTAACTGCAAATATTCCTTTAGTAACTAAAGCGCAGAAAGAAAAAGCAAATTGTCGGTCCTGGTGGGTAGGGTAAAATATACTTGCCATCTAAATCCAAGATCGCGGGATCGATCCCGACCAGGACCGATGGATTTTTTTCGGGCATAAAAATCCTAAATATGGCTACCTTCGGAAGGGAAGTAAAACTGTGGATCCCATGTCGTACATTTACAGCACGAAAAAGAACCTCAAATCTGAATAAAGAGGCCTCTGAGCAAAATTTATCGGCCATTTCACGCCCTGATTTAAATGGGATACTGATGACCTGAGATGTTAAAGAGCGTCCGTAAATAAACCAAATCAAAAAGAAAAACAAAACATTTGTTTCCAGCTCCTGTTAAATAGTTTGTGGCTATGGAGCTCGTTTATCATAACCAGGAATATGAATATGTCTTGAGAATCTAGAACAATCAACCCACAAACATAATGAGCAGTAATGAAATATTGGCATAAACTATGCTACATGTACTTCATTTAATGCTTTAAAAATATAATCTAGTAATTTCAGTTCAGAAGTCTTGAACTGCTCCGTTTTATCGCTATAGTTAAAGTTCGAACTATCCATCATAGAAGTAGAGTTATAAATTAGTATTTGCATGAAATGCAGAAATCTATTAATCAATTTTAATTTGAAACCGTAGTAAAGAGATAAAAAAGCATTTGCGCTCCTTCTTTAGTTTGTGACAAATGACATAAACCATTTTTCTTCTAGCATATGTGATAAATTTATTAATTTTTGTCTAATTGCTACTTGAAATATATTGTTTTTAAAGTTAGTACATGGATCATATTTATATAACTGATAAATAAAATTCTAAAATTGTATTGATTTTGTCTTAAATACTTAAAATATATTCTCATTTTAATGAGCACTAGTATTAATGACATAAAAATCTAGATAGCATTTATCTTGCTTTGACATTCTTCAATATTTTTCAAATGAAATAATAAACTATAGCTTTATTAATAAAAGCCTTGTCCCTTCCATTACTATTACTATCTTGGCAAGTGAGAGTCACATCTTCAGTTAGCTATTCAACATTTGATCAGATTTATCATTTACGGAACAGATGAAACGTCCTCCGTTTACTTTCAGTTCACCGTCAAATAACTTTCTAACATTGCCCAGAATTTGCATGAACATATAAATTTTGAACTGGTTTTTGAGTACTCTTGAGCTCATTATGAAACTGCTAAAGGCTTTTTATATTCGTATTCAATGCTGTTGTACTTTGTGACCATGCATTAATATTTTACTGAGCCCTTCCATTTACGCCTTTAATTACAGGGCATTCGCCTTTCCAGGTTAAGGTAAAAAGAGAATTTACTACTTAGAGGTAACCTGTCAGTCATGGGAGTCGAAACCGGATCTGACGATTAATAAGTCATAACAGCACTAATGATGTGTGAACTTGAAAGGTGTTTTTTTTTTTTTTTTTTTTTTTTTAATTCGCTCTGTATGTATACTGGATTTTACAACCATTCATTTTCATCATACACCCGTATATGGGTTGAACATACATATAGAACGCCTTAGAATATAATCTCCATAACAACCTATTATTTATTTATCTGTCAAATTAAATGTTTTTTCTAGCTTGCAAGTCACACGTATTAAGTGAAAAATGAAGTTCTGAAAGTATTCAAGAAGGGGAGACAAATGAACTTCAGTTATTTATTATCTGCACTAGAAAGGCTCAACATCAATAAAAATGTGATTAACGTTCTTGCGCCGTCTGTGGTGCCTCAGCAGTATAAACGAGCGTTAAACATGTTAAAAAAAATGTTGGGAAAGATACCCCTTTATACCAAAGAGTACAGAATTGGTCGTGATAGTGTAGATGTGAAAGAACTTGTGTATATGCCAAAAGTGCAGGACAGCCACAAGAGGTGTGTACTCAGGAAAATGTTAATATTTGTGGTCTAATCAAAGAACTTCGGTTTACTACTAAACTTTTACCGGAGATCACAGCCAATTGAAACTATAATAAATTATTTGGAACTTGGTATCAGCATGACGCATAGACAACTACACCGCCTTATTACAGTTGATGAAACATGAGTTCACCACTTCCAACCTGAATCCGAACTTCAAAGTAAAGAAAGGTGCAATCGAAAATCTTCGGCACTTAGCAAATTTAGAGCCCGTTTCTCTGCAGGCAAGATTGTAACTATGTTTTTTGGGATGCTAAGGGAATTTTCTGAAACGGGTAAAACAATAACAGACTAGTTTTACGTAAATTTTGTGATTGCATTAAAGAAAAAAATGGCCCTCACGCTAGAGCCGAGGGTTTTTTTTTTTTTTTTTTTTTTTTAAACGGAAGCTCTTTAACATCTCAGGTCATCAATCAGCGTCCCATTCAATTCAGGGTGTGGAGTTAAATGGCCGATAAATTTTGCTCAGAGGCCTCTTCTGTCAGGCTGGAGGTTCTTTTTCGTGCCGTAAATGTACGACACGGGACCCACGGCTTCACTTCTCTTCCGAAGGAAGCCATACTTACGATTTTTACGCCCCGAAAAAAATCCATCGATCCTGGCCGGGTTTGGACCCGCGATCTTGGGTTTAGAAGGCAAGTATGATTACCACTACACCTCCATGACCAACTGAGTAAACTAAGCGAATTCCTCATCTAGTAGAATAAATTTAAAAAAGAATATAACATCCAAATTATGATCTTATTAATTAATGAAATGAATATTGTGTGGTATTAGGGGGGAAAATTAGAATTCTTGCAATCTGTAAGTATTAAAAAATGGAGAAACTACCATTTTAGAATTATTATTAAAATTAAATCACAAAAATTAATTGCAAAATATTAATTATATGAAACATATTACCACTGATAGGCAAAGCTATACTGTGTGGGTATTTTTAAACATTTTTAAATGTAACCATGTTTATAAACTGAGCCGTCGATATCACCTTTACATTCACTAAAATAGAGTAAAATAAAAAAATATTTCGAATTACATTGTGTATTTAAGAAGATGTTCATATGTTTCAATAAAACAAATACATGTTACTTATTTAAAAACAATTACAATGTTCTATGCAAATATACACAATCAATAATAAGCAATCGAACGTTTCATCGATTTTCGTTGACTTTGAAATTTAATTTAAAAGTTATTATAGTAAAAACGTAACGCAAACGTTTTCTATTATAGAGATCTCTTACATACAAATTTAATTTTCAAACACATATTAGATTAATATTTAACATTTGCTACCTTCAGACTATATTTTTGTTAAATATAAAGCATATGCATCGTTATAAATACAGTTAAATGTTTAATTAATTTGTCCTTTTATTTTAAAACAATATACTGAAAATTAAATGCAAGAGCGCTTTTTAAGTTTCGATTTTCAAGTATACCCCTACTCCTAATGTATAATTTCCCTAATTTTCAGAAACGTATTTATCTTATTTTATTTATGGTATACACCGAATTTTGTTATGAGGAAACAAATATTGGTACCGCTAGAGCGATTTTTATATTTTGAGTTTCAAATAAAACCCCTACTGCTAATGACCCGATTTCCCTGATTTTCAGTAACTATTTTGTTTATTTTAGTTAAATGGTATATTGGATTTCAGGTAAACCCCACTACTAATAAACTGATTTCACTGATTTTCAAAAACTTTTGTTTCAATGGAATATATGAGTTTCTTTTAAATTTCGGCAGCTAGAGCGATTTTTAAATTTCGCTTTAATCCACTCCCGTTTTTCAGATATGCCATCACTCCTAACAGTCCGATTGCCCTGATTTTCTGAAGCTACTTTTATCAATTTGTTTAAAGCATTTTACCGAGTTTCTTTCAGAATAAACAAAAATTGCGATGTTAGAACGTAGAAGATATAAGTGATTTCAAGCACATAGTGATTTCTGGAAAATAATTTTATGTGCACAACCCACTTATGGCACTTAGCAAAGAAAAATATGATTTTATTGCTCATTCCTATGGGAAATAGTAGAGCAAGATCGTCTGCAGAACTAGCTCTTTTTTGGTCAATAGCAGTATAGTGAATGCTGATTTTTATGCTACAATTATGCACACATATTTCCTGTGACGCATGTGTTCATGGTTCTCAGCTGCAGAGAGAGGTGTTTTCCTCAAGAACCGGACGCTGTTGTCCGGTTGCAATGCCCGGGAGGCGCCCTAGACCTTAACAAGTGTGCGTGCTCAAGTGTCAGCAAAATTTCGGTCATGGACAGTCAAGCTGCTGTCACTTTTTCTCTCAGTCTACACATAGTATCTTTATGTAAGCATGCAGGCAGGCAGTCAGTGACCGTACCGCACAATTTGGGGAAACACTTTTTGGCATTTACCTCAAGGTTAGATGTGATACATCATAACAACAAACTATAAATGACTGTTGAGAAAAAATACAGAGAACTTCCTCAAGGCTCTTGCTATTTCTACACTTATCCAAGAGCAAGTGGCATGTCCTTGACTCTTCAAACATCAGAATTTTATAATCTAGTTTTAAAACTTTTTCCTTTATGCTCAACTTTCCATGTGGTTATTTTTTTCCTCTGTTTGAACTTGGTCTTTCTGTTCTTATTTTAGATAGCTCCTTTGTCTTGAAGCTTTTTCTGCTATGTGATTTCCATAATCTACGAAAGAGAAAATATTAGAACAAAGAAACGAATTAAACTTACTTGCCCTGACCTATATGCACAGCATATAATCCCAATATTTTGTACAGTAAGGTTATCTGAGTTAGGGCCGCCTGAGCGCAGTTGCTTACTCGGGAAGTGCAGGTGCCGCAACCGAAAAAAGGAAAATAGAATCGCCACGCATTAAGTTAATATTTTTATTTCAGTATTAATATTTTTACTGAAAGTATAAGAAATTAAAACTGATAATAATACGTACTAACCTGAATTTCCAGAGATGTTGAAAAGATGCTCCTCTATTGCAATGCTCTTCCGCCATCTGATGTTTCCTACATTTCATGTAAGTTTTCTTCCATTAGAACACGGCAGTTCGGAATGCATTTCTTGTAAATGAAAGATCCTGTCTCGTAATTTTTAAAGTTCAAAATAGTCGTTTGATGTTTTTCGCTAAAAAAAATAATAATAATAATTTTCACCCCTACACCTTTGACAATAATGTAAAAATTGTTTTAGTATTTTTTCTCTTCCAGTTCTATTAGCATAATCTTTCTCTGCGTATTCTTCGATTTTTTCTATGTTTATCTTTTCTAAGACCCCCACATTTCCTTTATAATTCCTTCCCTTGCTCTTCTCGTAAATTGTGTGTAATTTATTCTTGCCTGTTGTAGTTTATTATAGTCATGATAAAAGTAGTTATGTTAAACTTTATATATGCCCAATAATATAAGTACTGTAACTGTGACAGTTTTAATCAAAGTTTGCTGAAAAGTTTAACAAAGTTTGATTTTATTGTAAATATCTGTATTGTTTATCAAAGATAGCAATGGTGTGGTGATGTTGGTGCTGTTGATGGCGGCGGTAGAGATGGTAGTACATTTAATCCAGTGCGCCATTAGAATAAAACTACAACAGGCACAAGGGTCCAACGTACTATACATGTTTTAATAATATATCAGGAATATTTTAATACAGAATATTAGAGTAGATATTCCAGAATAAAATATATACATTTAACAACAAAAATAAAGAATAAAATAAAAAAGTAAATAGCAATCGGAATGCCGCACACATACAGCTGGATTCCTTCAATTTATTTCCCACGCCCTTTCCCCTGTTATCAGCCTTTTCAGATCAGTGCTAACTCGCTTTCATCCGAAATGTACCTGTTTTCTCCTCCTATTTCTCGTCTGCCAGCAAAGCCCAACATTTCCTATTTGATTCGATAAATGGTAGTAATATTTTTGCTTCCATTCCTTCGTATCTTTACATTCGGCCAGTAAAGATATCCACGATGATTGCTCTTCACAAATGGGGCAAATTCCCAACTTATTTTCGTCGATGACTTTAATCATCCGCAATCCCTTATTCTGGTTAGTGAATTTTGCCCGTATTAGTGCACTGCTCCATTTCATATTCAGGTTTTAGTTCCAATTATACTTTTTCAAAATCATTTGCCTGCATTGCCCAATTATCTGTTGCCATCCATGTCCCTCAAGTGGTTTTTAACCTTCCTCTATTTACTCTTTCTATTCCAAGAACAGGATGACATTATTAAGTTTTATATATATAGGAAAGCGGCCGATCGTCGTGATTGCTATTAATGCGTTGACAGAGTGGCGTGATGGTGTTAACTGTATCTACTGACTGTTGCTTCGAAGTATAGGCATGCATGTAGTAGATATGCCCATAAGAAGAGGATTAATTACGTCTATGCCCCATCTGGACAGTGCATTAGTGCGAGCTGCCTCAAAAATCACTTTCGGTGATAAACTGATGTTCATTCATAAAAGAAATATTGGAAGAATGTTATACAAAACTTTGAACACATGGAAGTGGTATAGGTAATAAAAATGTGAAGTAGTTGCATTATCAGTAATAGATTCATTTGAAATGTCAGAATTAGAAATTACCTTAAAGGAAAGCAAAAATAAAAAAAAACTAGCAGGCTGTGATGCTTTAAGTGTATAATTTTTAAAATATAGTTCATACACATTTAAAGAAAGATTTCTTAAATAATTGAGTAATTGCTGTTTTAAGAAGGAACCAGGAAAGGGGTACACATCACTCATCATATACCATTTAAAAAGAGACAGAGACAATCGTGAGAGATCTTCTTTGCACTGCGTATAAAAAGTATATAAAGATTATTAACAAAAGATCTCAAAAGATTGAGAAAAATACTCCAATAAAGGCAGGAGTTGTACGGACTATACTTTCACTGTAAATATTGATAAATTATAGAGAAAGTCAATAATTTAATAAATTAGAACATGTGTTATATACAGAAATAATTCTTTCACACTAACGTGTGTAGGAAATTAGTTGGAAAGGAGGTTCAAACCATGGGGGTTCAAACCATGGAATTCATATCCGTGTGTAGGACATAGAATGCCAAAAACCCATGGTATCTTAGCCATGACCCGAATTTTTCAAGTCTTGATTTTTCCTTTCGAAACACATGTTTTGTTTGATCATTTTGTTAAGGTCTTTGACTTTTAGTTAGAGATAAAATATACATTAGTTTAAATAAAATAAATATACCATTACATTTAATTTAGGTAATTAAAAGTGCATTAAAATATAGTAAATTATTAGATAACATAAACGTAACATTTACTATAGTTAATAAGGACATTAAATAAAGATTTAGCCCGCCATTTTTAATGTTTACATAGACGAAATTCTATGAGAATGGAAAGTTAAGGTTAGTAGTTTTACTACATATTGATTTAATAAATTATTTGTTTTGATTATTTGCGAACTATGAGGCTACAATTGCTAAAAATAAAAGACAATTACAAAGAACTTTATTCGAATTGGGAAAAATATAAAATATTTAATGTAATAATATACTCTCAAAGATTAACGTTCTGACCTTCTGAGGCCCTTGTACCATGCGATCAGTTTTGTTTTTCACCCGGAGAGTTTTGTCTATGAGCGATCACGCCGCTCGTTGGGCCGGTTAGCTCTCGGCGTTTAGCGGAAGGGTAAAATAACAAAACAAACCAACTTTAGAGGCTCATTACCTACCAACTTATCACATGAGGTGCCCGCCTTCATTCTGCACGCATTTTTGTCATCTCTTTAGGAAATTATTCATCACTCGCCGCACTGCTTTTTGAGAAATTCGGACAATTTCCTGTCAAATATCTTTAAGTTCTTGTATGGCGTGCGGGTTCGTCTTGTACAGCATTTTTTTAATTTACCCCAAAGATAATAACCTCAAGCTGTTAAATTGGGGTACCGAGGAGGTCACAAATTCCTACTATTAACTCTGTTGTGCAAACACGTTGTGAATTGCTCTCATGGAATTATTCACAGCGTGAGCAGTGGCAGAGTCCTGTTGAAAAAATGCATGATCACGCCATCTGTCGGTTAATTCTCTGAAAACAGGGGTTAGGGTAGTATTCACATAAGTAACAAAATCAACTGTATGGTCAAAATAAAAATTGGTCCTATGATTCTTTCACCAGTGAGTTAACACATGTAAATTTACATAAATACACGCTGTGCCGTTGTAAACACACGAGGCATTATACAGTTTATACATACTGTCGAAGAAACGAACAATATAACACACCCCGGGAACAGCTGCGCTACGAGCGCAACAGCCAAGGGCAACAAGTGATCAAGCAGGCTTGCTATCTCCTCGGCAAACGAATGGGAGCTCGCTGATAGGAAAAATGTCGCACCGCGGGGGAAAAGCATCACAGATCGCACTGTATAAAAGGAAGTGAGATCATTACTGTAAATAAAGTAATTTAACAAGTTAAATCCTTTAACTTTCTTGGTTGTGAAGCATTCTGTAATTTTGATGATAATAATAAACTTAAAATCATAAAATGTACCAAATTAATCGTACTATTACTATAAATTTAAAAAATAAATTTGGGAAGGAAACAAAAATAAAATGATACAAAATTGTCCTTCCTTCTTGCTCATATGTAGCTGCAGTTAAATAAATGATGAGAGCACTCAAAACAGCATAAATGAATTTTCTGAGAAATATGGAAGAAATGCGAAGAATTGAATGAATTACAAATGAAGATCTAAGAACAATTTTATAGGCTGAGAACATAAACAAACAATATAATAGAGAAAGTTAGAAGTGAATGATGGTCTCATTTAAAGCGATTAGATAATACTAGGATACTAAAACAAAATTTTACATACAAGTCAACTGGAAAGAGGGATGAAAAAGAGATGAATGGATCAGTCTTTGTTGGGGACGTAAAGGGCCAATACGTAAAGTAGAAAATGATGATTGTGATGACAGAAGTCTAGGCTGCATATTCTTAAATGTAGCACATGATAAGAATGTTAGGGACTGTAGAATCCATCCTCGGGGACTTTCATCCCATATTTAAAAAAAAAATATTTTTAAAAATTAGCTAATTTAGTAACAGCTATAGAGAAAACCACTTCTCGATTTCTTCAACATTCCATTTATTATATGAATGTAAAGAATCTTAAGAATGGAGTGATCAAGTGAGCTTGAAACCAAAGTTTAAATTGTTCGGAAAAGATTTTTGTGCAATCGACAATTAAAATCGGCAATCTAAAATCCTGTTCAGAATACAAAAAGTACAAATATTAAAAACTACCAAAAAGTAGAGCTGAGGCTTGTAAATTAAACCAATAAAAAGGCAATCTAAAAGCAAATAGCTTCAAATCAGATGCAGTGAAACGGTTTAATTAAATAAAGGTTCAACATGAGAATAAATGGTGAAATAAAATAAAAAACGGATAAAGAAATTTTAGAGTTGAAACAAATTCGATATAGAATAATACTTGCAATTGTATAGATAGATTTCAAGGCGTAGTCTTGTGGGTCAAACTTTTATTCCGAAATATTTTGCATACCCAGCTATTAACATAATTTCCTCGAGATGTATTTTACTTTATTTTGGCACAAAGGCGGCATTACAATTGGGAAATAACTTATTTTTTTAACTAAACTTAATTTCGTTCCGCTTGATCACGAATTATGCTGGAGGCTGTTGGAGCCCTAGCAGTGACAGCTTAAAAAAGTAAACAAAAATAAAAGTGGCTTGGATAAAAAGTAATATGAAGCACTCGTTCTGCTCAGCTGTAAATATACAGATATGCTTCTTGATCAAGAAATTCTTGATTCACCAACGTTGGTGACGCAAGTTAATTTCTTCACATCCTTTGAAAATGTAGACCTTGAAAGTTGCACAAAAAGGTGTTACAACAGACAAATGTGATATGTTCTTTAAAAAGCTAGACTTGTCAACCAATTGTTCTATCTTATTAGCTAAAGGTCCTTTTAATATAGCAAAACTCAAATTGCTACTGCATTCGTTTCTTAGCAAGAGAATATATGTGAAGATATATGCATTATGTGAATATATTTGAGGAGGGAGGCCTGTAAATATACTAAACACTTTCTTACATATTTTAGTGTGACCGTCCTTGTCAAAAGGAACTTTTTAAAAAAGTTTTGTTACCACGGTGGTTTTAAATTGTTTCCCATAAGAATTGGCATCCCAAGTGTAGTGTTGAGCTGTAATCACTCTAGCAATCATTTTGTGACTTCTCTACCTCCTTTTAGATGGTCCTGTGTTGGTAGTTTTTGAAAATACAAAGGACGATATTCCTAATTATTCATTTCAGGTTTTTCAGGAGTTACTTCTCTGGGAGGTCTATGCCTCACTCACTCCGAGCCATAGATTTCAATAAGATCTTCTGCTTATATCAATGTTATATAAGCATGTTTTTAAAGACCATATAGAATGAAAAATGGAGAGCAATCTGACAGGATAAAAACACTTATTTAAAAATATATATTTCCAACAGTTTTACTCTCTGTTCTTTATCTACACCTACACTGACAACGGACTTGTCCTATGGTACGTCACTTTTTAATCATCCGTTACAAAACAGAACAAGTGTCTCTCTTTCTCTCTTATTACTAATACGTCCTTTCGCTCTATACTTTTTAACATGAACAGAATTTCGAAACGAAGAATTGAAAAACTACATTTCTCACATTCTTTCGATTTCCTCATACGTGAGAAGGGTAAATTCCAATATTTTATGTGTAATTTCTGTCTTGCCATTCAAAATAAGATTAATCGGATAGGTTTAACTTAATTTATAACATTATGACAAATATTTTTAATAATCTTACTCGTTCTCTGTGATTTGAAAGTTGATGGAAAACGCTCCTAGAATTACTTTAATTAAGAAATACAATCATTGTATATTTCGGCTCGTTACAATGGATTGTAAACTTAAATTGAGGAAATTTGTATTTCACTATTCATATATGTTTTTGCTTGGCGCTACTGCATAAATGGTATATGAATAGATACAATAGTTTTAAGAATATCCAGATTGTAGATCTGATGCAGTTTCATGTTATGAAGTAATTACAGAACATATTTCGCATACAACTCAATTAAACATATAAAACTGATGTAAGATAACGATGAAAAGGAAATCCGTATAAAAGGTAAGCCATTATTCAAAAATGTAGTACCTATAGTAATGCCTTTATGTTTAGTCTGGTTTATTTAATATGTTATCTATGTACTGTGACTATCTATATTTGTAATTACTCCCATAATGTGGTGCAATTTCTCCGACCAAACCGCATCACGGTCACAAAAAAAAAACCCTCTTGGTGGCTGTTCCAAAAAAAAAATAGTTTTGTGTGTCTTTAGCAGCTCACTCCTTCCTTCGTTTTACTGTTTCCTTATCTTGGAAAGAAGTTTTACTACAGGGTTTTTTTATCGTAATGTTGGTAGTTTCTCTTCATTAACTGTGATGTTGCGCCACTGAATACCTACTTCACGTCCAATTAGGGAGCAGTTTATCTCATTTTATTAGCGCTTAGAGTAGATACTAATAAATTGTACTAACTGTGAACATTAAAAAATGCTCATTTGAAATAATACTACTTTACAATGTTTGCAAACAAACAGATGGTAGGTCTGTCGAATTACATCGTTATTACAAAAAGTTTTATGTCTCTTTTTCCGCCTTTGAGGACGAATGTGATACGTCACCTCTCAGTGTTTTGTTTTTATACATTTTGAAATTTTGTTTACACCGAACTTTAACCCGGCGCCCGTACATTCTAATATGTGTATAAAGTCTTCCTTCGACTAAACAGGCAGTTTAGGAGATAAACACGATTTAGTTTGGCCACATCGCCACGAATGGCGGAGGTCGTTCAAGCGCGGACTCGTGAGCGGGAGATCTGGGATTTGATTCCCATCAGAACCGCCTTCTCTGACTGAGGTTTTGTCCAGGTTTTCCTAGTCTTCATAAATGGCAAATGCCGGGGAGGTACACTAAACTTAGGCCTAGAATGTTTCCTTTCTTCATTTCCCGGTTAACCATTTCATCTCATGTATCACCGCCACGGGTGACCGAGGTCGTTAAGGTGCGGACTCGTAAGCGGAAAGTCTAGAGTTCGAATCCCGCCAGGATAGTCCTCCCTGACTGGTTTTTTTTCAGGTTTTCCTCAGTCCTCATAAATGGCAAATGCCGGGGAGGTACTTTAAACTTAGTCCTAGAACGTTTCCTTCCTTAAAAAATCCTTTCCTAATATATCATTTCGTTTCATGTATCACCAGTGTTCACCGCCTATGGTGCCTCAGTAGAAAAACGGGTGTTAAACACTATTCAAAAAAAATCTCATGTATCATCACCGTACACCGCCTGTGATGCCTCAGTATTAAAAAGGGCGTTAAACATTTCTCAAAAAAAAAAAAGTTTGACCCCCGTAATGTTTCAGACTTCATTACATTTTCCTTTAATTTCCGAAACACCCACTCTGCTAATTTCGGGAATGATTTTATTTGCAAAAGTTGAAGAGTTTCACCTATTTCGTCTAGTTTTTCCTCTGTCAAAATTCTACATTTTTGCTCATTTTTATATTTTTCACTGAACCTTCGTTCTGGAAGGAAGAAGTTGATTAGGAAAGTTCTGATTAATTTCAGACGCACACAACGAGCTGATAATATTATGTTGACACAAAAACTGCGTTACTCTAGAACAGTGGTTTTCAACCTTTATTGTTCACGACACATCCTGCAAAGTGAGTTCCTGCAACGCACTGAAATATGTTTGCAACAACGAGGGAGACTTGTCTTGCACGCGTACAATTTGCCTTCAGCAGTCAGTTGTTTGTAGGCGTACAGTCGTAACTTCATTTTGTCCATGTTTTGGCATATTTTGAGGTTTGTTGTTGTTTGATACTCTTGTTATATTTATTTGTGCGGGTTGTATCCGTTTCAGAACAAACAAAAAGACAATAAGCGCAACAGACTTCTCTCAGTTGAAAAAGTAAGGCATGGGTGTTTGTCTTCAGCACCATCACAATTTCACCTTTGTGAAAGAAAGGACAAGCTAAAATTTCACATTAATAACTCAAACATTTTCTTGTGCGCGTAAAGCAATAAATGTCCTTTAAAACAAGCATGTTTACACTCTTGAATTTTTTCTTTCGTTTCCTTTTTGAGATACATTTTGAGTGATGTGATTTCAATTATTTTTACTGACAATATTACAAAATGTCGGATTTTAAGGCACACCTATGGAGAACCATTGCTCTAGAGTAAAGCATCTTACAATCTTTATAAACCAGTATACAGGCAGAAAAACAATGTGCAGAAAATTGTAGAGTAGAAAAGCGGTACTAAACTAAGCATTTTGAAGCTAGGAACATGGGGTCGCAGATGCAGTGTAATAACATGAGCGCTGCATGATTGAAATCTGACATTATGAAACACCTTCATTTTCCAGTTAAAATGAAATGTAACTCAAACGCTAAGTATGTACATACTGTCTCAACTAATGAGTTCTGGTATACAATGAAAACTAAATAATACACGCGCATGTTTAATTGATGTGCCGTGGAGGTCAGAGTTGTTTCACCGCGCCCGACCCATCAGCTACCAAATGTTCTGTTTAGGCGATTTCGAACTGCAAGTGAAAAATGTGTAGGGGTGCCATTATGTTGGAATCGTAAGTTTCGCCTAAGTTCAAGACTAACGTTCTGTATTACTGTACCATCCAGTAGGCTTCAAAACACAAATTCTGCATTGAACATCAATCCATATCCAGTTTTATTATTATAAAAGTGTGTTTTGGTAACATCTGGCACGCAACAAACAAATTTCACAATCTGAGACTCTAACATGACGGGTTCAATGCTGACGCATGTAGCGCAGTAAAAAGTTTCTGGGATCCCTTGTTTCTGTCCTCAAAATGCTTAGTTTGGTACTGCCTTTCTACTCTACAATTTTCCGCACCCAGAATACTGTCACGAGGTTCATTAAGCGATGCGAAGTTTAGGACGTGACAAAGGTATTGGAGGAAACGCCGCTCTGACCGAAATGTAAAATCGCCACAATTTTTAAGCAATGTATATAAAATTGAAACTGAAAAACCCTATATGCAGTCATATAAGAGTTTAACAAGAATAGTAAGCTGTTACGTAGTAAATAATTGCAATAAGACGCGTTAGCTCATAGAAAAACTAGTTTTTGCTCCCATGTTTCTTTGTTACACTAAACACCTTATTCTGTTATGTATGCATTCAAGAAGGTTACGTAGTTCAGAAATGTTCTACGTTTTGTATTTCTTTTATAGTATTCAGCATCTTTCCTTGTTAAGCACTTCTAAATTTTTTTTTTCCACTCGTTTTTCTTGAAGGATATGTGTAACCGAGGCTCATGCATTTAATAACACACTACAACATCACCTGAAGGATTTCAAGTATCTTCGACGAGCTGCTTCTACGCCTCCAAAGTTACAGCAACAGAGTTGCAAGATTTGCACAAAACAGCATTCTCTTTCTCTTTCTGTATTTCCACTATCATTTTTTCCTTTATATTGCGTATTTACTTTAACAATGAAATTATAATTACAAGTCATTTGTGTACATTTAATCTACATCCATAAATACAGAATGTAAAGCAAACGATAACGTTACATTTATGTTTATCTCAGTATTAATTGCTACCTAAGGATGAGTGATGAAAACAAATCCTTGATGAAGGAAAGCAGCTTCATTGTTTTAACTGGTTGTTTACAATCTGTACATGGAGTGGCATTTAGTTTCATTTTTTGCCGAGCACTTTGTTAGTAGATTTCCTTTCGCCGCCTTGTTTTTAGCAGAAAACAGTTTTTCATTTTGAATATAACCATCTAAGTATTTCCCTTGCAAATTACCGAATTTTTCAGTACATAATGTTTTCAAGCATTCCTTTTTTAGGGCAAGAAAAATGTCCTTGGCCATGTTCAACAAAAGTATCGTCTAATACATTACTGTATGGTACTTGTAACATTAGTAGAATTCTGTTCCATAAAGATTTCTGCAACACTTGTACTTTAAAACTAGAATTATTAACTTTTACAAGTGTACAAATACTTATTTGTTGTTCTATTCCATAGAAATATTAGTGTTAATCGGGCTCTTGTAACTTGTATATATTTTTCTACAAATGTAGGAATATTGTTTACTTCAAATACTAGTGCAAGTTTTATTATCTTTTAATAATTTTGGGAATCAGTTGACCAAAATAAACGAAGTATTAGGGAAAGTGATAATAATAAACATAATAATGTGTATAAAGAAAATAATCAGTATTTGAGTATGATGAAAAAATTAGGTTAAGTGAAATTAACCTATAATTGATAGTTGCTTTTCCTATTTGAAGCGTATATTTCAGTTCAGCATTTTTAAGGTTCTTGCTACATTTCATGAAAAAAAATTTTTGTCCATTCCTAATTCTCTTTTTGCCGCCATTTAATAAGTGTTCATTATAAAGAAAATATGGCGCGCACACACACACACACACACACACATATGAGATCGTCATCTCAAAGCAAATCATTACGCTTGAATATTTATAAATACGTTAATAAAGTATTTAAATTATAATTATATCTGAGGAAATACAAAACCATTTAGAAGGAATGACAATAAATCGCTCTGTACACAAAAAAGTACGAATTTATTACCAAAATGGACGTAATCTATTTCAAGGTATGGTGACATATGGACAACAGCTGCTCACCATCTCGCTCCGTATGACGTCACTTGTAACTTTTTACTAATACATCACAGGTGTAGTATTACCGAATTTACCGCTCTCCCCTTTCATTTTGCTAGTTCCGTTACTGGGTCGAAAGTGCCTTGGCGAGGTGGGTTGATACGGTGTGACGGTGGTTTGCTCTTTGGAAAGATTTCTGTCCCGACATCTGGTATGGAAGTGGGTGTTCTAAGGTGCTCGAACTCCTTGGAGATGGGGGGTATTCTATCTGGAAACAATGTTAGGGGCTCCGCCTAAGAATATATCCGCGCCTTACCACCTGTGGGTTTTGGCCGTCTAGAATCTTCATTCTCCTGGAGGTGGCCCCACTGGAATGTGGGGGGGGGGGGTATAGGCACAAACAGCCAGCTCTTGAGCAAAACTGAAGAACAGCAATACCCTCTATCGACCCTAACAATCCAATTCAAGGGTCGAAAACCCTACTCCCCAAACACTTTATTTGCACTGCCGAATGCTATTGTTGATAAATGTTAAACATAAAAAATTGCGACAAGGCAGTAGCCGCAAATGATCTTGCTAGGGGAGTCTGCGAAATGATGCTGTAACGATGTTCTAGAACATTCTGGCAGACAAAAGGGAGACGATTTGCTGTTGCGTAACGTATTGCATAACATTTGAGGAATACTTGACCTTAGCAAATTCCTTCATGCAGCTCTACTTTTTTACTTCTTTTCTGCTCGCTTTAATGCCCAATTAGATGCCCGTCAAGGACTACCTGACTCAAAACTGTAATTACTGCCCATAAGCAAAGATGAGCCATTAATATACCTATGGAATACAAGTACTTATTTAACTGCGTGTCAACACGAAGCTGCAAGAGGTACGGGAAAGAAGGAAAAAGGAAGAAAAACATAGAGCGGGAAGAGGCCAGTGAACTATTATGTATGGTTTTAGTTTCTTATACGCTCCCAGCGCTTTTTATATGTTCTTTGTTCCTTTTGGAACTTCTAAATCATTTTATTTTAACGTTAATAATTATTTTGAACTATTTTAACTGTGAATTTGCGACTTTAATCAGCATTAATATACATTTCATTCTTTCAGTCCTTTTTATGTTTTGATATTCATAAAGCTCATATTACCAACTATATTTTAATTTTGTTTGTCATAAAATTGTGGATACCTCCATATTCTAACAAAATGTGTGTTAGTTATAATTTTGGATTTAGGCGCCTGAAAATATTTGCCAATATTGGACCTGAAATAGTTGCATTTTATTAAATAATTCCAAAAATGTTAATTTATTTAGTACTAACTGAAATGCTGAGATTGTATTTTTCGACGGCGTGCTACAGATGGGAGTGAAGGATATTTAAAGTATTGTAGTGTATTTAGAGCATTTCTTTATTTTACGATATTAATATCATATTTATGTCCCTTAAAATAGTCAAACTTTAAATATGAATTGCTGACATAATAAATGCGGCGGCTGTGTCCAATTTGTCAGAATAATATAAGTATGGAGTTTCAAACAGTTTTTCTTAAGTGTCTACTATTAATTTATTTTGTTATCATTATACAATTCAAATATGGAAACTAGATTGAGGAGAAATATCAGTAGGGTAGATGGAAAACAAGTTTATGCTGAATAATTAGCATACATCAATGCAGCAACCCTTAAAAGATTTTGAGTTAGCTGGGATGAGTAACACCAATGCGGAGCAAACTATACAGGCGCGGATAAAATATATACAAGAAATTTACGAGTAGAAAGGGGAATTGCCATTAAATATTTTGAGAGCGAGAACGAATGGTCTTACACGCTTCGATATGGAGTTATAGGAATCGATATGAATTAACGTCATATCTAGGTTGCGATGTGACGTGTGTTCAGTAAAATGTTAAAAAAACACTGTCATAGGTGGTGTCAGAGGTGCAGTCACAAGCAGGCTGCGCCATAATGTAATCAAAATCACACATTGTCACTCAATGTACAGGTCATCGTGAAAGTAGTAAACCGTTTTGTGAACTACTAATAAGTTATATGAACGATCTGTACTTCAACTTCAATTAATTATGACATATATTTGTCATTATACATTTTTGTTTTAGGTTAGCTATTGTGTTATCAGTCTTCTTGATTGTTCATAAACACATTTGTAGTTTTTAAGTTATCGCCTGTAGCACCATAACGGAGCGTCCGAGATAGTTTTTATTCTTCAGGAGCCCTTTTTCGGCCTCCTTTCTGCCACTAATGCTATATATTTTTTCTGCTTCCTATATAGAAATATGAACAGAACAGCTCCAATTTTTACAATACCCAGAGTAGCAACCTTTTCGCCTAAAAGAATAAATACATTAAAGATTGAAGGACTTTTATTCTAACAACTCAAAAGTTTCATAAAAGCATCTCTGCATCAACATTACGAATCCTTGTCGGATAGATGAATCAAAAACTTCATTTTTATATAGCACTTTAAATCACTCCTTTCTGGCCCAATTGCTCATAAAAGCAGAAAACGTTGGTGCAAACAGAAAATAAACTGATGAAATGAGTGGTGAAATAGAATTAATTCCAGCGATAAATCACATTTCCAGTAAAAAAAAAAAAAAAAAAAATATCAAGCACTTTGCGAAACATTACCCTCGTATGGAGCAGCATCGCCATAGATGAGTGTAAAAGCCATTAAACAGTACATGTCTGATAGAGTGCAAATTATTTTTCAAGATTTATTAAGGCTCAATAGATTAAGAGAATAACATTAAAAAATGAAGGAATTAACTGTATGTGCTTAGTAGAAAATAAAAGAATTATAAAAGTAATTTGGTAATGTCGAGGATCTACATATGTAAATAATATAGAGATGTGACGTATAAAGCGAGTTATTACCATAGATATCATAACATTTAAAAGTAACATTGCATTAAGACAAATTTTTCCCCCTTTAGCTTAAATATATAAATTTATATGTTTCTATTTACACATATCGTAGTAGTGAAGCCGTTGAGATTGTTGCATTATGGATTAAATGGTCTTATTTTTATATCAAATAGAAGAATGCATTTTAATTGTTTCCCCCCTAGTCGCTATTATTAATGTTCAAGTTCTTTATTCAATCTATATCGTCAATCAGCTGACAAAATACAAACTGCAGACATACAATGCTAATTTAGCATAAAAGTGGGTTTATTTCGTATGGAAAATACTTTAACACACAGTAAATATATTAAAATGTGTTCATGAAAATGCCGTACTAATGATTTTTACACCATCCTACATCAAGCTGCCATGTGGTGTAATGAGAAGCTGAATTTTGAAACATCTCTCTCAAACACAAGGCAAGGGCCTTCCGGATATGATCTAGTGTTTCGTGCATGTTAAACGTAACGCTGAAAGCTCCTCCATGGTGACTATTAGCCTTACACGCAAGTGTTCGGATGAAGTGACTGACAGGTGAGGACATAGCAAGGTTGGATTTACAAACACGCAGATTAGAATAGTACTGCGGTTATAATTACTAATACTTAACCATTTCTATGAACTTCTGAATTTGTTAGGTTTTGGCTCGTCGCTTGCAGCCTCACGCCTTAGCCTCATGTCCTAGTACGGCCATTTTGACTACTGTGATTGTCAGTGTCGAACTGTATTCGTAAGATATAATTGCGACTTTGTCATAGCATTTTTCTGATATTTTAGTGAAAATACAAAGTACACAACATTTCATTGTAGACCCTCAGCTTATTGCGCCATCTTTCTACAAGCTTGTATTCTTACCGACTTATTTATATTTAAAGACATTGCCCCTGTATTATTAGTTGCCCTGGATTATCTTTTTCCATCTTATACGCTCGTCTCAGAATCCATCTTCCAGACCTCTAGTTCCCATTGTCTGCATGAGTCCTCCCTCCCTTGGGGCAGCTTCGATATGACATGCGTTGAGCGTGTCCGGGCCATTGAAGCTGCAGACGATCAGTGTAGGTTTAACTATTAGTGTAATTTCTACTATTTAATATTTTTTCTGTCTTTCGCTCAGTGTCCAGCCTTCTCCACCCTTTTCAGGATTTTCTTCACTATCACGTTTAATATCTTTAACTTAATTTTCTGTGTAATGTTCCCACTTCAGATCAATTCATTTAACTGCTTAATAGCAATGCGGGCCTGTGACACATGATTTTCGTCTCTTCCGTAAGTACCAGACTGATGTAGTATGGATCCCAGATATTTAAGATGGTTCACAACCTTAATGGTACTACCATCCCCAAAATATTAAGTTCCTATCTTCACCACCAACAACCAAATATTTGTGGTTTATAAACATAACATTTACTGCACCTGAGTAATTGAGTAATACAATTTATTAATTATTAATTTTAATCATATATTTAATGTCATACCGTTCTTGTACCACAATTTCTTATCATCTGCAAAGAGTAAAGGTATATGATTTTATTTTAAACTTCATTTTCCATAACGCTATAAGACTTGTTTCAGTGAGCCACAACCTTGTGGCAGACCTTTAAATGTATAAAATCCTGGAAACACAAAATTCGCACATTTAATAGTTCGTATTCCTTCAAATAAAAAAGTGTCCCCCTTCCAGAATTAAAGTTGAAATTCCGTTAACATTAAAGCTGAATTCAAACTACAACGAATTTGACTTCGTTCACTACGCTTCTTATCTGGCCTACGTAATAATAATAATAATAATAATAATACATTATTATTATTATTATTATTATTATAGGGAAAATACCATAACTCCCTCTTCTCTATCTGCGACTACCTGGATCAGGTATTGTATTGCATGTAAACGAAAAGTAAAATCTATCGAGCATTGGATATAAATCTGCAACACAGGAGGAAGTCATAGGTTTGTAAAAAAGACAAATTAAAATAAGTAGACAGACCAAGAAGGGATGGAACCTATGACTTCTTGAACCTCTGGTTCACATGATATCGCTGAGATAATTTCACCCACCCAAAATAGTATCTAATGAACAGTCATGTCACCTAGTTTATTGTATGTTTTTTGTATGGAAACAAGGCTCTGTACCGAGGTGGATTCGGGCTTCAAGAATTTAACTATTTTTAGTCTTAACACTAGAACGCCCGAGCTTCGAGTACCCCCTAATACGCCCGTCAATTGACCGCCACTACTTTCTTATGAATTTTAATCATTTCTCTCATAAAAAATATAGAAAATTTCCTTATCGCCTTCTAGCTACTGTCATGGTATAGAGAGAACGGTTTTGCTTCTAAATTGCAAACCAGGTTAGAATCCAGTTTGCATTTAGCTTCGGGAATGAGTTTGTATATGCTTAGTGTTTGCGCAGTATCACATATTTAAGTGATCTTCTGATTCAGGCCGGTGAAATTTCTTACTTGCCTGACGACTGTAGTGATGTGGAGGGAACAATATCGCTTCTGATCTGCGAACCAGTTTCCAATCCAGCTTGAATTGAGCTTTTGCTTTCAGATATTTTTAAGTTCATGGTTTTTCCTCATGTATGCTTAGAGCTTTATGACCCCAGCCCCATTTGCCTGTTCATTTAATTTGTTGCAATTCAATGATATTTTAATAGTGTTTAACTCCCGTTTTTACTACTGAGGCACCATAGGCGGTGGACACTGATGATACACGAGATTAAATGATATATTGGGAAAGGATTTATTTTTAACGAAGGAATCGTTCCAGGCCTAAGTTTAGGGTATTTGCCCCATTTGTGAGGACTGAGGAAAACCTGAAAAAAAAAACCTCAGACAGGGAGGACGGTCCTGGCGGTATTCGAACCCAGACCTCCCGCTCACGAGTCCGCGCCTTAACGACCTCGGCCACCGGGGCGGTAATGTGTAGATAGAGGAAAGCGTAGGTTCGTGCAAATTTACGACGTACATTGAGGTAAGATCAGAATGAAAGTGAAAGCGACTGTTTGTCTCAGAGGGAGCTTTGAAACAGTGAGCCGAAATGTGAACTAGTGCAACAGAACATATCTGCATAGGCTGGGGCTCGCCTGACACTAGAGCCCCAAATATTTTCAATGAAAGTATTGATATTTTCCGTATCAACTTACTTATGTGAAACCTAATTCTCTTCACTCTTTTATCTAAAATCAACTATAGAAATTGCTTGGAAAACATAGAATTAGAACTCAGAATACAGCATTATGACGGTTTTTAAGTGAAATACTGTATCATACCTCTCATTCTGGGATTAAAATTAAAGGGTAATGTTGTGTCATGTGTTAGGTATTATAAAAACATTAATATTTTATCCATTGTATACTTTAGGAATATAATATTAGTTTCATAATTATCAATGTTGTGTAAAGAAATGCTACATTAAAAGAGTAAATATTAAAATGCAATTTACGTGTTTCTTTGTATATATTTAAATTTTGTAAACCATCGTTGATTAACCTTAAAAAAAATGTACGAATGAATGGAGGGTAAGCTTGATTAGCAAGAAATGGTTATTGAGGGAGAATCAAGAAGTTATAATAAGAAATATTTTTGAAGATTAAACTCTGTTATCTAAAGTAGGGGAATTTTTATGGAAGGTAAAGAAGAAATGGAGATAGTTCAGTTGAGAAAAATAAGAAACTAAATTAAGATAACTAAAAGCTATTCTATTATATTATTAGGCAGTGTGATTTTGTGTGTGTAAACATTCAGATCTGTTCCATTTTGGGATAGTATTTTAAGGCATCTATTTCAAATGAGGAATTTAGGGGATTATTTATATAGAGTTAAAAATAAGTGGGTGTGAACAGTTGAAATTAAGAGTTTGGTGATTTGTTAAAATGTTTTTATAATTGTTCGTACCCGTAAGTTTTAAAATCAATCAAAAAATTCTGTTTTGAATTGAAGTAGAGTAGAATGTATAACGTTTTATATTAGTTGTTAATGAACTCAAGAATAACTGAAACAGAATGGAAGCTAAAAATAGAGCAATACTGAGGAAAATAAATAAAGAAAATAATGGAAAGTGAATCCTCTGATATGAAAGAATTGCCTTATGGGTTTGGTGAGCCTCTGTCTTCTGGAATCCCAGAAGGAGAAACGGACGAACTGAAAAGTTTAGTAAGGATCATGGGGTGTTGAACAAGGAGTATTCTAAATATATTTTAATGATACATTTTGTATTGTTACATGGATTTAAAGAATGATAATTATGTTTAATTTAAAATTAAGTAAAGAAACTTGTTGCAACACAAATTGAATTCCTGGGGGTTACATCTAAGGATGGCCAGGGCCAAATAGGTGAAGACCTCTTGTATTTATTTTTTTCTTAGAATTTCAATAAATAAATTTTAAAAATATATAGGATAAATTTTTCGGGTTAAATCTTAAAGGTCCGCGTCGGTGGAGAGATTTTAAAGAGAGTCTACGGTCCAGTGAAGTTTAAAAACCACTAACTTTACAATATTTCTGATATTTATTATTATGTCGAAAGTGGTACACTGAATATTAAGATAATTAACTTTAAAAATAAAGCACTCATATAATATAATTTGTAACGTGACAGAATATAATTTGTAAGAGAGAAAGCATTGCTAATAAGGAACTTAGAGAGTAGAGCATAGCAAAATCACAGCTGTCTTCTATAGCATAGTAACAAAACGTAATTCAAGAGAAAAATCTTACGGTAGGCTGATGAACAAATTGACTGAATGCATATCATGAGAAACATATGCTATTCGAAATAAAGACGACGAAGATGATAAATGAGGCTCTGTAAGAGAACTCGGGGGCTGAATATTAACGGCACTACTTAAGATACATTATTGATAGCTTGGAAGCTGAGCTTAGACATCACACCTGTAATCTGCCTCTAAGCTATAAAATAAAATAGCATGTCATTGGCTACAGCGAGTAGACATATCCTTCTCAGGATGCTCCTCTATAAATATTTTTTCTCAAAAGTTGGTTGTTTCTTTTCACGAGAAACCTTGGTCAACATCCTGATTCCAGACTACTGCATTTCATTGACCTAAAAGCCTACGGTGAATGGTTCCATAAACGTATATCATGTTTATATAAGCAAAACGTATATAAGGAAATTGATTTAAAAGGTAAGAGTCTATAATTTAAGAAGCAGCTACTGTATAATTTGAATAAATAAATCACAACTTAAAATTAAAACGTTTTTTTTAATTAATTACAGGTGACTTTATTACATTAGTTGTATCAGAATAACAGCTTTGTAAAACGTTTGCAGGACTATGAAGTAGGTATTCAAAGAGACTGCAAAAATGAATTACGTTGTGCAGCAGTATACTCAATCTGTTTTTAAGTCCGGGGCCATCCTTTCAGGATAGATATCAAATTGCACAGGACCCATAACTTAAACAAGTACTCTCTCTGAAAACTTTATCGGGTCGAGAAAGAGTAGGGCGCCATGTTGCACAAAAAATAATTGGCAGGGATATGTAAATTTATTAGAAAGATAAAATGCGCAAGAGAAAATCTCTGGTCAGAGAAGACATAGCATGTAATGTACTTATATATTTTAAATGTTCTTCTTATATGTGTGTGTTAAATTATGTATTTCTCTTGTTTAGTGCCATATAATGATAAATTAAAAATACTTATTAATGGCATCATTTTTTTCGGTCATGAACGGGGGAAAATTATTTTCTAAATATTTTAGTATACGATTTAAGTGTTTGTATATATAAATATGTATTTCTGTGCTTTTTTTAACATTTATGTAAAACTTCGGAACCATCCAAAAGCCCTCTCAGAGCCAACCAGTGGGTCGGGATTCATAGGTTGACATTATGCATTCTCATAATTCTTTAATGGAACATGTTTTTTTCTTTCCATTTTTAGAAGCTCTACTCTTTTAACAGATTGCTTCCTGAAGCAACTTTGAGAGTTCATACACACCTATTGTCTTTAATAACAAACTTATCAAAAGAGCATTTTAACACTAAAACCTCCATGAGGTCATTTTGGCTGCTTTTAAATGTTTAAGCTTCTATCGCTGTCACAAATTTTATTTATTTTTTATTATGAATTTATGACCTCCTAAATGGTGTTATAAACACTTAAGACACTACAGCTTCTATTTATGTCAAATTAGTTCCTTACTTAACGGGATTTTATACTTATAACAGTCAATTGGTCGAATAATAATAATAATAATAATAATAATAATAATAATAATTTGCCTTAACTCATCTGTTGCAGTTGAATCAAGACAAAGCATTGTAAGACAAAGATTGTCAGTAGCGTTCCCGGGTGTTATTTGTTTGATGGTATCTGAAAGGTAAAAACGTCTCTGTGATTGCGGTGACACAGGATTCAACCTTTCACAGAAAAAGAATTGCTGATAATTTTCAATTACATTCTCGAAAATCAATGGGATCAGCAAAATGTTCTAGACATAGACGATGATATGGAAGTATAATAGAATGAAGATTGCCATTTTGCAATTGGCGATTTGGATAAGGAAAGAAATTCACCAGTAGCCTCAAATGAAAAGCAAAAGATTGAAGATAATTATTGTCGTCAATATTACTTTTATTATTGAAATTACCTATTATGAAATGGTTCAAATATACAGAAATCCCTGATAATATTATAAAAGGCAAGAAAATTCCTTTCTACATATCGATTCTCCTTGATTGTTTATCAAAGAAATGGAAACAAAATGTGTGTTCTTGTATACAATTCAATGATTTCAGATATAAAATGGGAAAGATTTCACGGGCACAATTAGCTTCTGTAACAAAACATATGTAGCCTAAGTCATGAATCAGGAGGCAAGAAAATAATATATTCGCTTTGGGACCTGTTGATGACAACTACAATCCTTGACTTAGCTTCCATCATAGATCACTTTTAAGGCAATAACAAGAAATAGGAAAAATAGCAAAACATATTATTCTGAATCTTACAGTACTAGAGGTAAAATATATGCAAACTAACAATAAAATTAAGAGGTTAGAGTAAAATGACTAGACTAAAGTAATCCCCCCCCAAAAAAAATGTACGTGTCAAATGAAGAAATGTCAAATCAGACAAATACAAATTTCAATAAATGAACATATAAATCACGTTTGCGAACTCCAAATTATGAGAGAGTAATTTGTATTGAATTTAATTAGAGCATATGAATTATATTACATTATTATGTTTTTGTTTGACTTATCTAAAGATAGAACAAACTAATACATTTTGAAGGATAAAAGCTTTCCATAGGCATATTATTGTGTTTTACTGCGCTACATTCCTGTGTTATGAAACATGTCGTAATGTGATGTATTGTTCCATTTAGTATAGAGTTTGTAATAACTGTATTTAATATATTCGAGGGTTATCAACTATCATACATTTTTCTCATACAAAAATTTAACTTTACAATATTTTGTTAGCTTAATGCGTAATACTCGAGTACATTGGTACTACTTTCATTGTTGTCACTTTCGGTTCCCGCCAGTAAGAGTTGTGCAAGATGAGGTATGTTCAGTTTTGCCTACAGCAAAATGGAAGTGACATATACTTTCAGAAATTCTGAACATTTCAGTGGTGCCAACCATACGTTGGTAACTGAAAAGTTGCACATGAGACATGTTTGTGCACGAGGGTTCCAAGACTGCTGATTCCCGAACAAGTGGGCGTTCTCGTGCACGTTTGCAACAGAAATATGCAGGATTTCTGGAGTAGTACATATTATCTGGAAAGCTATGAACACGCGTCACATCGCAACGTAGCTAAGAAGTTGTTTCAGCTTCATATTGAAGTATTCGTGTTCATTCGTTCCCACTCTCAAAATACTCGGTGTCAAGCCCTTAAATTCCACAGCCTGTATATTAAGTTTATAAAATTCTTGAATAGTAAACACACGCCATTTCCTTAGTGGCTAGTTCGTAAGTAGCGGGACAATGTATTCTTAATTTTGTGTTATAAAATGTACGTATTAAATAAGGTTATAATACGAAATCAATTTAATCTTTCGATTATCCAAACATGTTTATTATTCCACATAAAAAGAACAGCCTACGAAAATAATAATTACTACAGTAAAGAATTGCTTAACTTTGTATTACGTAATTAAATTAACTTATTAATCATTTTTTTTTTTCTTTATAAGATAGTCAAAAATCTCAAAGTCTGCTCATGTATGCAGTTATATTGCATTCGGTTATTTTATGCATCAGCAAATAAAAATGCACCACACATAAATTTCTTTGTTTAATTAAGGGAATACGATCATGGTGTATGAAGCAAGTTATCATTAGAAAGCAAAATATTAGGTTGACATATACATTAATTGCAGCAGTTATCCGCAATGTAAGAGCACGTTGACCATGAAATGCTGATGACATGCCACTTGACTCGATGAAGAGCACCCTCTCGTTAGTCAAAAGGGCGTTCTATGAGGCTCGATGCAGCAAACTACGGATATACCATTAACTAGAAGCAAACTCACCACATAGTGATTCTTTATTTTCATTCTTAGTTGCAAAAAACGATGTAAAATTGTGTAATGCTATATCATTGTAAAATGGTGCATCCAATTATCATCAGTATCCGTGAAAGTCGATAGAAGGTGCCACTTTGGTTAGGCAAGTGAGAGTTTTTATCTTCCATTGCTTTTTGATACAGTTTTGAAATTGTTGCACCGTGTCATAAGTAAAATTATTTAATAACCTAAGTTGGCACATTCCAGTTTATGTCAGACAAGTGCTGGAAAAAATCCCAAAGGATATGTTCATGGATATGTTCGTGGATATTACTGAACAATAACAATAAAAATATATATATAACATATGTGAAATAGATTTAAAATTTAATGACAACAAATTATAATAAAAGAGTAATTAACTTTAATGTGCAACTGGTATAAACATGTCAACAACGCATCATTGAAACCATTATAAAATGATTAAAATATTAAATTCCAAGCTTCCAATCTTTAAATTTTAAGCCATAAATATCCAAAAGTTGCCACATTTTATCATACAATTATAAATCATATTATGCACCAATAAATATTAAAATAAAAGCTTAACGTAAAATCCCCCATTTTGACTAGAAATAAAGTATAATGTGCCTGAAATACCATAATTTTGATTACTTGGCTTATAACTGCACGTTTCTTAGCGAGCATAATTTAGAGCAACGGGACCTTAAGCCAAAATATTACAATATAATAAAACATTACAATAAAATAGTATGTTAAATATACATTGTACCCGAGTCACTGGGTGTAAGCTACTATGAAGGCCCCGGGCCTAACAATTTAGAATTAAAGAGCCGAAACTTTATGCATCCCACCCTACCGGGGTCTCCTAGCGTGTGTTGAAATAAGAGAAGGAAAGTGTGGTCGAGTCGCCAAATAGCATAGAACCTCCAATTTCGTGAGCATAAAATTTGCTTGATTCAATGATCGACCAGTTATCTCATCAAACCATGCTGACAAGGCTTCGCAAGGAAAATGGATAGCTCAACTCATTTCAGGAAATATGTTAGCTTTTCGAAAAATAAAATAATGGTATAATTGAACAGTTGGAGTTCAAAGGTATTTTGTAATTTTTATTTCTATTTTCTACAATTCGTTGCTTGAAAGAGAGTTGCATCAAACAGTTGGGAAAAAGCTTTGTTGGACTTCCTCTTGTATAAGAAATGATTCACGCCAGCTCATTTATAAGAAGAAAGCACTGTTATTAAAATATACCTCTCAACGTCATCATGCATATGTGACAGCAGTGATAGCGTCCCATATAACTGATGTAACAATTGATGTTGTAATTAAATTTATAATTTATAATGTTATTAAATTTATAATATTATATTTTTCTCCTTAAAAGAATCAAAAAGCAACGATTCTTCCCTGCATTTTTAAATATAATATTATATTTTAAACATATATTTCAGCAACAGGGCAGGGATAGTTAAAGTGTCACTTTTTACACATTCTTCGGTAAAACACAAGATTTTATTGGGGAAAGCCTCAGCTAAAACTCATCGTAGTAAGTGACAGCTTGCTACAGAAATTTACCAGTTAATTCCAAAAAGTATAAAAGGTGTTTAAAATATAGTTAAGAATGTGATATTTTAGATGTTATATTTTATGACTAAATTTTGAACAGAAATGAGAAAGGTCCAAGGGGGTTCAACAATTATGGGTTGTTGTGTACGCTACTCTCATTTTATTTAAATACTATCTTAGTTATTCATATTCATCTTCTATGTTCATGAAAGATTTAAAACCGTTATATTTACTTAAAAGATTTTAATTGTTGATTAAATATTAAATTTAACAATATAAATACCTAGTAAAACGACTATAGGCTGAATATAGAAAGTACATGGATTCCCAAGAAAACATGGCCCCGCTCGAGGCTGTTCGTCGTAGCCGGGCAGGTATTTCCTGAGCAACCCAGTGTTTTACATAAAGCCCTGCCTATCTTCCAAGTGGTTTATCAGTAATCCCATAATCTGTATCCCCTCCTCCCTGCAATATCAGTTAAAAAGTTGTACATTAAATATAATGCACGTTACCTATCAGTTTTATGTAAGTAACATTCGGCATTCGTAATATTTGTTCCTATTAACAAAGATCATCAAATAGGCTTATTTTCTGATTTCACTTGGCCGTCGTCTTGCATCTTAGAATCAGTGTGTATGCTACAGCCATTTCGACCATCATTTACCACAGAAGAATCACACGAGCAACATTGCAGAACACATGAAGGAACTAAGATGTAACATGTAAAAACCCCGATATTTTTTTAACATTGCTATCTTCTTAATAGCAGATGCAACCTGAGAACTAGTACGTGTCTTTTCAGAAAACTATACACCTACAATTAAAATACTATCATTTCAGCCACTTATACACCTAGTTAACAACAATGCCGCCGTCTATTCTGTGAAAAGTTGTTTGTAACATCAGCCACTGTACTAAACAGAAATAAGGATGTCATTCTCTGCATAGGATTCGTATTGAAGGAGGCAGCGTTGGCCAATATTCTTTTTCTTTCCGGAAGAATTTTTTTTCGTAATAATTTTGCTTTCCGTGATAATTTTCCTTTTGGCAGGTCTGCAGACATTATTTCAGCTAATACACCAAAACTTGATATTAAAATTTAAATTATTAAATCACAGGAGTAAATTTACGAGCCAATAAGACGGCCATAGTTTAATGCAACTACAAACAATAAAGAAAATCTTAGTAGTTTGTTTTTATTCCAAATGTAGTATATAAGAATACTCTTAAATAATGAATAAAGTTAATCTGAATAAACAAATTCTTTTGAGGATGTAAATCTTTCCCTTCTTTCTGTATCGATTTCTATGAGTTTTACACCTCCATAGACTTCATCTTAATACCGTTTATAGTATACCATAATATTCAAGCAAATCAAATTAAATTTACTTAACCCAAAAATGTATCAAAATTCCCTAAAAACTTCATTTTTGTGCCGAAGATGTCCTAACAGGATAATATATGGGGAAAAAAGAATGTCTGGAGAAGATAGTTAAAAAGTTCTACGTCTAAGTGACTACATGAAGTGCCTATATCTTTCTTCCTACCAGTGATTAAGTGTCCTTTGATCAGAAACAAGTAATTATTCCAAAAGAATGTAGTAATCGCTCTGTCTAAAATCCGGCGAGGATAAAAGCAATAGATAGGTGACCGGTAAATATAAAAACACCAAAATGGAGATACAAATCTCTTATATTTTTAAGACGTCTTTCTGAGAAAATAGCTATTGACAGAGTTTTCTAAAAATATTAAACTAATCATCCACTTGTTACGTTGTTTGCAATCAATTTTAAACTCATGAGTGAATAAATGAGAGAATAACATACGCTGAAACTAATGTAGGATCATCAACTATTCCGCCGTTTTATTCCACTAGCTCTTGAGTTCTCTCTTCCCTTTCACCTCTCCTCTTTTATGTTCATTTCACATTCTTTCATCTTGATGGCCGGCTGCCACTCTATAAAGACCGGGAGACTGCATTATAGTGCTCCTCTTCTGTTTTATCGTAAGTGACTTTATCTTTTGCGACCTTGGAGACTGGTTTCTGAATTCAAACATGATACAACACTAAACGATAGACAGATTCTCCTACAGCACTCTCTGATTACGCATACTTCTAATTGCGCGATTTGTACTCTGGCAACACTGTTCGTATGAAGGTAATGTTGGAACGCATGCATTCTTGCAGTCATATTCCTAGGCAAGGAAGGCTGTGACGTTCCTAACTGCCTTAACCTATTCTAACTGTAGGAAAAGAGAATTATGAAAAGGTTTAAATAATCAATATTAAATTGATGTAATATTATTATGACTTTGTTTAATATGTACTTTTTATAGTACAAAATTAAAAATACATTGGCTTGCCACTGATGAACTAGACATTAAAGAAATATGTGTTTACGATTCGAGAATGGTTTCTAATCTATTCTTTTATAATTTATGATCTTAATATATAGACTGTGGTATCAAGGGGATTGACAAATGGCGGATTCTCACTGCTGGACGAAAGAATTTATTACAAAGTTTAAAAATATACATCAACCACATCAATGCTTCTGGCGTGTAAAATGAAAACATAAACATTTGAAGAATTAGCTGGTCGATTTTTGTATACCAGTTTTTCCGACTGCTAATAAGCACTTTGTATTAAAAATCGTGTGCAGAAGTTAAAAATCCTATGAAAAACCTAAGTGTTTAGAACAGTAAAGAAATTTGCATTGCAATTTGGCTATTATTAAACTGTAAATTATAAAAATGTTGAATATCTAATTAACTATAAGTTGAATTGTTAAAATCAGAAAATTTAGTTCATTCTAAATGCTTAGATAATAACATTTTATTTATACACTTTGTAGTATTTCTTTTTCGGAACCTAAATTCAGATAAATGACAATTTCATTTAAAGGAGTAAGATATTATCTGAACATATCTAAGCTTGAAAATATTCTTATTCAGATGATGCAAAAAAAAAAAAAATAATAAGTTTTCTATTAAAACCATTAGTGGTGACTACAAAAGTTTGCATAACAAAATAGTATCAAGAGTTTTGCAAAAATCTCATTTAATATTAACCGAAATCAGCGCCACTTTAGAAAAATATCGTTAGCGGTGATCGGTAATCAGTCATTAGTTCGCTACAAACGATGACTACTCTTTCATGCTGAAATTAATAGCACCAAATGCACTCGCTATCGTTCGAGTTGTCTAGTCTCCCTTTCCCAATGTATTCCATCATCCACAAGGTCCCAAAAGACTGCGAGCAAATCGCAATAACCTGGCAAATTATTCAAGTGAGCCCTAGAGGCCGGAACTTGCCTTATCACGTAGAGCAGTGGCTACGAAGAAAAAGGTGGCAACCTCAAGTTTGAAGGACATTCTTTGTGCTGTGTACACAAGGTCCAACCCTATATGTCCATTAGACATCATGAAAAGTTCACTGCACGATCTCCTTTTATTTATTTGCTTAGATACGCAGCACAGCTCACATTCTTGCTTTCATACGCGTGATCATTGACATAACGTGTTACAAATAAAGGAATGCAAGAGATGGGGTTGGATGGAGGAGAAACTTTTATCCATCACAAAATTGCAACAGCCATTCGCTTGCATACAGAGCGTCAATAAAAGCTAAATTATCTATTGTTAATCAGAATGTACAAGTACTTATTTGTTCGTGGCATTTTTACACAAAAATTAAGCTGAAAGTTTTGTGTTAAAAGTTATTTTAAAAGGTTTTCTCAAAATAAAGTTTGTTTTACCATTGATTGCATTTTAACTTAAGAAAAATGCATTTTCGTTAACATTTTTGCAAATTGTGAGAAAAGATGATGGTAATGAAAAGAAATCGTATACTATTAAAATGAACGAAGTGTACAGGCGCTAATAGGCGTTCGTAAAACTTCGTTTAACGTTTAACTCTGAGTATTTAAAAGTTACTCGTTTTAAAATCAATTAATATTTTATCTATTTTAATTCACTTTGTTGGTTTATCTTTTAATATAGCAATCTAATTTTTAAGCCTTAAACCACTTTTATAACATGTTAATCGTATTATACAGGTCTTTCTTGCAAAACTGCCTAGTGTGAACAACTACCTATTTAACATAAATTAAATTTAAACAAAAACTATACTTAAAATATTGGGAGAGGTGTTTAAAATTAATGTTGGTTACATTATAGATTTCATTCTCTCCACTTTGAAAATTAAAATAATACCTCTATCATTTGATACTTGAATTTCAAAGAGACTATATTTTTCGTTTATCGATGCCTAGGACAGAATAATGCTATAAAATTACTCAGCATTTAATGCAACAAGTGTTTTAGTAATGAATATTTTTAAAATACTTTATACGCTACAAGAGCAGAATATAAGAATATTATTCAGGATTTCCGAAATAGGTGCATTACTATAACATTAATAATAGTAATTTTACCCAAACTATTTTTTCATCCTATAACTTGTTTTCTAACCTGTCCAGATTCAAACAACAATAACAACACATAATTGCCAGATAACGACAAAACAAAATACGTGATAATTAATTATAATCTTCGGGACAACTAAGTTCCTACAGAGTCAAGAGTAAATAACAGTATGCTATGCTGTTCAGTTACATTACAATACAATACAATTCTGAAAGTAGGTAATATCTTTGACGACAGTGCATGTTCTGCAATTAAAATTGTTAAAACTCTCGCAATAGAACTGTACGATGATTTGCAGTTCATACGGAATAACTTTGCACGCGTTTCCAATGCAATTAAACATTCAGATAGTAAATCTTAATATGCCTGAAGCCCTTAAATGGCTCAAGCAATTAATCGGACATCAGTTTCCGAGCGCATAAAACAAAAATTAAACAAGATTTTGAGCAAAAATGGTGGTTAATTGAAGAATGTGTGCAATAAGAAAGATAATACTAAATAATAAAACATAACTAACCGCCGCTGACGTTTCTCAATCACAGAACAACGTTGTGCCTTATTTTCGTTTTGCTCCCATTACTTTTAGCGGTGCGGCTCAGAGTTTTTTCCAGATTTAAGTTTTGTTTTTGTGATAATCGGAAAACATTTAAGTTCATATGTTGTGCATTGCATGGGACATGAAGTGAAGGAGGAATACCTAAATAACTAATAATTCTGTAACAATTATTCAGTACCCAACGAAAAGTAAACTGTTTAAGGTAAACAAAATAATAAACTTCGTTAAAATATATCATTGTAATGATATTTAGCTATTCAGCTTTATAGATGTGCTCATATTTTGACGTCACACTCACCAAGTCATTGTACTGTCACAAGGTAGTCAACTTCTGCAATCGGTCCCAAGATTACAAGCCTAGCGCTTCCTCTTCAAATGTTAAGCATCAAAGTAGGGGGTTGTTTGAAATTTCAATGATGGAATGGCTGGCCGTGAAATCTAAAACTTAACATTGCCTTTAAACTTCTCCGCCAATGTGTTAAGTTATTGCGGTTTTTTTTTTTTTTTGTCTAAATTAAATTTATGTTACATAGATATTTATTCATGTCGGGAGTTTTGAACTAAAAGTACTGCTTAAGCTAAACCTATTTTGTGAGCATGTTATGTCTTGCCGGATTGCTACTTGTGTTTTGAGATTATGAATGTTATAAATTGACACGGATAAGCATAGTGCATTCCCAGCGTATCGGACACATTGATGGGACTAAAGTGAAATAATGGAACAAAGAAACCCAAAGTCCATTGGCATCTAACTTATTGGTTTATTTGGTTTCTTTAGGGACGCTCTTTAGTGTCTCAGTTCCTCTTCGTCCCATTCAATTAAGGGCGAGAAACGGTCGATAAATTTTGCTCAGAGGCCTCGTCTTTCAGTCTTGAGGTTCTTTTATATACCTCAAATCCTACATGGGATCCACGCTTTTCTTCCCTTCCGAAGGAAATCATACTTAGAACTTTACGCCCGAAAAAATACATCGACCTTGGCTGGGACTGAACCAGCGATCTTGGGTCTACGAGGCAGTATGGTTACCACTAGACTACCAGAACTGACTTATGTTGGCATCTGAGGTTAACATTTCCTTTCAATGTAAGGAAAAATTCGGTAAGAAACTTTGGGACAGGCAGAATTTACCGATAGATTCGGGCCCAGGCCCAGCAACTTGCAAGCAGACTTTAGATCTTAGTTGCAGTGATGGACAGCTATAAATATATGACTTCTTTAATCATTTCCATATCTTCATACAGACTTTATTTTTTCCCATAGTGTCTACGAAACATATTTGCTACCGCTAGTATGGATAGAGACCATTTCTTAGTTAAAAGTATATATTTGCCCCATTGACTACCCACAAATGTATCTATAAAAAGAAAGTCCCTCTTATTTTGACTTATGACAAAAGGTTATTTCACAAGTGACAAATCATAGAATTAAATTTTCAAAGTTATTTTTAAACCTTGTAACAGGATAACATATAATATTTATATGCGATTTTATTTCAATAGTTATTTTTATTGCCACGAATAAACAGCATGTAATTATTTTAAAATTGGTGTTATGGTACGATGCGGAAGAGGTATTAAATCGGTTTCAGAGAATTCGTGAAAATGAAACTCTTAATGGGAAAAATAAGGAGTTCGTTGTATTGTTTAAAATAGACATTCGATGTGGCGTAGAATTTAAGCGCATGAGATAAAAGTATAAAATAGGAATAAAAATTAAAAAATTGCTTATCCTCTGTTGTTACTGTAGCACTTCGAAAAAGTATGACAAAATCTACGTATGTTAAATTTCAGCAAAACTATATAGCACTCTCAAAATAAATGGACAAGTCATGTGAATAATTACATTCAAACCTAGTAGAAAAAGAAATATCAGTGCTCTGTTTTACGAAGCTCGTGATCTACTAAAACCAGTCTCCAATTCTGCATTACTTATTTATTTTACAAGCATGTGTTTCTGGAACTTATGAGCGTAAACTGCTAGTTACTGGTGTGGCAGACTGATATTCCAGCTTGCGATTTTGTTTTATCAGCGTTCTGTTTCATGGAACATTTGATTTTGTAATATTGCATGTAGTTAACTACTGAAATTCTACCCGCGAATTTCAAGAGTGTACAAATTTTAGGTTAGGTCCTGATTCTATCAATTAAACTTGGTGTATTTTAATTACAAGCTCATTGAGGGTTACTTATGCAATATGTGGTCTCAAATCCACCAAGCCTCTCCTACTTCTTGAAATATCTTATTTTCATCTGAAAAAATACCATAGAAACTGAGCTACTTACACCATTATTTGTAGATAATATGAATGGTGAATATGGATATAAAATAAAAACACTTACCATTGCAGCTATCTTGTTTGGCCAAAATGTATTCCTCACATATGCGAAAATCTTTCTTCGTTGTAATTAACACCTACGCTTTTCCAGTTTGCGTTATGATTTTCCACATTTCGGCTTGGTCTTTCTTTGTAATTCTTTCGGATAGTTGCCCAATTCTTTATGTTTATTAACTAAATGCAACACTTTTACTTTGTTTTGAACACAAGAGATTCTTTTCAATGTGATAAACACAATGTTATTCCTTGTCTTGAATATGCGATTTTGTTTACTGCCGCGTAAACAAAATCGCATCAGCAAACAGTTCATGGAGTAATAAACATCCATGACACTAGTAATTTTGACAAGTGACTAATGACAAAACTTACGATTCTACCACTGTGGAATAAATGCTGTGAAACAGGTTTTATTAGAACTGGCGGAATTTCGGCTAGTAACTAGAAAATAGTAAACTAGTAGACTAAACGTTTCGTGAAACAGGACCCAGATGTCCACCTATAAGCTGAATAAGTCAACTTTAAACAAGCAAAAGAAAATAAATGTTACAGACTTTATCGCCTAATCCTTATATTAAGGAAGAAGAATATGAAATTTCACATTTAAATTTAACAAGTAAATCATTGGTTCATGTAAAGGGTCGTGGATGGCAGAGATTAAGGTTCATGAAGAACGAAGTTGCCGAAAGCAAAAATGAACGAAAGGTGACAAACCTATTATTACTCATGTATAATTAAAAGTAACATAAGCATCTCATTGTGTATCCTATGCAATTGACTGCTCAATTTTTTCTATTAACCATTTTTATTATTTTTGCCAATCATTCATATTTTAAAAGGTATTTTGTAATTGTATTTCCCTTATAAAATAAACTTAGATGAAATAAACTGCGAAACCCTATCTCATTTAAAAAAAACAACAAAAATCTAGATAATTGAATTTACAAACATTAAATTTCTAGTCCTCGCTGAAGTTGGTAATCCTGTAATATAGAACATATTCTAGGATATAGTTTTGAAATTCACTTTCTTTGATTAGAAAGTCTGGCATCTTCAACTGGAAATGTTTCCTCATCTTCTTTTCCTCGTGTTTTCTCTCGTGCCACTTGAGATCCTGTTATTCCAGTATTTCTCCTGTTGGTTTTACCATCACATAAGCTGGAAATTCAAATTATGCTCCTCCAGAAATCGCCTTTTATATAAATAGATTGATTATTTCATTCTTGGCTTCGCTTTTCTTTTTAGTGTTATAATGCTATTTCTTTTTTCTAACTACACTAGTTGTCGTCTTCTGAAGTTTTTCAAGGTTTTCGACTTAGTTACTGTCCATCCCGAGTTGAAAAGAAGTTTTGTATTATTATTATTATTATTATTATTATTATTATTATTATTATTACCAAACTACTGGCAATCTCCCGAAAATAGTAACTCTCAATTTAAAAAAATTGCAGATTTAAAAGAGGAATAAACAACGATGAATTTATTAATTGGTTTATTAATGGACGCTCTTTAACATCTCAGGTCATCAGCGTCCCATTTAATTCAGGGCGTGAAACGGACAAATTTTGCTCAGAGGACTCTTCTTTCAGGCTTGGGGTTCTTTTTCGTGCCATAAATGTACTACACGGGACCCACGGCTTTACTTCCGAAGGAAGCCATACTTAGGATTTTTACGCCCGAAAAAATCCATCAATCCTGGCCGGATTTGAACACGCGATCTTGAGTTTAGGAGGCAAGTTACCACTACACCACCAGGACTTACACATATATATTAATGGGACTGCCGCAGTCACCAAGAATTATCTATCAACACCACAGAAATATGGAGAACTGCAATTAGTTTTATTTGAGAATATGCACCGAAATTTTAAATTTAGACCACTCTTATCATTTTGAAGTTATTATTCCTGTATAAATGTCTGGCATATGTTTAAACGCTCGAATCTCACAATAAGACTTGAGTTTTTTAATAGTTCAAAGCGTATTAAATATTTGGAGATATAATCAAGCAAAAACAAGAAGTTTACAAAAGGGCACAATAAATGACATAGGGAACCGGAATGTGAACATCGATTCTCCTCCAAAACATTCTCGAAATGCCATTCTAGTGAACGTCACGAAATACAAGACACAAACTTTGAGAACTGTAATTGTACCTCCAGGAGGAAGACCTTGCCCCAGGTTTCGGCTGATGCAATACTTTTAGATATTCTTCTCCAAGGTGAATCCGCATATCATTTCCTATTACGTGTCTTATTCCCTATTTGTGCCTGTGAACCTTGGGTACTGTTTATATGATGAAAATCTGAAAGAGATTGCATATATTCACCCTTTCCTAAGTGTACAAATGGGTGAAAGGTTCAGTTAAAAATATGGCTGGTACAGATTAGTTAACATTAGTCAGGGAAAACCGTTAAATATCTCTTTTTACTGGGTCTGTCTTGACAGTTTTCTATTTCCTGCTTGAGGTATAGCAGATTAATTTCTATGAATTTTAACTGAATTTTAACCTTGTGGTGTGGTTCTTTGAAGTAAAAAGATGCATATTCAAGAAAACCCAAGCCAAGCTTTACACACATCATTACAGTGTAAAGGCTATCGAGAGAGAAAGAGAGAGAGTATCACCTAAAATAGCACTATAAGATTGTGTTGAGTGTTACGTTATAGCACACGATTCTCTGCTGAATACGCAAGAGATTAGTTTATTTTAAACATAGCACAACATTTATTGCATTTCAGGTGTTCCTGTACAGAATACTTTGACCATAGAACTATCAAGTTTTGCATTACATGCATAGGCGATATAATTTTTTTAAAATTATATTCATTCAAATATAATTACTTACATACACATATAGTTTACAGAGAATGTTACGTATTAAATATTTGTCATATTTTAATGTGATTAAATGTTATAAACTACTGAATTTATAATAAATTCTAGTTACATATACTTTTAAATATTTATTATTATTTCGTCAGAATATATTCATTATATTTTGCAAAACATATTTAAAGATGTATATTTTTGTTCATCGCTGGAAGATAACAATAATAATAATAATAATAATAATTTGAAATTATTTAGATTTGGATTAAATATTCTTACGCATTCATAATAACCTCCATTAGGATAGTAAGATAAATTAGCAATCGGCGTCTGAAGATTTTTTTAGTCCAGTATTTATAATAGTGTTTGAATAATATTTATACAATATTCTTGATTTTTAAAATAAATAATGGATAGTAAAGATTTTCAGAGGTTAGAGCAACTAATTTATATTTGGTCATCTACACTGTTTGTAGTAACAGAGCAAAATGGCATCATAATGAACAATATATTTTGATCATTTATTATATCGGTATTTAATTACCTATATAAAGAAATAGCCTACTTCTGAATAAAATTAGTAGGGAGGTATATTATTAAGTGAAAATTAACGGATACCCTTTCTGAATAGAGCAAATTAAAAAGTAGGGTATTGCTCAATCTGTACAGTTCATCCACAACTTAATAAATTTCAATAATCTAAAATACATAGTAACATGGTTAGTAAATGTAACACTGACATTAAGACAGTAAGTCAAATTACCACCGTTAATCCAAATATACATCTACAATTAATATAGCATAATTAATAAGGACTATTATAGAGAAAGAAGTGATAAAGCAGCATCTAGAGATAAAAAAACTGAAACTTTGTCTTCCAAAAATGTAAAATAAATTTGGAAATTCTATAACATATGCAAAACATTAACTATAAATCATACAGGACAACAGCTTTAAATGCAGGATTTAACTAACTTTTCCACAAAAAAAAAATATATATATACGATACCAAATATATATATATATATATATATATATATATATATATATATATATAAAATCTTAATTTATTATTTATATTTATTTACTAATTTTGATAACCTATGTTATAAAACATATTCAATTTTGGTAAAATGTCAAACAACACCATTTAGCACAACTTTTATGAAATAGAAGTGTAATACACTACAAATATTTCCACATTTAGAGTGGTATTAGAATAGAGTATATTCAGCTATACAGAATATATAACAGAGGTTGAACTCTACCTAAATCACATCATGGAAAAAGTGGCCATATTATTATTCATAGGTACTCCCTCCTACTCATATTCTAAGCACACAACAAACATTCGGTATATTTTCTTTCGTTATACTAATAAATGTTTATTCTTGCTTTGCATTATTTTGCTAACATAGAAGCCCAATCTCACTGGATTTATCTATTTTCTATTACATCTTTCTAATTTCCTTTACAAACAATTTATTATTAAATGTTTACGTTTTTGTAGGTTTGCCTTTAATTACATTTTATTTGTACATTTTAATATTTGTCAAATATAAATACCTATATAATATAATTTTGCAACCAATAGAAATCATGCCAAGTTAAACCATATATGGCAGTATAGAATATGTGTATCAATATTATATATTACTATCGTATCATTCAATTATCTGATGACCGACCGACGCTACACTGGAATCGGAGCCGGCGGGGCAATACCAGAGCGGTGATAGGTACGACAGTCTAATAAATTGAAATGTATTTAAAATTTTATGTACTTGCCCATGTCACGCAGGGAGACAATGAACTGCCTGCCTTCATTTGCCACATATTTCTGATATCTGCTTATGAAATTACCCATTAACTTTCTTAATTATCTTTGAGAATGCATTAACTAATTTTCAAATCGCATTACGACTTGGAACTCGAACACCTAATTTCTCTTCAGATGATTTCCTGGCATACCCGGATATACGAATTATAAATAAACTTCATTGTGGAATAGAATAGAATTATTAGGCGTAATATTTGACACTTTGTATTCTCAGCAGACTTAGCTGCAGGTTAGACACATATTGCTTCACTATTCAAAAGACACTGACTGATATTCAAACAATACTGGATGAGTAGCGTTAAGACTTATGGCCAACGTAGAATTTCGGTAAAACCTTCCCGCTCGTTTTATACAGGACTGGGCTTGATGATGACTTATCGGTCATCGCAGTCCCCCGTCGCGGTCATCAAATAAATGAATTATACGATATATGGGAATTGAAAGGGAAGGCAAAAGGTAGAAGACAGATCAAATGGTACGTAAGATATCAAAATTACAAACATTTAAAAACTCAGAAAATGAAAACTATGCAAAAATTGAAACATAAATGTGATAGAGAAATTTAAAGGAAAATACTTTTATGTAAAAAGAATGAGAACAACGAGGCTTAGAGCTGACAATAAAATGTCACTTTGCTAGTCTCTGAAGAAAGATACTCCACTTTCATGCTCTAGGCAACAATTTTTCAGTGGTTTCTATTTTATTTGAACAACTCAATCTTGCATAAATATTTCAATCTTTAAACATTTCTTAATTTGGAGTTAGTTTAAGACTTAAATATTGAAAGGTAAATAACTATAATGCTGTTGAAGTTGTGTGGGATGTAAATGTACCTTGATAGATACCTGTCGTTGTAATGTACTTTTCAGAAAGTGGGTGAATAAGAATCTACTTAAATAAAAAATTACTTTTCGCAAAATATATATTTTATACCATGTTATAAACAAAAAATGAAGTAGATTATAGATTTTAAAAATGATATTTTAAAACCTGGAGAATATAGTTTCAATGCATGGACATAATAAGAGAAAACATTAAGAATTGGTACGATAAAATGAATTGTAACGAAATCTGAATCACATCGGATTTCTATTCCGTTTACTTGCTAATTTAGATCTGGAACAACACATCAAACTTTGATATAAATGACAAAACTACATATAATGAATAAAAAATGCATTATCATTCATACTTATGAAAACTCGAATAAGCAATCCGGATTTGGCAACTAAAAACATCTTGCTCATTATGTTCCCTCCTGTATGATTAGCTGTCAAAATTGTTATTGCCTAACGTTGACTCACAAAGTTAATGTGCTGGAACCGGGAGGAGAAATAATCAGTGTAATAAATGATAATTTAAATGGGAAATTTAAAAAATGTCTCTCGGTGATTTTAGGATTTCTCAAAAGCATCATTTTTCTTCAAAATTGTTTATTTTAATGTCTCAGTAGCGTTTGCTAATAATGTCACCAATTTGAAAACTATTTCTTGCTTAGCATGGAGACTTAAGATTACAGCCCTGCCTTTGGACACACAAGTGTTCGTCAATCATAGCACCTGCGCTTTGAACGAAGAGCGTGGTGGGTCAAAAAAGTTCAAGCTACGGCAGCTTTTATACCAGCAGGAGAACTCTGTAAATTGGGTAGGGTGCCGCCAAGCAATACTCTATGCACTTACACTTTTGCTTGGAACTTCTCGGTGGTCAAACGTAGGCCATTTGCCACTCCTTATCGCTATTACGTTTAATTTTAGCCCTCTTATTGTAGTCTTTAACAATGTTCAAGGATGCAACGCGAAGAATAAATGTTTGAAGAGACAATCAGACTACATTTACTTATATTGTTCCTATGCCCAATAATACTTCAAAAGAGATTCTTGTATAAATTGTCCGTTGGTTTGTCTGAATGCTGAACCGGAACAGTCTGGTGTGATCTTCGGCATTCCTGAAACATTTTTAGAAGGTGGTGTTTTGGAAAGGGGAGTCCCTGGTCTTCATGTCCCCGTTTCATCTCGCCGGTGCATCAAATTCTTTATTGAAATAATCTTGAAGGAAAGTAATATTGATTATTACAATATTTTACTATACTCTACAAGACCAATATTATTGGAATGTTCACAATTTCAATATCACTGAATTTTCCTTCCCGAAACAACTGATTATGAAATCTTAACTGGCAACTGACTCGGCGCCTGATGGACTCATATATAGCGAGGGAAGATAGGTGAGGTGACTTGCTTTCACTACATAACATAATTAGTGTTTTTCGGGCGATATCCAACTTGCCAGGCCTTGGCCCTCGCAGGCTATCATGTAAAGAGTTAAAAAGTAGAAATACCATTTTATAGAATATAGATTACCAAATAATTAAAAATGAAATATATATTGCAAAAAAGGAGAAAAATAACAAGCTTATCTTTCATTTGAAACCTAAATTAACGGATACTTTGGTTTAGAGGGGCTTGATTTAAAAAAAAAAAAAAATACTTGTTTTAGTACTGTGGCTACTCTATTTTAAGAAACAGCTGAAAATCAGGATATAATAGTGTAATGAACTAGAATGTTAAAGAAGTGTATGGTAATGATTTATACAATGAGACTACGTGAGATACAGGCCGGCAGAGTTCGGCTACAAACCGGGAGGAGCCAGTCGTCATGGCCGTGTAATGAATGTGCAGGTGTCAGCTTGTAGTTTGTTTATAGGAATCTTCGCTACTGGTGGTTGTAGGTTTGTATATTACTGGGTAGTCTCATTGCGTGCAAATTGTATGATAATTCTATTTGTTAGTAATACTACTACGTAAATATAATCTTGAATGCATTTTTATATCCGTATATATGTGAAACTGGATACTTGCAGGGAAGTGGTAAAGTGATTTATAAGAAAATATCCAGATAATCGTGTTCCAGGTTTGTCAACTTGTTAAAAATCTAGGAGAACACCATCTCTCAATGACAAGAAACACGTTCCGAACCACAGTGATTATATGAAAGAAAAGTTTAATATAATACGCAAATACAGGCAATGTATTCAATATCTTCTATAGCAGACTAGTTATTATCATCAGTTTTAAGTATAGTATCGTTTTATACTTCGCAGTAAATACTACAATAAAACAACTAACTTTAAGAGCGGCAACTATTGTCTCCCTTTTTCCAGTTGCGACGGCTGCACTTTCCCAGTAAGCAATCACGCTCAGACGGCCCGTAATTTCAATAACCTCACTATAGAAAAAACTAAAGTAACAGAAGCAAAAAAGTGGAATAAATAATCTTCACAATGATAGAAGATAATTATAAAAGACGCTTCTCAGAGGCTAGAAGAGCTTTGAAATTGATGGTGTTATAAAGTATAAAGATACAGAGAGTAAGGCAACTGCAAAAGAGCATGTTTTGATGCCAAGGTTTGTCCACAAGTGTAAGTCACCAAGTCTGTAAATATCTATTGATTGTATCGAGACTTGATAAAATAAAAAATAATTTTGTATGCCAGAAGTAAGAAGTGCAATAAAAATATTAGTGGTTGTTGACTTTCTATCATTATCTATATGTAAAGCAACACTAAAGGTAGTTCAAGGTACATTAACGCAAGAGCTTTCCAAATGGTGACGTACTTCAACAGAGACTGCAATTAGAGTGAAGAAATGACTCAGTACCAGAAGCAGTAGAATTTTCCTTTCAGTTGGGGAATGCACTGATACCGTTTTTCCTTAAAGTGTTTTATTCTAGTCTTTCCTGTAGTCGTCCACACGACATATTATTTCCTGTGTAATGATCCAGCTTATTCTAAACGGAGTTTAAATCTTTTGCCTCACATTAAGTCTGAGTTGTCAAGGAAGATTCAAACACAGTAAGTTCACAACTAGCGAACCACAGGGCTTTAAATTGTAACATTTTTCCCTCCTAGATTAGATGAATGACAAATTAATATTGGAACAACAAGTATACAACTGGTGTTGGTATAGATGTCCTGATGAGACACGCCATTCTTGGCCAATGAATTCAACATTTGCATCGAGTGCCAGTAAATCACAGTAAGCGAAGTAGTGAGCGAAAAGTGCAATTGGCGACATTTCCATAACGGTTTCGGCAATGCTTGTTTAGAGCCCCAAGAAATCAAACATAAGAATGACTTGAGTAAACGCCGTGTACTCTTAGTCAGCATGTACAAAGTGCAGCTGGTTCAAGAACTGCATGGCGATGACACAGATGGATGAAATTTTGCAAATGGATGCTGATACATGCCACTGCTCATTCCTTTTCAATGACGAAGCATCATTCCACGTTAACAGGCACAATATGCCCTATTGATCGAATAGCAATCTTAGGTGAAGTGAAGAAGGCCATGTATAGAAAGACTCCCGGATCAAAGTCTGGGCTGCTATAAGAGATTGGCTGAAAATGTTTGTTTTTATTTCAAATGTTAAGGATAAAACAAACCTACAGATGTTAATAGTGTCATGGTGGAGCACTTAGAGGACGTTCCGTTCCTACAATGCTGTACCACGTTCTTTAAACAGGATAGCGCTCCGGACTATGAAAGTGCACAAGTACTGAACAAGAAATTTCGTCCTATGGAATGAAAATTCCACTCTCTACGATCTTAACTCTCTTGATTTTTTTCTGCGAGAGTTGTTTGAAATCTGTGGTGTACCAGAATGGACTGTTGCCGAATTGAAGGTCATAATATCACTCCACACACTTGACGTGTCACATCATTCTATCAAATTAGAATATAATTGCTTAGGGAATGTCAATCTGAGTACCAGTGAGACCTCTGAGAATAATCTTATGACTCACGATTTATGGAGCATTCTGTATTCAACTACTGACGTATTTTAGCTAAGCAGCACACTTTTTAATGGTGTTTAACGCCCGTTTTTACTACTGAAGCACCACAGTGGTGGACACTGATGATACATGAAATGAAATGAAATATTGGGAAAGAATTTTTTTTAAAGGAAGGAAACGTTCCAGGTCTAAGTTTAGGGTACCTCCCCGGCATTTGCCAGTTATGAGGACTGAGGAAAACCTGGAAAAAACCTCAGTCAGGGAGGACGATCCTGGCGGGATTCGAACCCCAGATCTCCCTCTCACGAGTCCGAGCCTTAACGACCTCAGCCACCCTTGGCGGTCCATGCTGTACACTACAAGACTGTATACAATATATATGAAAGTATAATTATATCTTAAATATAACAGACCCACCGTATTAATTAAACAGATAAATGCTTGAAAAATAAAACAGGAATGTTACTATCAAATGTTATAGAAATAGCGGAAATTTTGGTTTAAAGAAATATCCGAAAGTAAACATTTCAAGAAATTACAGTTAAGAAAACAAGCTAAGTACTCAATTTGAGATGCAAAATAATTGAATGTCAAATTACTATGTCAAAGGGGAAAGAAACGTGAATTAAATATGAAGAAACTCCTCTAAAGTCAAGAGCCGAATTGCGGATTCAGAATTCAGTAAAAGATGTGGCTTAGAGCGCAAGTGCAAATTACATGTAATCAGCATAAACTAGAAAACATGGCACTGTGCATGAGATTTCCGAAAACTAGGGCAACATGTGTCGGCCTAAGTAATCTAGAGATAACGCGCTCTCCTCTGGACCAAAGATCTCCTTCTCCTTTCAAGAATTAGGTGATTTCACCGGTTTCGGTCTCTATTATCAAGTCATTTTTACGGGGTCTACCCTAACCTCTCCACTCAGTTGGTTTGCAATACATTATCTTCTTTGGCAATCTATTCCCTCTCATCCTATCAGTATGATCTTTTCATTTCATTTTATTTTCATCTATCCCACAATTAATTGAAAAATATTCAAATCTGATCTTATTGTTTCATTTCTTACTTTATCAACTCTAGTGCACCCTCTTACATTTCTCATAAATGTCATTTCTGCAGATTGTATATGTGCTTTCTCTCTTTTTGTCACTATATACAAATTCAGAACCATATATAAAAGTAGGCGCAGTCATAATCTTATAAAACCTCATTTGTCTCTCTCTTTTAATTTTCCTTCCTAAAGTTTTTTCTAGTTGTTTCACAAGTGGTTAGAAATTTGTTAATTTTCATTTCAATGGCTTTGTCACATTTAAAACTAATATCACATCCTAAATAATTGAAGTGGGATACCTGTCTAATATTTTTTGTTTTTTTGTTTTTTGTTTTGTTTTGTTTTTTTGTTTTTTGTTTTGTTTTTTTGTGTTTTTGTTTATTAGTATCTTCGACCTAACAGGATTCTACCCTTTAAAAGGCATTATCTCTCTTTTGTAGATATGGTTAAATTTTAATACATTTGCGTTTTGGTTTAATCTATACACTGCTCTTTGAAAATTATCTTCTGTTTCTTAAGTAATTATTTGATCATCAGTATATGGTTAAGTGTTTAAAGAGGTGATTTATTTTAAACTTTCCACCTCATAACTAGGTCGTCAATATATAAAGTGGTTGGTAAACTACACCCTTGTCGAACACCTTGATTTGTTAAGATTTCATCTGACATTTTAAGACCTAAACTAATAATTATTTCAGTATTTACATACAAATTCTTAATGACATTAATATAGTGTTTTAGAAAACCTCCTGTTTCTAATATTTTTCATAAAAGGGGCCTTTTATCAAAGGTTTTCTCATAATCATTACTGCTATATATTAAATTCGTGATGTTGCTTCAATAATTTGTCTCATTATAAATATATTATCGCTACATGAACGTCCTTTTCTAAATCCTGGTTGTTCTTCTAATATTACATCAGACCAAAGATGTGCGAGTTAAAACCCGGCCGATGCTATAGGTTTTTAAGGACGTAAAAAGGAGAGCAGGACTTAAAATCATGGGTACCGTGTCATAGGTTTATGGAAACTTAAAGAACTCCATACTTGGAAAAAACAAAATCCCTGGACAAAATTACCGGCTACTTCACGTCCAAGTAATACCTTGCCATCATACTTAAAGCGACGGGCTGGCTCTAGTCCTAACAGAACCAGCCACAGCCTTGTAAGTCGACGACGACGACGACGATGATGATGATGACTACAAGGCTGCGAGGTTGAGATGCTCACAATCTTTCACCTTCTATCGCTGCATATTAAATTATGAATCGCGACATTTGTTTTCGGTTAAAAAACTGTCTCTTAGTAAGACTTGGTACCATCGTTAACAATCCCAGTACAGAATGAAACTGTTGAACGATAGAACCGTAATTATAAGGCGTATTATTTCCAAGAAGTTAACTTTATAATTCATACAATATTCGAAAAACGAAGTTTTTTTTTTTTTATAGAATTTCAGGTCTATTTCCCCACCAATTTTAAATATACATACAACTCTTGGATTTTACATCCGTTTTTTAAATTATATTTTAAATTTTATAACTATTACAATTTGTTATACAGTAATAGATACTAGTGCTCTGAATCTCAGTATATTAAGGAAAACATGGTAGTTTATAAATGACATGGAAACTTATAACTATAAAGGTGCATTTAGAGGAATATAATTAAATTGAAAGTTTTGACTAAAGCAAAAATTGTATCTAAAGCAATAACTTAGTATTCCGGAATTTTTTTTTTCAGAAAACGTAAATTATAATTTATGGCTTAATTAAAATAATGCATATATTTTGCACAAAAAATTTAAAAGTTTGAGGATTTTTGATGGAAAAATGCATCCGAGGCACTAAGGCTTTTTTTTAACATTTTTGACAAGAAAGTATATTATAATTTATTTAGGTTAGAGGAATTTCAATGAAACTTCGGAAAATATCATAAAAACATTTTAAATCAAATACAACTCTCTTTCTCTCAGTAAATGTATCGTATATTTGTGTAAAACCAAATTTGCGTTATTACATAAGAATAAATTAGGCATCATCATGTTCACGTTTTCCTATTTTACGTGTATGTCAAGGTCGAGAGAAATTTAACCCAATTGCCTTTCCAATACAAAGAACTAGTACAAAAACTAACCGTGAACTATTCCATTCCAGCAATGAACTGAAACCTTCAAGGTTAGTGATGTAATCCCAAACCATTTTGGATCTCACCGCAAGAAGAACTGACTGTTCTATATTTTAATTTCATGGTTAAGGAACCAGAACCAGAACCAGAACCAGAACCAGAAAATAACAAAAAGTTCGAACATTTCTACACATAGATCGTTTTCTCGAAATAAGCTGTTTTAAACCCCATTATTATCATTATTATAATAACGAGTATTATTATTATTATTATTGTTATTATTATTATTATTATTATTATTATTATTATTAGCAGTAGTAGTAGTAGTAGCAATAGTAGTATAGTAGTAATAGTAGTAGAAGTAGTAGTAGTACTAGTAGTACTAGTAGTAGTAGTAGTAATAGTAGTAGTAGTAGTAGAAATAGTAGTAGTAGTAATAGTAGTAGTAGTAATAGTAGTAGTAGTAGTAGTAGTAGTAGTAGTAGTAGTAATAGTAGTAGAAATAGAAATAGAAGTAGAAGTAGAAGTAGAAGAAGAAGTAGTAGAAGTAGAAGTAGAAATAGAAGTAGAAGTAGAAGTAGTAGAAGTAGAAGTAGAACTAGAAGTAGTAGAAGTAGAACTAGAAGTAGTAGTAGTAGTAGTAGTAGTAGTAGTAGTAGTACCAGCAGTAGTGGTAGTAGTGGTAGTACTAGTAGTAGTAGTAGTACTAGTAGTAATACACTGTTCATAAATCGGCTTCTCTTCAACCTAGCCATTTATTAGCGAATTCCGAAGGAATTGCAGTCGTAATATATATAGTTTTCAAGCGATTCCGAAGGAATTTAAGCAATTGCGGTTGTATGCATGAATATCGCTATGAATAATCCTTCCAAATCTCCATCAAGGCTTAGAAAAAGATAAAGAAAATATAAAAGAGTGAGAGTGAGAGTGGGTATGTGGGTTTTTTTTTTTTTTTTTTTTTTCTTTTTAACAGTTGCAATTTTTTTCCAATAAAATTTGGCATATCAATTAAAAAACAATTCGTCGAGTTAGTTAATCATAAAAATAGAAATATTGGAAGTAGGGGTTAACCTATAGCGATTTTTTAAAAAAAATGCAAAATCGCTCTAGCGAGTACAATTTTTGCTTGATCTTAACGAAATTCGACAGATTTATTTAAATTAAATTGATGAAAGGAGATTTTTGAAAATCTGGAAATCGGGCCATTAGGAGTGGAGGTTTGAAAAATGAAGAGGGGCGGTTAAAGCGAAATTTAAAAACGCTCTAACGGGTGCAATTTAAATTTTTAAAAGGAAACTTGGTATATTCTATTGAAATAAAATAAGAAAAATAACTTTTTCTATCAGTGGTCATACATTTAATTTAATTGATAGTTTACCATTAATTTTTATGTTTTATTCCCAATAATAGTATTAATAATAATATTAATAATAATAATAACAATAATAATAACAATAATAATAATAATAAACAATAATTCTAAAAATGTAGTTCCTCTTTTGTGAAACACAAAATAATTCTAATTTTGTTCCTCTAATACAACACAGTAATGACATAATTACTTCATTTCATTATTGTTAAGGCATAATTTAAATTTTATATTCAATTTTATGAAAAGTTATCAAACTCGGTCAGGAATTTGCTTAGTTTGCGCAGTTTCTGCGGGACCGACTTTTTTTAAAATCCTTTGTCGGCTGGAATTTATTTAACGCAAATTCTTACGATTCTCTAAAGTTGTTTTGAAATGTGTTGCAAATTTATTAAAAGTAATCATAATACGCAACAAATGCAACATTTATGCTAATTCTACATTTTTCTTCTAAATATTAATCTACTTAATTATTTTAATGTTATCGTTTCCTAAAATATAAAGAAACTTATCACCGCAGTATTTGAAAAGTTTATAATAAAGAAAACTACAAGAAAATTTCACAATCATCACTAAAGACAACATGAACATATAAATTAAAATTTAAAATAATTTATATTTACATTGCAAACTTTCCGTGAACACAAACTAGTAGTAATATAAATACCTTTATTATCTTATATATAATAAAAATAATTTCTCATTTTAAAAGTGATATATATCTTCTGAAGTTCAAATACAGCAAATATATTTCGAACAGGTTTGTAATTATAAGTTCAATGTTCTTCCCAGAGACCTGTGGAATAGACAAAATATCTGAAGCGGATGAAGGAGATAACGAAACAATTCAGATACCGTATTTAAAGAGTCAACAAGTTATAAATAATACTGCTTAAACAGCAATACTTTCCTCTGCATATTGAGATCTAAATATAACATTAACTGCTTATAATTCTGTAGATATCCAACAACAGGTACCGACAAGTATATAAACAAAGCGAAAGAAAAAAAAAAGTTGAGACAAAAGGGAACGGAAATTGCTAATAAAAGAGAAACTTGTTGATGCGTGTAATGAAGAAAAAGAATTTACAAGAAGCAGACCTTGAGGCTTTATAAAACGTTCCTCAGGGAACGGCGGCAGCTCTAGAAACTATTGCCTATAGAAGCAGGGTTACTAGATCAGGGGAAATCCAAGTAGAACCGTGACCATGGGGTTTCATGGAAGTCATTCATAATGTATAGGGTTCCATGGGGAAGTTGTCTTGTCTACACCAAGAAATCATATTAATTTTTATATCATTAATTTCTTCGCGCAATGGAACAGTAATGCAAGTTTCATTGTTCGCTGATATTTTGGAAAATTTTGAGGAACTACGAGTATATTCTCTATGCATATCATTTTCCAGGAAGCTGTTAAAACACCTTCGCGTTCTGAAATGTCTTTATAATTTGACATTTTCTACAGAAGTTTGATGTTCCTCTCTTTTAATAATATTTATCCAAAAATAAACATAAACTGTTTATGAGGTGAATGTTATTTAAAATTACTGTGTTTTAAAACTTTGGTTTTTCATAACTCATCACTGAATACTTTTATTTTGAAAATTTTCTGCATAAGTCACCACACATTTAGTGTTGTTAACGTTTGCTACTTTTGAGGAAAATAGACAAAATGAAATACAATGTGATTAGTTATATAATGTTCCGCTGTTAGCAGTTCCATATGGCGGGCAGATGTAGCCTTATTTCCGAGAGTTCCGCCGTTCAACCATGGCTAACAGAGCTCCTTTGAGTATTTCGTTAAGATATCTGAGAATTAATTAAGCTACATATTTATAAATCTCTTGCCTTTGGGCTGTCAAAGTGTTAATGTTCATAAAAATGAACCCCTATATGCAAATTAATCAGGGTTTATGTAAACTATGTGGAAAAAAGAAGTGAAACTTTTCCTTTATTTCTGTTACCCAGTTCTTTATATGTTCAATACCACACTTTCCCTTAATGCCTAGACAACAGTTGATTACGAAATATACCAGAAGAACCCCCTCCCCAAAGATGTGGCCAGAGAAATACAACTTTCGAATAGAAGAGAAATAATTTTCAAAAAGTATGTTTTATTTAGCAATAAGCAAAACAAGTTAACACTGGCTTACATGTACTCAGAAACATAACTTGATAATTGAAAATTTAACTCAGTGCTACATATGAAATATAATTTTAAAATTTAAAATATCAAATCAACTTTCGGGTTAATACGCGTTACAAAATCTAAATTTAAGGAATGTTAAAAGACCATTAGTGTTACCTTATTTGAAAGCCACTTCAAAAATGTTACAGCACACCAGTTCCTATTATAATAAACAAAAATAGTTTACGTGCAACATTCAACCCTACCCAACATAATTAATAAAAGCTAAAAAGCCTATATAATATTTAAGTCTAGTGACTTAACGAGCTTCAGTCCTACCAATTTTGAAAAATGCCTAAAGGTGTGTTACGCTCTTGGTATCGAAGTAATCTCAGCGGAAAAAGGAGGAAAACCAATCACGCTAGAAAAGATTACGTCACATTGTTCTTGAAAACTCCCTTGCCTTCCCAACCAATAGGAACAAGACGCATGTAACAAACCCATCTAGCATAGACAGGGAAATGAGGGTGGAAAGAGGGGTGGATATTACGTAAGAAGTAGACAGGAACAGAAATAAAAATACAATAAGACAATACTTATAACTGGATGTCCCAAGTACATACATTTTAAAATATCCGAAATAAGTGCAGAAAAAAAAGCCAAAAAATTTAAAGCAAACTCCTTACGCTTACCGAAGAGGAACTACAGAAATTCAGGAGAGATTAAAAGTAGGTCTCGAAAACACCTACATCTTCCAGACCAAGAAAGAAGAATTTCAAAATCACCAGCATAATTATACCAGCAAAGAATGTTTTTGTAATTACGTTCTTAAAAGAATATGCAGCAGTAGTAGTATTTGGTTTATTTATTTTATTAAAGAAACCTTGTATCATTTAAAGCATGCATGTCGCTCAAAACGTAATACCTATTGGAGTACAGGTAAATCAGAATCAATTTACGAAACTAATAAAAATGGTGTATTGTATGCCGTAAGTACTCAAAGAAAGTATTAAAGCTACAGGTCATTATTTTGAATCATCTGTTAACAGACTAATGGATTAACAATATTAATATCCAATCTTTCAACAAGATGTAGCCATTATTCATGCAGCCACCGCTTCAACAAATGCAAATGAATAATGACTGAAAAAATGCGAATCTCCATACTTTCTAGAATGTAAATAAACGTAACATTTGGAGAAAGACACATATGTGAATCTTACCTTATAAGTTATGAATTTCACGAACGTTTCAAGAATTCGTAAATGAATTAGAATTTGATGGCATCAGAACAGCATTTAATGGGACAGATAATTTTAAATTCACTTGAACACAAGATATTCCTCACAAAATAAAATCAAAAAATTATATAAGGTATTAAATTGTAAACATAATTCTACATAAATTATGCAGAAATGTGATGAAAAAATGCCATATATACAGTTTTTCCTAATAAATTGTTAGCATTTTCTCTTCCATTTATTTATAAGCGGCCCTGATCAATCTCATTCTCTGTGAGAACATTAATTAGTTTCTCATTCTTATATATGTTAAATGTTTGTGTACAAGGAAAATAGGATTCCCTCAATACATGGGTGGGAAAACAAGGAAAATTACACACGGTATCCCTCAAAACACGTCATATGTGACCCACTTTTCTTATTTAGTGAAACGCATTTCCTCATTGTATTACACGGACGCCATTGTACATTGAATCTTTGACTAGAAATCGCTTTGTACCGTAGCTGAGATTTGTCTCCTAATGTCTCTAAGTTCATTGTTCGAAATAAGATTACAGGCTCGTAGCTTTCAGTTACAGAGATGGGCTTTTCTTCTAGTGACTAAGTTTTTTTGTTTTGTTTTGTTTTGTTTGAGACTATCGATAGGTAGTTTACAGTTTGAACATATATTACTCTATTAAAGGTGACATTTTAAGATATATAGTTATCAAATAATTTATTGAATAGTATTTATGTTGTACACCTTCTGTATAATATTCTCCTTAAAACACCCAAGAATACAGAAATTTGAAACCCTTCCTCAGTAATAATTTTAATTGAAATTAATTACACTGAGACATTATACATATCTTTATAAAAGAAACAGTCTATGGAGAAATGGTCACATATACAATGATATATGGGGTGGGAACAAATGACGGACCTAGATTTAGTGATGATATGTTTTTGAAAGGGGTTCTGGGGCTGAGGGGGGGGGCATAGAAAATTGCGGGACTTAGCGGGAATACGGGTTTCATAGAGTGTAAAATCAGAGTGAAGTATTGGCTGCAAATTATTATTCATAGGAACTTAACTTAATTAGGGCATTGTGCTATCTTGATCAATTCAAGTCGATAGGGAAATGACACAGTATCTAAATTAAGAAAGGGGCTGTAAACAATAGGGCTGAGCTCCATTTGAAATGCGGGTCAGGGGAGTAGGAGTGTATGGAGAAAGGTTAAGAACCGTTTGAAGGATATAGATAGGCAACAGACAATTGCACAATGCAGGAAGATGATTTTGCTGGAAGTGCAATCGGGACAAAAATTTAGTGGGGGAGGGGGAATTGAAGAGCACATCAAAATAGGGATCAGGCTCACTAGCCAGGAACTTACCTGTCTTAGAATAGAGGAAGAAGGACTTGGGCTCTACTGGCAGGCTGGTACTCAAATTCCCTATGACTTAGAAAAGTATTGCCTTGTTTCAATGCCTTACTCTAAATATGCACATAGGACGAAAAATAAGGGCCACACAGCTGCAAAAAAACTGATAAAATTTAATATAAATAAGAAGATATCACAAATAGTAACTGCATTGCCTGAAAATAAAATCTGCATAAAATAGTAATATTTTAAAAAGTTCTTTACATGTTCTGCTTTTATGTGTTATCCAGTATTTAAAACTCAACATCATCATGGATTTTCATCATAATTGCATTTTTTCAGTGTATTGTTCTTGAAAGAAAAGATCGGGTATAATTCCACAAAGTTATTTAAATTAAAAGAGCAAGAATAAGAAACAAAATAAATTTATAAAAGCGACTAATCCTTTAAGTTTTGGTAATTAGATCAGTTTAGTCAGAATAATTTTAAAATGGGAGACCATGGTAATTACTTTTTAACTCTAATGGCCCATAACAAGTTTTAGACTGATACAATAAAATGAATCTTGAAACCGCTTTAACCAAATCCTCGTTTCTTTATTCCATTATATAAGCTAAAATTGTTGTTTTTCCATCAAAGTACTTCATTATCATACTTCTAGGACATATTAGCACTATTGGCTTCATTCCTTTAGCAGCATTTTATCTGCTGCCATAACGTTGTTACACTATCAATTTCCCGATTATGTGCAGAAGTTCAATTATCAAGTATAAAAAACTCTACACACGAACGTACAAAACAGGCAATATTTCGGATAACTGAGTACCCTTTTTTGTAACCAGCTATCTACAGTTAATCGAAATATGGCATGTTTTGTCTTTTTCAGTATTAATTTTTCATTGTATGTAAAGTTTTCTTTTTGTTAATCAATAGTGTGTATGCATTATAATATTATAAAAACGCATTATAATATATAAATATATCTACAGTGTGTTTTAGAAGTTTGTCTATACTTTTGTCTTTTTGTTCGGCTTGTTTCCGTCAATTTTTAAATTATTTATATTGACTTTATTTAATTCTGTCTCTGCAATTGGTGATACAAATGATGATTACGAATTAATTTTTGTAAGCATATTTTCCCTTCATTTTCTTATTTTCTACTAATGATGGTCCTATTTATGTACTTAAATGCTTAAAACTTTTATCAGTAAAATAAAAAAAAATAATTTCTTAAACAGGCTTCTCACAATTTTAGCAAAGTTAAATTTTGCTATAAATATGGTGTTTTTACAATATATGTCATAATCGTTCAAGAAATAATATAATTTATAATAATGATAATGGCTATGATCTATAATGTAAATGCAGTAGCTTGATTAAATTGGTTCCATACAAGCACGCAGACAGCAGCTAAATACTTCAATATGTGCAGCATTGTCTGACTCTAGTTTATCTAAGCAATTAATATGTAACGCCCCAAAGGCCTTTTTTTCATCTTCTTTCTTTCTTTTTTCTCTTTTTTGATGGCCCAGCACTCTCCTTTGCCTCAGCCTAAAGCAAAATTTATTTTAATATATGTGTTTTATTAAATAATTTTGAGCATACTTCTGTGTGTTTTCTGTCGTTATCAGACATCGCATTTGCAAAAACTTCTTTACTACATAAAAGAAATCAGGGCAGTTAAAGTAAAGCTACTCTCTATATAGCAAACTGTCGGTATGTTATTTTGTAACCGAAGAAGGAAATACGTGTTCTTTATTTGGAGTAAAGGGAAAAGCATTTTGTAGGTAACATGATGGAACTGCAGATATCTGGTCAGGAGGAAACCAGTTAATTAAGACAATGACGATAGCCTGGCAGGAAATCCTGTCAGGTTCTGCATTCACCAAACAAAGGGCATAGCTCCAGCTTTTACTTTAAATAAATATTTCCTAACAACATTCTTCTCTACGTTGCTTGTTTATGTGCCTTGTAAAAAAGCGTCAACGAACAGTTAATTTAATAAAATATGATTCTTGAAATTCAAAGCTACAATCAGTAGTAATTCCGTTAGATCGATTGAAAACCGAAAAAAATAATGAAGAATATAAATTATAAGTTTAAACCCTAAGATATAAAAAAGGCTGAAGGTACTCCGTACTTATACTGTAGTCGTTAAAGGAATCAGGAAAATGGTAATTAACGAATAGGCACCCGAATTTCCAAGCACTAAAACTAGAATGATGAAAAATTAAATTATGTTGATATTGAACTTATTTAGTTAAAATATTTTTTTTTTACAAATCTAACTCATCCATGTCCCTCTGGGTTACGTATGGTTAAGCTGTAATTCTTAGGTTCACCACCAGTGTTTTGTGTTTCATTTGAACGAAGGTAATACGAACGAAGGTAATATTGATGCATTTATCAATTGCTAGTGGAGGATATTTTGAACATTTCATGTTAATAAAGAGTTTCATATGTTATGCAGGTACGTTCTGTTCCTGCGTTTCCTGTGATTAATGTACAGTGAAGAGGTATAGAAAACATGGAAATAAAGCGTTTCCGGACGCATGCCCATTTAACCAATTTCTTCTTCTAAGCGTGAGGAATGTGTCCCAAAGTTTGGCTATACCTTATTGTTACATCCAGTATAGCTAAAACTTGCTGAAAGAATTCAATAAGAAAACTGCTTCAATAGGACCCAACAAAGGTAGACCAGGCTGAAAGCCCACACACAATTACAATGAAAATTTTACTGAAAGACATTAAAAAGGTAAATTTAAATAAAAACTATACACACATAGTTACCTAGGACGCTACTCTCGTAACCAAAAAACGAGTCAAGATTCAAATTTACCACATTTCCAAGAAGAATTTTATGGTAAGTTTCGCTGAAAGATATCGTGAAAGGTCAATCCGGAGTCCACAAGTATTTTAAAAACGAGAAAGCTGACTACGTATCGACAAGTACATCAATGTAGAAGTGGAGTATGAAACCATGACACTACCTGACCTAAGAGAATGAAAAAAAAAGCTCGAAGACTCAAGAGGAAGGCAAGGCCTCTGGCGGAGCAAGAACGCACACAAACTTAGCCGAGAATGAATACCTATACAACCCCAGAGCTTAGAGAAATAATTTTCCGATTGGTTGGAACTCGTTATGCAAAGAACCTTCCTCATTAAATTATGGATGACAAGCATTTTAGCAAAGAGCTCAGTTCAGAAGGGTAAAAGCAGTGGCAAACAATCAGTTTCCGTTGAGAAAGATTGAGCGGCTCACACTGTCTTTACTAGGTCACAGCAGAAATATATTAACACAAACAGCACGTACAGTCCACAAAGTGGCAGGCAAACGTTTAAACTGATATCCGCACAAAGTTCAATTTGCTCAGCAAATAAAACCAGATGATTGCCAAGGAATGAAGAAGAATATAATTACATTTTAAATTTGAAAATAATGATTTTTTCGGCGTATTTGTTTCTCTGATGGGGCTACGTTTTATGTTAGTGAAACAGTGTATAGACACAACTTTCTTCTTTCTAAAAAAAATAAATAGATATGCTCATCAATTATACCACACTAGTTATAGGAAATGCAAGCGAAATGTAAACGACTGCCCTCTTTCAGCAGGACGGAGCTCTCTTTACCGATTCCTTGAAGTTCGCAACCATCTTAAATACTCCCAAATTACTGGATTGGTAAAGATGACCCAATCCCGTGGCCCCCGAGATCATCGGACTTTTTTCTTTGGGAGTATATTCAATGTCATGTTTACAAAGCAGTAGTTATCAACCAGTAACCAACAGAGGGCATCAGATATGCCACTAAATGAATCAAACGACCAATGTTACAAAATATGTGGCGTGAACTATTGGAATATTTTGATGCTAACAGATATATACATGCTGAAGTTGCTGTTTAATTGCTTTTCAGTGATATTTAGAAGGAGTTATGTAAATGTATCGAAAAGATAAGTTGAGCAAGAGAAAAATCTCTGACGAGAGAGGACATAGCATGTAATGCACTTTCATTTTAAATGTATTTATATTTGTTTTACTATTTATATATAACCATTGAATTATGTATTTCTCTTTTTAATGCCTTGTAATTAAACATTTTAGACACTTATTAATTGCAAAACTTTTGCTGTCATGGTTGGGGATTTCCTAAACATTTAGTACCTAATCACTTTAATATATATATATATGTAATTCTATGCAGTTGTTTTCCAACATTTTCCATAGCACAAACAGTTTGACTAGACCCATGAGCTAGGTAAGTATTTAGTTTATGTATTTGGCAAACCATTAACTCTTCCACTCTACCAGGCGGATAAACCTGCAAAATGCAATATACAATATACGTACTTATACTTTTTTTTCCCGAGTACAGAAGGGAAGGAGGAGGAGAAGAATGAAAAGAAAAAGAGGAGGAAGAAGAAGAAGAATCGAGAGACTAACTTGCGATTTCTAGAGTTGAGATGACAATTTAATTTACATTTACATTGCTTTGTTGTTCGACAATATCTGACTTCAGGAGGAAGGGAGTTCCAGATTCTGGGAACTGACACGCTGAATGAGGTTGAGCGGAAATCATCACATAATGATGATTTTTTTAATTGTGCTTAACACTCGTTTTTATTGCTGAGGCATCACAGGCAGTGGACACTGATGACACATGAGGTAAAAAAATAAATTGAGAAAGCATGTTTTTAAGGGATGAAACGTTCCAGGCCTAACCTTAAGAGTGCCTCCCAGGCATTTGCCATTTATGAGAACAGAGAATATGGATAAAACCTCAGTCAAAGAGAAGTTTCTGGCGGGAATCGAACCCCAGATCTTCCGCTAACGAGTCCGTACCTTAACGACCGCAGGTACTTGTAGGGATCACAATGATGATTAATGACATTTCACTAAATGTAGAACTGATACTGCAGCACACTTTACACATGATGAATACATTTATGAATTGTACATCCAACGTTATCCTTTCTAAAAGACTTAAAGGAACATTTGCTGCTGCCAACCTTTTAATGTGTTTTCTTCATAAATTAGTGCAAATGAATAAGAAATGCTCCGGTTATATAAGATATTAACTTACCAGTGTAATAAGATTTCGAACAACATGCACTTTGTAATATCAGAACGGTACTAGTATTTGATATGAGGACGTTAGTTAAGAAGCAACCTTATTAAGTTTATTTAATATGCAGACAAGCAGAAGTACCATACGAGGAAATGAAGAAAACGTTTTTTGTATGTCTACCATGCTTGAGAGAATGGGTTTAGCACTGGGGCCATTTCCCCAGAATGATGAGATGAAGCTTTCTAAGACAAACACTGCGAAAATTGTGCAACAAAGACTTTCCGCTGTTAGCATAAGCAGTGTTGAGAAAAAGAGACGCTTAGCAGAACGATGAAACACTTTCTAGTATACTCACTGGCAAGTAAACTGAAGAAACATTTAGAAAAATACAGGCAAACAGAGTCAGAAAGGCGACAATCTTAAAAAACTATACTTTATGAAATATTGTTCATAATTATTCGTTAATTCAGAAGCACATTCAACCACTGAAATGCTGTTTCTTCCATCATCTTGTGTGAAGTTAGCTATAGAGTTTATTAATTAAATTCATTGTCAGTGTAGCGATGTTAATTGGGTGTCTCTCTAAAATTCTCTTAAAAGGCTTAGCTCAATCATTTTTATGATCTAATTATGAGATTATAACTTTGCCGAAAGAAAGTTAAGTTAAATTGCATGGCTATTGTTCAGCAAGTCTTTGAAATGTATCAGTTTAAATGAACACACTTTATACCTTTCTCAATAAGAATAAATGACGACGTTCAAAGCGCAAGAATGCAAAGTCGCACTTTAGTACTTGCAACCATCTGCCCGAATATCTTCAGCTTACATGCAAATATCTCGTTTCACAGTTTACTGTCATTACGTTCGAAATGTTGCTTGGTTGTTACAGCCTCAGAAAGACGTCTTTCTGTTTTGTCGTGTTTAGAACGTCAGCTCCTGTAAGTTTCCTTCCTCGCATCTCCACTTGGTTGGAGTCTGCATCATTATATGAATATATTCTAACTTAATGGTCATTAAACCTGTACTTGTCAAACAGGCTGAAGCGCTTCTTTGTGTTCTTAAAACTTTCCATTAGATCATGAGTTGTTTATGTGACAACAACCTAAGAACATTACTCGCCAGAAATGTTTTGGTACATACTGAGCTAGTTATGCCGTTTCGAAATGCCGAACATCAGTGTAGGAAAATATGTCAAATAAACATCAATTTTGGCTCATTATAGTAATATAAGATTACAATATTAAGACAAAATATTTCAGGAATGCATTCTAAAATGTTTGTTTTAAAACGTGCAAATTACATCAAAAGTTGATATGCACAGACGTACCTCCATTTATTCAGATCCCACAGTTCTACACTCATGTATGAGAGTGCTTTGATAAGTTACTTGGTTTGAAAAATGATTGTGACGGTATTAATGAAATAGAATACTCAGAAATTAGTTCCTATTATTACAGTGATACACTTTTGAAAATGTTTAAGCGCATATTCTTGAACATTATTATTTTATACTGTTCTATATATTTCAGCATTAAAACTGGCAGAACAGAATGTTCATATTCATAAATTGCTAAACATTTTTTTTTAAATTTTATACTTAAAATTGTCATAAAATATTAATGTACAGCTATATTAAAAATGTTCCACATAATTGTGCAAAAGGATGATTTCTATAAAACTACCAATGTTATTATTTTACTAAAACTAGTTTCTGAAATAATGCACCTCACAATCTTGAATGTACATATTATTTATTTGGTTAAACAAAAAAATCAACGTATACCCTTAAAATCCAGTAATTGTTAAGAATTATTCAGGAAACATTTAAATGATTTTATACGGAATAATGTCAAAATGTGGATGGCAAAATTAGAAATACGAATCTTGAAAAAATTATGGCGTACAAGAACGCTCTGGGGTATGACATTATTCCGGCATCTAGAAAGTGTATATAACTTAGAGCTATAAATTGTGTGCACTATTTTCTACTACTTCTCTATAATGAACTCCGTGCTCGGAACATACACCTCAGGGACAGAACGATGAATATATCTAAAAGCCTTCAAGAACAAAGAGCAACATGGACCCCTTTACTCGGAGCTCTAAAAGTTTATTAAATTACTTAAACAACCTTAACATATTAAGGTAAAGTTTTATTCGAGCACACATAAATATTTTGACATCTATAATGCTTATGTACTACAAGTTTCCAGTCTTTCAGTTAACTTTTTATTTTATACTTTAAAAACTTGATAAAGATACTCCGCTTCTTTTACCTTTTACCTTTAGAGGAGTTTCTTTGGTACATTACGAACTGAGATGAGGGAAAACTGCTGCGTTAAGATAATTGACATGTAACGCAACCAGTGATGATTGTTCCGTATACAGTTAACAAACACTAATTAGAACGGGGCTGCCCAAGGAATATTTAGCAACAGATGACGAATAAACACGGAAGGTCAAACTGAACAATGTCGCCAGTGAACCATCTGATATCTAAAATGCCTATTCACTGCCAGTGCTGGGAAGTAAGCGAAGGAATAACTACAGTTTCTCCGAAAACTCGACCTCTTACCTTATAGAACGTTCCTAAGGAAATTGCGGTTGTTGTTTTCCGTTCATCTTCCTGTTCATGTTGTTTTTTCCACTCTTCCTACAGATCCTCACAAAAAACGTGATCATTACGCAGCTTGGTGCGTATTTTTCTATTGAAATGTGATTTTACGTGTATATCCCAACTGACAAGTCACCCAGAAGTTCCTTGGTTCATGCCCGACTGAATATTATCGTTTTTCATTTTTCAACTAAACCTAAATAGTCAAAGCTACTCTATTTAACAACTGTTTGTAAGCGCCAAACAATTTTTATTCGAAACTTACTTCTCATATATACATAATGATGTTTCATAAACTAACAGAATTAAGCTAGTTTCTTTAACTCCCAATTTAATGTTTATAATACAAAACAGGAAGCGAAGTTTACCGCTTTAGTTGAAGGCGTTTTCGCGTTTAGCTTCCTTGTGTTTTCCGCCATGGCAATGTACCTTTCCAGTTCATTTAACCTTAATAAAATAGAAAAGTACACGTTTGAATCACCTTTCTTGGCCTATATACTTTGACAACCTTCTGTGAAAAAACACAGCTACAGAATCGGACTTGAAATGAGAGCTAACCATTAAAGAATTTTCTACTTCCATCTCCATTTTAAACCCATTTAAAAATAACTTCAAATAGTATAAATGCACTATAATAAAATGTATTTAATTAGAAATTAAATAGGTGTTTTATATTTATTTAGCTTTTGCTCTTACAAAAGCATGCAACACTTTTCAGTCTCATTGATAAAATGTTTTCTGAACATAGTTGTCTATACAATAAGTATATTAAACTATTATTTTCTCTAAAAATTGTTTTCATTTATCTCTAAAGAAGAAGCATTAAACATATTTATTTTCTGTGAATCTAACAGACCTGAAATTAGGCTTCTAGGTTTTAACGTTATGGGTTATTTCTTACTTAATTCTTACTTATGGTATAGAGTTTCATATCTGAGCATAGATTAATTCTTTGATGTTGTAGAATGAAAAATGTGAAAGATATTTACAGTTGGAAAAACAGTATAAAATTGACATTTATATATTGCAGAAGTGACATCTTCCAAGATAGTTATAACTTCAGTAACCTAGTGTACAAACCCTCCCAGGTATGTCAGTTCTAAAGAATATATGGTGATTCGTTTGGGTATTGATAATATTACATGTTACTGCAAAGGTTAATATGATAATAGGAGATATTTCTTGCTGGTAATATTTTGCTTAAAAATTGTAAGTTTCCATACATGGCAAGAAGGAAAATTAACAATGTATGATGACAAATGAAAATCGTAGATTACTGAAGTGGCGCTACAAATCAACAGCGAACGCAGTGCGTTCTTTGATATGCAAAATTTGAGTGTGTTAAACATTTCGAGGTGTGTATGGTGTGCGTAATATATATAAATAAGATTCCATAATGTTGTGCTACCGAACATTTTTAGAAACAGTTTTTGTGTTATAAAACATCCAGGGGGTCGCAGGCGAAACCCAGTACAAAGCAGCTATCTCTGAAGCTCTGCGGAAAGTTAAAGACGATTTTCAGCAGAGATCATTATTATTTTTTTTTTTTGAGTAGTGTTTAACGTTCGTTTTTACTACTGAGGCACCACAGGCGGTGGACACTGATGATACATGAAATGAAATGATAAATTGGGAAAGGATTTCTTTTTAAGGAAGGAAACGTTCCAGGCCTAAGTTTAAGGGTACCTCCCCGGCATTTACCAGTTATGAGGACTGAGGAAAACCTGGGGGAAAAAAACCCAGTCAGGGAGGACAGTCTTGATGAGATTCGAACCCCAGACCTCCCGCTCACGGGTCCACGCCTTAACGACCTCGTCCACCCGTGGCGGTTATCAGCAGAAATGAATGTACAGAGTCAGCGTATTGTTCGAAATTACCTGAAACTGTACCCTTATCACTTACAACGTTTACAAGCCTTACGTGATGAGGACCATAAAGCTCGTTTCAATTTTGCATCCATGATGTGCCAAAGGATTAAAAATGATGGCATCTTAAACAAATGGTTATTTACATACATGTTAACTGGAGAGTAAACACTCACAATTGCATTATTTGTAAAAGGGAAAATCCACACGTCTCCTACGAGCTTGAAAGATCAAGTGCTAAAGTTAACCTGTGGAGTGAGCCGCAATGAAGTGTATGGAGCATTCTTTGCATGGGCTGAATTGCATCACCGTTGAGTTGTGCAGAGTGCGCAATGGGACCATGTAACCTCATGAGAAATCTTCCATCTTTCAATGTTGTATACATAAGTTCGAAAACGTAAAATTCAGTAGTAAATATTTTACAGCGTTTTCATTTATACATATCCAAATGGCTCACCCTATCTAATTCGCAATATTTTTTGCATGATTATTATAAAATGATGAAATGGGCTCGTTTTCTGATTTTACTTGTGAATCATTCCACGCTCACCTCCTACACCATGTGCACAGAAAAATCACATTAGAACATTGCACTCTGTTTTCATAACACAAGAAGGAACTATTCCCTAATGTAGCTATTTCGTTATTTATGTAACTCTGCTATCTTCTTGCTAGTGGGTGCAATCTGAGAATTTGTACTTATTTTAGAAAACAATTTATTTAAACACTCTAATTACAGTCACTTATTATTAGATAAGCATACCATGTTGTCACCACAAGCGATTGTACTAAACGGAAGTGGCGATTTCATCCCCTGCTTTGTTGCCAGTTGTTGCGCATAGAAAGAAGCAAGGTCGTGCTTATTTTGCTTTCTCGTGATATTTTCCCCTTTACCATAATGCAGTAATAATCATAGACAATTAATAATAATAACTATAGACAAAACGGAATAGTTTACTGGTCGGACATAATTTTCAAATTGCACATTTACTGCAGTTTTTGTGAAAAGTGTGGTCTTTGTTCTTTTGCTATGATATAGTTTAGAGTTATATAACGTTTCTGCTAAGAGTTGTATAATTTCTCATGTAATTGACTGCTTTAAGCAGCGTTCAAAACTAGCAATAACATCCCTTGGTATATTTTATTTTTAATTTTAAATAATATAGAAAAATATGAAAAAATAACGTATTTAAAAATTGCAATTTTTAATGTTTAAATCTGAAATGATCGTCTAATAGTAACACTAATATAAAAGTAATATTCCATTATTGGATAAGATGGTAAACGTAATTTTAAATTATTTTAATTTTTCTGGGAGCTTTATCAAGTGTTTTGAATGTTGGTAATTAAATTAACGTTATGAACACATTCATGCGTAAAAAGGTTATAAATAGAGACTAAAAGGTATATTTAACATTTCTTCTACGCCAACATCCTACTTAAGGAGGATTATATTGCATCAAAATTAAGAACAGTGAACAGTTACAATAAGTGTGTCTTTTTTTTTTGCCTACGCTGCACAAAAGAACACAGATGTTTTTTATACTTGTGGTGGGGGACTACCCTAGCATATACATCGTTATCCAGGTAATTCCAAGACTAGACGAAGGTCTTTAACGAATCTAATGGCTCCAACAGAAGCAGGATGAAAATAAATATGTTTTTCGGTGAACGTATAGTGTTGATGAAAAGCAAAGCCCCCTCGAGCTATATCCAGCAGCCTGGGAATTTTGTACGAGTCATACCTGGTCACCATCACTCACTGTCGCCACCAAATTACCTACCATGCTTTGCTGCTCTAGGAAATTCCCTAAGAATTCACTTTCCTCTTATTTTTTATGAAAGAGTTGTTTTTAAAAAATATTATTTTGCTTTAAAAAGAGATCCGAGTGGAAACATGTTATATGGTTGTCTTTTTACTTTCTTCTCATTTCTGTGTATTCTTGTCCATCTGCTTGGCGGGTGTATTAACTGCTTGTGTTTATGAGACACACGGGTCTTTCCCCTTTTCTTCTTCCCGTTCGCATAGATTCTAGAAACCTCTTTGGGACTATTTCTTGTACGTTTTTTGTGCGTGTTCAGTACATTACAATTTTTAAAATATAATCGGTAATCCAATTATTCTCATTCTCCCTCCGATTATTTCATTTCTGCTTTTTTCCATCTAGATTTACTTTCAGACGTGTCCAGAAGTCCATTTATGCTACTTTTAGCTCTGCCTTTAATGAGATTTCAAAGTTAAATCTTCTGAGTCATATATTACAATACATATAATTATTGCAACCTATTTATTCATAAATCTGAGTTTACGAATATTTAAATTTAACATAAAATTAATTTAATGTTGACACTGAATGAGCAGACCTTTAGTCTTTTATTTCCATGAGTTTAAAAAAAGTCTGGATAGAAATAAAATAGAGATGATAATCTAGCACCTACCATAACTCAAGATAGAGTAAAAAAATTACAATTTTTAGTAAAAAAAACCGGTCATGATAAGTAAGCATGTACAGATTGGCAATTGGGCAGGGCATTTTAAGAAATTGTAGCGACTAAAATGTTAACTTTAGACTATAATTTTCAATTTTTTACGTCAATTATATTTTATTGGTTTAAGAGATGTAAGGGGTTTCTAAAAATATTATAAATTAATATTTTAAATAATAAAAAATAAACAATATGTATAAGAATGTCCCAAAAAGCATTATTCGTTTCAATTAAAGAGCTTGCGTTTATTTTTTCTCTTTGCAGTTAGCGTAGGTATATCAAGTTTTTCACATACCAGTTGCAATACGCGTGCATATTCTTTTGTAATTGCTAAAAAAATCCGTTAACACATTCAAGTAAATAGGTATGGGTAGAGGCTTACGAAACAATAGACCCTTTCCTTTATATGGTATTAGAACCTTTTAAGCTTAAATGGATCAGGACAGCAACTAATTTTACCAAAGTAGAAACATTACAACTCCACAAGTGAACAAACGGGGTTTGTGTTTTGACATAAGAAGAGGTCATATGAATTCACATTAAATTGAATTGGTATTTATGTAGAGTTACATAACATATTTTATTTGCAATACTTCGTTTAAATGGGTGTGACTTTTAGAAAGTAGTATCTACATACATTTTAATAATGTACAGAGTAAGTAAAGTCGATTTTGACAGTAAATACTCGTATATCCTACTAAAAGACATAGCCTTCATTTAAATACTAAGCAAAACACCGTGGCAATTTGTTCTCCCTCTGTCAATTGCAGAAATAAAAGCTTGCAATAAAAAAACCAGTGTGTTAATAAAAAAATAACTGACTACTATATTGTTAGACATTAGCTGACTTCTTGCCGAGAGCTGTTCAATAAATATGGTAATAAATGAGGTTTCCTAGTATCTGTAGATATAATGATACCATAATCAGTAAACAAGTAAATAAAAATGTATCACTTCCTAGTTTTCCATCATGAGACGTAGAACAAATCAGCTTCCTCTGAAAAACCCAGGCAAGGTGCAGTGTCCTTACGAAAGAACAGACGAATGTTAGTGACTTCATAACCGAGTCGTTTCCAAGAGTTTTTCCTGAGAATCTGCGACCGTAGATGAGCAGACTATAACGAAGAATTTCTCAGTGCTAAAACAAAAAGTACGCGAATACTTTGCAGAAGAAGTCTGCCATCTGGGTACAAGAAACAAGTAGGTTATGCTTGCCAAGAGCTTCTGAGCTGTTAAGGAGCTAAGGCACAGAATTTCCTACTGTAATGAAAGTACTTACTATACTACCAGCTTGCAATGGAAAAAAAATCTTGGAGGTTGTTACAATCTTTTTATGCTCTTAGATTTTACCCCAAAAGGTGCACTTTTAACGCAAAGCAAGCATTTTTAAGTGATGTAAAATGACTAGGTAATAACACATTGCATTACATTTAACAACAGCTTCAGAATAATGTTGATAAAACAAACAATATTTTAGCCTGTAAAACTATGAAGCATTCGCATTCTCAAATGTCGTGACTTTTTCGACCCCCTAATATGAGACATTCGCATTAGTGAATCGTAGTAATACATCACAACTAAATTATAGAGTGAGGTTATTTAAGTTACTGGCCGCGTGAGTGCGGCTGCTTACTGGGGAAATGCAGCCGCCGCAACCTGAAAGAGGAGAGTCGCCACGTGTAAAGTTAGTGGTTTTATTTTAGTTCGTACTTTTACTAAATACATAAATTGATATTTGATGTATTTAAAATTCATAATAATAAGCTATAATCTGTGTTATAAAGAGATGTTGAAAATGATGCTCCTCGGCGGATATACATTCCTATATTTCATCTAACCTTTCTTCTAAGAACAGAACGTTTGGAACACGATTCTTGTCATTTAGAGATCCTGTTTTTCTTTACTTTTTAACAAGTTGGCGAACAACTGCTCTAATACAAATGCTAGGATATTTTCTTACCAATCGCCTTACCACTTCTCTGCAAGAATCCATGAAAGCACCTAGTAACATACGAATGCACAAGCATTCTCTAACAAATCCTCCCTCAAATTAACTACAAGCTACATTTGCACTGCAATATATGGCCTTGACAACTAGCTTCTCCAATACCTCTACCGGCTCTACCGGCCCGTAACTCAAAAAACCTCACTACACCAATTATCATTCAAGGAGTTTGTGCCCTCTGCACCACGGACAACTTTAACCTTGTCTTTGCAGACTAGAGTTGCTACTTCTCCAGCTGAAAGTATTCTAGCAAAGCTGGATAAACCAATTATAACAACACTGCTTTCAGAATGTCCTCATGAGAACCGATTTTCATATGCGGTAACTACCAAATTTCAGAGGGGGGGGGGTATTTAATATAATATGTTTTATTATTGGGAACAAAAAAGGGAATAAGAAAATAACATAATAATTAGCTTACATTGAAAATAAATTAATACAATTTTAGTATGACAGATTGCATTTATCTGGCCCTTACTCAAAGACAGTAATTTGCAAAATAGCACACAGAATTTGAGCGCTCTATACAGATTAAAACGTATTGAAAGCACTAAGTTTGTAAAACGAAGAATATGTAATTAAACTTATTAATATACTACGTTCTACAATTTCAACACAAAAAATGCATTTAAACATATGTTTTGATTTAAGAAACTACAAAGAAACATGAAGTAATTTTAAAACGAGTTCCGTAAATATCTTTAATGAAAAACATGCTTTACATGGCGCTTGTAAACTACAGTATATGACTTCCTTGACAATTATGTTTAATTCCTAATTAAGCTAACCCCAATTATTCTCCGGAAATTACGATAAGGTAGCTAATGTTAGCATCAGAAAGAAAACCAACCTCATTTATGACCACTACTAACACTCATGTATATTGCATATTGCGATACTGACTGCAGAAATCTAAATAATTTACGACTGGCTTTGAATATTAACGTTCTCCATAAGAAAATTTATAATTATTTTACATAGAGCCTACAGAAACTTCAAGACTTATTTTACTTTATGAATAAAAAAACACTGTACAGCAACTCTGTTCAAATGTTAACAATTTTACATGTTTTTATAAGAACATTGAACATTCAGAATAAATCGAACAACAGCCCCAAAAACTTACTTAGGATTAACAGAGTTGTGATACGGAAATAAATGTTGCTGAGCCTTTAAAATTAAAAAGGAGATCATTTATAATGCTAGAGAAAGCATTTGAAGTTTCAATCTTAGTTTATATATGTGCTCAGTAGAGAAATACTTGATGAACAACTTTTTTAAATGTTCAAGCAATTGTTCCTATTTCTTGGATTTTTCCATTTAATATTCTTAGAATTTCATTTCAAATTGTATTGTCTGGGGCAGCTTCGAGCGAATATTTGGGAAATATGGCCATGTTAAACTCCATATAGTAATTGTGTTCAGGCCATTAATCTATTGAATTTTGACTTTTTAATTATATGTAAGAATGTTTATTTCTCTGTCTTGTTGATAAGTGGGCCTCGAGACTTTATTGCTAGTGTAAGGGAATAGGATTGAAGGAATCGGTTGCATTATAGTACAGTTTTTAAAGCATACAAGGCATTTGCAGTTTATTCAGATATTGGCTGTCTCTATCCAAAGATAGTTAACGTAAACCTATTGCAATTCCCTTAGGGCTGATATTAACAATGTAAATTTTCTCATTGAGCACATTGCTGGGCTACGAAGTCCCGCACTATGTTCGGGTCTGCTGTGATTCACATGTTCATAAAGGGTTCTGAACAGAACGTAGACTTAATCCTTAATGTTATGTAGTACTGTTAATCTAAACGATCAATATTTTCTTTTGAAATATGATATAAAGCAATCGTCTGTATATTAAAATAGTATTTGTCATAATTTATAACGAGTGTTAACATTGTTTAAAACAAAATATTTTGTTACACAATTTCGATCATATAAATAACAGAAGCCATAGTCCACAAAAAGTCGTAGCGAATGCATAGGTGAGGGGAAAAATTAAAAGTTTAATATATAAATAATTCTAAAAAAAAAATATATATATATATATAAGAAAAAATTGTCTATTCACTTTCTAGGTGTAACATTTCAGAATAGAGATAAAAGGTTCTGTCAGTAATTTAAATAGAAATTACACTTTTACATTTTAAGTAAAAAATAAATCAACGTGATTAAGGGACGAGAATACCCTATAGAGTTTAATAACATTTTATTTATGTTAGTGTAATAAGTTTATTATAATAAATGTTTATTTGATTGAGGTGAACAATCTCAACAGTATGTTACATATTCTTGATAAACTGGCCTGGCGATGAATTATTTCGGCGCTGCTTTAAACTCACAGCAGAGAATAAATATTAAAAATAAGTACCAAATAATGAGAGATTAACGGGCCTTATATGCCGTTTGTTCCCATTTGCCTGCTCATTAAGCTTTCTATGCAAAGACTATGATTTTAAATTTTTAATAAAATTGTAATGCAAAGTCCTTAAGTAAAACAAGTAGAAAAACTCACAGAAAGGATAATGAACAATTTTCTCGTACTATCGTTAACCTTAGACGCCCCTTTTTCGAATCTTTGCACTGACGGTATATGTCTCCCCATAGCCTCCGTCTTTGTCTCACCTAATCCGATTCTTCCTCTCACCATAGCCCTCTCTCTCTCTCTCCCTCTCTCTCGCACTCCTGGAGACGTTGGTTTCATTCACGACGCAAGTCCGCAAAACTTTTGTTAAGGTCACGGGATCAGGTGATTGGTTGTCTGGAAGGGTTATCCCCTCTTCTGGACCAATAAGGTTGCCTGTCGAAGGCGTGTCTGCAGGCACGCGCGACGCTGTGGTCATCATAACATATCGGAATAACAAAAAAAGAAAAAAAGTGGAATACCGGCACGCGTTCGGGGTTGAGGTTACGCGCACGCCGACACATGGCCGTGACAGAGGAAACGCGCGCATATGTGTGTCTGTCGTAACACTATAGTGAGAAGAGGGGGGGAAGAAGTGAACGTACAGAATCGGAAGGGAGGGTTGAAGAAGGATGTGGAGTTGGAGGAGGACGAATTGGAGGGGCGGAGGAGACAGGTAAGGGTATTTAAAAGCTAGTGTGAAGCAACAAGGGTGCCTTACGTCGCTTGTCAGCATCCAGCTGCAGAGGATCGGCTGTGAGACTTGGGGAAAACATCGAGACTGCTTTGCTCTGCTACTGAAACTTCTTTCGCTTCAACTTAACCGTCTTCATCACCCTCGAGAAGTAGTCAAGAAGATTCCAGAGCTGACAGCCGTTCCTGTTTGTCTCTCGTTCAACATCAACCAGAGAGACTCAAGTTATCTCAAGAGTTCTTAGGAAAGTCTTTGAGGCAACTTTTCCAGGCTGGATTTCGGAGCGTTCGGAGTTTTGAGTCACAGTTTTAATTTGTCTCCTGCTACTACTTGTGGAAATAACATGATGGCCGTAGCTGCTGCTCAAAAGAACCGCGAAATGTTCGCCATCAAGAAATCTTACAGCATCGAGGTAAGTGTCGCAAACTGTCTGCCAAACAAGTGAGCAATGATTATCAGCAGTTGATACCTGATAATAGCGTTTTTTTCAAGTACAGATTCCGTTGGTTAAGAATAAAGTAACTCATGTTGAAAATTACCATTTACAATAAATCAGTACATTTTTTTTAAAAAAAATGGTTAACAATTGTAATATGTAGTAGCTGCGTTAAATGTCATGTCTCTGTGTGTTAAACAGCTATAAATTCATTTTATTAAAAATATTTTTGTACATTTAACAAAAAGTATAACATCCAAAATTATTTTCGTTTCTTTAGTTTTAAAAATTTTCTAAGTTTTAAATGACTGCTATTTGGTTATCTACCACAAAAATTTGTTGATATCTTTAAAATTTAACAACAGCATGGTTCCACAAATGTTTACTAGATCGCAGCACACTTGTACAGCTGTTTTGGTCTGTTTTGAACTGCCAGCGAAAGTTATCATTGCTCATTAATATTTAGCAAACAAGTTTTAATATTCTCTATTACTATTTAGTGTAGAAGACATTGTGTATATTTAGTTTTTGCCCAGCCTCATAACTATAAGTTCAAAGTTTGGCACCTCAGGAGTGACGCTAGTGTATTTTCCATTTTAATTAAGACGTTCACAGTGTATACAGAAAAAATTAAATAAACAAATTAGGGACAAGAAAACATAAAACGTTCTATTCACTCTCCGAATAATTGTGCCCGCTTCTAGGAGGGGGTTTGTGAGTCCGAAGTAGAGACTTGACAGTGTTTATTGCTTTCTTCTTTTTAAAAAAACTACATTAAATTTAATGACTGTGTCGAACCCAAGAGTATAGTTCATTTAATTTGTCATTCTCTCAAACAATGGCACTCTACTCGTACATATAAATAGGGAAAGGTTCCTATTTCAGAAAGATAGACTGTAATAATGTTCGTGTGTTGTTGTTGGTTAAGAAACGAAATGTTTATAAAACAATCTTTCTTTCAACGTGAAATCTGCTGGGAAGGAAAAGTAGTTGCGAAACGCTTGAAACACAGAAACTTGCGCAGAACCTGCTGTCCTGCTTTCGAAGCCTATTAAAATTCCCTTAGAGGCACCATCGTCATAAATCAGAGTTTTGTAACACAATTAAGTTGGACAAAGGCTTGCTAGTGTTTCAAGGTTGCAAAGTCAACTCAGTATGACTGCTATTCAGAAAGTATAGCAGCTAATTTGCGGGGAGTAAAAACATTGGCATTTCCGTGATTTTCCTGTTAAACAAGGGACTTTTCTTTTGTAATTACTAGTGTATCTGTATATTTTATTATGAAAATAATTATTTACATTTAAAACTATAGTTAATTGTTAAATACCTGAATATTTATCCCTATTAAATTATGCTCTAATGAAACATATACGAAAATATATGAAAGAAAACATGAGCAGGACTGTCAATGAACAAATTGTCAGAAGTCTAAATTGCATATTAATTACAGAGAAGTTTTAAAGAAGTATTATTTTTACTTTTAATCCCGTGAAATCTTATTAGCGGATAACCAAAATGTCTAGATAAAAAGTGATTGCACCACATAAAGCGTTTTTGGATCTTGCCCAAGAAGCCATGCACTAACGCTTTAGTATTTGTATGTTTCGCCTTTGTTTCGTGCACTCCACTGGGGCAGGATGTTAAAAGGCCTTGCTAATTATCCAGGGAAAGTATGGAGATGCTAGAAATAGATTCTACACTTGACGTTAACCAAGGACGGAACTCTTAGCCCACTTTCTTTGTTTTAGGAGTGCAGCATTCTTGTAAGTACGTAATTTCCCCTTAAAGCCGTGAGCAAAATATCCCTCCGCCTTAGATAAAATGAGAGATATGTCTAAGCTGATCGCAGCCTTTGTGGTGTTCTATATTTGGTGTTGAAAATGGCATTACATAACTTTGTTGCTTATAGACGTTCACGTTCAAGCTAAAGTTCGCTGTAAAAACAAATGTCTTATATATAAGTATCAAACTCTATTTTATATTCCAAACAAGAAACAAGCTTTCAATGTATGCTCGATTGCCTATGAAGGAAAATATGCAGATATGGTGCTTACTGTTTTTATTAAGCTTGTAATTTAGTATATTTTTTTCTTTTAACATTCATTCCATATAAATTTCATTCTTCTTGTAAAAAAATTAATATCGTAGGGATCGTACGTTGCGCAAAAAATAATTAAATTAAATCTAAATGTGTTTTTAAATATCACAGAAAAATTATGAGCATTGTTGTTGTTATATGGGTAAAGAAAGATAGTATAAACTTAGTACATTTTAAATGTTTAGCTACTATCCGAAATTGCGTCCATACTTGGATAAAATCAAGTTATGCCATTACAAATAACCTGAGTTATTTGAGCTTTGTAGACAATGAAAAATTCTAAGAGAAAAATAACTGTTCACAACCGAATTGAACCTACCTGTCTATTGAAGAAATGCTAGTACCAATCAATGTACGTTACTAAAAAATAAATATTTCAATAGAAGAGAGGCATAGAGACGAGTGTGTTTTCTCTCTGGTAAAAATGTTGAATAAACAATAAATGGTTGGATATTTTTCGTCTAATTAGCACTGAAAAACAAGTGGAAGAATGTCAAAGACACAGCTTGAACGGAATTTCTACAGTGGGCAAAACATCCAGTAAAAACTTGACAGTTGGTAAGTGAACTCAATTCTTCCGGGTAACAGAATATTAACACCATTTTGCGGTTTCGAGTCTGGGATCAGCAGAAGGTCTAAAAATAAAATAGTTATATCATGAAACCTGCAGGAAAATCAAGAGAGGTTCATTGAAAGAGAAAGTGCGTATGAGTTAAGAGGATAAAAAAAATATGAATTTGCTTTCGTTTGTTATGCCAAAAATAACGACGACATACAATGAGATTATACATTTTAAAAGCTACATTCTTTTACCGATATATTGAAATGAAACATAAAAATGTTTTTGAAACATTACAAACACAATTTCCAGAATAACTAATTGTTTGTTTGAGTTTGTGAAACAATGCTTGGAGTTGGCATGCAAAATGTTGAACTCTTTTTAAACAAAGAAGGGAGCTTTTGTTTCCCTCATAAAAATTAACTGCATAATTTACACAGTATGCATTTGGGCTTTATTTTATAAATTTAGTTTCAATATTGGGAGAAAAATAATGGCTTAAATTTTTCAAAACTCTGCAACTTCTTTCCTTGCTCAAGATCACGTTCGCTTTAAATGCCTTTTGCAACACAGCGCTACTTTATTATATGTCATCGTCATCATTCAAAGGCAAATATCTTTCTGTATTCTTCTGCAATTCCCTTGTTCTTTGATAGATCTGTATTTCAAGCTTTCTGTTTTTATTTTCCAAAAGGATTTTCGAAGGATTTTGCCTCAAAAATCTTACTTTAAAGATATGTACTTTTAAGAAAATTAGTTTTAAAATACATCCAAAATCATATATTCTTAAAGTTTATTAAAAGTGATCTAGTTTTTATCAAACCCTTCCAAATTACACCATAGCTTTTTAAACAAACACAAGGGCCCATTTTTTACAAGTTTATAATATTTCAAATATAAGATTTTATAAGCATTTGCTCTGTATATACTTGAAAATATCGTTTTCTCCTCTTATTCCAAATTCTTTTGATCAATGTAACTATTCTTTTTAAGCATAGCTTTATTTTCATTAATACCATAAAAGAGTAAAATTACTGAGTCCGTTTTATTTTTTATTTCTCAACAAATATTTTTTCATATTTTTAATAACTACAATATTACATACATCACCTGGTAATTACACCATAGAATTTATAGGTAACTTCTACACAAACAATAATAAAAGTAGATTCTTACTAAAAATATATAATCACCTCATCAACAATGTAGTTTTCTGTTATTGACTTTTATTTGAAACTGGTTTAAAATGTTTGCTAGTGCATTTAGCATGTATTCTATGCATTTTGCTACTACAACAATACTGCTCATAAATGTGGGGCAGGGCCCTCTTCCTATTTTCTAGAGCTCCTTCAATAAACAAATAATTGTTTAATAAAAGTCTACTGTTCTTGTAGAACTATGTGTAATTTAGGCTTATTTGCTTACTCAAAATCTCCATTGCATTGATGTAAAAGTTATAAGGCAATGGAACACGCGAAGCCTCCTCTATGCATACAGGATGCCAAAATACCGCAAGTTCTCGCACCCGATGTGTTCTCAGAGCTAGCGACAAATGGTACACTTCTCGAAAGGAAAGCTGCTTTCTGTGAAAGCCAGATGACGCTCATTTGGATAGATCAGCTGGCGGGGAAAGAACCACAGGTGGACCGCGTGACGTCAACAGACCTTGCCGGAGGAACTGACGTTACGAGTTACCGTTACTATGTACACGCGGTCTAGAGAGTGAATGACATTACTCGTTCACGTAGCGCCGTTCTGGAAATACCTCTGTTACGCGGAAGAGGAAAGATGGCTATACCACAGTGTTTAGTTTTTAAAAGCATCCCGCGGATTGTGACAGTGACGATGAGCTTTTTATAAACGAGGAAAACGTTTACTCGGTTAACTCCAAAGTTAAACAACTGAACGGCGTCTTTTTTCAATACGCAGGAAAATGGCGCTGCTTGTTTACTCTGAGTGCCTTGGAACAAACCACGATCAGGCTAAGCCATGAAGAGGACTAGAAGTCAATTTTTCTGAAACGCCAAAAATAGTATTAGAACCAAATTAAAACAGTGGATCGAAGAGATATAGAAAATAAAATTTACAAAAATAAATAACGAATATATGAAGACCTCACAGTATAAAACTAATTTCAGAAATATACATTTACACGACTGATTTTATTTATTGTAATATAAAAATAACTATCTATTAAAAATCAATTTAATTTAAGCAAAAAAAAATTTCAATTTGAATACTGAAGAGAAAATTTAAAATAACACCCAGCCATTTCCACTCTGAAATTTTAAATGACACTCGTCTTTTGATATTTAAAAGAATGCAATTGTTATTAGATTTATTTTTCTCTTATCATTGCCTATTGTTCTGAGCTGTTATTGTTATTTGAATTTGGAAAGAATGATAATACAACTATTGCATTAACTGCTGTAATTTTATAACATTTTGGTGATAAATTGTTTCAAATGGTGTATTATTTTCAACAAAAAATAAAAGTAAGGTGATTAGTCAGGAGTTTCGAAATGGGCTATCTTATTGTAATATTAATAATTGTAATTTTACGCAAATAGTTTTTTTTTTCCATCCCATAATTAACTTATTCATTTTTTATTCTGTCCAACTTTAAACAATAACAAGTCCGAGCTGCCAAGCAAAAATAAATAAACAAAAGACAACTATTGGATTCTGTTTAAAACGTAAGCATCATTTGAAATTTCAAAGTGGGAGTAAATAGAGTGAGGGGTGAAACCTAATCTAACCTATCGTGTAATCAACAATTGATTAAACTTCCCCTTCAATGTCTAAAATAATGCGCATTTTGTTTAAACTGATGTTAAATGGGTAGTTACGCAGATTAAGTAGTTCTGAAAGGCAAGCCCCTAATTTCTATGGTTTTTCTTCTTCTTTGCTTCAGAGAAAGGTTGAATATATTTTTTATGATTAACTCGTTTTCACTTAGATTATTCAAAGTCTTCTCTAATATGATAAGAATATGTATTTTGCTTAAGTTAATATATTACATTTGAAGTTGTTTCCAATAAGATGTCGAATGTTGATATTTGTAAAGTAAGAAAGAATGCCAGATAAAATTTATCTTAACCAGGATCGGATGTGAAACGTTTAGTTAAAACAAACTATGAATTTCTAGGCTAATAAACCTATATACAAATCCAGATTTACTTGTAAATGCAGTCAAATAAAAATGCAGTGTCTCTAAGTATTCCATTTAGGGGAAGAAAGGCGAATGGGTAAATATTGTCAATGCTTTAACAAGTTCTGCCTCCCTTGTACACACTGTTTAGCTCCCTCTTCTACTTGGGGTTCTTAGCCCAGCTTAGAACAGAAGACAGAAGGTAGTCAAGGTTATGCATGTGACTTTGTCCAGAAGATCTTTGCATTAATAGCAACAAAAAGTAAGTCATCTAAATCACATTGCTAAAACAGCCTACGCCTATATCAATTACAAACTGCCGATAATTAGAGACCAAACCTGTGTGTTGATGATAGCAATTTGTTAACCCCATGGACTGCAATATTGAAGGCCAACTCCCGCAGACTAACGTCACAACAAGAGGTGTGTTAGCGGTAGCCCAAAGGCAAAATTAAGAGTTGGACATTTAGCAGGTGTCCTCGCAATTTCAGAATGACCTTGCTGCTGACGGAATACAAAAAAATGAGCTTGGCAGAAAAAAAGATTACATAAGGAAACTTAAAAGAGTAAAAACAAAACAAGTGATAAACTGCGAGAAACAAAGGCAAGCTGTCAAAGCAAGTTTACATAATGCGAATACAAATATTGTTCTTTGCGAAAATTCGCATTTGCGCAGAAGTACCTTGTTAATTATGAATTCTCCTTCTTCTTCCAGGTTCAATAAAGAAATACAATATTTTCATTACAGAAATCTATATTTCAAAGGTTCGATTGTCGTTTACTGTTGTACAATTAATAAGTTATGAAATCATATATGCTAAATGCACGTAAAAAAGAAAGAATTTGTTTCAAATGTTTAAATATTGTCAAAGATACACTTTCCCGACTATTGCAGTTTTAATGTTAGGTACTTACAATATTTCCATTTTTAACTTAAATATCTTAACAAAGGAGGTTTAAGAAGAAGTTTTCAAAATACATTTCACTTTCATTACTAAATCTCAATTATACAGATCATTGCCACGGTAACCAAAGTCGGATACGCGACCTGGAGATTTGGGTTTCTATTTCCTCTAGGATCGTCCTCCCTGACAGTTGTTTACCAAGTTTTTTTCAGTCCTCATAAATGACAAATTGTGTCCACCGCTTGTGATGCCTCAGTAGTAAAATTGGAAGTTAAACACTATTACAGAGCGATCCAATGAACTATGAACCAACTTGCGATTGAAATGCGACGAATCTCTCCTAAATGACAGAGCGAAGTTGCAGTCATGTGATGTACTGCGCCTTTTATTAGTTTTGCTAATACGATATTATTTCACTTTCCAAAGACTCTACGAAATATGGCTAGATGTATGACCTTTCTTCCAAGATTAATTCTTTTAAAAGCAAGATTTGTATTGCATTTTCGATTTATTGCTATATTTAAATTGATTTTAAAGTATTCACCAAATAGATAATTGAGCGTTGATGTTCAACAATGATATAAAGGGTCATGTCATTGATGCAATAGTTTGACTTTTATTATAGGAATGAGCTAAATAGAGTTTGAAGATTGTGGGCATCTATGGTTAATAAAGAAGACCGGGTATTGCATTTTTATAATTTTGGTGTAGTTTTCTTATTGCTGTTATAAATAAAGTGGATTTCTTTGCTTTCCACATTCCTATGTTATGTCCATACGTCACTTCTGGTGTTTTCTAAAATGTATAGTTCATCGAAATACACAAACAAGTTGACTTATGTTGAGATAACAGAGAAATATCGATAATATTTCAAATCGCTAACGATTTCTACTCGATAATGCTAATGAAGTAAATAATTAAGACTCGTGTAAACGCACTAACCAAATTCTAGAGAATGGACTCAGAAAAAGAACAGATATTTCGAGGTTTAAATCATCTCTTACGTATCTATTGACAGAATACAGATGAGTATCCGATATTTTTGTCGCTTATCTATGATAATATTTCGGCATACCGCTACTTCCAGTCTGCTATCTTCTTAGGAAACATTTCTCACTATCAAAGATTCGTTAATGTTGCTATATACGTAAATTGTCTAATTAGACATGCAGGTGTTTTATATAATTACACTCTTTTTATTTTCATTATCGAAATGTAATAAAGTTTTAATAAAGATATGTACCAAATATTCCTTAATAGAAACTTTGCTCATTATGCATTCCTTCTGTTGAAAGAATTCGTTTCAGTTTATGACATTCAATAACAACAGTTAACAAATAAGATAATAATATTAGCACTGATTTAAAGTAGCGATATTGCAATAAACGTACGTAGATATACTACAACTAAGTTTAGACATCAACTAAATGTTTTATAAAGAACTAATTTTTGCAAAATATATAAAAATGTAAATATTTTCTTTAATTTAATATAAAAGTACAAATAGCTGCAAGAAATTCAAGCAGATGTTTATTAAAAGTATACTATAATACATCTAATATGCTCTGAAGTAACGAGTAACCACAAAATAGATTTTGTGAAAGTGCATAGAGCTAACATAACAAATTTATAGTCAGGAAAGAAAAGGACACCCCTGCAATCAATTGCATGACTGGTGCATGTTCGACACGCTTCAGGTGCATGAACACTAATAATTCTTGTTCAAGGATCTGCCCGTTACAAGGTGGTTTGCTTTCAAGTCTTTGTTCTAAAGATTTCTTCGGAGGTACTATTTAGTTAAACTCGCTATAAAGTGCCGTTGTGCTTCCATAAGATTCTAGAGGGTTGATAATTCAATAAGCCACTTTGTTTTAAATAGCTTAGAACTATTTAGCATCAAAATGCCTTCTAATTCTTACACTCTGAAAAGTTTAAAGGCAGATGTACTGCAAGGGGGAATAATAATATATCATCATTTCAAACTAAGAATCGAACATTTTGCATTCATCTTTATTTTTTTACTAGTCCATTAAAAGTTTTAAATCTTTCTCTTCAATGTTTCATATGTCAATGGGAACGACTTATCTCTATCTTTAATTAAGTAAAGTCAATGATTAATTTTTTGAAAACTAATTGTAGAAAGTAAAATGAAGTATAATTATTTTATGTGTCAATATTAAGTAAATACTGTCTACTTTAGATTGTGTGCAACAGATCGCCACGAATTACTATTATTATTATTATTATTATTATTATTATTATTATTATTATTATTATTATTATTTATTTGTGCAGTAACTTCAATAAGAATCAATAAGAATTGAATCTGGTATAGCGGGAAAACGGATTGAAATTAAAAACAATTAAATCTAAATATATTTTTATCAATTTGGCAAACTATCATATTATATTAACTTTATAGTTACATTTCTACAGTTTTCTGGCCACAAATGCATTTACCATAAATAAACGCCTTGCTTTCCTTCCGTGACAGGTAATATTCGCTATCTAGGTGGCACTGAATCCATTCAACTTTCCTCACACAATTGGGGTCCAAATAACTTCATTTGTATTAACAGCTAGCTGGTGCTTCTCGGAAAAACTACTTTTAATTCCATTTTCTTAGGTAAACACATAAGAGGTAGATCTTTGTCTTTTTAAGTTCAAAGCCATACTTGGCCATGTAATTTTTTAAAAAAAATGTAATGCATTCTCCTGCAATACTGACAATACATTTGCCCACCTCTCTTCTTAAATTAGTAATATTTACTACTTCTGAAGTCTTCCTTCTTTGTACGCATGTATATGAAACCCAGAATGTTTTTATACTTTCTGCATTAACATGCCATTTTAACAGCCTTCTAGCGTGGGCCATATCGCCATTTGACTATTGCATTATATATCCGCATATATTTACAAAAATGTGATATTCTATTCTATTCTGAAATAATTCAAATATCGATCTTTTTCGCTCGCCAGTACAGATACATTTATTTTTGGATATTGATAGCCCTGACAATACAGACAAAATATGGAAAGATATATAACATCAAAATATTCCGAATTTATGCTGTAGTAGTTGAATACACAGTCCTTGATTGAACTTGAAAATAAGTATAATAATACGTAAAAAATAAGAAAATTTTCAAATTGAAAAATCTAACTTCCAGAAAGTTGTGTATTTTTCAACAGAAAACCGAACTCTTAACGTTCAGAGAACTTGGCTAGTTCCATTCTTTGACCTAAGAAGGCAGTAGGGTCTTTAACATCCAAGTTTCTCTAGAAGCGAAAATTTAAAATAATTTATCTGCTTCACCCGTTTTTATTTATTATTTTCCATTTATTCCATATCTTCTAGGTGACACTCTTCCATTTACGTGAAAGACGAATAAAATTAAATTTCAGTTAAATTTGTCCATAGGGAAAAAGCACAAAATCAACTCCAAATTATTGCTCGGGATTGTAGAACTCAAGAGTAAATCTCTCTCTCTCTCTCTCTCTCTCTCTCTCTCTCTCTCTCTCTCTCTCTCACACACACACACATTTCCATTATTTTCCCCTTTATGCTGCCAATCCTATCCTGTACTGTTTACAATTCTGGTCCACACCAGTTACTTTGTCCCTGAAAAAGTGCCTCTTTAATTAGAACACTTTGTTTTGGAATGTTACTGATATAATTAACAATTTAAATTATGTTTAATCCTGAGAATTTTAAGTTATATACCTAACTATGAAATGGTCCTGGGAAACATTTGAGAAATAAATTAAGTAGCCAAGATTAAAGCACTGCCACGTATAAATATTAACTATGCTTTTAACAAGATATGTTCTGCTTGCCTTCTTCAGCAACTCTCATAAATCTTATGACATCATGCAACTACACTGCAAGAGCTGACCTGCTGGTCGAATGACCATGAATTCCACATAGTGACTTAATGAGAATTTCTCGTTGTAACATACTCCCTCCTAAACATGGAAACATTATGAAAAATATGTTTTTTTACAATATTGCGAAGTGTTTTTTTAATTTTATGTCGTTTGTGAATTTGTTTTCGATAAAATATATTTCTAAATTTCTTAAAAATTCTCTGTAATTGAATCATTTCCTATATTTCCATTTAACTTGTGTGTTTTGATTTTTCTTCTCTCTCAATTATTACAAATATTTTATTTATTTTGGAACTAGGACTGGTTTTTCAAACGTGAATATGATGCAAAGTTACTACATACTTAGCGACGAATGGTTAGCATATTTATCAGAACGGGTTCAGAGAGGCGAGGCAGTAATTAGCCTCTGTTACATAAAAGTATCCAAATAAAAAACACACTCACCTTGCTCACTGTGTCCAAGGCTAGTCATCCACCTGCACAAAACAATCCCTTTGGTCTTCCGGATTCCATCCCTTAACTGCGCATTTGCACACTGCATAACAAGATTAAATTACGTCTTGTTTTTATTTTATACTTCGTGTTCGATTATTATTATTATTATTATTATTATTATTATTATTTATATATGAGAAAGAAAGAAAAGAAAAGAAAGAAAGAAAGAAAGAGAGAAAGAAAGAGAGAGAAAGAAAGAAAGAAAGAAAGAAAAAGAAAGGTAAACAACATTTATATCAAATAGTAGAATGAGAAAAATGCTGTAAAATATATATTTTATATCTAGAAATAATGATTAAATGATTAATGATTAAATTATCTACTAATAACTACATAAAAATTCAGAAACGAAAGAAAATGGAATAGAAATAAATAATAAAAATAAATTAATGTAAACAGAAACAAAAAATAAATATAATAGGAAAAAATATTGAAATGCTTTAAAAGATAACATTGTTTCTAATCACGTCAACTTCTCTGTGTGCATTAAATGATAATTTAAATGCATAACATTTACGTATTTCATATAGACAGCAGTTATCGCCTTAAAAGTGCTAGTTGATGGATGTCGCTAATACCTAAAACACGTTTTAAAGTTTCATGGTTCAGTTCGGAAATTTGTTGATTTGTCCAAAAACAAATTCATTGTCTCGTGACATGAGTCTTCCCCCACTGGAATGATGGTAATGTAGCGGACTTCTGAGGTTGGGACGCACATGCGTTGTTCCCTGGTGATATGGTTATAGTGCACCATGAGAATCCTTAAACCTATCTGAATGAAATGAATTAATGATGACGCAAATAAAATCTAGAGTAATTGGCGTGTTAAATCTACCATTCACCTTCTAAGTAAGGAAAAAATCCAGAAAACGCTACTCATCTTGACCTGACCAGAAATCGACACGAGAACCTCCGGATATAGTCGCAAACGCTAACACCAGAGTACTGGTCTTTTATTTCTTCGCCTTTAGTAACCTGAACAATGGTTTCATTTACAGAATTCACTGTTAATATTTTAATTTCTCGAAATACGTTTAAATTAAATAGAAAAGCAGAGGTAAAGGGTGGATTTTTCGATATAATATGGTTTTTATAAGAGCTAAAACGAAAGGAAATAATGATTAGTTAACACAGCATTCAAATTAAGATTACTATCTATACTCTTATTTTTCTGAAAAATAATTTCTTCGTTCACTGCTTTCACACGCATACGTTGTCTCCGTTCAACAGAACAAATTATATTCCTTAACAAAGCAGATATCTTCGGGACTAGTGAAGAAACTGCAACTTTAGCATATTCAAAACATTTTTCCGGTACAAATATTTCATTTTCTTTAGACATTTTCATTCAAAAGGCTCATAGGTTCACAAAAAAAAAAAGTCTAGAATATTTCAAGTTATTTATTCCGTATATGCATAACAAATGCGCACGGCGTTCTATGTCATGAACTCTATGCACAAGAAGCAATAGTAACTGGACCTATTGGCGCAGAGAAGGGGGCATAAATGTGCACGTGAAAATACATGTGATGTTAGATTGAATTGAAGTATTTCGGAACTAGGATCTTCAAGATGAGAGTCGAAGATAAGGACGTGAAATAATTAGCTATATTGATAGTCGAAGCTATTTCCGCAATTTTTCACCATAACTAGAGTTGTTAGCTCAATTAAACGTTTACTAGGTCACGGACATACTAATACTAATTACTGGCACAAACCGTGGAACCTTCGTGGAACCTTGTTCCACAGCTGTATAGCCGCAAGTTTGCTGAAAATTGTGTAGAGACATTCTCAAGAAAAAAGTGGGTTAAACAAGGCATTAAAGACTGCTGTTTGTCCTTGAGCTGCGCACGTAACTCGGAGGTTGCAGTTTTTATGTTCATTTTCACAACCCAGTAGCCGTAAACACCTCGCTAAGCAAGTGTGTATAGACCACATACATTTGAGCATCTCTATGAAAAGATTGCACTCTCAGCGTGGGTTGTACGCAGGTGAAATTCTCCTGGCATTAGACAATTACCCGATCTCTTTTGCAGACAATGCATTATCTATCGGTTTACAGTCACACATGTTAACAAAAATGTTCTGAACCAATTTAACTTTAAAACGCGGAAGTACGTAGATTAATACGATATTGTTGCAAATTTGAATGCTACATTACAATACGATATATGAAACTAGATGACCTTGCAAAAACACATAAATATTTGTGCAACTGTGAGAAAAAATATGTTTAAATTGTAAATAAAAATTACTGTCAGCCAATATAAATTAAAATGTATCTTGAAAGATGTTAAACTACGTGAATTTTAATTTAAATTATATTATTTGAATACCATATAGCACTATCAAGTCCAAGACGCTTCTACTCTTAATTTTGTTTTCCTTTATTTTTCATTCCCGTACAAGAAACCTCTAACTTCTCCATCTATATTTTACGGGTTTAAATTTAAATAATCGAACAAGCAATTGTTAGAAGACATTTGAAGACAGTGAAGGTGTTTTGCTATAGAACATCTGCCAAGCTCTAGACCTAAAACTGAAGGAACTTTAAGAAATATCTTGGTGAAAAATATAAATACTGTTAAAGTCAATAATCCTGTTCCAGCAATACTCCGAAAGACTTGCAAAATCCTCCTCTACAACTGCATTTGATGAAAAATACTGAGCAGACCGAGAGAGTTTGAGCTTTGGGAACCATGAAATTCAGAGACAGCCAAAACTGGGGAGCAGAACGGTTGCTCAAGGAATTCATACTTTAAATCTCTCAACCTTCTTATCGCTAAGAACTGATGAAAACATTTTCTTTTTCTTCTGCAAACGACGTCTTTTCCTATGATTTTTTCATCTATTTGGTCTAAAAAATCTTCTGAAGATAAATTAATAAAATTACTTCAGATGTCATAGCCTTTCCAGCGGAGAAAACAGGTGCTGAACAACGCTTCTGTCCATTGTTTAACTGCTGGTGCACAAATCAGTTCTGTTTCTGTTAAAACACTCAAAACACTATGTCTATATTTTCCAATAAACAAGTTTTTCATCTGCTGTTAGCAAACGCGGCACCCATCTTGTGCAAAGTTATTTCATGTAAAATATAACCTACATATTCGTTTCCTATAGTTTCAGCAATTTCGCCCACTTTAACTCGCCAATCGCAATAGTAATCATATATTTGTCTTAAGAATTCTGACGTTGTTGCATTTTTGGACGTCCTTTATGGGGGTCATCTTCAGAGCTAGTCATTTTTAATTCAGCAGTCCATATTAATTATTGAAAATGAAAGAGAAAGAGTGTACAGAAATGTTTATAAATTTGGTATAAGTTTGGCTTTAATCCATATTTTATAAAGAACTTTGCCTCTAAACGATACTCAGTTTTTATCCTTTTTAAGGAATACCAGCATAAGTCTGCTTTAGAAAGCCGAATTATATAAACTATTTGAAACATTGACTTTATATTTCAAATGAGCACTTAAGACGGATGAAACAAGGTAAAAAGAATTATCTAGCCAATTACATGGTTACCTACGGTCGAGGCCGAGAACTTTTCATACCATTAAATAATCCAATGCTAAGAAATAAAAAATGCGTTTAAACATTGCAAATCAATTCAATTGTTAATTAACCGGAAACGCTTTTAGAAATGAATACAGATTTAATGCACATATTTTTTTACAGTATGTACAGACATAATGCCGCACTTAGGTCAGTTACATTTCTTTTAAACGGGCGTTATAATTGGCAATAATAGCTGCTAAAGTAATCAAAGAGTGGAAGCAGAATGAAAGTTAGCTGCTCAAAAAGTATTAACAGGATTTTCGTAAACTCCAACAGATAAAATCAAAACCCGATTTGACTGTTGCGCGTGTGACCCTACACTCTTGTGAATATAATTTCGTTTAATGAAGCTTTAGGTATAAAAAAACACTCAAATAGCAGCTTCCGCATTTGAATCGAAACTAAATTAACCTCTAGAAAACAGGAAGCATTCTACTTGCCTCATAAGGCAAAGGAAACCCTGCAAATTCATAGGCCTTCATTTGCCTTTCATTTCATTTTCTAAGCCTCAGAATCAAATAACACAAAAAATGTTCGAGGGCAACGACGAAATTGCGTCAGTTGTCGGTATTTTGTTGATGTTTGGAGGACTTGAAGTGAAAGCGAGGAATAGCCAAGTTCACTGGCTACGACCTACAAAATTATTTTCAGCATACCTTGTGCTTTTTCTCGCTAGCTGGACCGCGAGGAGCAAAAACAAACGTGAATAAGTTACAATTTCTCTTACTCTTTCATGCTGATACCTTGCTGGTTGAGTAGGATTGCTAATAGGTTCAAATAAGTGCTTTAATTTTGTTAAATGATTAAGAAAAAGCTCAATATTATGAAGTACAAACATCCAGGAGCACATAACAGGTTCTGGTAGGTCCCCTGCCATGCACATAGAGCCGCTCGACCTACATGCGGACGATGTCGCTAAGGAACGGGTTGTCTGAGGATCGAATCTTGCCACTACCGACCTCCTTGATTGAGCTACAATTCCCTATTCTTCTCAGTCCACATCAATATCAAATGCTGGGGAGGTACTCTAAACGAGGCCTGAAGTGTCTGTTTACTCAAAATGTTTTTCCCAATTTATCATTTCATCTCAAGTATCAACAGTGCTTCGGAAATAAAAATGGGCGTTAAACACTATTAACATAAGAACAGCGTCAAGGCGTCATTACAGTTTACTAATTAATAAAATTGTGAAAGCAAAGTACATTATTCTTATGCTGATTTTTTTTTTTCAAGCTTAAACAAACAAAGGTATACACTAACATTCTGTAAAGTGGTGATATGGAATTCTTGGTATGTTTTAAAAGAAACAAGTCTATAAAATAAATGCCTACATACAAAATTTAGGTAGGAGATGGGCTTTGGTTCAGGCAAATCCACTAAGAGTGAATGCCGAGAAAAATCAATTTGAAGTTTTGAATGCAGCCGACTTAAAGAGCGCAGGTCATTATAAGAGCACGTGCACCTAATACTTTTCAGAGAAATTCTCTAGAGTCCAAAGTAATTTTTATCTTAAAATGCCAGTTTTTTCACTTCGAAGGCTTCTTAATTTCCATTTTCAAAAACACGATATAAATTCTTTTTTCCCTTGATATAAAATTCAGAACGCATTGTGCTTAAAAGTTGGAAAAGAATAATAGGTGCTATGATGGATAATTTTAAATGGTTTTAAATGCAATTTTAACATGTTTCACAAAACATTTTACTTAAGATAAAAATGGCCTTCGAAATGGCATAACTGCTTGTAATCTTTATATTTATTTATGTGCTTAATGCCCTGATTATAATTTTTATACATTCAAGTTTGTGCTTTCACTTTACACGGGGTTAAGGGGGTGGAGTTCAAACTCCGAACCAAGTATTGACCACGATTTGTCTTGAAGCTATAAGATTAATATAATTTCATAAATAAAAAATAACCGTGGAAACTTGTAACGCCCTTATGTCCTCGAAAAGTGGAATAGATGTGGGAATGTGTCTCCGCATGTGTTAGGGAGAGAGAGAGAATGTATTTTGCTAGTGATAATTGGTACATTTCTAAGGCAATGTAAGTGTTCGGTACGCTATCAGTGACCTTAGATACTCAAGGCTAAATCTTTCCACAGATCGGCAGTGGAGAAAGTATCTACTTCCTGCTCACTTCTTGTAACTTTTTATAGAGATGATAGTTTTTCTGTTTATTCTATGGCCTTTAAATGGTCACGTTGAGCATGAAGTAATTTTCGCCGCTTAGGAAATATTGCCGGAAATAATTCACTTCTGCACGTTTTTGCCATTTTCAAATTTCTTCCTCCCCCCGCCAATTATGGAATTATATAAACAAATAAATCTTGCTCAGTTGTATAATTCAAACTGTCGTAAATCAATTTCAACGACTGTTGGTTCTTACAGCAGTTTTTCCATGTGAATTACAATAGAGTGCCTATTATAATTAAAGACTTAACCGCTTGCTTCGATTATAATGAATAATTAAATCTATTTGTATTACTTTTGCCGATATTCAGCTTGAATAGATGACATAGTTGCCAGTTGAAGTGTATCGCCTTCGTGCAACTAGGGAGTGGTAAAAAACCTCATTTTGCAAACAAACTAATATATAACTATGACGTTATTATTTCTTTAAATTTCTTTTCCTCTCCGAGGCGCACTACCGTCATCCTCAGCTAGTTCTCAGCACTAGATCAGTTGATTAAACTGATAGAAACTCGCACCGCAATTATGACGTCATTTATTTCAAATGACTGGTTGTCAAGTCCCAATACATTTAATCTCCCAGTTTAGTGTTTGTCTGACAAATGCTCGTTTGAACATCTAAACATGTCATTTGAATGTGGAGAATAACAGAATGAACAGTTCTGAAGCCATTGTCTGAAAACTAGCTGTAAATAAACTTTTTGCCAACAACTTAAAGCACACACATCTTGGTGAATGCACGGCGGATATTTAAACTCTGTGATGCATGGAGTCCATGCAGTACGGTGCTGAAACTCACTTGACAGGGCTATTCCATTTGCCGACCCTCATCAATATTCCACTAGCGGGCATAACCTCATTACGTCATTAAACTGGTAGAGGGGTTAGAAAAGAACATGGGAAGTGACTCGACACTTCAACAGTGTGTGTGTGTGTGATGGGAAGGGGGCGGAGGGTGGGATGCGTTTGATTACTTTCTGATGGCATTACAATAGCCAAGTTTTAAAGAGATGCGATTCAGTCTTTACACGTTATTCAGGGTCACAATTCAAATATGTAGGCATGAACTATAGAGTTAATAATTGGCGGCATGCGAGGGATCTTCGAGGAGCAGTTTCTGTCATTCAAAGCTAATAGAGACCATTCAAATCTATTATCATTTGTTTGTAATCTTCTTCTTGCCATTTTGCCACAAAAACTAAAACACTTCGTCATTATAGATTTTCTGAGAAACTCCCCGTGCTTAGAACAGTTTTAAATGATTAGAGTATATATATTTTAAGTTTCCTGCATCATATCTTTTAGGACATAATCATTGTTTACTACTAGCTAGCAACTAATTTTTAACAATATTACATTCCTGTGCAAATTAATATGAACAATCAGTTAAATTTGCTTTTACAAGGTATTCAATGCTAATAACCGTTTTCCTCCAATTCTACACCGCATTATTGAAACCCATTATTGAGGTAGGTAATGGTAGTTGATGATTTTATTGGTTGTGCTAAAGTTAAGCACTCTGCTTGTGTTTCTAGCTGTTTTAACATTTTATTTGGTACGCATATTTTATTCATAATGAATATTACACCTTGCATTAATTTAGTAATATGACTCAGAGATAGACAGAAACTGAATGTAAATTTGGGTGTTTTTAATAATATAACTAGAAGTAAAAATGAGATTGGGTCAATTTCATCTCAAAGGAAAGAAAGGTCGATGTGGCTGAAAACGAAAAAATTCAGAAAAGATGTTGCCTGTCTAATTAAAACTAACAATATTAATACTGAGAAGAACAGTTTTGATTTACAAAAAGATTTGGAGGCTGCATGGGTAAAATCGATGGTTTAACAGTGCGTAGAATACCAGGCAGAAAAAAGCTATTGACGTGCTCTATGAAGAAAAAGAGATTGGCTTGGACTAGAAAATATCAGAACTGGACTAAAGAAGAGTGAAGAAGGGTCCTATTTACTGATAAAGTTATTTTGAAAGGCAAGGATTGAGCATGCAAGGAGAAGCGATGGAGAGGAGCACATCAAACGGCCGGTAAAGTTTCCGCAAAAGAAGATGGGGCTGTTTTGCATTCACATGCACTAAATGTTTGATTCCTATTGACGGAATATTGAACAGTGATATATATAAATATCCTAATTTTAAAGAAAAGAGTCACCCCAGAACGGAAGAGATTAGCATTGGAGCTGAACAATGAAAAGGTGATTTTCCAGCAAGACCTTGCACCATGTCATGCATCGAAGAATGATAAAGGTTTCATGGCGAAAAATGATTTTCAGTGTTTGGACTGGCCTGGAAATTCACCCTATCTCAATCCTGTAGAGAATCTTTGGGCAATTGTCAAGAAACAGATGAGAAAAATGGATTGCACCACTAGAGAAAAGATGATTTGTGCTGTGAATGAAGTGTGGTTTCATAGTCCAAAAATAAGTGAAATATATAAGAAACTTGTAGACTCTATGGCCAAATGAGTGAAATAGTAATTAAAGCCAAGAGAGGTATATTAAATATAAAAACACTATCTCACACAATGTAATATTGAAATTTTGTGATATAATTAAAAAATAAAAGAAACATTTGTTCAGATTAATTTGAACAAAGGAGTAATTATAGTTAGATGTCCCTTTAATTCTGAACCTATATTAACGTAATATTGTTTGTTATCCTTGCGGCAGTAGTGCAAAGTGGTTCGCAATAATGGAAGAACAGCAGGGGCACTCTTGCGGTTTTGCTAATGCAGTAGTAGCCATACAGGGTTAGTTCATAACGTGTTTGTTTGCTTTGACTATGGAGAGCATCATTCCTAGGCAGAAGAGCAGGCTTCCTTGGCCCTATAGCTTCCTCACAAATATTTGTTTTGGCAAGAGAATGAAAACAACGCCTCTAGGCGTTTATCGGAATACACACATTCAAATCAACCGCTTTGTTCTTCGTGAGTTGCTGTATCTTCCTAAATGCATAAGTGATACCGATAACTAATGCACCTTAACTGGCTAAAATCCCAAGAGTTAAAGTCCTCTTTGGAAAATGAGCAGTTGAAAACATTTTTATCGTAATCATCTTTAATTGCCGGCAGGTATCGGCAATGAGATGCTGATCACACTGCCATGCACTTTCTTCACTGATTTTTTTCTCTTTCCAGAGATGCTCAACAGACTTAGGCTCGATTTATTCAGTATAGTTCATTCATTTATTTTCTATTAAAAATGTTTTTGAAATATTTCTACATATCTGTTACAAGTTCTTCTTATAAAGAAGCACTTTCAAATTCCAAAAACCCTCTTGTTCAGAAATACATATATTTCGGAAGCGAAAGACGAACTCCGAATGTGCCGGAGTCAAGGGCGCATAGCCGACCTACACATTTGTGCTCCATTATGTCAGATAACCGCAGCTAACGGAATATGTGAAAGGGTTTCCATGACAACAGAACAAAAGTCGATCGTGACGGAGAGAGATATCGATAGCCACAAGTGGGGTCCGCCCAGCCACTGTCAACAAGTGGTTCATGTGTTGACACGTCATAAACACGCCGGAACCTGGAATTGCAGAAGTTGAATTCAAATCAACATACCCTTTGTGTATGTTTCCGGAATTAATTTTCGCCACAAAAGTGGGAACTTCTGTACATTTGTGTAATTATTAACGCATGATAGAGGATACAGTTCATTCTTATTTCCTCCTGGTTATTAATCACCAATTCTTATTTCCTCCTGGTTATTAATCACCAATTATAACTAAAATTTCTATTTTATCTTAATTTATCTTTAGGTGCTAAGGGAAATTGGCATAATAAAACAGAGCGCCATTTTTAACCACATAATCTTTCGATTTTTCACGATAATCCTTATGGTGGAATGTTTCATGATTTCAAAAATAAAATACATAACATAACAGTAGCCAAAATAGTCATTGCTGTGAAAAAAATTACAGTGCGATGTGCCCGTAAGGGATGTCTTTGTTATAAGTCCGAACATTTTAATAATGTGCAAACTCTGGAAGTGATTATGGGGAATAAAACTAAATAACATTAACAGTTAAAGTATCTCAGTGCCTTATTATATAGAAACTACATTGACTGTTATAAATACATGCAAATATTTAGTAGTTATTATGGCTAAAATAAAAAAAAAATGGTAAAATCGAGGAAATAAAAATAGAAGAATAAAAGAGAATTCGTAATAAAACAGGAAGATAGGAAACACTGCAAAAAAAAAATATGAAATTGAAATAATGAACTGTGCATGAGAGATGATTTATCAGTTATGATAACTGTCTTGCAATTAGCTATCTACTTTCAAATGCAATTTTTCAAATCAGAAAATAGAGTTTTCCTTCCAAAGCTCATTTAATGTGCCGGTCACCCTCCACCTTTTCTTTCGATTTCCACTCTATGCCATAAGCAGGCCAAAATGTCTACAATCTTCAGTAAGAGCGAACTTATATAAAATGCCAAAAATGCAAAGACAAACATTTCTTTTAAACAGAAGCTCTCTCAGTCACCGTAATTAAGTACATTCACAAGGTGAAAGGGGGGTAGGAATAAAAAAAAAAGCACAAAAAATGGAATGAAAAAAAAAGTCTTTCTGTCGAATATAATTTATAGAAACTCAAAACAATTCTTTATTATTTTTGGCGCATGCTAAATGGTGAAATACAGAGATCGATAACAACAGATTATGAAGAAAGCCATAAATGACATATTTATAAACACATTTATGGATACTGAAAAAGAAAAGATCGTTTTGAGTTTCCAACAACGAGCTAAAAATGTGTGTTGAAATGTGTTTCTTTACATTAAATACAAATACAGGAATGTCATTCTGCATATTCAGGATATCTGTAGAAGACGGTAGTCCCTTTGTGCTAAAGGACGCATAAGGCTTTCTCATCAGCATTGCGGAATCGAAGTGAAATATTATCGCCTTAAGAGGACTTCGCTTAGGACACAAAAGAAACGCGAATACAGAAAGCTTTGTACATAAACCCTATTGTTGCTCTGTTATCGTAGCATTATTCAGCTTGTATGTGTATTCTTTTAACAAGCTAAACATTTTAGAAAACACCATGCCATCCATATACGCCGAAGTGGAGCACTTACTTATCATAGGAATGTGGGAAGTAGAGTAAATTACTTTTAATGTTATAAAATTAATACGAAGCTACACTAAATAGTAAAACTGCTGTTTATGAACTATAACGCAGCCCTCTTTGTTATCCATAAATGCCGATAATCTTCAAACCCCATATAGTTCATTCGTATAATAAAAGCCAAATTATTGCAACAATATCATATAGTTGAACACTTTTCCTTCGCCAATTATCTCACTAAATGAATAATTTAAAATAAATTAGAATAAAACAATAAATTTAAATTTAATACAACACGTGTTTACACGTTTTTAAAAGAATCTCAGAAGGAAAGCGTTTACATCTCGCTTTGTTTCGTTAAATCCTCGGAAAACGATGTAATGTATCGGCAATACTAACGAACGGGAGAATACCTGTCTATGAGGGAGTAAAAAATACTTCGAAAGGGAAGTAAAGCCGTGGGTCCCATATCGTAGATTTAGGGTATGTAAAAGAACCTCAAGCCTCTGAGCAAAATTTACTGATCGTTTCACGCCCCAAATTAAATGGGAAACTGATGTTAAAGAACGGCCGCAAATAAAACAAATCAAATCAACCGCCAATGATTTGACAAGAAGAAACGCAAAACAGTTGCTTCCATTTGTTCTATCGACTGGAAGAAGTGCAACGGTGATGACAAAAAAAAAAATATTCTTTTATCTGAGCAGTTTGACAAGTTTGCATTTTATGATACATTTTTAAAGTTATATTTTTAAAAATCATTTTTAAAATGTAAAAGTAATGTGGTCACGACCCTTGCTGTACTTTCTACAAAACAGTTAAAGTTTTCCAGAAAAATGTTTTACAAACCGGACTCGTGTAGTGGGCGGGACTCAAACCCATTACCTTGAGGTCAGTGAAAGGAATAGACACCATGAACTTCAGTTGTACAACAAGTCACATTATATCTTCAAGGCTGTACACGTGACAGATTATAATTTGATAGATCTAGGCACTGGGTTATATAAGGCACAGTATTTGTAAGCAGATATTTATATCCGCCAACAATGGCGACTAACTAGCCTTGGACATTTCTCCTAAGAACAAAACAAATCGAATCTGAATTCGCTTGCCTTTAACGCCGGAGAAGCTTCCTTCCCACCCCCCCCCATGCTTATGTTCCAGAATAGGCCTGTCCAACTAGTGGTCCGTAGGCCGTAGTTCTGTATGGTAGTAATATATCAAGTCCTGTAACATTTCACGCCTTCATGAAATGAACCTTATCAATAAATGACTTGATATATTTCCCATCTTGTCAAGATCTATTAAAGATGGGCATTTCTCTGAATTTAGAAGAGGTATTCAAGAATTTTATCAAATAAGTTATGAATTAGATAATATATAACAAACTGTTTTTAATGCACCTTTCAGCCAACAGAGTTACTCGTTTATGAACTATGTGATCTGCAAGGTTTCATTTTTCAAACTAGGCCAGAAAGAATGCTTAAAAATTTCAAGTTTCTTTCAGAAAATACCTATGTTGAAAACATTCAGGTTTGAAGATCATGTAGGTTTGTTTGTAGGTTTCTTTGGAAAGTGTTTTCTCGAACATAAAAGGCATACAAGTCAAATATAGAAACTGCCTAAGGCACATTTCACTACTTCACTTGTTAACACTAACATAGAAGTGCTTCTGATTGTACCCAATGCAGTCATTGACTTCTAAGAGGTCAGCAAATTATTATTTTCTGTACCTAAACAACTTATTTTGCTGCAAAATGTTATTTATAATACCTTACATTTATTTTTGTCATATGTTATACGTGCCTAAAGACATAATTTTTGCAACCTATGCAAATAAATCAACTTAATTCCAAAATATATCAAATAAATTATCTAGTGTGTGGCTCCTAATTAGAATTATATTATATAATTTTGGTCCATAGCGCCTCTGAAATTGGAGAATCCCATAGAATGCATTATTTTATTTCACTTATACTACGAAATTGCTTAGTAATAACGAACTTCAATAATTATATAAGGTTAGACACGTGTTTTACTTAAGACTTTTACTGTGCACTGTCATATAGCAACAGTTCACGAATAAGCACATTAAAATAGTTTTTAGAGGGATGTGAAGTCAAGACAAAGATTAACCTCTGCGATAAAAGGGCTTTGGAAGGACTGCAACAAGTGAATAGGCAGTCCTCTTCCCTTTCCTTCCTGCAGCTGCACTTCTCGAAAATGGTATCGATTGTGACAGAATCGAGAGCTGAGTGAATCAAGTGCACTCGAGTGTGATCGGGGGTTCTAATTGGCTTCCTCTGGCAGAGGTCTTTATGTGCATGGATCCACAAAGATGATAGTGTGTTGTACACCCGAGTTACGGTTTACAATGAATATTTGCTGCTCTTTTACTTCTTTCAATAGTTAGATGTGCTCGTCTATTTTCCAGAACCTGTCAATCTTCAGAAATATTTATTTGAAAAGTTACAATAGCAGATATGGAGAATGACTCAAAAGGTTTCCTTTTTAAAATAAAAGTCAAATAATACGCTATGAGATCAAACTATGGAAAAAAGCGACGCGCCATCAACAATCAACTCCTAATAAAGTGTTCTACCTAACACTTGGGTGAAAAAATGAAAAGATAAACTCAATAAAAGTCGATTTAAGGTGTTCTGGACCCGTGGAACCAACTCGGACACAAGAACAAGATAAAATGAAGATATATCTACATATGTTTACGCAAGCCCTCTAGTGACGACATGACCTCTGTTGTGGCCGCAGGAATGATTTGTATAACTGCAACACTTCAAGAAAATTACTTAATGGAAATATATAAATGTCTTATTATTTAATGACCAAGATTTTCGCATATCTGTTTCCTTCACGCATAGAATAAATATGTTTGTAGAATACAGGCGAAATTTACTAATATCACTAAATATGTTGTGAATCTTAATTTCAAACCTTTGCTACATTTCACACTCTTTGGACTGCTAACAAAAATATAAATATTTAGTAACCGTGAGAAAATATATTGAGTAGCTTAAAATATTTCGGTTGGATTGTCCTTTTAGTGTTCCACATTCCAGCAGTCGTTGAGAGCGGTCGCGAAAAGAGAACTACACTGACCCAGTGAATATAATATCGATTTCTACCAGAAGCGGTAAAGGTTGAGTGCAGGAAAAAGCGGTTCAGATAATCGCAGCTAGATTCCCAACCCTCCATAAATCTTGCTACAACCCCTCTAGAAAATCCTTACCTTCTTCTCCGAGAGATGGAAGGATGAATGGTTTCCTGCAATAAGAACATATACGTGATTCCTCCAGGGTGAAGATTTTCTTATTTCATTTATATCACTGGGCAAATATTAGAGAACGATGGGCAATAAAACAAATACCTCCATCCAAAAGACACGAACAAAAGAAAAACTGCGGCTACTTAAAGAACCGCAAAGAACAAAGGAGTATTTTTAGAAGCCTCTTTCAAATAAAATGTTTAGAACATCAAGTGAGAAATGAACATTAAGACATAATTTTTTTTTTTTTTTTTTTTTTTATTTTGACACTCCTTCCCATCCAAGCACAAATGATAATTCCATTAAGAGTTTTCTTGTTCATTTTATTTTACGTTCCTGGTTCATAAAGTGAGCATTCTTAATAACTAACTGCCGCTGCGTTTCAAGCTAAGATCGATTTGCCCTTAAGGCCAAAATGCTCGTGAATCTCGGTTCTTCAGATCTACGAACGGAAATTAGATTTGCGCTCTACTAATTCTGTCAGAAACACTCACTCTTTGATCTGCACTAGCACGATATGTATGCACAAAATAGAAAATAATTGTTCATTATTTACGTTACGTTGAATATAATACTTACTGGTTTATTTTTTTACCGGTATATTTACTGAACAGCAGCTAAAACTTCAATAACATTTCAACCCTTCGCATAGTTTGTTTTATTGGAGATTAGAAAAAAATAAACAATTAAAAGTTAAGACATTAAAAGACCTAATGAATTAACTGTGTAGCAACAATAGTGGAATTAACAAAAAGGAATGGAGGTCAAGAATTTTATACCACACTCCATCTCTTTGATGGAAACCAGCATTTTCAAAATGTGTTACTGAATACGCCTACTAACGCTGATACGAAAGTATAACACATTACAACATTCTCTAATGTTGCAAAACGTAGTACATTTGCAACTATTCTCAAACTTGTATAAAAACAAGCAACTATCAACTAATGCTAAAAACAAACTGAAAAGCACTTAGTAAACATGTGTAATTATTGAATGTATAGTTATCTAAGGTTTTTTCATGCTGTTTGTTTATACTATGCACCTGTCAGCGCTTTTGTAGCATAAGCTCGTCACTTAAATAGAATAAATAAACAAACGAAGAACAATCGAACTCTAACTACAAAATAAAAACATAAATAAATACTATTGAGTGATTTTATTGGGTAAAACTCAATTTTTCCCTAAAAAGTGTTGCTTCAAAACGGCATACGGCAAGAAAAATTTATTAGTTTCGGTAAATCTTTATTTTTAGAAACCATTAAGAGCATAGTACGTTAATATAGCTGATAACGGAAGCTAATCAAATTGAACCTTTATCTATATGACTAAATATTCTGCATACTTTTATACAAATATTCTTAAACGTGCTTAGAAATGAAGCAGTCAATGTTTTTATTAATTAGAGATCCCATTTATTTTGACTATTGATGTCACTAGAACAAAGGCAGGGACATATTCACAGCGTCTTGTAAAGCATGTTCATACTTCCTACAGTTGGTACCAGCAATTAGTGTTTCACCTTTTTCTCCTTTTGACATAAATATAAGATGTTCATATGCTTTGACCTTTATAAATGTATACATTACAGAAAATTGGGAATTGCTTAGCCCTAAGAGTGACGCCCGGAGAAAACATTTAAGTTTAATTTGAGACAAAATGTGTACAGCGCTAGGTATTACACAGAACTATCAAATGATACCACACCATGCAAATAAAAAGGAAACGATACCAAAGCAGACACCATAACAGATGAAAACATACACAGTCTCAGAAAAAAAAAACATTTTTATGAGAAATGTTTCAGTTACATTTGATTTTGTCCCTTCCATTGCCAAGAAAACAGATGACCATATTTTCGCGTGTTCCGATAACAACTATAATTAAAAATCAGTTCATTCCATAGGCACTTAAAACAAAATGGCAATCATACTTGCGTGTTTCAATAACGAAAACGTTGTCGATCTCGACAGGGTACAGTTTCTGGGGAAAGAAAAGCGAGCTCTAGAGATTGTTATTGCACTGTTTTATTGTGTAAGACTGCCAAGGTCATCAGAACAGTTTTCTAAAAACAAATCAATGTCACATAACAGAAACAGCGATATCAGGAATTGAAAAAAACAAATGAACACAGTTGCCTTATGGTACCGAAAGCAATAGCAAAGAGTAGTGGAAAATATTTGTACAGGCATTTATAAAAAGTTTATGAAAAATTATTTTGAAAACGGAGTATAGTAAAGCTTGATACTTGCATTCGGAGGTCTCGGGTTCAAATCAGTTTGAGTCGACCATCCTGACTGGGTTTTCGTGGTTTCCCTGGTCACTTTGGCGAGCGCTGGAATGTATATTTACTTTCCATAAAAATTCCGTTCTTCCATTTCATACTTTGTTCTGTTGTGAAATAAAACTTGCCAGGTGACCGTGCCGTGTGAGGCGTGACGACGACTTGCGCTTTGCAAAAGTTTCTGCCCCAGCGTATGGTATGGAAGTCGCCCTCCTGAGAGGCTCAAACTCCTTGGAAGGAGGACCCCACTGGCGTCTATGCCTCGCCGCCCCTGGATCCTGGCCTGCCGCATGTCCCTAACTCATTCCTTAATTCCAAAGGGGTCCCCAATGGTGGTGCATGCACACATGGCCAGCCCCAGAGAAATCTTCTGATCAGTGGAACCATAGCAGAAAAAAGAGCCTATAAATATATTCAGTAAAAAATGGCTTATTTTTATAAAATCCAAGGGGCCTGGTCGATCCACTGCTTGGAATATGAAACGAAACAACCGAGACTTAAATGCTTTGAAGCAAACAAGACTTCGAAATAAGCAGGAGCATTGTAACATCCACTTTGTGGAGCTGATTAGCTACAAAGATGGCAATGACTGAAAACATGCAAATCAGTAAATAAGTGCTACCTTTTCAAGAAGATGCGAGGAGGAGTAACGTTGAGATCCTGTTGATCCTTGATGTTTTAAAGTTTCATGTTATACCTGCTCTGACTATATATGCACTACAAAGCAGCTCTGCGAAACAACGAATAATGTTAGCCATAAATTATTACAACCTCAAATGCACAGTATCTTTGGAAGATGATCAACCTCTATAGAAATGTCGTCCCTTCTGCATAAGGCATAACTCAATACGTCCTTGCATGTAACTGGCCGCTTGTTGCTGGACTGTCTTATTCATATCATTAATCTGTTGTGCAATGTTGTACTTCAGATCGTCCAATGTCTGGAGGGGGGAGGCGTGTGGCGTAAACTCTGACTTTAAATAACCTCATAGGAAGAAGTCCGGTGTTGTCAAATCAGGTGATCTCGGTGGCAACAGGCTCTTGGAAATTATCCGGTGTCAAAGAAACTCTAGAATAGCCCCATGCATTGATTTGATGTGTGGCCTGTAGCGCCATGTTGTTGAAAATATCCATGATCCAGTTCTACGTCAACCAGTTGATAAACACTCTCCATGAAAATCCGGCGATACTCTGCAGTGTCCAAAGCCTGGTAAAAAAAATTTGAGCCCACTATTCTCTGTGCTGATATTGGGCACCAAACGCCGACTTTAACTGGGTGCATATCTGCTTCGTGAATGACTTGTGCATTTTGGACGACCTAATCGCGTAAGTTCTGTGAATTCGCATAGTCACATAAATGGAGCCATGCTTCATCTGCGAACAGCGTGAGGACAATATGCCAGAGTTTTGCACAATGAACGCCGCGTTGTGTTATACCTTATGCAAGAAGGGAGGAGATTTTTGACATTTTTATACAGGTTAATAAATTCCTTAGGGTACTCTACATCTGAAGTATACTAAGTTGTAACTAAGCATCGTCCGCTTTAAAATAAAGAAAAAATGTGTTAGTTCTATATAAATCACTCCGTAATATAATACTATATAGTATTAAGTATAGTGCAATACTATACTGTACTTAGTGTAACTTAAAGACATAATAATGTATTGCAATGATAATATGAGTGAGGGATAAACAGACTTTCTGGACAAACTGTAGGTAAGATAATTGTCAGTCAATAAAGACGCAATAAACATTCAATATAGAGCTTCTCTTCTATAGAGATCGACAGTCTCTCGCTACTGCTACTGTTAATAATAATAATAATAACAACAATAATAATAATAATAATAATAATAATAATCATATAAAATAATAACGTGCCCTACTTTTATTTTAAACACAACTGCAAAGTAAAGGTCCTAGTTCTTTAAATCGCTCAATGTGTATGAAGGTGCACTCACGTGTTAGGAACAAAATGGAGCTCAGATTGCAGCTCCCATTTCTATAACAACACACCCATCCCTAGAGACACTCGCGCCCTGCTTCTCGCAATTGTTTATCGGTGATAAAGCTCCACATGGGAATATCGTCTTAAGCTCCACCTCGCCTCGTTGGCACACCTGCTCCTTTTAGGAAAGCAAGCGACAGTTCCGAAAGCCTCTAAAGCATAAGTGCACCCTTTCAAAAAGGAAAACAAACAGAAAGAAATAAGCTTTGTATTCATTTGGCGATAATACCGTAGTACTAAAATAGAATCAAGATCGCGGGTTCGAACCCGGCCAGGACCGATGGATTTTTTCGGGCGTAAAAATCTTAAGTATGGTATCCTTCGAAAGGGAAGTAAAGCCGTGGGTACCGTGTCGTACATTTACGGCACGAAAAAGAACCTCAAGTCTGAAAGAGAGGGCTCTGAGCAAAATTTGTCGGCCATTTCACGCCCTGAATTGAATGGGACGCTGATAACCTGAGATGTTAAAGAGGGTCCACAAATAAATTAAATATATAACTTCTGAGGAAAGTCCCGTATTTTATCATTTAATATTTCATTCCTAATAACAAAGCAGCTCGGAAAAGCGTTTCTTGTCAGTGAGAGGTCATATCGCTAACTTTTAAACAAGTTGGTGAACATTTTCTATACCTGGAACACGATTCTTGCAAATTGCCTCTACAAATCCCTGCTTCCACAAATGTATTATACTTATACATAAAAGCCCCTTCTTCATAACTATATTTATGTAGTGATTTGCTGGCAAAGCCTTCCTCAAACTAACTGCAATTTGCTACCTACACATGCATTATACGGCCTTGACGACTGGCCCATACCAGTACGCAGCAGCGCTCTGCCGGCCCAGAACTCAAATAACTTCAGTGTACAACGAAACTGTATCAGCACCAACACCAAAAAGTTGGTCGTTGTCAATAATATTTTATTTTTCCAGAGCCGTTCTCTTTTCCTCTTTGTGCAAGAAAATTGTAGTTTTTATATATTTCATCATGAAACCTACTTAAGAATTTATCGTAGCCTTTCATTTCTTTTCCTTATATCACCAAGATATATTTCATAAATCAACGTATTTCTTAAAGACTCTTGTTGTCCCTTCCTCTTGATGCACTCCTTAATTAATGTAATGCTGCGAATATTTTATTTAAATTAGTTTAATATACCCCTTGCCTAATACCTTGTAATGCAAAACTTTATAGTAAATATGAGAATTTTTTTTAGATTTGCTACTTTGCTTTATCACTTTAATCATATACCAGGATATATTTTTATTTGAATTATTTGCATTCATTAGTGCCGCACTTTTAAAGAATGAAATCTTCTGAGAAACTAAAGAATAAAATGAATTAAATAACATGTCGACCGTAATTCCACCTAAAACAGCCAGATAACATCAATGTTGTCGTTAAAAGCAAACAAATGCACATAGTTTGTTGCATTTTCCTTCGTTTATTTACTTGTGATTTATTCCTAACTAATTCAGGTTAAATATCTAGTACGTGACTTAGTAATGGAAATTATTACAGAATTATTTGCCGTTAGCAAGAAATGTTAGTGCTGGCCATGATCCGAAGTGATTACAACGCCCCTCCGCGCCGCGTCGTTTCGTAAGAAAAGAAACAAGTGAAGGTCGCTGACTAATGGCTAGAGACACGGTCCACCGAATAGCCAGGTCATACCAAGATGGCGTGGTAGTACATGTAAATCACATTAAAAAAGCGAACGAGTCTCGTAAAAATAAACCCGTCATTCAGCGCTCCTTTTCATTTTGGTTACACAGCAAACAGCTTCAGCTTCAAATTACTGCTGTTACTCTGTTTATCCATGGAAAGTGAAAGGAGAGAAGGCGTGAAGAAGTAAACGTCCATTTAGTGTAATATCGGAGCATTACAAGCTTCTGCACATTATTTAAAATGTTAATTAAAAATTATCTTCAAGTGTCAAGCTGAAAGCTCTATGAAAAAGCATATTATTAGAAAAATTCATTACAGGCTTTGCAGTCACCGATTAATAGCTTCTGGTTTTCCTGGTTAAAATTGTTTTCAAAAATGCAGGAATTTCAGAATTAATGTATTTCGTTTATCGACACAGCATGCTGTTTAAGGACTCTCCGAAGTCAAGCAAATAAATTCATGCAACACTGTGGTCAACTTCGCCGAGCATTCTGGAGATACCACGTTCATTTCTTAGGGATGGATATCCTGGTCGTTTAGGCGAACACTAGCATATGTTTCCCGTTGACGAATTTTCTGATCTCGTTTCATTCCGTTGGCTCTGGCAGGCGAGGTGCTATGTACGGTGTGACGGTGGTTTGCGCTTGGAAAGGTTCCTGCTGCGATGTCTGGTATGAAACGGTCCTACCTCATCGCCCCTATAACCTGGCTGCCAGATGTTTCCCTCAATACATTTCTTTCTCTAGGGGTAAGCACAAACTGCCAGCCTTTGAACAAGGTTGAGCAGCGAAATAACCTTCTCCGTTGCTACCAATCCAAAGTTTGATCAATCGAAGGGAAGCTGATGGCTCTTTGGAAGAAACAAACATGTATAAATCAGCATTTGATGCTAGGCTCCCATTAGTGCCCAAGTACATTCTCCAGCCTTACTTCAAATAAACCCCTACCTAAAAAGTAATCCATAATAACGAGAGATTGAAACAGCCAAACATCGGTATCCTTTAAGCAGAACGTTTTGTCCATAAACGCTAGCCTTCTAATCTTTCTAATTAACTAACCGTGTATTATCGAACTGGCCATGACAGCGATTTTCTGTTCCTGCCGGGTATTTCCGAGGTCAGCCAAGCGCAGAAGTAAATATTTACCATTACAGCAGGACTTTCCTTCCGCTTCCTGTTTGATTTCTCAGATGACGATGCTCTACAGTCACGGTAACGTCATGGATATTTTATAAGTCATCATTTGCATGACCGTATCGCCATCTTAAGAGAACTGCAAATTGAAGCGCCGATTATTTTTGAGACAGAAAAAGTCAGCAGGAACTTAAGCCAGGTTTGAGAGATTCCAAAGATAAATGAAACATTCACTTTAGCATGCTAAACATTGTCGCGTCTCGTCTGCAAAACCGATAAATACCGAGAGTTTAAAGTTTTGAGAGAATACAGCAGGTCGTGATTTTTATCATTGAATTGCATCATAGATTCTGTGGAATTCGTTAAAGGCTAAAATCTCATTCACTAGCAACCCTTATGAGTGCCCAATATTGTCTAGATTCTATTTATCATTCGTCAAAAACACAAGCCTTTGCCCATAAAAATAAATGATTAAGTTTTACAATAATATTGACTGTTAAACTGACTAAAGTTACAAAATTTACAAAAAAATGTTGAATATACATGAAACCTTAAAATTAGAGTTTAATGTACATTTGGCTTGACTGCACCTTTTAAGAATAAGTACAAAAAATACACAAAAATGAACTTCAATAAGATCACTGGTAAAAACTGCCGAAATTATACATTTTTTTTTTATTCGGGGTCATTTCACAATAAAGATGGGAAAACTCTATGAAGAACTACCGAATTAGCACGTCAGAATAAGACCTGGAGGCTGGGGAATATCCTCAATTGACATAATACATAGTCTCAGGGCAGAAAACTTACAGTCAAAGATTTTTGTTCCAAATCTAATAGTCTAATTTTAGTTACAATCTGTTTATTTAATTACGAGTGTCACACTTTTAAAACTAACCACCATTTTTCTTCTGCAGAACGGATACCCAGCAAGGCGCCGTTCTCTGGTGGACGATGCTCGTTTTGAAACCATTGTGGTCAAGCAGACCAAACAAAGCGTACTCGAGGAAGCTCGACAGCGCTACGACGGTAAGTGTATGAAACCATATTTGCATGTAGCTAGTGTCATCTCTTGAAAAGTTGCCAAATTATATGTAAGCGGCGCATCCATATTCCAAAAACAAGTTGCGCTGACGTTGAATGAAATATGGTACTATGTTTGTACGAATCAGTCTTGCTTGATATCTGTTAGCGTTTCATGCTGCAGTACAGACTGTAAAAATTATGTGTCTTATATTATTTAATGTGGTTTTTTTTTTTTTTTTTTTTTTTTTTTTGCTTTTTGTTAAAAGAATTTCCAAAAATTGAAGGTTGCTTTTATGTTAGTTTTATTCGGTTGTTCCTGCATGAATTATACATTTCTGCATGTAATATTACAGCTGCGATGGTTTACACAAAGTATGTTCTATGGGTTTCTACGCCAAACAACATGAAGTCCTTCTAATACTTGATTACAAATAACTTTCTTCTTCCGTTGAGAATTCAAATATTTGTTAACAATAGTTACCCAAGCAATGCCTTTAAAAGCTTTCTACATTCCATTTTGAACACAGAGTAAGATGGCTGACCATTACAGAACGATTTAACAGAAACAAGATTTCTAGATAATGATAATGGTATTTTAGAAGCTAGAAAAATATTCACCGCTACTTTCTTCGTTTACGAAGACTCTAAATACACGTGTACCAAATCATTCTTTTTATTACATTAAAACTTTTTTTTTTATTTTACAATATACCTGCTTTTTTCCTCGTTAGCCTATAACCGATTATTTTTGTCAAGAGGAAAATAAGTAACGAAATGATATGCTTTTTGGCATTAGTGATTTTGGGATCGGTTGAAACCTACAGTGAGGTTATGTGTGTTGCGAGCTGCCTGAGCGCAACCGCTTACTAGGAAAGTGCAACCGTTGCAACCGGAAAAGGGGAGATTTAGCCCCCATGCGTAGAGTTAGTATTTTTTTATTTTTTAGTGTTTATACTCCTAATGAAAGCATAAAATGATACAATTAATAAATATGAAAATAATGCCCCTAAGTGGCAATACGTTGCCTGCATCTGGGTATGAAATGCCTGTATTTCATCTAACTTTCCTGCGTAAGAACACGGCGGTTCGGAACAAGTTTCTTTTCAGTGAGAAATCCTGTCTCTGGCAGCTTTTTAACAGGTTGGCAACAATTGGAACACGATTGCCAGGTTATTTCTTGAGAAACCTGCAAGAATCCTTTTTCACGTGTGTATCGTACATAAAAACCCGTTCGAGAATTTATGAGTGGCATGACTAAAAGAGCAATTAGCATATAATTTACATGCAATAAAAGCACTGAATAACACACAAACGCACAACCACTCGCTAACAAAGCCTCCCTCAAAGTAAGTACAAGTTACTATGTGCACATGCACATTGACGACTATATTTACCCTAACTCAAACATTATCGAAGTATGATTCAGATAACTAAAGCAGCCTTAATGTTTACTCCAACTCATAACTGCTAAAGGGAAAGCAACTGAAAATGTTACGATAGGCTCCTTTTCTAAATCTTAAACGCAAAGGTTGAAAAAGGGAATTGACGAAAAGGAATATCCAAAGTACCATCGCAGCTATTTGATGTGAACTTGCATGCAATGTGTGTTGTGTTTGTCTGTGTGTAGATGCTCCCTCTGACAGCCAAGTCGCCGTCGAGGAAAAGGTGGTTACTGCAGAGGCGCACGTTGTTGAACAAGTGGATGTCCCTCAAGAAGAAGCTGAAGAATTCGAGGTGCCTGCTGGTAGGTGGCCCACAATCATGCTCACTCATTTACATTAAAAACCAATTTCAGTTACCACACTGCTAATCTCTGTAAGCAAATCCTTTTTTGACATCGTGTTGCTTTCTTTAACACAACAATCTCTTTCTTTACAATTATTCAGCACACTGTCTCCAAAAAGTATCAATGATAATTCACTCCCAAAACAATTTAATTTCTTCTGTATCTTAATTTGAGTGATTGAGTTTACCAACTTAAGCTTAAGGTATACGAAGTAGGTTCCTTAAGTTTCCAGCCTAACCAAGTTGTTGCGCAATGATTGGAAAACATTTTGCATGGAAAGTAGCCCTTTCTCTGTCTGTTATTATTCAACAAATGCGCAACGCTTGTCTTTCGTGTCTTGGAGAAAGACCAACAATGAGTAACAAGAGGTGTGTGAAACTTCTAATGTTATTAGTCCTGATTTGGACGAGAAAATGTTCAAAATGAATAAGCGAGGGCCAACCAGTAGAAGTACTGACACCAGAATCTTGTTGAAGAGGTGTTCAGGGACAGCAGGCTAAAATTGAAAGAAGTTGCTGCAAAAACAGTGTTAAGGTTTTTGCATAAACATCTCAAAAATCATAAAGATGGATACCGCAACTTCTTTCACAAGTTCAAAAATAAATATCCAGTTGATTGCTGTGAAAGGTTTTTAATCTTGTACCAAACAGGAAAAAAGTTCTGGAATTAAATTTGACAGGGAATAACACTATGGTCATACCATGAACCACTTTCAAAAATGGCGCACTTGGCATGCGGTGACCTGGTGAGGCACCACCAAGGAGGGCTAGGGTTATTCAACTCAGGAGAAAGAGATAAAAGCAGTGTGAACACTGTTTATTATACCCGTCTATATAAACTGCGAGCAGCAATTAAAAAAACAAAAAAAACAGAAGAGAGACGCGGCATGCAGAAGCAGGTTTTTGCCTTGTGCGTAATAATGCACCAGCACACACTACTCAGATTGCAACGTACGCTGTGAAGAACTGTACATTCAGTAAATTGAACCAGACCTAGTCTTAACGATTATCTTTTCTTAGAATTTAAGAAAGACCTACCACGAAGAACTTTTAATGATAACAATGAGATAAGGGAAGCAATTTTAGAACACTTTAGATAAAGTTCAAACTATTTTTCAATATCATAAATCAATGTTGTGAAATGTTATGTTGAAGAATGACATTATTTTCTCTCTCTTACTTCTAAAAGTAAGTTAAGCGCGAAACTTGTAGAACCTACCGTAAGGGGAAACTTGAGTTGATACAGAGCATTACAGAAGAAAAAGCCTGTTGGTTTTGTAATTATTACATCGGTTAATAAGGCCATTCCAAAGAAGAATTATCTCTCAATTTATAAACTGTGCTTATGGTCTAAACTGGCAACAAATAGTTTTTATTTCTGCCCTGCCTGAAGCTCTCAAAGTTGATACATCAGCTTTAAATTATCTAAATAGAAATTCAGATTTTGTAGAACCGAAAGTTAAGTAAACTTTGCAATACTATTCCATTTACTGCATTTATTTCGCTTATCAATACCTTTCTCCAGGCAAGTGTTACAAATATTTCTTGATGTCGTGCTGCATGTTGCATGTTTTTATGTTTTGTTGTGTTTGCTATATGTAGAAACACCAGTGCAGACTTGTGAGGAAGACTACACCGAAACAGAGCCCACCTTCGCTGAAGAGCCCCAAAACGACCAAGAACCTACAGGTAAATAGAGCTTGACTGTAGCTTTGGAACTTGTTTTAAATCTTTATAGTTGAACCAGTGGAACAAAGGGTATATACTTCTAAAATATAAAGCATAATACATCTGTTATTAAATATCTTAACTTAGGGCTATAAAGTATGAATGTTCACCACCTTGAGTTTATGTTGTAGCAATAGAATTTCAGCAATATCCACACGCGATAGAAATCTGATTAAGATGCAAGCTTTACAAAAAGACTCCATTTCGATTTAGGCAATAGCAAAATAAACATTTACAAAATGGCAGTAGGAATAAAAATAGCACTACGTTAAACATTACAGACCAAAATAGTTTTCATATTTTGCCAAATCAAATATAGCACTTCCAAAGCTCAGGACAGTAAAATCTGGTGAATAAGATTACGACTTCTGAAATTCCTTATGCATTAAGTACTTGCTTTAAATGATGAACCAGCATTTTAAAAAATACAATTTTTCTTTCTTTTTCATTTAACATCTGCTTTGCTTTAGAAATTAACTGGTAGTATTTTCACTTGCTACACTCATATGTTTTCTTTTACTCTCAATTTTCCGGGATATTCTTGATGCTTCCAGCACTGGTAAGCATGTTTTTTACACTTGCAGCATTATCTAGCCATCTCATGATTTCCATTTGCTGTCCAGTTATGCTGTATGCTTCTGCCACTTTGTTCGTTTTACTTAAGACTTACAATGGTCGATTCCAAGGAACAAAAGCCTGTCAAGGCAGTTGCCGCCACAAAGGTATCAAAGCAGGTTCCTCTCAAATCTTACCCTTGGCTTTCCAGACCGGATTCGATACTTTTCGCATCAAATAACTCCCCAAATGTGCTCATGCCACTCGGCGGACATTACAGGTTCGCCTATTTCAGAAATCTGTCCAACAGGTAGACATAAAACCAGAGGCGAGCATCCTTTCGCCATATTTAATAGCCCTCCGCTACCACCTTACTGGGGTTAAAGATAACTCTGCCGTAGCCCTTTTTTGCTCGCAGCAGCTGCTACAGCAACAGGTTCTGCTTCTTTCTAGAAACTGAGCTGGGCTAGAAAAAAAGAGGGAAGGAAAAATCTCGTGAACGGAATATTTAAGAAGAGTGATTTTGAGAAATAACTTATGATGGTAAGAGAAATGGAAACGAAATGTTTCGGACGGGATATGTAAGGGAGAGCGCAAGCAGACGGGAATAAAACAAGAGGGGGGGGGGTAAAGTGGAGCTTGAAATTGACTTTATGCGTCAGGGGTGTAAGGGCGGCTTGTAAAATGACAGAATGTAGGAAGGAATGAGTTAGCAGAGAACCGAAAGAGAAGAGTGGCAGGAGAGAGAGAAAGAAAGGCAAATTTTTTTTCCATCTTCTTCCCCTTTTCTCTCCATTATCCCAGTCCATTGTACTCCATTCTCGACCCATTTCCTGCATCTCAGGCGTCACTTCAAAAGGTGAATTATAGGCTCTACTGAAGAGGACAGACTCTTTTTTATATTTTTGCTCTTAAAAGTAAGAGGCGAACAATTAGAGGCTCATTTGAAGGCAGTCAAGAGTAATAGAACTCGTGCAACACTTGGTAACTTGGTCAGACCCGTTTCCAATCGTTTAGATAATGTGCTTAACATTGACTTCAGACCACAGGGGACTGAGAAAACTGCTTTCGTTTATAGAAATAACATTACAGTGGTACCTGAACTAGAAAAGTAGTTCATTCGACAGGATATGCATGTGAACAGAACCTGGTATATTTTTATTATATTTCTCTGCATTTAAATCGATAAATTGAAGACTATTTCGGATAAATAGAGAATCGATTAGATAATAAATAATGTCTCTTGTAATAATTAATAGCTCCATTTCCCAAAATGTTATGTTAAGTACATTTGATCTATATTTGCAAAAAAATAGAATCCCTCCAGCAGCTTAGGAAGATTCTAAAACATTTCAAAATTTGAGGACGACTTGTAATAGAAGGAGAGCATTTAAGAGCTTCTTTTATTGTAAAAGGAGAAGTTCTCCCGCATAAAAAGGTGGAGCATTCTTAAAGGTGCCGGAGCTAACTGCAAGGAGAGCAGGTAATTGCATCCTTTGAGGCAGTAATTTAAACAAAGTGTTTCATAATTACAGTCATTTTGTTCAACATTCTGTAAAATATCTCTGAATCTGTAACCAAGCCATGTATCTACCTAAAAGAATTGTTGCTTTTTGTATGCAATTTTCCAAACTAGTAAAAGAAAAATCTATTAATCTTCCCTATTGCTGTAAAAACCCATACTTTCACAATTTTTATTTCGTTTGATGACCAACTTTCATTCCTTAAGATACCTAGATATTTACATATTTCACAATATTTCTATTTTTTTTTTTCGATTGTGCTACAATTGCACACTACTCCCATCAGGCAGTATAATAATTTGATATCTTCCGAAGTCCTCTTAAGAGGACTTGATTCGCTTTTGTTTTCTGCTGTACGGTCACTGTATTTACGCGGCATGGAAAATTGAATTTCTGATCCATCTGAGAAAACCGGGGCAGGAAATGAAAAAGACACTAGGGATAAAGTTCTGGTAATCGCATCAAAGTTCTAAGCCTTTGTTCTAAATCAAACAGTAACTATATTAAAAAATAAGTTGTCCTTTATTAAACTCGGCTTAATTGATTGTAAGTGCTCTACTGAAATATAACGTATGCATTATAATTTCATCTGTATGTAACGCGGTTTAATTTATTTTATAAATCATCATTCCTTACAATATTAGTTCAAATATAAATTAACAGTGTTTTTATATAACTTATGTGAGGCAAGTTACGATTGCACCGATTTAAACAATTAAGGAAACCACAAAAAATTATGCCTTTTAAAAGTTTACAGTTATCGTGTTAAATATAAACAATACCATAGAAATGAGACTAGTAAGAAAACTAAAGGCATAAAAGAATTCACTTTATAGTTTAATGTATAACTTATAAGTTTGTATAAGTCTCAAAAGTAAAGGGAAAACATTTATTTGTATATATTTTAGCGGAAAAGTAAACAAAGTTGCTAAAGTTAGAAAAGAGTCATATTTCATTTGTTTCTGTTTCGCACACGTGACGCTAGGAACAAGCGTCATTTTCATATTGCAGCACAAAAAATCGCACAAGCATTAAAATTGCTAATACATAATCACTGAAATTTGAAAAGTCTTGCTTGTGTTGGACAAGTACCATTGCATTTGAATTGAATGTATTGCATTCTTTCATAAAAGATTTGTTTGTAATAAATTTTCATATAGCGAACCGCTCCAACACCCTGATGGAATCACGCCCCTATCTGCAGACACAGATTGAACAAATTGATGCATTTACCCTCATCTCGTTCCGGAGCATTAAGTGGGGACTATTCTTTCCTGCTCTGCTTACGACAATGTGTTGCTTCCAGGACTGAAATAACAGTAAAACCCATAAATGAAAAATTACAGAGGAAGGAACATTTAACAACGCAAAGGAGACTATTGGGGAAAGTTTCACGTGTAAACACTTCAATGCTAGTAAATACCTGTAAAACAACGAAATCATATTCTTACACCTACAGCTAATACTCTAATATCATATACCTAAGGTCATTAGAATGATGCGAATTATTTCCCGCCTTCCTGTGGATCGCCATTACACAAAAATAAACTCCGTTCATAAAACAGCTGAATCCGTGGTGTCAGATTAGCGAAACAAAAACAAATTAAATTAGTGATCTATTTTCCCCAAAAGTTCTCCATGTATTAAGTTAACTAATATTTTCATCCTTTACTCTAGTTCAAAATGAGTAACCTTTACACTTTTCTTGCAGATGCTGACATGACTGAAGAAGAAATGATCCTGATGAATGCCGCCAGCGAGAGCAAGGAGGCTGAGCAAGCGATCCAGAAGGCCGTTCTGGTACTCAAGATGCGCGAAGGCATTAGCTCTTTGGCCAGAATCCTCAAGGCTATCGAGGTGGGTCTTTCTGTAAAGCATATGTCATGCTTTTTTTTCCGCATCATACTTACGGGTTTATTGCAAAGAAAGCGCGTACACTCCAACGAACACAATTCTCTTTTTTTAATTTCTAACAGAATCGGTATCTAAGACCAAGGTTCAGTCGTTTTTACATTCGGGGCATAGAATTTCACTTAATACATTTTAGACACACAGAACTTCTACGAATCACAAATGTTAAAAATAAGCTCGAAAGTTAAGATAGGTGAATTTTTGCCAGAAAGTGAATGATAAAATGCCACTAGCCGTTGAGAGAATTATTTTTTCACAGTGATGTAATGTAATTCACAAATGTTCCTAGAGGTCAGTCCTCTTTATTATTTCCAGAAGCAACTGCCTTCAAAACAACTTGCAATATTTTATTATTTGCAAACAAGGATTGAACATTGATTCTCGCTTCCTTCACATTACGCCATTCAAGGCTTTCATCATGCTGAATAGTTCATGCATATTTCTTGAATACAAGACAATTTATTATACTCAGAATTCTCTTGACCCCTTTCCATTTTCATTTTGAACATTTTAAGTCCTTTGTCCTAAAGGCAATACTCTTACTTTTTGTTACCCCTATTGCTTGGGGTGAGGAGAACTGGCATTTACACAAAAGTCATCGTTTTGGAACTTTATTTTTATGTATAAAATAAAAGTTGTTTGAATTATAAATTGTCCGTTTAAACTGCGCTGATACTTTTAAGTCCTCCAAGATGTCAGAAAAAAAATTAGTGGATGGAATTTTAATAAATGATCTGTATAGAAGGCATTGTCTACAAGTTTTGCTAACGTTACGCAAGGAATTTCCAGTAAGTGATGAAGCATGATGCACAAGAAACAACGGCTAGTGACGAAACCTCCTGTGTAGTTTACTTCAGCCTTATCCTCCATTATAAAAGTCACAAGCCCCTTTTATTCCTTACGCATGCGCATGATTATCAAACGTAAAGAATCGTCCTGCATGTATAATGAAATCTTCACCAGGCCTGGACAAATTTTCGTCGAAAGCAAATTTGTTTGCAGTCTGTTTGTTGTGAGCTTTGAGGAGTTATAAATATCGTAAAGAATTAGACGTGATCATGCTGGTGTTCTGGTTATTTGTCCAGTCCTGGAAAAAACATATCTGTTTTGTTGGCTTGAGAAATTTTGAACATGTTCTCCATTCCAGTCATTGGTATTTTGTGTGTGATATGGTTGAAAGATATGAGAGAAGGCGTCCTGCAGGAATCTTTCAGAGGTGAGTAAGAAGAAGCCAAGAAGTCTAAGGAAGTCTCTACTCCTCTCTCCATCCAGTCGAAGGAGCTCTAGGTTCAGAACCCAAATAGAAAATCAGCTTGTTGGCCGGCCAGTGCTGACAGCTTTTTCAGCTCTTCGTAATTTAGTCCTCTAATCATTAAAAATAAATTTAATCTCATATATTAGTATCCTATTAGGCTCCCGTAAAACCATTCACAGTAGAAATGACTAACACTTTGAAATTGTCCTCTGAAATAAATAAACTTGTTCAATCGTTAACATAACCCTAACTTTCAAAGTTATTCCTTTCTTCATCTGCCTTAGAACCATTATCTTTCTTAACAAGTTATCCTTGAAAACTGGGAATATGTCATACATGGGTGAAATAAAACAATAAGTTTCAATAAGTTTTAAAGAAAGTTTTAAATGGACTTCAAACTCTGAAGTTCAGTTGCTGCTGCATTCGAAATAGTTGGATACATGCAAATTAAATCCATGTTCACTTTAAAAATTCTTTTCCTTCCGATTATGAGGCATGCTATAGGGAATGCTCATTCTTGAACAAGAAAACTGTTCCTAGTTTTCATAGGAAAAGATCTAGAGGAACTAACTCTCCATCTCATTTTACCAGGATTATGAGCACACTCGCTCCTTCCATAGTTTCATCTATCATCAATACCGTTTCTCCAAAAATAGCTCAATTCAGAGACACTAGATAAAATCAAGATCACAAAATTTGAATTGAATAATACTTTTTCTAATTTGTCTGAGTGTCTACATCCTCAAGACATTTTTATCGTCAGTTTAATGTAGACCATGCATTCTCGTGTAAAATGTTTCTGCTTGAAAGAATAAATTCTTGCACTTCATGGTTGCCACTGTATTAACTTTACTAGGACATAAAGACTATCTTTAAATGTTTTAAGTTATGATTTTGGGATGGATATATTTGAACTTTTATTCATATGAATAACTTTTTTGTCCTAGAAATGTTTCTTAGAAGAAAATTAATTATTTTACATTCTATTATAAATCGCCGTGGTTTTACATCAAGGACACACGTGAATTATTATTGAAAGTGTCTCTTCGGGATACTTCAGACAAAAAAATGGGTTTAAGATTAATTTAAGCACTGATGTTATGTACAAACAGGTGGATTTTAAACTAATCTTGCAGTGCGAATGAACCATCAACACAAACTGTCTCTGCAGAAACCAATGAACCATTTTTGTTCAAACGTAAACAGTAATCTAAAAGTGTAATTAAAAAGGAACTATAAATGCACTTCGAAATATTTTCACACTTGATGATCAAAGTTATGCTGTTTTCACTGCAAGTAATTATAAATTAATAATGTCACCATTGTGGATAGAATTTCTAATAGTTTAACCAGTTGGTCTAATTGGTCTAGTTGTGAGAATTCGCTATGGAGGGCGGGGGAGCGCCTCGGAGAAGGAGACAGTAAGAGCGAAAGAGAGAGTCGTAGTTTTAAGTCAGTTTGTTTACAAAATTCTGTCATATTAGATGTATAGCTACTCGCGTGGTAACAGAATATCGTACTTTCAGCGCCGTAACCTTCAAGGGAAGATGCGCCGACTAGTAATTACATCATATTTTCAATTTTTCTCGCTGTAAAGTCCTAATTTGATCACCCAGTACAGCCAAAACATGTCATGGATTGAGCTACTTTTTGGACTGTCGCCATTAATTGTAACTTTTCATTAAAGAGAGTGTATGTGTGTTGCAGAACTTCAAAGGAGTAGTGACTCACCTGGAGACCCGCGCTAGCAAGGAGCCCGGTATGCAGTTTGACATTCTGCTCCGAGTTGACATGTCTCGTCAGAATCTTCTGCTGCTCATCCGCTCACTTCGCCAGAGCTCAACTCTGGGAGGAGTCACACTTCTGGCCGACAACAGCGTCAGCATCAAGGGTAAACCATTTTAGCTATTTAAGTCCTAAAGGATTGTTGGATAACAGTAAAAGAGGAGTAGCAGGGAAACCGAAGTACTCGGAGGAATCCTATCCAAACGTCCCTTTGTCCGCCATAATTTCCACGATTATCAAATTTTAATAGGATTTATTGACTCAACTGAACAGCCTGACCTTACAAAAATTGATGCTACAGGTGTACAGTTAATTAATAACATGTTTTACATTTGAGAGTGACTTTGCCTTTGAGAGATGAGGTATGTCTCTTTTTTAAACAATTTCAAACATTTTAACATTCCTCATGACAAAGATATAAATAAATGATTAACGAATTTTAGTGAAATGCGTGCGTAAATTAGCCCGGAGCCCACACCGCCTGATACTACCCGGCATTCACCTTTTTCAGAGTGGGGGAAAAAAACTTACCCCGGTAATTTAATTTACATTATTTGAACCCGGGTCAAAATTATTTCCTCTGGATCTGAAGTTAGAAACGTTCATCATAAGAACACAGAGGCAGTCAAGAAAGTCTCTTATGAAGTAATCACCTACAGGCCAAATTAAAGCAAAATGTACGCCAGATAATCTAACAATTAAATTAGTAATGAGATTGTACTTTGTGACGAGGTTATCAATATATCATAACGTTTGAAGAACACTATAATAGACAGTCAACATTGCTTTTGTCGCAGTTTGCTGCAGAAGCAAATTCAACGATACTACAGAAAAAAGCGTTGGCTCGGAAACATGCTGGGGGTGCTAAACAATTAACTTTAAGTTACTTGCGTATGAGCATAAATCTACTGGTAAATTTAGCAACTACAAAAGCTTATTGTCTAGATTTTCTAACCATAATCTTCTTCTTCTCGTTTGGCGCTATAGCCCAGGGTGAGCATTTGCCTTCCGCTTCCTCCAACTCCGTCTTGGGACTTCATTGATAGAGCACAGAATTAAGGGGGGCATGTGATAAGTCGGTCGCTTATCCCGTAACTTTCATGATCGAAGAACGCCACCTGTCCATTAGGCATCTTCCCAATGAACCTGGGTGGACTCCGTTCGAGACCTCCCTATCCAGAAAAATTCCTAAGTAGACACCAGGAATCAAATCCGGGCCTCCGGTCAACATTCAGCAATGCTAACCACTAGAGCAAGGAGGTGTTCTTAAAACCACTTTTAAAATCGAGGAACTTGGAATATGTGAGATTTTTTAAAGAATTTGCTTAAATATTCCATAAGTAATGCATTTTTTGGAGATTCTTAATTTTTCCAGAAAATGTAAAAACGTGCTGCTAGAAAATTGCTGAACTCCTTTTCAAAAATTGTTTTCTAAGCACCTAATGACCCTTTCTTCAAATGACACATAAAATGTAACATGTTAACTTTAAGTAAAGTTTTGGGAATTGATGATTTAATAAGCTACTTTTCTTTCAGATCCGTGGTTCCCACGACACGCTTCCGACCTGGATAACTGCAACCATCTGATGACCAAGTACGAACCTGAACTTGACATGAACCATCCTGGCTTTGCAGACAAGGCCTACAGAGAACGCCGCAAGCAGATTGCCGAGATTGCATTCTCTTACAAGTAGTAAGTACATATTTGGTTTCTCTTTTGTTCCAACTGACATGAAAGTCAAATCCTTCGTTCAACTATTTCTGCAGCTGCTTAAAAGTAACAACTGTAACCCATTATGACGCCGTATCATAATGTCATTAACAGTCATGAGGTTTTAGTTGTCACGTTCCTTTAGTCAGAATAAGGAATACTCCGCATCTCTCGTCCAAAACAGTTTAGTGAATTGTGATTGTCTGTCATAAAGGAATTTCGGCATTAATCAGGATTAACAGTCACTAATTCTCGTATTTCAACGGTTGCAGGATTACTTATCGTAAAGAAAATGCATTTAATTCCACTTTCCGGTTCTATACAGCAAAGCCAGAGTACATACTAGATACATTCTGGGAATGTAGAATATCTTCTCCCCGAGGTATTTGCTAATGCTTTCGTGCAATTCCAATGATCCATAAGAAAATTAAAATCTACCTTACCATGATCCACGATCCTAAACTGAAAATCTCGTAATACAAGAGCATATTACTATACGCCAAAATCACAGAAGCTCTGCTAAGCAAAGGATCAACATCAGGTTCTGTCGCCTTTAATTAAAGTGTTTAGAACAACGAACAAAACGGGTTGCTGGAGCTATGGTGCTCCCCTTTTGCCAAGCAAATGAGCAGTACCAGTCTTTGTTTGGCACCTGGCTTTAACGCCGCAAACTTTCGTGAGCAGAAACATTCAAGTTGTTACAAAATGAAGCCATAAAATGAAATTGCGCCGTCCCATCGTACGAACTCGTTTTCAATGATAGCAAAAACGTTAATCATAATATAGAGCGTTCCAATGACTAAATCTCACAGCTATAATTCTATTGAATGACAAGTGATTTTAAAATAAATTTAAGAACTACAGACAGTTTTTGGAGGAAAACATACAGCAATATTCATGTCATTCAAGAAAGCCCACACCCCCACGGGTGGCAGAGGTCGTTAAGGACATCGTGAGCGGAAGTCAGGGGTTCAAATCCCACTTCCCTGATCGAGTTTTTTTTTTCAGGTATTCCTCAGTCCTCATAAATGACTGGTACCCTAAAACTAGGGTACCAGTCATTTTAGGGAGGTACCCTAAAATTAGGCTTGCAACTCTTCCTTCCTTTAAAAAAATTCTTTCCCAATATATCATTTCACCTCATGTATCACCAGTGCCCACCGCCTATGGTGCCTCAGTAGTAAAAATGGATGTTAAATACTCATTAAAAATGTCGATTATACTTAAATAGTGCTCAACACATTTATGTAGCTTAGAGACCAAGATTTGAATTTTTTTCCTTTGCTAAAATTGTTACTTAAATAATGATTAAGTAAGCATGAAAAAAACATAACATATCTAAATATTTTATTGATGATAGTATATAAAGTAATTAATTCAAATGTACTGGTTCTTAAAAGCGAGTATAAGATGAGTTAATATTGATATTTTACAAAACTAAACATTTCTCAGTTGTTTTACCTTGCCATAACCTGGCCACTTGTACTAAAATGTCTGAAAGTATTACAATATCAAAACTAAAAGAGGAGGGAGAAAATATGTGCAAATCAGGATGAAGTCGCTCTGATTCCGAACTGTATTTTTGCTGCATTTTTCATTTGCACAAATAATTGAAGACAAAAACTTTGCATTTGAATTTATATGCTTCAACCACTGTCCTTTAAGCAATAGTTCCTTCTGTTCAATATGTAGCATATTATTTTGCAACACTTTTAGGCCTGAGAAAAGTAGGTAAGAAACCAATAAACAGATCAAGTACTTGCGGAATTTAATAATCGGCCTTTACGCTTCCTAATTCACTCACCCCTTATTCTAATACAGAGTTAAAATTTAAAATTGGTGTACTTGTTTTAATAAGCATACTTCTGTTAGTAACCAGTGAGTTTCTTCTTGCAGCGGTGATCCCATTCCCCACATTAACTACACCCCCGAGGAAACCTCTACCTGGACTGCCGTCTTCAACACTGTGGTAGACCTGATGCCCAAGCATGCATGCTCCGAGTACCGCCATGTCTTCAAGATGCTACAGGAAGATGGTATCTTTTCCCCAGACCGCATTCCCCAGCTCCAAGAGATGTCCGCCTTCATGAAGAGTAAGTAAACTTATACAACGTTTCAGCAAAACCTTCAGTCTCTGTCCCTTCATGATATTTTGTTCAGCCTTACACATATCATCTGCAGAAAATGCAATTTTTGTCACTTTTTGAGCACCATTTAAAATGCTACCCCCCAAAAATACATTGCGTTGAGTTAAATACGAGGGCGAACTAAAAAGCTCTCGGCCTAACAATGAAGGAAGCAGTTTTCAATCGAGTAATATTTTTATATTCCAACATAATCTCCTTAAGGTCACAGTATTTACTCCAGCAATGCTTGCTTCAAAGCGTTATCCCGTTTCTGTAGTGATTTTCAGAAGGTCTAAAAAATGCTCCTCTGCAACCGCAATTGTCTCTTCATTTGATGAAAAATGCTGACCAGCGAGGAAGAGTTTGAGTTTTGGAACAGATGACAATCAGCGTGAGTCATTCTGGTTAAGAACGAATACTTCAAGCATCGCTAAAACACTTTTGTAATTAGGCACATTGTCTTAATGAATAGCGATACTTTTCTTCTGCAAAATGTGTGTGTTTTTTTTTTTTTTCCTCACAAATGAATATGTCGAGTTGATTTCAAAGTTTGGAATATTATCTCGGTTATGATATTTATCATTCTGAAGAAGATCAATTACTATATTTCTTTAGCGTCCCAAAAGACTGGTTTCATAAACTTTCCTGCAGATGAACTGACTTTGGCGCTGAACAACCTTTGGTTTTACTTCTGTTTCGATGTTAATGTGTAAAGCTGCATTCAAGTCTTACAGTTATAAGCACGATACACGTCTTGAGCAACGTTTCCATATGCAATTCTTCATGTAAAATATAACCTAAACGTTCCTTTGAAATTCCCATGGCCTCAGCAAATTCATGCACTTTAATTCTCCGGTCATCGAATATCGTATCATGTATTTGTTTTCGTTGCAATTTTGGACGTCCTTCATGTGGATTATCTCCAAGAACAGTCCTTGCTTGAATCAACAATCTGTTGAAAATTAAGGACAAAAATCCCCCATCGACTTTAATAAATTTTGCATGAATTTTCTTTGGCACTAACAATTTTATCTATTTGTTGTAATAGCTACGGCAGGTCTGGTTTCGAAAGCTGTATTAAATAAATTAGCTGAGACCATGACTTGATATTTCAAATGAATGATTAAAACAGATGTATCAATATAAAAAAAATGATCTTATGGTCGAAGCCAATAACTTTTCAGAACGCCCTCGTATGTCGAATCATCTAATATTAAATGTTGCAATTTGAAAGGAATTACAACACATTGGCAATAACTATCCCGCTATGTGATACACAAGCATACGCTAGAAGTTAATCATACTATACACGATACCACACTTGGAATCACGTAAGCGAGACTTAATGGAGTATCCAGGAATATATATAATATAATGCCTATATATACACAATCTTCAATGTTTAAAACATTTTCATTAAAATTCTCATTCAAATCATACAGCTTAGCTGTTGCTGCTAATCTTAGTCCACTATGTTAATACCGCGCATGCGCACCATCTTCCAATGGGAAGGAAGCATGTAAACCTAAACTAGTTTTTGCGATAAACACATTGCATACTGCGCAAGTAGATCTAAACCATAGTATCTTTTTATAGCATAAACAAGAGCATTTTTCATTTGTTGTAGAACACACTGGTTTTACACTACGCCCCGCTGCCGGTCTGTTGACCGCCCGCGACTTCTTGGCTAGCCTCGCCTTCAGGGTGTTCCAGAGCACCCAGTATGTGCGACATCACACTTCACCTTACCACACTCCCGAACCGTAAGTATATCGTATAATAAAACGCAGAATTGTTAGCTAAAGTAATACTGTGGCGAAAGTTCTAAAATAGATCAAAGTTTTATCCTTTATCACAGAAAGTTGAGCGTTTAATATGTTACTTAAGTATCAAATTCTAAAGTTCTAATCAAGTTAAGCGTAACCTTCGCTTTGAATGGAGAGCACGGAGAGTTGTTACCTGCAGGAGAGCTGCACCTAGCAATACTCCATGCACATTTATACTGGATTGCTCCACAACTTAAGCAAAAAGTGCATTTTAGATTTATTTTACAACTTTAATTGGTCCATGTATTTTGAAAATTGTAATTTATCTTATCTCGCTAACACAAAGGAATGACACAATCCATTTTTTCCCCTGAGCTTCAAATAATACGAAGCAATTGTGTATACAATCGGGTGTTAAAAGTAATAAGGACTTGATCGAAGGCATCCAATCACTAGATATCTTTTGATCTTGTATGGGCTCTGTGTAGATCTATTAGTATTTAAGTTCAAACCCGGCCTGGGTTGGTGGATTTTTAGGGCGCAAAATATTAAGGGTGGCTTCCTACGGAGGAGAAGTAAAAAGAAAAAACCTCAAACTTGAAATAAGAAGCCTCTGAGAACTTTTATAGGCCGTTTCACACCCTGAAATTGAATGGGATGTTGATGACCTGAGATGTTAAAGAGCGTCCGTAAATAAACAAAAAAGTAATAAATCATCATTATTAGAAGTGCCTCTTTCAACAGAAAGTCGTCTGTGTTGGTATTAGTGAAATAGCGTATTTTCGACATCTGCAGGTTTTCGATGCATTACGGTTGAATGATGTCAGCTAAGCTTGGCTATTTCCACCAAAGTTTACTGGGAGTAGGATCGAATGACTCTGTAAAGAGCAGTCTAATGGGAAGAAATTTAGAAGTGTAGAGCTTTAAAATGTATTTATAGTAAAATATCGTAGATTCATTACTTTAACTAATATTATAATCTGATATTAGAACCTTTACTTATTGGATAAAAGCAGAAAATTAGACAATAAGATCCTAAAACGATGCAGAAGTCAGTGTCCATGTACATAATTGAATATGGCTAATTCTGAATTAGATCATATAGGGAGCTATTCTAATCTGAAATTATTGTTAAATGAACTTACGATTTTTGGGTTTCCTTTGCATATTGTAACATGGGAATACAGAAGATCATTGGTTCGAGAACAGAAGGGGGATATCGAGATTCTGACTCCAAAGAAGAGGCGATCAAATTTTGATTTGGAATGAAAATCTGTAGGAGTTTATGAGTTTTGTATCAGTATAGAGTTAAACATTTCTAACTACTGAGAAATGAGCTGGTAAATTACGAAACCCATAAAATGTTAAAAGTCAATTTGGAAGTATTTAAATTCTTACCCCTGGCTTTATGCGTACAATTTAATAAACGTTTTACCATTTCCACACGAAGCAAAGAAAACTGTAGCTCTTCGCTTGCCCTACTTTCAAATAAAACGAAGAAAGATAAATGCAGTGTTCAGATAATAGAGACCAAAAAGTTAGGCAGAGCTATGAGAGGGAAGATAGTTACTTAGCAACGAAGCTCTTTTCACCCCCCTCCCTCTTAATTAAGGTCTCCCGTAATAAGAACAAAAGGCGATGTGAACCACAGGTAATCTTATTTCCGGCGCAAGAAAAGAAAGAAAATGGTTATCTTTAAACTGCTTCCAAAAGAAGTATCAGAGTAGTGAAAAATGAAGCTTTAAATGAGCACTACTAATTCGTTTCCCAAAAGAGACTGTTTTTACTTCTAAGGTGATGCTTGGGAAAAGAGAGGGGGGTATCCTAAAATCAGAAGTTCTCCTACAGACTCTTTCAGAGGGTATTTTGCTTGTACAATAACATTTGTGCAGATGGGTTTTTATGAATTTAATGAGGATTATGTTTCAAACACAGTGAAAAATAATAGTAAAATAACAGTTGCAGAATACTGATGCCAAGGCAAGTTTTAATTTTGAGAGCCTGCTGGCAGGAAAATCCCCCAGAATATTACCATAGAAAAGTAACTGTAATACGGGAAAGCAGCAAGAATTTACTTTTTCTAACAGCGAAAAAATCGGTATAATTTACTGAACCACAGCAACAACAACAATAACAATAAAACCACAATAATAATATAAAATATGTAAAATTTATTTCAATTTAGAATAACAACAAATTGTGGTAAAACATGTAAATGGTGCAAACGTATCTAATAACACACTATTTAAATAGTTAAACATTTGAAATATTAAGCTTAAAACTTTTAGACCCATAAATCTTGAAAACTTTGAAACTTTAAATTTTGACATTTTAAATCTTTGTCATGTTTACCATATTATGATGAATGAAATATTGAAAGCTTTTAAATCTTTAAATTTTTGAAGCTTTGAATATTTAAATCCTTGCCACATTTACCATAAAATTATTAATAAATAGCTGTCAAATAAATGTTTTCGCAAAAGCATATTGTAAAATCTGCTGCTTAAACAACGAATAAAAGGTTTTAAATGTTGTTCCTTTACTGCAATAACTTCGATATCTTGCCTTACAAATGCATGATCTTAGCTGATCAAAAATTAAACAAAGAAACTTTAAACCAATGTAATATTATGCAGAACTTTACCATAAGATGTTGCAATACTAAATTCTACCTTAGTCACTGGGGATATGTGATGAACAAGGCCCCGGGTCAAACAATTTAGAATTAAGAGCCGAAAAGTGTATAAATTCTACTCCATTAGGGATTTCTTTCTTTGTGATGAGAAAAGAGCCGTGGGCACGCCAAACCCATGGCTACAACACCGGTTTCGTGAATATCCAATCAGCCTGAACCAATGGCAAACAAGACCTACTCGGTATACCATGCTGATGTGGCCAGGTGAAAAGGAAGGCAAAAAGATAGGCAGAGGTTACCTTTGGGTTAGCAATCAAAGGAATGAGCGCAAGAACGGCACATGGTATAATGGATGGCGCATAAAGTTTAGATGAAAAAAAATACTTTCCACCAATTTATAGTGGGAAACACAAAAAACGCTCAAAGAATGGAGGTATTTGCTTCGGTGAAGAAAAGAACTTTAAAATTTAAGTGCGATGAAATGTATAACGTTTTATGTACATCTAAAAAAAAAGAAATAAAAAAGAGAAGATATCGATAATGTGTAAATAGCATAGCAACATATGAAAAAAAAAAATGATCGTGTAAATTATGTCACTAGAATATCAAAATCAGAGAATACCAGTAAGCAATAGTTCAATATGTGTTGGAAACGATCTCGTAATTGAAAATCCATGCAAGATTTTCAAATTTAACATTTATAAATTACGCCTAAGCAGCATGCCAAACATGGCACATAAAACACCAGAAACTTTTATAGTTGCGAAATTAGCCCCCTCGGCTATCGCTGTATCAAAAGCTCTATCTTTCCTCCCTCGTGTAACGTGGACTAGGCTGACAATATAGCAGTAGCTTTTAGCCCTGATATCATTACCGGGCTCATTACACGTCCTGCTATAATCAAATTGCGAGAAAGAGCTGAAAGATGATTGGCTTTTAGTTGCACTGCACAGAGAGGAGAATGTGGGAAGATGTGACGTCAGCGCCATAATACTTCTCACTAAAGCGAACTGTGGATATGACGTGGACATTTTCATCTTCATGGGGAACTATTTCTGATGAACAGTGAATCCTCATTAGTGTTTGCTTTATTTGTATTGTATAAATAAACGTTTATGAATTCATTATTAACTACAGAAAAGTTGTTTCAAAAAGAAAAAACGATTAGATAAAAATTGCAAAAGAAGTAACTATCAGCTTTGTTCTTCGTTCTACAAATAAATAGCTTTTCGTGTTTATCTTTATAAGTAGAGATTCGAAAAGTATTAAAATTATTTGAATTACATGTGTACATGCCTAATGTTGAACTACACAAAAATAAATTGAGAGAATGCAGAGCTTTAGACAAGCAATTTGAGATAGGGAATGTATAGTCTGTCTGTTCAAATTTCAAAATTATGGCATTAAGTTTCTAAAATGCCAATATACCATTGATTAACGATACTTCCATATGAAATGATACTACGCAATAAGAAATGGAACTTGAGGAGCATGTCCTCTTTGGTGCAGTATTTGTGATGCTGACATCAAGTAAAAGTTGATCGCGCTTTTGAGTTCCAGTCTACTTTGTTTTGCTTTTACTTTTTATGTATGAGCATATTTAATCATAAAAATCAAATAAAAGTAGTAATAGCAATAATAATAATAATAATAATAATAATAATAATAATAACTTTACTACGTAGGACCCATACCCACGATCTTTGAAACCAAAGTATGTCTTATGTATTAGGCTACCCACATAAGTGGATAGCTCTCTCTAAACAAAGCTACATAACACGATAACAAATCAGTTAACCGCAGTCTAATGCCGTACTTCATGAGAATTTCACTTACACGCTGAGAATTTCACTTTAACGCTGAATTATCTACTCCACCATAACTAATGCCATTTATGTCATTGTTATTTATTTATCTTCGCAGACCACAGATCCTCTATCTCTAATTTTTTTTTACCTAAGACCACTCTACAGTATTTGAAAATATTTAAGAAACAGTATAATTTAATTTGTGTTTTTCATGTCCACTTATAAAAAATATCAAAAAAGAAAAGAAACTCCTGAAAACGTATTAAAAATTATAAATCAAAACTGCAAGCCATTTTGCAAGCCAAGTACACAGTATATTGGGCAAATGTAATTACACACTTAAATATGAACACAATAAAATATCTATACACCTATACCGGGATTAAAATTGCTTAGATTGACAACTGCAACATGGAGGGGAAAGTGCGAGTGGTAAAACATGCTTCCCCGCCGTCAAACCTCGCTGGTTCACTCGCTGACCAATCAGAAGTGTACCATTGTCATATCAACGCTCACTGTTACCATTAACTCAATCTAATTGCACATATGCACGTAGAATTGTTTTTTTTTTTTTTTTTTTTTATTATGGACGCTCTTTAACATCTCAGGTCATCAGAGCAGAGTTCCATACAATTCAGGGCGTGAAACGACCAACACATTTTGCTCAGAGGCCTCTTCTTTCAGACTTTAGGTTCTTTTTCGTACCGTAAATCTACGACACGGGACCCACGGCTTTACTTCCCTTCCGAAGGAAACCATACATAGGATTTTTACGCCCGAAAAAGTCCATCGATCCTGGCCGGGATAGAAGTGTTGTTATTGCGTAGTGTTCTTTTATGGTTTTTATTGCGTGACTCAACTGAGTGGAATTTGTTTCGCGCAACAAAGTAGCAAGCGATGGGCAATATTGTTCTCTAACCGCTCAGAAACGTCAATTTTAAAGTAATTTTAATTCGAGTATATAGGGCATAACTGGTAAAGTGACAATTATTGGATAAGTATTCATTTATAGAACTAACAAACTAAACTATAAAGTAAGCGTTTTGGAACGTAATACTCAGTTATAAACAAGAGAGGTTAATTTTAAAATCCTTAAATCGAAGAGTTTTACAGAGATTCAAAATGGCAGAGCTAGAGATAAAGGCATAACCAAATGGCTTGTTTATAGCAACTCAAAACAGAACTGTAGATACTTACAAGTTAAGATTTTACTTTACAATGCGCTAAATTAAAGAACTTTTCGTTTTAAACCAAATGATTTAACACAGATGATGCAGAGTTCAGCTGTCTTCTCATGTACTTATGACAAAAATAGAATAAATTACTAATCAGATCAATTTATTTAAAAGTATTGAACTTTGTTTCAAGCATACCTATATATTATTCGCACATTAACATCTAATAAACTATAAACACGCTGTCTAATGCTTTCGCAGAGACTGCATTCACGAGCTGTTGGGACACATGCCTCTTTTGGCTGATCCTAGTTTCGCCCAGTTCTCCCAGGAGATCGGTTTGGCTTCTCTTGGAGCATCAGACGCTGAAATCGAAAAGCTTTCCACTGTGAGTATTATTGAAACTTAAAAGATTTGTTTTGTCTTTGTATAATCTATCATATTCTTCAGAGATGCTGATTGTTGTTTTTTTAATTATTATTATTGGTGAACTAAATCTTTATCACTACTGTTTAACCAAGATCATGTTTTTTTTTTTTCATTCCCTATAAATGAAAATCGACTTCGAGATATTTAAAAGTTTCAAACTATACTTGTCTTACAGTAAATTAACAGACGTTCTTGTTCGAGTAATTCAAAGAGCAACAATGAGCAATCGTACTCAATGTGATGGCATTGCCAGAATGACACTCTGATTATTTTGTAGGTGTACTGGTTCACCGTGGAGTTTGGACTTTGCAAGGAGGCCGGCAAGGTAAAGGCATACGGTGCAGGACTGCTGTCCAGCTATGGTGAGCTTCTGCATGCCATCTCAGACAAGCCTGAACACCGTCCCTTCGAGCCTGCCCTAACTGCCGTCCAGCCCTACCAGGATCAGGAATACCAACCTATCTACTACGTGGCGGAGAGCTTCGAAGACGCAAAGGACAAGTTCAGGTAAATTTAAACTCGCGTAGAGCAAATAAAATTATTGGAATTTATCTTTCAACTCCCTCCGACTTCTATCTGTTCTTTCAGCAGTAGCATAGTTACCTTATTTGCATAAATCCTGGTGCAATTATTGTAGGTTTCCTAGTTTTCCTAGTATTCATTTTGTGCCGACTTTTCTTGTCTCATAAGACTGTATTTTTTTAGTTTTTACCTTTTTAAAGTATCATCTTTTCATGTTGATAGTTAGAATGTGTAGGGCATGTGTGTAGAGTTGCTGGTATCAAATGGACTTATCAAATCTCATACATTCTCGTGTTTTACTATTAGTAACGACCTATACTGTTACGAATCGTGATCAACTTAAACCCTCTCGGTCAATAACGCGTACATATTAGTGATGGTACGGGTGGAGAAAGAAGCATCTATATAGATCATCATACCCGGTAGTAGGAGGTACAGTGAACTTATGTCGATTGGCTATACATGCACTGAGCAACCTGATGCGATTCAAGTGGAAGGCTGTCCGCCGATTGAAATTCGTCATGGTATGAGTGACGTGTACCGAAGACACAGTGAAGGACTGGGCACACATGCTTTGGTCAGTACGTTCGCAAACGCCCGGCTGGCGCTGTCCTATGAAGAAGAATGGTTGTATAGAAAATTCTGTTCGCAATGGGTTTGCTGATAAACGCGAATGGTTTGTGTCTGCAATGCCAGTGCAGGTACGAAGAAGATGGTGAAAACTTCCCCCTGCGCATAGTGGAGCTATAACCTCGACCTAATCACCTTGCAACTTTCATTAATTGTTCGAACCTCTCAATAAATTTCTAAAGGGCAAACGCCTCCGCAACGATGATGGAACTCAAGGCTGCAGAGTGGAATTAGCTAAGGTAGCAACGACGATCCGATGCTTGGTGAAGCAGTGCGATGCCTGCCTGAATGCCCAGTGTGACTTCTGCTAAAACAGTACCTCATTTTTATTTCTTAAATTCTTTGTGTTTTGTTTATGATTAATTGTATTGCCTATATTCATAAATGAGCCCGGATGAGTTTAAGTTGGTCACGCCTCTTATGTTCCTCAAAGTTCCTTCTCTAAAATTAAGATTTCTTCCATTGACAATGACGATGTTTTTTTTTTTAAGAAAGAAGTTGAAAATTGATACAAATGTTCTTATTTGCAGGAGGTGGGTTGCTAACGGAATGTCCCGCCCCTTCGAGGTTCGTTTCAATCCCCATACTCAACGAGTGGAGGTGTTGGACAGCATTGAACGACTAGAGAGCCTCATGACGCAGCTGAACCTTGAGGTGCTTCACCTCAATAACGCATACAACAAACTCAAGTCCAAGGCGCACTCCGGATAAATGTCCTAAAAGCGATCAAGGCTCACCTTTCATGCACCATTCACAACCATTCCTTCTGTAACCGCGCTTAGTCGAGAAAATGGGTCTATATGTGGCAACTTTAAATGAAAATAGCATCTTTCTCTTTAAAATCAAGAAGATTTGTAAAATATTCGCAGCTAGCCAAATTTATGGCGCACAGTCTCCTAAAATCGTTCTTAAAAAGGCTGCTTCAAACGGTTTACTACGTGTTTTGATCTCCTTTTACCTAGTCATTACATTCTGAAGTAAAATCTCCAGAAAGTTTGTGCCAAATGTTGTAGAGTGAAATATTTACCCTACGCCGAGGTAAAGGAATAGGTTGGTCGACATCTGACTACGACTATATAACGTTACGGATTCAACAAAATGACTACTGTAAGTATCTTAGACAAAGCAAACTGCGGCACCAAACCTATACGCGACTAGGTTAATCAGGAGTGGTAGCCCCAAGTCCTGCTCCTGAATGGCCAACTTGTCCATGTATGGGCTATGGTAACAGACCCGGTTTGCACGGTATCACTACCTGGGTAAACCACAAATCACGCGACTCTCTACTGTCCATGTGACTGATGGTAACATAAGCCTTTGGCGAGTGATCCGTAGACATACACAAATCGACCAGCTTCAATGCATATCAAAACAACGTATCTTTGTAAGAGCAGTCTATGAAAAAATGTCCAGTTTTCTCGACTAACTCATTGCTATTCACTCATTATGTATAAAGTATTCATCCTATTAATTATTATTAATATATTATTAATATTTCTTTGCTGTACCTGTAGCACGGCTTCCTTAATAGTAGAAATATTATCAACTATTTCTGTAGAAAATTCAGAAGTAGCACACCAAAACTTATATATCTCGTCGAAAGTAAGACGCATTTCTAATAATGGCACCAAATGCCCGCGAGTCTAATTTCGCGCCGTTTCGTTCTATCAGATATGTAACTATCAAGAGAGCCGTGACTCATACATTGTTAATGATATTCCTATTAGTGATGTATGTTGGCAGGACTGTGAGAACGAATGAAAATGAATGAGTGAAATCTTTTGCCAGTTCTTTTTATCCACTATGGATTTAAATTAATTATATTGTGATCAATATTTTCTTTTCCTCTCTCTGAGATGCTTGCTGTGTGAGTGAGTTTCCGTTTTAATATTATTTTATGTATTATTATTTCAAATGCACATGAGTAGTCCATGTCTGCAAATTTGATTTAGAATGTAAACAAAATATGTGCAATACTGTAAGTCAAGGAAAGTATGAGAAAGCATAATTTCGATACAATTCACATTTAGTACTTAATTAAATGAAAATTAACGCTTCTCCAGGCTAGTTTTTCGTAAATTTATGGTTTTTATATGTAAATTCAAATTACGCAAGAACATGGCATAATTTTCATTTACTTCTGAACTACCCACATAATTTACTGAGTTGTGCCCGCACTTTTCAATGGGATATCAGGGGATTATTAAAGTTGCATTTGTAGATATAAGAGCTTATTTTCACTTAGCTATTTCACATGTTCATTAATTAAGTGATATAATATTATAAAATCCCAATTTTAGCAGCAATTGACTTTGAATCACAACACTCTTTTTTTCTTTTTTTCCTTGACATAAAGAGATTTACATTTTCAGCTATGTAAATGAAATAAAAATCATATAATACAGAAAATGTTTAACGTGTTAGTAGTTGTATAATTCTGTGTTATTCTGATGTTATGTTATGTAGGCAGGACTTTGTCCTGTTTCAGAAATACATAGATGCACCAACTGCACCATTTAAAAGTTGATTTTTCATTCTATACCTTACATTATCTCCTACTGTTACACAATCTTCCATTCCTACTTAAGTCCATACATCTCTAACAGTCCTAGACAGATATGATATTTATGGTGATAAAATGGTACTTGCATTTTATTAAAAGCAAATTACAAAACAAGCAAAGAAAAGAGAAAAGGGCAGTGATATTAAACGTTAATAAAAAATATATCATCTCACTACCTGTATGACTTAAATTTCAGTCTATTAAACAAATAAGGCACTATCTACAACAAATAGCATACACCCCATTGATAACATATGGCTATTCAAAGAATTTAGAATGCTCAGAAATTGCAGCTTTTGACTTCACAAAAAGTGTTTATTCAAAAGCAAGTAATTAAATATCTCTGTAAGGACATCCTTATTCCTTCGGCATTTACTAGAAAGTTCTACTAAATTGTGCATTTCATGGTTCTCTTATTTAAATGCTTACTCTGGAATAGTTTTTCCAGTAAGAAAGGAGTAAAATAATTTAAATAAGCAAGTATGCTCTGAGAATTGACGTCTTGTTTTTATTGTCTCATAGATTTATGTTCAATATTTAGCATATCTATCAATTTCCTACACTCTTTTAAAATAATTGCAGCGTTTTTTTTTTTTTTTTTTTTGCATCTCCATGCTATGGAACAACAAAGCTTTCGAACTAGACATATTTCGAGGAGCTAGCTAATAACTCAAAACAAGTCAACTAATATTGCAAAAGTCTAATATTAAATCAATTTTTGTGGCAAAATTTTGCTAATGTCAATTTTTAACTGTGCTGTATACATTTCAAAAGTGCCTTGTGTTAAAATGTTATTTTATTTGCAATGTATTAAAGGACAGATAACGCTCAAAATTTAAAAGGTTATTGTTTAAAACTACCTTCATTAGACTTTAATATTAGACACTTTTAAAAAAGAACTTATTATTTTTTCTAAACCGCATCAATAATGTTAAATATTCTTTTTACACAAATAATGCTGGTTAAATAATTCCAATGAAGTAAGTAGCAATACGATGCGATTGGAATGCAATCACGTGTTGCAGTTTTAGCTGAAGTTTTTGGACGCAACCACGGCTGACATCATTTTCTGCCGACCTTTCAAAGGCCATTGCATGCTCCTCGTCAGGACTGTCCTGGGTGTTCGTTCCTACAGCGTTAGCATGACCTTTGAAAAGTCGGCAGTTAAATGCTACTAGACGCGGTTTCGCTCGAATGCCTTTGCTGCAATAAGATAGAGAATGGTTCAATATTTCCTCCACTACTAACCACTGTTTTGATATTTACCTTACAATGTCTAATAGATAGTTATGAGTAATGAACGAACTTTGTCAGGCGTCAAGAGCGTCTCAATCTCAAGATATTCATCTTCTAGGCTGAAAGGTTGACCTACCTCAGCATTTTCGGTTAGATAACTTACTCGTATTGTCCTAAGAAGAAAATGTGTTAATATTCCAACCTGTCCTCCATCTATGATGTTTATAATGTTTAATTTGACACATTGCCACTATGCCTAGACAACAGTTGAATTAGGAAGTATCCTAGAAGTAAAACCCACGGGAGAAAGATCACTTTTAAGTGTCGTAGAAGATAATTTACAAATAGTGTGGTTTATTTGACAATAAACGAAACTTGGTTAACATGGAAAAATAAACTTAACGTTGATTTCACATACACAATAGTGCACTTAGAGTTTAACTCAATGCCTCAAATAAAATATAATTTTAAAATTTAAAACATCGAATGAATTATCGGGTTTTAAAAGTCTCAATTTAAGAACTTTTAAAAGATATTTAGTGCTACCCTAGTTTGACAGCAACTTTAAAAATGTTGCAGCAAACAAGTTCCTATTAAGTTAAACAAAACAAAGAACTTAAAAACAGCATTAAAACATGTACAATACTTTGAATAAGCCTTAACAAGTCTGTATAATACTAAAGTCACTAGGTTGGGCTAACGGAGAGCGCTTCGATCTTTGCAATTTTGAAGAAAGGTCTAAACGTGTGTTACTCTCTTGACCAGCGGGCAACAAAAAGAGAACCTACCATGCTAGAAAGACTACTGCATTCTCAAAAACGTCCTTGCCCGTTCCAACCAATAGAAACAACATGCAGGCAACAATTACAGAGTGGACAGGGAAGTGTGTTATTAGGTAATAAGTAGACAAGAACGGTTCGTTAATACGTGGCATATTTTCTGATTACAAAGTACACTT